>JAKCOX010000011.1:11898846-12530961 GCA_022605575.1 Laterallus jamaicensis coturniculus
ACATGTCTGTGCTTTTAATGCAGGAGGTGTATGAGACTGACAAGACTGAGGCTTAAGTTCAGATGAACCATAGAATCATGTAACTTGGGAGGGGGGCTGTAGAGGTCGTGTAGCCCAAATTTCTGCTCAAAGTGAGTCTTAGGCAGTGTCACTCAGTCCAGTCAGAAATGAAGATGCAGTAACCTAACCTCTCTAGGCATCTGTTCCACAAGTTGACTAAGTTCATGATAAAGAATGTGGGGTTTGTGTATCAGGGTGGAATTGCCATGTTTCAGTTCTGTCTTGTGGCTTCCCCAGTGCACCCTTTAAAAGTGTTTGGCTCCATCTTCTCACTAAGTATTTGAAGCCAGCAGTAAGATCTCCCTATGGCCTTTTCTTCAGAGTACACAAACCTGGGGCTCAGCCTCTCCTTGTGTGTTTTGTGCCCAAGTCCCATGACCATCCAGGTGGGCCTCAGTTGAACTCATGCTGATATTTTAGTAAATGTGTTGTACTGGGCAAGTCCAAATTTGGCACAGAACTCTGAGTATGATCTCATGAGTTTCAGAAACTGGCTCCAAGGCAGGTGCTGCCTGTTCCTCCATTAGTTGGCTTTATTTTTTGCTGGTTTACCTATTGTGAAGAATTTTGTGTTCTGATGCACCATCAAAAGAAGTATTTGTAGAACACAAATGAGTTCAGACCTGCACTGTGTTACCAATTCAATAATTATTATCAGTCATGCATGAGTCCAGGAATTATTATCCATGTACATTTCTAAGATAAGCAGTTTGATGAAAAGTTTATATTATTATTTGGTGTGTTGTTGAACAGTTAGTGTTTTTTTAAAAAAACATTCTTTCAATAAGAAAAGAACAATAAAAAACCTGTTTCAACTGTAGAACAAAAATTAGTAAGAAAATTATTTCAGTGATTATTCCTCTAGTGTGACAGATACAGTTTTTCATACTTTGAAGATCAGGTTATATCTTTCAATCCTTGCCTTGGTTAGTTGCAGGGTTGATAATAGGTGGTTTTTCCTGATTTTTTTTTTTTTTTTAAATTTTCTCTGTTTGCTTCTTTGGGATCAGTGAGCAAATGGTTTTGATGAGCAACTGCTCAAAGAGAACCTGAAAAGAAAGAATAACTGCAATTTAAGTCAATCTGATAGCACCTGCTGTCACCTGGCTTCATCTCTTCATGAAGGAGAAATCCAGGACATGGTTATGTGGTTCTCTGCTTCCATCTCCAGTTACTGTACTGAACCCCACAACCATTTCATAGGGAAGAGGAATAAAGGCATGGCATACTTTGAAGTACAAGGTCACTCTTTACTTAATTTTTCAGCTGGCTGAAAAGTGTAAGCAGTCACATGCACGTGGGGGTTGGCCACATTGGTAAGAATCATTATAGCAATCAGATTCAGTATATGGCAGTTTCCTCATCTAGGAAAGAGTTCTTGCTTGGCTGTAATAGTTTTATAGGTCTGAAACGTAGTGGCAATAGTTAATGAAAAATTTTAAAATATAAATGATCATAATTTAAAATGTCAAATTCAGCAGCTGAGAGGGAGCTCAGGGTGGCAGCTATGATGTGCCATATTGATAAATCAATACCAGAACATGTTATGGTCTCAGTAATGCAGTCCAGGTTATGCATTAGTAACAGTTGTGCATTTTGAGTGCCAGAAGTTTACTGTGCCTTTGACCTGATGCCTCAATGTACACAAAAGGTACATTGAGTCTGTATTTTGATAAATTCTAGTTATACCCAATTGGTACTATCAACATAAGCTTTTATGCAAATGAGACATAAATTTTTATTGATAATATAATAAAGATTATATTGATAATATAATGACGATTTTTATTCCGTAAGAATTATATTTCCTTTTCTTTGTTGCATAAGATGCAGATGGAACTTTAGGGTACCAAAATTAGGGGTGAGGGGAAAGAAGCTACTTGCTGTAGTAAAGCCTTAAAGTGAGTGTGAGAGCATTTTTATACAAGTGATGAGAACCTCCTGGACATGATTGACTTAAATTAGCTTGATTGCTTTTTATCAATTGCAGCTGCACTATTTAGCATAAAAATGCAAAACATCCAAAAATCATTTGCCTTGCAGTGTAGTAGAAAGATGGTTTTAGTTAGACTTTTAAGATGTTTCAAATGTTTATTCTACACAGATTCTCTGAGAATGGATCCAGAACATATCTAGTTACAGAGAATTAGTATAGATATTGTAAACTTTGAGAAAATTAATTAAGGAAAATATGCTGCTTTATGAATTACATATTTAGGATTTTGGTATTTTTCCTTTTAACCGTGTTAGTAAGTTAAACATTTCAAAGGTATTTGTTATAGTGTCATAATCAGGCATCTGCTCTTAAAAGCTAAAAGAGCAAGACTAGAGCTTTTTCTGTGATGTACAGTTGTCTCACTTGCACTCTCAACCAGTGACATGGTTGAAAGAGGAAATCTTGAAGTTATGTAAAAATATTTTTTTCTAAATAAGGGCGTAACATTTTAGACCAGTGTTGAGGATTACAACCTGGTGTTGAAAACTTGACCAGGTAAAGGCTGCTACTGTTAAAGGCCATGTTCTGTCTATTGAGTTTTGATACCTGATGTCCCTTTGAAATTCCTTTCTGTAGGACTGTACTGCTTTGCAAACTCAAGATTCAACTTTTGCTTCAAAGGTTTCTATTTTTCAGTGGCTTAATGATTTCTGTAGCACGTGACCTTGAGGCTAATTACCCTGAATCAATCTTTTGTACACTTCGAAGTATTTTTGATACACGATGCCTTCATTGAAGTCAAAAGACTTATTTAGTTTAATTTACTCTTACATGTTCCTACCATAATGATGCCAGTTTTAATTCTTTAGACAGATTCTTGGAATTAAGATGTTCAAAATGAAAAAATAACTTGTTAAGGGCATGCTTAATGGTACAATTTCAGTGGCTGAGTGCCTATTAAAGGCTAAACTTTAAATATTTATATACACATATATATAAAATATGAAAATTTGTACATATATAGAGAGAAATACCAAGAATGTGTGGGAACTATTTTATTACTATGAAAAGACACCTTGTGCTCCTCAGGTTCATTCTTTGTTAACATTAAAAAACCACATCTATATATATCTTTCAGCAAATAAAGTTTAATTTTCTTTACTCCTCTGTTAGGGTTTGCAATCCAGTACTGAGATGAATGAGGGTAGAGGCTTATATTTCTTCTTGCATAAATAATAGAAGGGTTTAGAAAGCTTTAGTTACAGAGGCACTTAATTGCATCTGCACAAGTTTACAGGCAGACTGCAGAGGTATTACTGGGGTATAATATATGCAGAAAGAACAAAGGCTGACTTTTTCATGCTAGATTTAATTTTCAGGAATGACAGGCCTAAACTCCCCCATTTTTTGTAAAGTGAGAAGGAAATCAGAGGCCTATACACCTATGTATCCACAAATATGCTGTTGTAATGCAATCTTAAGGTAGATCTATATTTAATAAATTAGTGAAATTTTATGTAGTTGGTTTTATTCTTTAACTAGCTCTTCAGTTTAAAAAAAATTCTTAATAGATGAGTACTTGGAAACTAAATTCTCTGAAGCATCATTTCAAGCTCCTAAATGCTCAGGCATTTTGCCTGTTTAGTTGAACTCTGTGAAAAGTATGTCACTACATGGGATTATATAGGGAAAGGCATCAGTTACTGTTTCAGACATGTTGACAGCAACGGAGAAAATATTAGCATGTCCTTTTTAATTTACTGGGTTGAAAAGGTGGGGAGGTGTCCATGATTTTCTAGTGGGTTTACTGTTTGTTTCGCTTCTCCTTGAGGTGATATTGTGCTGATAAATATATATATATATATAAAATGATATATATATATATAAAATTGTATATATATATATATAATGTGCTGATAAATATAAATAAATTTACATAATGCAGAATCCTATGTAGCTGAACTTTACATTAAGATTCCTTTTGTGTGGTGGCATTTTCCTGTTTCTTGAAATGTATCTTTGTTTTCCTAGTCTTTTGTGGAGGTTGAAAAAAGCAGCAGAATTTAACCCATGTGTCTGGAAAAAGGTTTACTTTCAGAATGCTTTCCAGGAAAAGAAACATAGATGAGGAACTATGCTTGTTTTGTTTGTTTGTTTATTTTTAGAATTTTCTTAAAGAGCAGATTTATAAGGCTTCATGTTAGTTAACTGTTAAGATTGGAGAATAAATGTTCATACTCAGGTTTCATTTCCAAGACTAGTCAATCTGCTTTCATGCCACTTATCCTTCTGTTTTAAATTATTTATAGCTGTAATATTTGTTTATACATAAACATGCATGTACATCTCTCTATATGCACTATAAATATATAGAATGAAAAGAATATATGCTAAATATATATACTATATACAAAAATCCTATTTGCATCGTTATCCGGAGTATCTCCCTTTGAATTTGCTGTAAGAGTTTATTTCTCTGGTATGGAAAAAACCTTTTAATTTAGCAATTTTTGGAATGCCACTGTGCCTCCATTTTGCTTATAAAACCCATTAGACTAAGGCAGTGTTGTTCTTTGATATGAATGCTATTCTTGGTAGACCAAAAAATACACTATGTCAAATCTAGCTTAATGTTAGTAAGGCTTTTCATACTAAACTGTGTTGAAAGTTATTTCTGTGAGGGAAGATCGAGGTTTGCACAAGCATGGTGGAACTAATAGATGGTCAAGAGGGAAGAGGAAAAAACAGGTTGGAGGAAGTTTTTGTTGAAGCAAATCAAGACCTAGTGTTGTGGTGAGGTTTATTTAATCTTTTCATCACATAACTTCCCACACATTGGAAGCCCAATCATAAAATTTTGCAGAGATACCCAGATTGGAGCCACTAGTGATACTTAAGAGATTTGGATGACCTTGAATTCTGGAGTGATCATAGAATCGTAGAATGGCATGGTTTGGAAGGGACCCCAAGGATCATAGAGTCACAGGCAGGGCCACCAACCTCAGGCCTGGATCTACACAAGGTTGCCCAGGGCCCCATCCAACCTGGCCTTGAACACTTCCAGGGACGGGGCACCCACTACTTCTCTGGGCAGCCTGTTTCAGCCCCTCACCACTCTTTCTGTAAAAAACTTCCCCCTAATATCTAATCTAAACCTTCCTTCCTTTAGTTTTAATCCATTCCCCCTTGTCCTGGCATTGTCTATCCTTTTAAAAAGTTGAATCCCTTCCTGTTTATAAGCTCCTTTCAGGTACTGGCAGGCTGCAATGAGGTCCCCCTGCAGCCTTCTCCAGGCTGAAAAAGCCCAGCTCTCTCAGCCTCTTTTTGTAGGGCAGGTGCTCCAGCCCTCTGATCATCTTTGTGGCTCCTCTGAACCCTCTCCAACAGTTCCACATCGTTCTTGTATTGGGGGCCCCAGATCTGGACACAGTACTCCAAATGGTGATATTGTGTTAAAAATAGATGTGATGTGGTAGTACGAAATGCAGGGTTATGCCCCTGAGGACTAAAAACTAGAACTTCTGTAATTGTGGGAAAAGTATGAATAGTGTGTTAGGAGATTGCTGTTATTCTCCAATAAAATCTGGCTGTGGAAAATTTGATTCTATATGTTATCGGGGGAGAGACTTCTGTTACAGGTGAGGAATATCTCAGTGTATGATGTGAGACCTCATCTGAAATGGTTCTGGTCACCCAGGTTCAAGAGATTAATTCAGAATAGGAGAGGTATAGAGGAAGGTTATAGGGATGATCAGGAAAATAGAAAAGCTTTCTTATGCTAAAAAGGCTTGGCTCAAAGGTATCGTTGTGGTTTCATTTGCAGGGGTCACTTCAGACAACTTGTTTTACTTATCACTGCTGTGATGTGGTGACATTTCTCTGATTTGTTAAGGAATAATAATTTCCAATTTAGGGAGCAACAGCAGGAATCTCAACTTTAGATTTTTGTGGTAATATTACTAGGCTCTTAAATTTTTTTAATCTTTTTTTTTTTTTTTTTAACAGGGTAGACTTGTGAGACTGTGCCCAGAAACTTGTAGTGTATATGTCACTTGATCATTTAGTAGTATTTACATGTCACACTCCGGTGTTCTAACAATTCAGGTTTGCATGGAAAAACTCTAGCTCTTTCTCTTACCCCTTTAAAAAGTGGAATGAGTCTATCTCTCTTTACATTACAAAAAATGGTCGAAAAATTTTTGTTCAAACTTTTCCCAAATTCACTTTTTAGAGTGAACTTAGTCAAGAATAGGTTTAATTTTGAACACACACACACACACCCCCCAAAAAAAATGAAGAAATGTCCATTTGTGCATTTTTTTGGCTCAGATGAATTTTTGTTTCCAACTTTACAATATGGGAGACTTTTCACAGGCTACCTGAGTAGGGGTATGTTTCACTTTCTAGGGATTAAGATCAGATTTTTACATAGTGTTTGTAATAATAATGCTAGCAGAAATTGTTTTGGAAGATATCTGCTCTTAAGATGCTGCACAACATATTGCATTTTTCCTTCCAACCTACTAAGTATAACAACAGTACTTAAATGTGGTTATCAGAAGTCTTGAAAATACTTCACAGGCTTCAATGGGAGAACTGTCATTATGGGCCTCCAGATCTGTCCTTGGGAATTTATAAAGGAATTGTGGTCTTTCCAGAAATGGCTCAAGCTGCCTGCCTGCTACCCTGATTCAACACTACATTACCCCATCTACTTACTCTTTTTTGCTTTTGAGGCATGACACACTTCTGGCTCTTCATGCAAGGCTTCAACGAAGTGTTGGAACTTCATAGCATGTGTGAGACACAGGTTGAGCAATTACTGTATTATTGTGAACAGGAAAACTGAGCTGGACAGAGTTAGAACCATCTTGCTGATGATTGCCTACTTGAGGTATTATCTACAGACATGAATTCCATCTACAGAAAAAAGTAGAAGAGGGTACGTGGACCCTGACATGATTATATAATTTATTGTATTGATTACATATTTTTTTCTCCCCTTGCATTTTCTCTTCTTCTTAGTGACAAAATTTTGCTATAAAAAAAGGAAAAAGAAAAGAGAAAAAAGCACATGGGTCTTATATGTCATTCCCTGGGCTTGGCTAGGATAGAGTTTGCAGCTTTGTGCTATGAAGTGTTTTTAATGGCCATTTTAATATCCAGCAGATTTATGAATTTTATTCCTAGGCAGCACATTTGACGCTGTTTTGCAGGACTTTCTAGAGGAATGACATTCATAAAAAATTGTTTGCCTTGTACAAAAATGTTTTCTTGTGGCTAAATACTTCCCCATTGTGCCATTGATTGTTTCTGTGCCTTTATTATGAAATATAATTTTCCTTATAGCAACTAGTACATTGAATCAAGTATATAAAAAAATCTGGAATGCCTCTGCAGGTTTTAGAGGGCCCTCTCTCTACAAATCTGGGATTTGTTGCTCTGTAACACCCTGGTTGTATTAGATCTCTACTAGTGACGGGGTTTTTTCTGATTATGAGCTTTATAGATTGCAGATTCTTTGAAGAGGGCTGGGAAGAGGGTAGAGGAAAAGATTTCTTTCAAACTATTCCAGTGTAGGTGATTGTGGTTTAATGACTTTTCCATGCAGGTTCTACTGCAGCCCAGGATCATGTGTGGATACATAGTTAATGAAGTTTCTCTTTTTTTGAAATTCAGTAAAGTGCATATTATACCTAGTATTGCCTTGCACAGAGAATACGATGGTGTCTGGAAATCACAGTTAAGATATCTGTTGGTCCTAGACTTTCTTGTACTGTGAAGGCTCAGAGCTAGCTTGTATTCTCATGGAATCGGTGTTCAGCGTGAGTCCTTTAGTCCCTGCGTCTTTGCTGTCACTCTTGGTTCATGAAGGTTGAAGGGCTCTTTCTCTGAAAGTAGTTGTTGAGACTTATTTCACTGCTAACTCATTTTCTGTGAGTATCCCTTACATATTTGACAGTGTAAGACCATTTCTATGATACAGTTTGTTTTTATACCTAAATTTAGATAGCTTGTTTAGTGTCAAGACTGCTATGAAAGCTGTGCATATCAGTTTTGGTTTATCTTTCTCATGCAGATGCTATTCTGTCCTGAGTGTCTCCCAGATGGGAGTAAATTGTGGTAAACTAGTAAACTTACAGCTTCCAGCTGAATAATAAATAAATGCAAGATCAGATCTTGACATGTCTCTGACTTGCTGCTAGATGATCTGGCAGACTGGATTCAGTAAAAGTATTTGGCAAGCTAATTCTCTGTTAGGATGTTAGGAAATCTGCAACTGAAACTTCTGTCTGATTTCATTCTTATGTAACTTTAATTTTCCATGTAACCTCTATTATAAGCACTTTATTTGGACAAAGAATAGTTTTATGTTCCTGGTTCCAATCTCATACATATCTTTGCAGTATTGTTGAGTCTAATTAGTTATCTTAAACTTTTCAAACGCAAAATATGAAGTGAGGCTCTACCATTTCTCTGTTGATTGACCTTTTTGTAGAGTAAAATGTCTTCACCATTTCTACCTACAAATGTCTAAAAAATGTTGCTGCAAAGATGACCTAGGAAAAAGTTACCAATTTGGAATCTGAAACCACCCTTTTTGTCTTGGCACACTGCATCTCAAGCAGCCTCTCATGGTCAGAGTAGTCTTTCTTTGTCTGGAATTCTTATCACAGGTCAGCACAATCTCTGGAAATTGATTGTTACCCTGCCCTTGGCACTGATGAGGCTGCAGCTTGGAATACTGTGTTCAGTTTTGGGCCACTCACTACAAGGCAGACGTTGTGCTGGAGCATGTCCAAAGGGCAACGAAGGTGGTGAAGGGTCTAGAAAACAAGTTTATTGAGGAGTGGCTGAGGAAGCAGGGGTTGTTTAGTCCAGAGAAAAGAAGGCTGAATGGAGACCTTATTGTTGTCTACTACAACCTGAAAGAGGTTGTTGTAAGGTGGATGCCTGTCTCTTCTCGCAAGTAGCAAGTGATAGGGCAAGATGAAACCGGCCTCTGGTTGCTCCCGTGGAGGCTTGGATTTGATTTTAGGGAAAAATTCTTCCCTGGAAGTGTTGTCAACCTTAGGAACAGGCTATGCAGGGAAGTGGCTGAGTCACCATCCCTGCAGGTATTTAGAAGACCCATAGATATGATGCTTATGGTTTAGTGGTTGACTTGGCAGTACTAGGTTAACAGTTGGACTTGATCTTAAAGGTCCTTTCCAATCTAGATGATTCTGTGATTCTAAGTAGTTTGTGAGTCTGTTTCCAGGAAAAAAAAAAAATTGTCATGTCTAAGGCAAAATGGCTGCACTTCAGTTTCACACGGAGTACAGTCTGCTTTTCGTTCAGCTGCTTATTGCTAATGAAATAGTTTATCAATAGTATTGAGCTGTGTCATTTTCAGCTGTTGTGCTGTCTACTATCTAGTAAGACTTACAGAAATAAATTAATATATATTTTAGAGCATTCCACAAAGCAGTTCCTTAAAGGATTCAAATTATCATTGAAAAGCTATTCATTTATATAAATCTGAATATTATTAAACCCTCACATTTTAATTCTTGACTCATCTGTTGATTCTGAATATTATAACATTTCAAATGTGATCAAAACTGTGTATGATTTTCTTTCTGGTTTGAGTGTTTTTAGGTCTTGCTTTTTCTACACTATTGTAAATATTTTTTTGGAAGACTTTGAACACATTATTTCAGAACTGAGATTTTAAGAAAATAAGTAGTTATCACATGACTCAGCTTTTAATCTTGCTCTCAGTCCATTTGTGAACTAGGCTAGTGGTTACTTGCCCTGTAACTGGAAAACTAAGGTTATACTGTACTGCTAAAAAGAATTATCAGCAGCAGCTGAGTTCAAAATACCTATGTTAGATCATTTACAGCACTGAGACAACTATAGACTTGCTACAGAAACACTTCTTTTGGGGTCTCATCAGTCAGAAATAATGAAGGCTTTTTCCTTTATTTGAGGAATAAACATCATGTTAAAACAAAATTATCCTTACAAACACTGGGATCAATACCATGTTTGACTTCTGGTGTGAGATACACATGCACTTACGAAGTTGTCCTCTAAATCAACCTAGCACTTGCAGAAAGCAAACCCTTTGCTGTAGATGGAGTGCATACTGCCTTTTCTTGAAGCAGACTTCCCATTAAAACAGTCTCAAAGAATGGTATGCACTTTAGTATGCAAAACCCTATTCATTACTGTTTATTATATCCCGTATAAATTAATTTTTTTTTTGTGGGAGATCTCTATCATTTTTAAAATCTTATTAATGCTTAGTAGATAAACTTTTACCAAGAATGTACCTTACTACATGCCAGAGTAGTCCTTTTAGTGTCCATTTATGGCACTTCCCATAATACTCCCCAACTTTTAATATTACTCACTAATTATTACTTGCATCAAATATTCTAGAAGGTATGGTTCAACTCTGAGTATGGAAATAAAGATCTATCCCAAGGTATTATTTTCTTTCATAAATTCTAGTTTTATTTCTAGAAAGATGTAATTTAATTATCTAGTATCTCAGTTTTCTCTTCTTGTTTTAGCAGACCCAACTTCTGAATTCTATGAAGCTTGTGTTCTTGGCCTGGTAGAACAAAGAATGTAAAATAATGTCATTTCATTTCTGAAGTTAATTTTCCACTTGTCTGCTAGCACATGGGTATTTTCAGATTTAATACCTACAATAGAATTGAGTCAGCCAGGGTTTGTTTCACAGACTTCAGGTAGGATTTCTCTACATAATCTATATGCAGCATTGGACTTTTCCTGACAGTTAAAATAAAATAATAAAAAAGTTACTCTGAGCATATGTGTGCCACTATTATTTCATAAACCCAGAGCAGACAAGAAGGTTGAATTCTGTTTCTCATCCTAGATCTTACTGTCCCAGGGGTCTCTGATTTGAAGTCTGTATGGTTCTGATATGCTTGTATAGTTTAGCCTAATTTATTAAGATAAAGATGAGAACTCTGCACACAGTGTGGTCAGTGCAGTCTGTTTTTACAGTTAGTGAATTACGTAGTCAAGGCATTGTCTTTCCTCTAGGTAAAAATTTGGCCTTTATAATAATTTTTTTGTGTTCTGTTACCTACTGAATTATTTCTGTATATCTCCCAAACTCAGCTGCATGATGTAAAATGAAAATTACTTTAAAAACAGTGTATGGGCAGGGTATTTTGATACAACTCCTTACCACAAGAAAATATATTCCCCAACTCTGCATGGCTTAAAAAGAATAACTATGAAGCAAAGAAAATAACCCCAAAAGAAAAATGTACTGACCAGGCCTTTCTGAAGAGGCTGGCTGATGTCTGCAATTACACAGAGGACAGAACTCCTGAATAAATGCATGTTTAATCTTCCTGCAAACTACCTTTTGATCTTTTTGTAAAAGTACATGTTTTATATATTTTTTAAAAAAATTAATTGTAGGAAGTTCTGGTGGCATACTACCATCTCTTTGAAATTGACAAATATTGAAAATATGACTGATGTTGGCAAATTGAACCTTCATTCAGCTTTTTTTCCTTTATGGGCAAGTCTCAAAAATAGCAAAAATGGACCTCTTATGTGATGATGTTTCTCTTCAGAACTTTCCTACTGGAATGCCAAATATTCCACATCAATTTTTTGTCCATTTAATGTAGTAAATCACTGCACTCTGTTTTCTTACCAGGCAAATATCTTCTTGCTTCATTGTATGCAAAGGGGTGTTCCTGAGTTATATGCCTCAAAAGCCAGAGTTAATCATAGAATCGTAGAATGGCATGGGTTGGAGAGGGACCCCAAGAATCATAGAGGTCCAAACCCCTGCCACAGGCAGGGACACCAACCTCAGGCCTGGATCTACACAAGGTTGCCCAGGGCCCCATCCAACCTGGCCTTGAACACTTCCAGGGACGGGGCACCCACTACTTCTCTGGACAGCCTGTTCCAGCCCCTCACCACTCTTTCTGTAAAAAACTTCCCCCTAATATCTAATCTAAACCTTCTTTCCTTTAGTTTTAATCCATTCCCCCTTGTCCTGGCATTGTCTATCCTGTTAAAAAGTTGAATCCCTTCCTGCTTATAAGCTCCCTTCAGGGACTGGCAGGCTGCAATGAGGTCCCCCCGCAGCCTTCTCTTCTCCAGGCTGAACAAGCCCAGCTCCCCCAGCCTCTCTTTGTAGGGCAGGTACTCCAGTCCAATGAGAATGTTCTGAGTTCTAGAAAGGTCTAGAGAACCAAAGCTTTGGATTGAGGACAAGTGATTGGAGCTAAGCAGAGCTGAGGCACTTGCTGATAGTCAAGGTTGATCTAAAACCAGCTGATGTTTACTGCTGCTCAGGAGATTATGGAGCCTAGTTTGTTGGGAGAGAAAGGACTTGACAGTGTTTATATCTGGAAAATTTTTGAGGTGATTTTTTTTTTTCTTAGTCAGAGAGATTACAAATAGCTAGAAGCTTATTCACTCTTGAGAAAAATGCAGTGGTTTGCAGTGAAAAGGCTGTAACTTGGTCTCTGGAAGAATGTGGGCAGCAGATACACAAAAGCCAAAATGACCTATTTCTTGACAAAAATGCTGTGTTATATTTAAAGTAAACAATACATGTTTAGCTTATTGTTTTAACCTCATTTTCTGATCTGTGTGTTCTTATGAGCAAGAGAAAAATATTGCCTAAGCTGGTTTATGTCATCCTGTTTATGAGCTGGCTGTAAGTCCTGGAAGATAAGCTTGTAGCCAAGCTGATTCCAGCTGGACCTACTGATGTAGGAATGTCTGATAAACAAATGGGTGACATAAACAGGTGTTTTGATTTCAGAACAAGGCGAGTCATAAGGTTCTCCTCCGAGAGATGTGTGTCAATCAAAACATGTGAAATTGAGAGAGCGTGCAAAGGTACAGCTCAGTGTAGCCCTGCAAGTGTAACACAGGCTCTCCAGCTCACCTAC
Organism: Laterallus jamaicensis coturniculus; assembly: GCA_022605575.1. NCBI lineage: Eukaryota > Metazoa > Chordata > Aves > Gruiformes > Rallidae > Laterallus > Laterallus jamaicensis. The sequence goes on from JAKCOX010000011.1 coordinate 11,911,795, forward strand.
AGGCATCTCCTTTGTTTGAATGTCCCAGGGAGGTTACAAACCTAAATATGCTTTTTGTGAAAAATCACACCTTTGCAGCTATTTCAACTATTTGTAATAACTGACCTCTGCTATAAAAAACCAAAATACTTCCCCCAAAAAACCCCCCACAAACACCACCCCCCCCAAAAAAAAAACAACCCCTTAAGAAAAAAATTAGTGTAAAAATACTATTTTGATCATAGGTAAAGCTAACAGATATTTACTGATGATTCTTACACTGTTATGGATTTCTACATCTTTTATCATGAAGGAGTTAAATGTTTTGGTATGACTTTAAAAAAGGGCATTGTGGCCTTTTAATTAACTTTGTATTAATCTGTTACAGTATAATTAAATGTGAATGTTATTGGAGGCAAAAATTTCAAAAGTTAAAAGCTTCCAAGATTGATAGTTTTGTAAATTGGCTTTAAGTGTTTTGAATTTACAACTATCATTGTATTGCTAAATAACATTGACTCTGGAGTGACTGACTTTCTTTTGCAAAATATTATGACAAAATATTTTGCAAAAATATTTTGCAAAAATATTATGACAGCTATAGTTTTATAGTGAGCATAAAAATTAGTGAGGTAAGTTTAATGAGGTAAGTTTAGTGTTGGAAGTTTTATTAACAAAACTTTAAGTTTTAGCACACAAGTTACAATTCCCACATGTTTTCCAAAACTTGCTGGAACTGAACTGATTATTAAATTCTGAACTTTGCACTAGTTGTTATAAACTACCTAATTTTACTGGTAGAAGTAGGCAAACACATAAATTTGAATAAAAAAAATCAGAACTCCTTCCTCGTGGCCTATAATGTTCTGCAAGGATGAGTTTCAAACTGCCTGAGGGAACAATTTATGTCTCAGCTATAGTCTCTATTTCATCTAAAGCATTTTCTAGTGTAGTTTGATCAGTCAGTATTGCAAATTTTCTCTTGTGAAGAGCGGCATAATCTGGAGGGGGGTGGGGGTTGAGGGAGAAAAATCAAGATTGATTACTAGGGACAGTGGCTGGCTAAGCTGCTGGGGAGGGAGGCTGGGAGCTGTGATGAAACATGTAGGTGCCATCTTTCAGGGGGTAAGTAAAGGGGAGTCACTGCAATCAGGTGGTTCTCCCATCCTTGTACAGAAGAATCAAAAGATCCTGTGAGGGAAACTGAGATGTTATGTGTGTGTGGTCCTGATGTGAACAGCCGATGCTGTCCTGTGTTTATATGCTGTCTCCTAGTGTTGCTTACTGTCTACTCCCCTCAACTGCAATGTACAGCTGCTTTAAACCCCTATCCTTTGGCCAGTTCTTCAATTCTGTAGTACAAAGAAGACAGTAAAATAGGTTATTCTTGAAGAATGTAAATCTTGTTAACTGTTAAGTCTATAACAACATAACTTGTGGAATTAAAATGTAATCTAGAGCAACTATAACACCCAGAGTAATAGGGGAGGGAATATTGTTGAAATAATGCTTGAAAGTGGAGTTTTCCTCCAAGAAGGGAAAAAAGCTAGTTACCTCTTTAAAGTTTCTATTTGGAACATGAATGTAAGGCATAGTAACTGTGCAGAATTCAAGTGTTTGCAGCTTCAAAATATGGCTACATTTTGCCTCTTTTTGTCTTGAATTTGACATAGATTAGATGTTTTTGAAAGAAATTAATGTATTATACTATGGATTATCAGATGCAGCCATTGGTTTGAAAATATATTTATCACTCAAGACTGAAAAATGACATATGGCTATGACAAGAGGATAGCTCAGATCCATTTTATTGTTGAATTTTAGAATAAGGTTGGCTTTTTGTTTACTAACTCCGAAACAGAGAGCTGGAGCATTTTAAAGATGCATGATATCCTTTCCATACTTGTAAATCAGTTCTCGTATTTGCAGAAAGGTCCATGTGAAGATATGCTTCTGTACTCACAACTTACTACTTCCATAGAGAAGATAAAAGTGACAGCTCCCTATTTCATGGTTTAAATTGGTTTTCACAATAAAAACTTAATATATTACATTTGTCCAGATACATACGGATGTATAAATACAAGTGCTAAGATCTTATATATAAGGGGCTTTTTGACTAACTGAAGATGGCTGCATAATAAACTAAGAGAGAAAATAGCATAGAATAGTCTCAAGAGCCCTGTGGTCACTGTAGTGTTATTGGGAAGCAAGAGAATGACAGTATAAAAAGGGAGAGAAGTCTGGCTCTTGGACACAGTGATGAATATTGACTGCAGTGTGTGCTGGAACAGAGGTGGGATTAGGAGTGAGGTTTACAATGGGCTGTACTTTGCCATCTCTGTTGTCCCAGGTACTTAGAGTATGCTCAGTGCCTGACTTAAATTCAGAATTAGCTAAGAAAATTACAGCCAGACCCTTGCTTTAAATGTATTCATGCTGATAAAATAAGTGTCTTAACAGTGAAACACATTAGTGCTTCTTCATGTTCTACTTCCTCATGGGGCTCCATAACTCTAAAACCGCTTTTAAAAATGACATGTTAATATGTCATACAAGTTAAACAGTTAACATTAAGGAACCTCAAGGAATAGAAATTACTTCTGGAGGTGGTCATGTGCGGCAGATGATTACGTGAAAATTAATAAAATTCAACTTTGAACTTGGCAATTTTTGCCTCTTTCATAGTTTTCTTTCTAAAGTATAATCCAATTCTGAAGTTTTTGCAGTGTGTTGTGTACTTCCAGAGTAAGTTAGAGTTCATTGTATTAAAAAGTTTAAATAAGTAGTTGCCTAGGAAAAAGAAGCTAGGCAAAATTAAAAAACCATTTACTTGGACAGAGGTTTTTGAAATGTTTTGTGTTAGCTATCAGATCTGCTTTTGCTTTATTTTTATGGAAAATGATGGTGTTCTTCAGATTGCCAAGTTTTACTAGTAAATGTTCTGCCAAAGCTTGGGAAGAATAAGTCAAGGACTCTTAAAATTACATAGTGTTGAGTGAAAAGCCAAAGAGATTGGTTTTGCGTACCAGAAGCCCTTATTCTTTCAAATATATATAAAAAAATTAATATATCTGATGCTGTAAAATGACCCATATTTAATTTCCTTTCAGCTTATATTTAAAATGCCACAGATATAAAAGGAGGAGTAACAAAATGGCAGACACTTCTCTCAGTGTGCTGTCATGCTCCATTTAGAATATTCATTGTTTTGTTATTTTTGAGAAATGTGATTTCACATTGCCATTTTCAGGAAGAGATAACTTTTAATATTGGCAAATTCAGCCTGACTAGAAATGAAGTATATTTTGTCTTTCACAAGATGAGGAGCTGATTTAATAGCTTTTTAGTTTTATACCATCTGGAGGTTCGTTTTTGACTTAAGAACTGATGTCATACGTGCTTAACACCAAACAGATATCATAGAGCAATAGGTCACATGCAGTTCAGGCTGAGGTAGTTTTGTTTCACATTATGAGAAATATAAAAGTCTTGGTTCATGATTACTGAATGCAGAAAGAAGAATTTAGGGAAGGAGAATATGACTGACATAACCAATGTACTTATAAACCTCCACACTGCATTCCTGTGAATAGAAAACAAATCTGTACACCTAAGACCACACACAGTATGAGTTGCCTATTCATGGTCCCAGGTTGGCACTGGCTCAGAGTTCTGCCTCTCTGAAAACTCACATAGAGCACTGACTTCAGAATGGCTCCTTACTGTGTATATTAATTTGGGGGATCATATACCTATTATATCAAATTAGATAAAAAAATTCCTCTGCTGTATCAGTCTTAAGATATCTGGCCACTGGTTGAGGAGATGTAAGAAAACAGAGATATTTTCAGATTTCTTCCCATCCCCCATTTTTCTTTCCCACTGTTGGTGTCAGGACGCAGTCTAATTTGAGCTCCATAAATAATTGCTTCTGGGTAGGAAGACTACAGATAATTCTGTTTCCTGTGCTTGCAATGAGAAAAGGATGACACAGATGGAATACCATACTGTATTATGAATATTATCATTTTCTGTTCTTAAAGGTTTTGGTCTGAGCTCTCACATGGACTTGGCTTTAATTATAATGCATAATGGTTGAAATATTTTTGCACAAAAGGGAAAAAAGGAGGGAGCATCAAATAAGATACTGTCTTAGAAAAGAGTAGGAAAATGCATGGTTTGCAAAAGATCAGTCTGAATCTCTGTGATCCAGATTGAGCCATAGGAAATGCTATGTCAGTAACCCAGGTCACTAGCAGCTTCTTATCATATTTGAGAAAGATTTCTCTTCCACCAGGAACGTGAAATTCCTTTAAGAAATAACCTTATCATTCTTTGGAACTCAGACTCAAGCTAGAACAGTAGAGCATTTGCTGACCTATGATTCACTGGGGGGAAGGGTTAGGAAATCAAACAATTTAAGCTCTTAATTATGAGATTGGATTTGCTGTGGCTTGAGGTGACATCGTGGACTGTTAGGGCTCTCTGTCAGAGCCCCTGACAGAGAATGTTGTGGTATAAACCCATCTTTTATTTCTCTGTGATGATGATCTTAGTGATGATGTTGGCCCTGGAACAGCCAGAACCACTCACCTGCCAGAGAGGGAGGAGTGGAGGTACAAGACATTAGGACTGGAATGGCACCTGAGACTATGATTGGACATGCCATACTCCTTCCTTCCTTCCCAATGCTTGCACTGTCTTTGTATGAAGTGAGGCTGTCAGGATCGAGATTCTTCAGCTGTTTCAACTCTTTTAGAATGCTTTTCTCAGTGCAATTGAAGCTGCACTTCAGTTATGCTTTTAAGCTTTTATTTGAAGCTAGCAAGGTTAGAATTGAATTCTTAAATGAAAACCGAGAGTCTCATATTAAGAACGATCTTTTTGTGGTAATAGGAAGTCTATGTGCAACTTCTAATGGAAGAATGCAATTAATCTGAAACATATAAGTGTTAAAAAGTTATTATGGAGCTGAAAGAATTAAAGTGTCAACTATTTATGTGAAAGTGTGTGGAGTAACCTGTTTATGGCATTAACAAGAAAAGAATCAGTTTCTGTGTTCAGAGTCAGTCCAAGCAACTCTGAAATACTAGGTGCCTGGTACTCTGTGGCACAGTTAAGGTTATAACCCTTGTGCTAATGTAAAGGTTTTCCTGTGGCTGGCCTGAATGCTAACAGGGAAAATTAAGATTATGTCTCTGCTGCAGAGATCTAGGTATTTCTTTCTGGTGTGAAAGAAAACCACTGTGCATCTTCTAATCCCTCCAAGTTGAATGCATGCTATTCTTTGGGGAGCAGAAATAAGGTATTCGTCATGTTATGAGCTGGCTGGCAGTGAAAGGAAATGCAGAGAGCTTCAGTTGTGTGGTGCTCTTTAATAGTTGTGTCAGGGCTGTATTGGGGTCTGAGAAACTGGAGTGGGCAAGGCTCTGCTCCCTTTTCCCACACAGGTTGTCGCTCATAGACTTGGACTTCAATGCCAACTATGCATCCTCTCAACCCTTGTACTCCCAAGTTTTCATGCCTAAAATCTTCATTCCTGAGTGATGGAATCTAGTGAGCCATGAGGGCAGGGTCTGTGGGAAGAAATTTGTGGTGAAGAAGATAGAGAATTGTCTGCTCAGCCCTTAGAGTATGGGCTGGGTGGCTAAAGAAAAGACTATTGACTTAGAAACTGCCTGGTTCAGCCAAGCAGCAAAGGCCTGTATCAGCACATCTGTAAGCTGCTGTGTTATGCAGTCACAAGGGAACAGCATCAGTGCTGTGTTAATCAGTGGGTCTGATCAGCCTCAACTCCCATTGCCTTCAAGCATTAAGCTTCAGCCTACTGGCAGTTGGAAAAAGAGACTTGCAGTACCTGACTGAGGAGAAGCCCTTTTGGAGCTCCCCCTGCAATGTTATGACGATCTTCTCAGCTGCAGCTTAAAGGCCCAACAGAGATTTTTGTGATTTGACTTAAGGGATTGCTTTCAGACATGAAGCAAGTAAGTGATTAAGTATAAAGAAGATGTGGTAATGAGTTTCAGATGAGGTCTTTTATGTTTATTAAAAAAGGTCTGAAAGTTTGCTGCTACTAGTTCTTTTCTTACTTAAAAAGTAACCTCATACAGCACACTGCTTACAAATGGCAAGATCCTATTACTGTAATACTGTAAAAAAAAAAAGTCTTAAAAAAGAATATAAATCCAGTAGAATATAAATCTCTTTTCCAGTGTATAGAAAAGCAATGAGCCATTTTAAGAGCAGGAAGAACATGCATTTCAAGATCCAATAGATCATGTAAATTGGTCCCAAACCAAGTTTTAAAATGGTATTGCAAAGGCTTTTGCTTTGAATAAATTTAGCATTACAAAACTCTGAGTATAAATAAAAATAAATTAGATTTGCTTTTTTTGTATGTTACTAATATTCTGATTAACTAGGAAAACTGTGTGTAATACTTAAGAACCTTTCTGACTATTCCAACTGCAGAACATAAAAATGCTAAACTAACATTAGTGACCTTTCAGTTCCTTCCATCTAGCTTTTTATTATGAATAACCTTTATGAATTTCTAGGAAATGTAAACTTTAAACCCTTGCTCTTTATTTTCTGACATTTGTGTGTTTGAAATTTGGATTAGTGAATCTAAAATTTCTCACTTACCTGACTTCCCAAAGCTCTCTTGTAAATGGAGAATTATTCTAGATTGCCACATCATATATTTTCAATCCAGACCTTGTTTTCTCAATGGCATGCCTTGCAGCCAAAACAAGCCTGTGTGGGTACACTTAATATGAACACCTCATGGTTTCAGACCTGCAGAACGCAGTATCAGAAAAATGGCCCCTATTTAAGGAAACCTGTCTGTGTAATAGCAAATGATTGCACTCTCTTTATCTTAGTTCTCTGCTTTGCCTGAAATCATAGTGTCATTCTTCTGGCTTGCAAACCTTGCAGAAGTTCTCCATACCCATGCTGCCACCTCTGTGTGCTTTGTGTGCTATATAGCATCTTTCTCTTTCTGGGTGGAGCAGAAGGGAAAATCTGGAAAGTAGGTCTATAGCAGTATTTTTAGTATCTCCTCTCCTGGACTCTGAGTTTCGATGTGTTAACCAGCCTTCTGGAAAACTGAAATATTTCACTAAGAATAAATGCCTTGATTTCCATACCACAGGCTTGAATTTGGGAGTTTGGGACTGCATGAGGAATGCAGAATTGAATCCATAATACTTAACACTAACAATGGGTTGGTTTTGTTTCTTACGGTGTTTAACAGTGCTGACAGCATTTCATGACTATACTATATTTTCTTGTGGTATTTTATTTACAAATTAGCCTTCAGTAATATGAGGTACACATTAAAAAGAAGTGTCTTAGTCTTTAAAAACTTGATATGTGATGAAATCGGTTTTTTACCCAAAAGTATCTCCACCTAATGTTTTGTGTTGTGTGGCCTGTGAGCTGCTCAGGGATTCATTTGTAACTGCATTTCTGAGCCAGAATGTGGAAACAGGTATGATATAGTAGAAATGTTCACTGAAGGGACAGATGCCTGTAAAGTGCAACTCTTGCAGTATTGGTGGCTAAGTGCAGACATATTATGTTGCTTTAATGAATTGACATGTCTACTATTTTATTACCAAAAAATGCCCTTTATTGCAAAAGTATTAGGAATAGAATTTATGTGTTTGATAATTCTGTCTTTGGCATTAGTGAATTAAATTGTTTCCCCATCCACCAGCACATATTAGGTTAGACAAAGTAATTGGTAAATATGCATTCTGATTCAGTTTAATTTCTGGGGCTTCTTTCCCCCCTTGACAAGTCTTTTTTATTTGTCTGTTGAACATAGGCCACCCTTCCATACTTTTAACATATCTGTAGAAATAGTGTTACTTTCTCTTGCAATTTCAGTGAAATGTGTAATTTTTCTTTTTGCTAATTATCAAGGTCAGGAAAGATTGCATACTTCATGTTTTAAACCCCCTACATTCTACAGTTAGTATCTTTATATTCTTGTATTATTACAGTATTGATTTGTAACTCTCCTCCTCTTCTCTATATAAAGATGCATGTTTAAAATTTACAAAACTTCATTTTCCATCACTGCTTTTTGCTTGTAATTTCACCTAATGGTTTCACCTTCACTTCAGCATCACATTATTTTGAGACCACCTAAGTATATCTTTATTTTGTTCCATCATTGTATCGTAAGGAAGCTGTGACAAGAGCTCTTCCTTTGAATAGCTTTTGAAAAGCTCTTGAGAGCCAGTAGTCTCAACAGTATATTAGAAGTTCTCAAAGACCGTGTCAGTGAGCATCTTGACAGTGACTGCTTCCTCTCCTCTTCACACCTTTTCCATTTGGAATCATACTGTAGCTCATGGTAACTCCTCTAGGCAGTGCTTATGTAGAAAGGTATTACTATAAAGGTACTAGGAATTCAAAGCTATGAATTAGGATTGTTGCATATACTTGACAGTTGATTTCTTCCAGCTTCCTCCTCATCTGTTTCCCTGCTGTTTACGTATTCCTTTTTCTTGCCACCTTATTCCTTGCTTCACTGGATATTTTTTCTTTTTTGATGATAATATTCATACTGTTGTCTTTAAAGGCGGCTGCTACCCTCACCCCCCACCCATGATGGAGGAGAAATAGCTATTTTTCCCTCATGATCCAAATGGTTTTGAGTACCAAAGCTTTTAATTGCAATTAGCAGCACAGCTGCTTATACAAGCCGCTGTATACGAACGGTAACTGGTATATCAAATGATCTATGGATCCTTTCCAGACCACCAGCAAGTATTTCCCAACCATAATTTGAGAACTGTTTGAATTGTGCTAATAATTAAATTGAATGCTTGAGCATTTATACAGTGAGAAATGAGAAAATCAAGGCTCCATACACCTTCTGGGCTGTTAGAACGTTTTGCTGTGGTGTCGGTGTTTTTCTTTGGTTGGGGGTTTTTTGGTGGTTGTTGTGATTGGTTGGTTTTTTTTTAGTTTCTGGGGAAAAGCAGTTCTGTAATTCAGAGCAATTTGGGGAGGGTGTTAAGGCATTTCTGCTTTGTAAAAACCTTAGTAAACAACCTTCTGGTTGTCAGGGATTTGCGCTTACTACAGAAAAAGTAGAGGAAAGCCCATTTGTTAGGAGACTTATGTGATAAACGCTGGGGGAAAGTGAACCTTTTCATTCCCCTATTTTCAATGTCTTTGTTAAATAATATTGCTTCTAGATTACTGATCTGTGCCCAAACCTCTGAGTAGTGACCGTATATCTGATTGCCTACTTCATGGCTTCAATGGGTAAATTAAATACAGGATACAGAGTGCTGTTTTCAATGAGTTATGTTTCATAACTCAGGATGATTCTTTTTTTTTTGTTTTTTCCGAGTCCTTTATACATATCTCCAGTCAGGCTCTTTCATGGTTTGACTCTTCTAATTTTTCTATTCACACTTCAGTGCTAAAAGTGCTTTCATTTTTTATTACATTTTAACAAGCAAAAGAATCTCTTAGTCTCAGATAAAGTTTGAAAATTGATATAGAAAAGAAATAAACCATTTTTAAGTGACAAAAAAGTGAATTAGTAAAAATGCATACCAAATGCTGATGACCATTACTAAAGCATAAATGTGTTTCATTTACTTACTGCAGGTTGATGCCTTGCGGTTACGATTGGAAGAAAAAGAAACCTTTCTGAATAAAAAAACAAAACAACTTCAAGACCTCACAGAAGAGAAAGGAACCCTGGCTGGAGAGATTCGGGATATGAAAGATATGTTAGAAGTAAAAGAAAGAAAAATTAATGTCCTTCAAAAAAAGGTAAGATCAGCAATGAAAGGATATGTTACAAAACTTTTGAGGCATATTTAAAAGAAATAAATATCTTTCTTATAGGATATTATTTTTACTGTATTAAAAAATGCAAGGAGTATGTCTGTAATAGTCAAGTAGTTTTCTAATATAAAATGTGTTACTGTTTTCCATGGGATCATTTCTGTAGTACTGTATCTTTATATTATATCACAAAAATATGCTGCAGTTTATACAAAATTATTGAAGTTAAATGAAAGTCCTGAAACTTCTGACAAAACTTCTTATTCTTTCAGCATGGGGGATGCCATTATCCTTCCTAAGTCTGACTGCTACTCTTTAGAAATAATGTAAATAAGATGTGTGGGACTGCTAAGAGATTAGGATATCGCTTTTTTCTTTAAAGACTTGTTTTTTGGATAGAGAGGAGTGGGGAGGGAACCTAAATTAAGTCAATTATCTAGTTTTCCTGTGAGCTAAAGACTTTAAGGGATGGTCTCTCTGAACTCTGAACAGCCTTCTTAGTCATATTTCTGACTTTCCATAAATGTAGCTAACTAAATTTACTCTCTTTGGGAAGTTGGGTTTAATCATTATAATTTCCACTTGGGGGGGAGGTTAGGAGAGAATTTCCTGGGAAGGCAGATCTGCAACAGTTTCACTTAAGAGTAGGAGGGTGTTTATTTACCATACCCTTTTGCTCACACTCAAAAATATTTATGCTAGCAGTTCTGTATGTGTTGTGTGTATTGCTGTTTATTGTATAGATGTACTTGTGAACATACAGATGCACAGAGGAAAAGTTCCTGGCATTAAATATGTTTTATTATTACTTCTCCTTTATACAGCCCCTCAAAGTCTGTCTGCTCCTTACTTTCTATTACTATGTACGTAGGTAGTTCATGTAATTGGTTTTCCTCCAGGATTCATATAGGGTTCACGTGGTCCTTCTGTGCTGCATTCTGTAGTTGGTTACAGTCTGAAAAACCAAGTCCTTATTTTGCAGAAACTGAGAAGACTCTCTTTTCTAGCCCAGGAAACAAGGCCTATCAAAACTGGAATATAAGTACTTATCCACTTCAATTTAATTTCTTAATATTTGCCTTGTTAGCAATGCTGATGAAGCAAAGATAATAAATTTCAGGCCTTTTATTCTTTGCTGAATACTAATTAGCTTTGGACATCACTTGAGAATTTGAAAAAAAACCAATGTGTTTTTTCTTACGGCTTGTATTCTAAAAATAACCTCCAAACAAACCATTTGCAGTTGGTCTTGTACTTAGAACTTGAGGAAATTGGAACAGTAGGGAGAATGCATTCAGTGATTAAAACTGTGTGACAAATATGACTTATCACAGAGCTGTCAGCACTATCTGTCATGGCGATGTCCTGAGAAATATGCAACACAGTGTGTTTTTTCTGGTTTTAATAAATCATGACTATTTTATTTGAGCTTGCAGATGGTCTTGCCTCTTTTGCACCTGCTTCTTTATTAAAATAATTTATCCGTGATTTAATTTAACCATCAAGTTGCACTGTCTCTCTTCACTGAATCATAAACACTTCAGCCTTGTGAGCTGTAGTATACTTTTTGACAGATAAATCCTGGTAACTTCTAGGTGCAAAATCAGATTTAGCTCTTAAGTAGCTCCTGGGTTGTTTTGAGTTGTTTATTCAGGTGAATATGCTTCATCGAGGGATTTTCTGTTATGGGCTGAATACTGGGTTTACTTAGAGAAGAATGAATTATGATAATTACTTTAAAGAAAGGGGAGACTAATTCATTTGCATCACAAGTTACGCATAGATTTGGTTCTCTGAAGCAATTTTAATTATCTTAATATGTTAGCAAGTCCAAAAATACAAATACCAGATGATAATTACAGCATTATATTCTTTATAGGAAAAGAATATAATATTTGGAAAATACATTTATAAAATTATCCTTAGGACACATTTTCAACTTTAGATTATTATTTTACTTGTGCCTGGCTTCCAGTCTATTTGTACCTAAATTAACTCACAGGTAATTTGACTAATAAAAAACTTGATCAAGTAATTGTCTTGCTCTACTCACTCCTGTTACTTAATTCTAGAGTATGATATTATAAAGGATACTTTCACTGTTTACTTTTTTTGTATCTGGCATACAATTCTGAAGTATCAATGGAAATCCAGGCTTTTAAATTCATCTGGAAAAAAAAATCTACTTGGCTAGTTAACCCACATATTCAACTTCATTTTGGCAGTGCTTATTAGATCATGACTTCTCAAGGTTAGCCTCCGAGCATCCCAGTATCCTTTGCAGCAGATGCAATTTCCCATGGAGACTATTGATTCTTGGATGTAGAAGGGAAGATACTTAGTGTCTACTTTCCTGCCATTAGTGCCTTTCTGTTCTAGATGTTCTTATCCTCGCTACATGAAGTTATGTGTCCCGGGGCATTCATACCTCATAGAATCTTTATGTTCTGTCAGAGGCAAAGGGATCACAGCTTCTTTTTGACCATAGGCAGATTGTTCATTCAGACATGTGTTACTTCCGAAATTCATTGGGCTGTGTATAGAAATAATTCCTAGTGTATAGAAATCATTCCTTGTGGTGTAGTATTCTTACTGTAATATTTTTGAACAGATACTTTTCAGGAATTTTCAGATAGTCTGGTAGTGGATGCTGTGCTTTGAGAAAGATTGTCTGATGTACCTCTCTTCAATCTACTTTTGACAACGTACCTTTCCAACAGCAACTCTATATAAGAACAAATTTTTATGGGAAAGTATTTAATGTATATTAAGTGAAGTAATTTTATCCACTACCTGAATCAAATGATGCTTTTAGCTTTTAGTCCTTCCAGGATTGCATGTGCCTCTTCCATTCCTCCAGTTTTTGCTCGTCATCATCTTCTGACCTTTTGGCCCCTTTTTCCACTTCTTTTCTCACTTCAAGTTATAGCAGCCAGAATTTTTGTGTTGAGCATTTAGAAATGAGTGGATTGTCCTGCCTTTGTGTAGCTTCTTTCAGGACAGTTCCTTGGTTGTCATTTTATTCTCATGAAAACCCTTCTGCATGTGAAGGAAGTTAATCTTCCTAAGTTCTCTCTAGATTATTTTATAATGTTTGTCTCCATTTGCTTTTTTCCATCTGTGTATTTTTATTGACTTTTGATATGAGGACTTCTGAATAACTGTTATTTTAGTGCCTTCATTTATTGATGCAAGATAGATGGCTACACCTCTCCTCACTCAGCCTGAGGTGCTTCATTAATAGTTGTATTCAAGTAACTGAAGAAGGAAAAATTTATATGTAGTGCTTAAAAATGTTTCTGTCAGTAATAACAGTAATAACCTGAAGGAAGGATTATGTAGCTTGGAAGGATGCAATTTCTAATTGAGAATTTCCTTTGGGTGCATTACTGTTGTCTGCCATGTTGAAAAACATGAGAGACCAAACCCAAACCAGGAAAGCCCCCTTTCAAAGTGAGAATTGTTTCTTCTCCTTTCTGGATAGCTGTTGTACTTGGAGGCCAGGACAGGTTCTGTTGAGGGCTCCTTACCGAAGGTGTGAAAGTAACAAAAACATTGGCAACAAAACAGCTGTGGTTAGTCCCACAGGACGGCATAGGAACTCGCATAGCAACATGTTGCAGGAAAAAAAAGGTCATGTGCTAGACAGTGATGCGTTTTCCTTCCATGCAGTGGTTTTGGTGTAAGTTTTGACCACATTGAAAAACCGCTACACTAGTCAGTATAATGTGCAAGCATAAGAGAGGCCCAGCACTGGAACAGCATGCGTTTAGAGGGTTTGGATCAAGGTAGATTGGCATGGAGTAATAATAAACTTATGTCAATGTCAGAGGTGCAATATTACTTAATATTTCTTTCTTTTAGAACCTTTGGCACCACTGCTCCATTTTAGTGCCAGTAAAGTTGGGTATGCTGTTTTAATAGCCTTGTTTAACCTGGCAAAGCTAGTCTTGCACCTCATATCTGTCAGTTTAACATGTAGAGGGGCAGACCTCAGAAATCTTTATGTATTTCTTACCAGAATGTGCAAATTCTGTTAATATGGCCGAGTTGTGGGCTGCAGGGCAGAAGTGCTAAATTAGAAGATGATTCTTTCATGTCCCTTTTTCCTCCCAAATTTTCTCTTTCATACTGTGGTTATACCTGGTGTGTTTTGTCCTCTGGAAATCTGTAGATACTTAAAAAACCCCTCAGTTATACACTCTAAAACATGAGTTGTTGCTGTGTTGCAAACAGTAGCTGTTGAGACAAGAAAGGCATAGAGGATGTGGACCTGGATCATATTAGGACAACTACTTATGGAAATTCTTTTATGGGGACTATTATAAAAGAAAACCATGTAAAGGGGGCTAATATAATATTCTACTTTGACTTGCAACATAACTTTTCACGTAAAATGTTAGCTTCCATCTTTAATAGTTTAAGTTTTGGGATTGATGAAGTGCTACATGACTGAGGGCCCTAACGTATCAGCTAATTAGTATTTGTAGGAAATGTCATAAAGTCTTAGTTCTCATGTAATAATTGGAATCTGTATGTGGAGTGGCTGGACTGTGCACACTAGGTGATATTATCCAGTTCATGTTAAATGTGTTGTAGAATTAATTGTCTACATTACTGTTAGCTGTCTAAAAAAAAAATGTACATATGGTCAGAGTAGGATTATACTAGTGTAAACACACAAATGAGTCCTACTGTTGTGCTTAAAAATTTGCATCAGTATTATTACTCGATGCAGTAATTCTTCCTGAGAGCATCACTGAAATTGAAGCTTTTGAACTCAGAATGATTGAGGAAGACCTAAGAGACCAATTTCTTTCATTTGATCATAACAAGTAGAAAGTGCAAGCACATTGCTGAGAGCTGGTGCTCTTTTTTTTTTTCTTCATGGTTTAATCAGTTAGGAACTTGATTTCATAATCCCATAAAGGGGTTGTGATTGTATGATGAAGGATGCTATTGGCTACTTGTGCATTATACAACATAGATTCACTAAGTGAAGCCAACCTGAGTGATCATCCACTCTAAAACTGTAGCAATGACTTTAGTTAAGTCCTTGTGCCTTGAAATCCATGGTCAATATAATCCTTTCCAGGCTGTGATTGAATCTACTGTCTTTTCTTGATGAGCTTTCTACCCACTGAACTTAGAAGCCCAGCGTTTTGTTGTGTGTCATTCCTTCCTGATGTCCTGCTTGTTACTGTTGGTTTTCTTCAAATTTATACTTCAGAGAGAGAGAAGTGGGATTACATGCTTCTGCTTACTGACCTATTTAAAAGTAAGCACTTACCTTTATAGGAGAAAATAGCTAAATTCCTCAAATGAAGTTTCAAAATCTAGAAACTGGTTTATCTTTTGCCAGTTCTGTAAATGGGGCATTTTTTGAATATCAGGTATATTGTAAATCATAGACTCTCAAATAAGTGAAGAAATATTGGCTGCACCTGGTCTTGGTGTTCAAGTTGTTTTGAGATTTGCTCATAATAATCATGTCTAAGCAGGTCTCCTCTTTATCAGTGGCTGCTGACAAATTCCTGAAATGGCTGGGGATGTTTCATTCCAGCTGTTTGAAAGAATTTCGAAGCATCATTGGGTTTCAGTATAGGTGGCTGAAACTGTCTTAGTTCACAGTAGTTATTTCTCCAATATGAGGGGGAAGTATTGGTTCTTTGGGATGCTCTTCGCTTGGCAGAAATAGTACAGGAGGCAACATGTATGCAGGTTTTCAAGAAACAGTCAAACTAGACTTGTTCATAGTCCAGTAATATACATCTCTGAAATGGTAACCAAGGAGTCTTTTTGTATTTTTGAGATTCCTAATTGCATTTTAAAATTCTAAAAGCTAAAAATGTAAATCAGAGTTTTGGATACATCATTGAATTAATTTGGAAGCTATAGGGTAAGAAATTGCTAGTGAAAGTACTAGTTATTTTAAGAAATAGGCTGAAATAAGTGCTTTGAAGAGATACTGTCATGTATTTGTGTTGTTTTTAGCACAGTAGTATGATACTATTACTACATCTATTATTAAATAATGCATTATTAACTTTCTAAATGTTATCTATAAAGAAAGGAGGCAAATAGTTGTTAAGATGTAAAATATAATCTAGTACAATATGTAAATGAGATATTACAATATATAAATGAGAGGGATCACTTTTTGGAGACAGCATATGTATGTGTAGATCACATGGATTTTAAAGGTAAATCCCTAAGTGTAAATAATGTAAGTTATTCCAGATCAAGCTACACTAGCTAGTTTTCAGGGTTCTTCACACACAGCTCAAATGAAGAGAACTGGATAGTTCCAGACTCAGGTTATGTGTAACTTGCAGAGATGCCCTTAAAAGCAGTATGCCATTTCCAAAGTAGGACTGAGCTTAATGAGACACTTACATAAGGGTTTCACATTGCTAGTGTGACACCAGTGCCACTGGTGAGGAAGGAAGCTGCCATTCAACTCTGAAATGTCAATACTAATTAACAAAGTTATCCTTAAATAAGATCCTAAGTTTTATTCATGCCAAGAAAGCAGCCAACTCTAATGCTGGGAATTCTAAGCTGTGTGAAGAGCAGTATTTTCTTTTCAATAGAGTTGGAGGAAATTTCTTTTGAAGTGTGAAAGACCTAAATTATATATAGTATGCCAGGGCAAAATGAAAGTAGAAGTTGTTTTATATGGGAGGTGCAGAGCACAAAGGAATCATTTAGGGAAATAGATTAGTATTTATGTATCTGAAAAAGGCTGAGGGAGAACCAGAATAGCTTCAGAGAAGAAATATATTTGTATGTGAAATAGTGTTCTAAGAAATGTAATAATAGCCCGCTGATTTGAATTAAAAATAAGAGAGAGTATTAAAAAGGTAATTGAGAATAATTTTACGTTAGAGAGGTATCCTGCAGTTTTCCCCTGTGGTCAGATGCTGAACTGCATGCCGAGGGTGAACTCTGCCTTCAGCGAAGTCAGAGTTTTCAGATTGGCTTCAGACTTCCACCCTGTGCTTCAAAAAAAAAGCCATCAGCTCCCAGCTTGCCCCTTAAACCAGGAAAAAAATAAGTTTTTGAGAACTAACTGCCACATGAAAGCTACAACAGAAACCCCAAGGATCCTTAGAGCTAATAGTATCTCCTATTAAGAGACTGAGTTGAATTAACTACTGAAGTGCTATTGAGCTTTCCCTCAGAACACTGGTTAGACAATTATATTTAGAAAGGTAAAAAGTGTATTTAAAAGTAATTTGTAAACAAATATGGATTTTTTTTTTTTCCTAATAATCTTTGGATAACTTTTAAAACAACTAATAATTGGATTATTTTTTGAGAAACTTCATCTGGCAGTTTTAACCTAAAATATGCTTAGGTATTTATTTGGATGATTATTAATGCCTTACCCAAATGAAAATTGAAAAAATGCAAATCATATTGTCAGTAACAACTATCAGATCTTTAAGAAAAAACAAAAATAGTGTTTTAAATGCTGAGGCTGCTGTGACTTTTCTCTAGTGAGATATTTTTGCAATCAAGTCGTGACTTTTTTTTGAATTTTCAGCTGCTGAGAGGAGAATGTGTATTCATGTGATTCACTGCTGTTGGAGCTGCATCCTTGAGTGGCAGCCTGACTATTTCCTGACTATCTCAACATGACAGATTCAGGTGGCTTGACACCTGCCAGCTGTTTACCATTGAATCTTGGCAACCTGTTTAAATTTTCACTTACGCAGAAGCCAAGTATGTCTTATTTACATGTGAGTCTTTTTCTTGAAAGCTCTTTGAAGCTCCAAGTGACTGATTTGTGGTAGTGAGGAAGGAGATTGGGTGGCTCCTCACTTTTCCTGACTGACACAGACTTGGAAAAGGGGGAGTCACTGGAACACGCTGCAGCTGCCTCTCTGAGTCAGCAGCCATTTCTCTGTGTGTGTTGTAGCAGAGTATAGGAAGCACTGTCAGCCAGGCTCCAAAATTTAGATCTGCTGGATTAGATTACCATTTTGGACATATTAGATTACCATTTTGGACATATACTGTAGTAGAATAAATACATATATGTTAAAAACGTAGCTCTAGCTTCAGAATATATAAGGTGGCAAGCTGGGAATATGTTGACAACTAATGCTTTAACTAAAGTAAAAATTGTTTTATCTTATTTTCTTTCATGGCATAACTGTGATTGCACCAGTATTGGTGGAGATGTTTAACTCTCATTTTTTCTTCTGGGATACATAAATTGTCACCTTCAATCCTTTGTGAAGCTTGGAAATGTGCATCCTGTCAGGCTAGTGTATTTGGAAATGTTAGATGTTCTTCTTGTTGCTGCATGCATAGAGGTAGCAGCTGTTGAAGTAATGCACCCTTCATACTGGAATTTTGTGTATTAAAATGGAATTTCAGGCACAGTTCCGAGTCTACCTATATGCCAAGTATAATGATAGATTTCAAATCTAAATAAATGGTCCATATATTTCTGTGTCATGGTTGTAGTACGCTTTCAAATGCATTGCTACCAGGTTTTTGTTAATAATCCTTACTGCTTCCTAGCATATTTTAGCAAAGAATTGCTAGAAAATTGTGAATCATAGTTTTAGGAAAAGCTTCCTGAGAAAATAAGTTCATTGGCTTGTTAATTATATGCAGTAAAGCCCATGAGAAGACAATTTTAAATCTCAAGTGATTCAGAGATGTTGTACTTTATGTATGATTTTGAGCCTGTTTTGTCTGAGAGGTTAATGTTCTTGTCATAGTCTGATGCATGAAATATTTGACAAACTTATTAATGTGATAAACCATCCTGACCTTACCCTGTTTCAAGAAAGTAGATCCCACTGCCCTTGTTCATTGCTAGGATAGGCAGTTACAGTTGATCCACAGCTTGACCTAATATATATCTAAGATTGTTATATCTGGAAATAAAAAGAGACATTTCCTAATAAATACAAAAAAGTAGACTTGTGCATTAGCAGTTGTTTTTTAACAATTTTGTAGTATATTAAATTTCTACCCTTTTGTTGGCATAGAATCAAACACCTTAATTTATGCATCGCTGGAGCTCCTTGATGTTGGCAGTCATGCTTTCCTGGTGGTATTCCATTGCTGTCTGTCTGACTGAGCAGACTGTGACTAGAGACTCTAATGCCTTAGTAAATTGGATATTTTATCACTTTTGGAAAAGCA
Organism: Laterallus jamaicensis coturniculus; assembly: GCA_022605575.1. Classification (NCBI taxonomy): domain Eukaryota; kingdom Metazoa; phylum Chordata; class Aves; order Gruiformes; family Rallidae; genus Laterallus; species Laterallus jamaicensis. The sequence continues at coordinate 11,930,767 of JAKCOX010000011.1, forward strand.
TCATCCCTCACCTTTGAGTGGAGCTCTTATTGGCTTTATGAAAGCATGAAGTTCAAAGACTTAGAGTACACATGCAGATAAGTTTAATGGTAACAATAAATGAGAGCTGTTATCTTCATACTTCTCCCTTCATATTATTGTTACCAGATGTAGCCAGAGCTAGTGGTGCCAATTTGGTCAGACTGCTTTGATAATTCTCTTGTTGCCAAGTAGTATGTATTTCTTGGTGGTAGAATCAGAAGTGGTATGTTTGAATATGAATAGAATAAATCCAACTTTAGAATGGAATCTGAATCTAATTCACTTCCTTCTAGCACACCTGACTTTAATTTTTAACGCCTAGCTGGGCACAGGGCTGAGATCAAAGTGAAATAAAGAGAATGGAGTAAAGCAGTTCTTGGAAAGTAAAAAGAAAAATGGCATAACATTGCATAATCTTTTATATATGAAAGAAATATCGAGCCTATTTGCTGTTCATTTAGGAATAAATCTGCTGTAAATTTACTGAATTATGCCCCTGTAAAACCTTATTTATCTGGGAGAAAAATCAGGACGCCTATGTTTATTGCCTAAGAGATTTCTTGGCTTGACAGTAGAAATCTTCATTCATGTCCCCAGACAGGCGGAAACCTTCATTGCTCTGTGTTTAAGTTCATGCCTAAGTGAATGTATGCCGTGAGAACTTCCATACATTGCTCTCTGTAGTGCCCACTGCCAGTCTTGAGTGAGGGTGAGAAGCTGCTAAAGGTCCACCTGAATTGTAAACCATTCATCTATCGCAGCTCATTGTTGACAAACAGAACTGAGAGTATATAAAAGAACGTTTCAGATTTGAGTGAAATACCTGCTGTGACCTATCCCAAAATCTTTATCCTTAAGTCTGGATTTTTGTTATGGCTGTCATGGGAGCCAAAAATAGCTTAATTTGAATGTTTATTTAAAACAAACAAACAAACAAATCCATGATTTTGAGAGTTTCAGTTTTTTTCATGTTAGGAGGTGGATGTGATTGTAAGCAGCTGAACGAATGTGAAGAACTTCAACATATAGAATCTAGACTACATAGGAAGCTAATAGAAAGCAGGAGTTTACTAATTTAATTGCAAAAAAGATCATCTCTGTGAACTATCCAGCCTTGTAAGTTGTGTTAGATCTACAAAACATGATTTCTTGCATGACATTTTAGATGTTCAGCAATTGTCACTGTTTGCCCTTCAACTGTTAGTAATTCTTGTATACTATGATTTTATGAAAAGTAATATAATTCAGCCTCTGCCTTGAAATGTACGAATTGCAACACATTCCTTGAGTCCTTGTAAATCATTCCGCTACTGGGGACAGCTAGCTGCAGGCTGGGCAGCAAAATGCACCGATTATACAATCATCCTTGTGACTTGGCTCCCCTTGGGAAGGCAGGACCATTTCTTCTTTCGGCATATTGTAATGCTGACAGCAGTGTTTAATGCTGGCAAACCTATCTTCTTATTGAGACCTGTGCTACAAGTCATGCTGCAGGACGTATTTCTCAGTAAGGGCTGAATCTTGTAATTTTTTGGGAGGGGATCGGGGTGGGGGGAGGACGGGCAGTGCTGCAGTCACTGGTTATCACTATGTCTCAAGTGTTCTGCTGCAAAACCTGTTAAACAACCCTAAGCCCCAAAAAGGCACAGGAACAGAACAGGAAGATTTGTTCGTTCTTCCCTAAGTTTTAATATAGTGTTTACAGAATACAGGATTAACACTCATAGATTATCTGATTAACTTTTTGTACTAATGCTCATATAAAAATTGTCTGAGTAGCGCTTTAGAAAATAACCTCTATTTATGCTTAATTCTGGAATAAGCTCTTCCCCCTGTCTGACAGCTTTGTAGCATTGAACTGGCCATCATTCTGTCATTTTAAAAGTCCAGACCAACCTCTTCTGAATGGGAGACACTGAAAATAGAATTGTTGTCAGACTATTGTAGTGTCATTGTCAAGCGCTGCTCAAAATTTAAAAAGAATTTTACACTTAAGCGTATTTTCTTAAGGAGAAAGCCTGGCAAAAAATGAGTTCTGTAATAATTCTAATGCTTGCAGAACTGCAGAGATAAAGTAGGCAATCTGTGTAATATATTTTGATATAGCCATCATATCTAAAGGACTTCAAAGTGTTCTTAACTGAAAACTCCCGAGGAGCCACTCTTCCATCAAATCCCACCATGAACAGGGCATGTATTTCAGGTAGTATCAGAAGTGAACGTGAAGCTATAGGGGCTTAACTGTATGGCAGACACCACTGTGTCTGAAAGTTGCTGAAACTTCTCAGCACACTATTTAATTCTTTAAGATAAACTTTTAAATATCTGGCTCAAAAAGCAAAGCAATATACATCAGAGGAAAAAATATATTACAAGTGTGTTATCAGACTTAGTGTAGTATAAGGTCAGTGTTACCAACATGTCAGTATCAGATGAACTTGAATGCATCTTCAGAATATTGCAATGAATTCTCCTATAATTGCCAAAGGGACAGTGAGTGTTCATCACTGATCCTTTCATCAAGGCTTTTACAGTAAATGAAAAAAAAATTCAGAAAGCCAAATTGATGAGGATGGCTACATTGATTAATAAATCCCAGGCATCAGTGGCCTAATGAAAGACTGGGTTGGGGAAAAACGTATTTCTGTGATATAGATCTACTAAATAATAGTTTTCTTTTTTTTAATAGTTGGTATTAGAATGAGCCAAAGTTACGCATGCAAACCTGCTTGGTTTTTAGGAGGGATTCATGAGAAAGGTAATTCAGTGACAGATTAAAAAAGATATTTTTTCATAGCAAAAGCAAACTATCTTAAACACAGGACTATTTCAGATTATTTCTCCTTCCTATGCAGACGTTTATATGAAAGCATTGCTGTGTTACCTTGGCTGCTATAGAAAATCTAAACTGTTCAGCAGATGTTGATTAAAGACATCCAAGTTGCTGCGTTTAACATTTCAGTTTAAATTCAGTGGTGCTTTGATAGTTTAGACGTAGAAAGGCTGTGTCTGGCCTGCAGTAACTAATGGTGAAACTCAATATGTGCATTGTCTTTTGTGCAGTTACAGTGCAAATATTGAATTACATTACACAGTAATAAGAATCTTAGTTCTCTGATGAGCAATGTTTTGAACACTTCAACTCTTAATTGATATAAACCTGTCTACATTGACCATATGTTAATTTTGAATGATTAAGAAAAGACATCTTTAAAAGAAGGGGGCAGGGAGATATCCCTCTACAAATCTTTTCTTTCATGTGAAGTCATTACACTGTCCCTTATATGAATGTAGATGTCCTCTGTAACCAGGGAACCAAAAGGAAACTTTCCAGTAGAAAGGGCATTATTATTTCTGATTAATCCTGCCTAACTGTTTATGCTGTGCTGCTGTGAGGTTTTTCTTATGTTTTCCCACTGGCACTTAAGGAAACTCATATGCAATAGTACTGTGTGAAATTGGGTCCTCTATTACAAGCTTTTGAATGCAGTTTCTCAGGGCCGCATGCTTTTCTAGTACAAATCAACATAGCTGTATTGAATTCATATAACTATTCTTTATTTGCAGTATCTAGGGGACAGGCATGTAAATTTGACTTTCAATGTCAAATTTTTTGCTATAACAGATTATCTTTGGTTTAATTTAAAATTACTTTCCATTTTTTAGAGCTCTTCTTCCCCTCTTCAACCTGTCTGCCCTCTTATTCCTTAGTCTGACAGCAAGGAAGTGCAAAATTTAATTTTTTTTCATCTAATTCTGATGAGGTGTTTATTTGGAATATTGTACAGAGAAACCGAAATAAGTGAATATTGGAAATGTCTGAAATATTTTCATGAAAGGCTGTAGGAAGAGGTATGTAATTAACAAAGATGACAGAGAAGTTTTAAAATGCTGTGTTTACACTCTTTCCCCATCAAGCATGAAATGTCTGTGATTTGTAAGTTCTATACAATCAGTTTGTCATTTAGAATTAAGAGCAGTACACTTATCTGGAAGTCTCTGAATTAAAGAAAGAATGCTGCGAGTTCTCTGTGTTCTGGAACAATCAAATAAAGCTTATGCTGATTCTCAAATTATTTGTCTACGAAGACCAAAGTCTTCCTACCAAATATGTTTAGTATTGTCATGCAGTTGTATACAAAAGGCATGTTGTGAAACATATAATTGATGTTATAATGTGATTTATGGTCTGAGACTTCGAAAAAAATGAGTTGTAGCATGCTGCAGTAAATGTTAGACATTTGCTATGCTCATAATTGTACATGGTCAGAATTACACTGTCCTGTGGAACAGTGTGATGTTTAAATGTGCATTTATTTTGCTTTTGTCTAGACTCTTGTATCTTTTATAGCTTTTCATTGGAATCAAAACTATAGGAGTTACTTAAATGAGAGATGTATTGAGTTTCAAATTCAAACCTTACAAGGCATGTTAAATATATCTTTAAACTTTCCAGGAAAGGAAATAAAGGTATCCTTTACTTTCAGACTAGTGATTTAAATGGTAACCCCAAGCCATCAATAGAAATATACAGTGGTGTTAGCAAAACCAAGACAGATATTCTGGAAGTATTACAATGCATATGTACATAAATGAAAAGTGTATGCAAATCAGCAAGAAAAACTGGGACACTACACATAATGATAGAGTTAAAATTTGCTGTTAACTCTTCAACTGGATTGTCCACACAGAATGGAGCAGTGACTGTCTTGGCTGGAATGATTTTATTATAAACCGTAATTCTGGAGTGAATATTGAAAGAATGAACACAAGAAAGCAAGAATGAAAGTTTAAAAGATCTTTTGGGTAATAAAAAATCACTCTGTTCTTTGAAGTTGATTGAAGGAGTATGAAAAAGGATAAACAAGCAACTACATTTAAGATCAGGAGGTTTTGAAGGGAGAAGGCAGATTTTTCTTTCAGAGATTGCCACCTTATGTTGCGAACGGAGGGAAGTCGCGTGCACGTACTCCAACAACCTTAAATATTTTAATTTAGAGAATATTCTTCAGTATTTCAGTTAGGGGAATAAAACAATTTAAATGCAGATGTGGAAAAAGAAACAGTGACTAGCCTGAAAAGGAAATGTAAAGTGTTAATGCTATGAGGCTGAAGGGAGTGATTAATGTCAATTCAGAAGAGTATTAACAATGAGATATGGTAGTAAAGATTACCAGTATTTCTGTCCCCAGAAAAGTGGGTAGCAGAACAGAAGGTAACTTATCTTAGATGGCCTTTGTTTCTTCCCACCTGCAAACCCATGCTTGATTTCAGAAATATCATTGTCAGAACAATGACATAAATGTGAGTTAGACACAAAAAAAGAGAGACCTGACAGGGACAGGTATCTGGCCGAAACTAATAGAGCTTAGGTTTTTATTCTAATATTCTGAAGTTATAAATATCACAAAAGAGGAGAAATTTTTTTGGACAGTGTAAAACACAGTGAGTAATGTGAAATCAGATCAACAAGGAGATCTGATAAGTGATTGTATAGCCTACAAATGGCAAAGGAAATTCAATTACAGTGCTAGGTGTAACATAGGCACAGTCCTGGAAAGGACTCCTGGAAAGGCATATCATAGTGCATTCCACTGCCCATAAGCAGGATTTGAAAGAGATTCACACAGTAAATGAAAACATTACATTTTCTCTGAGGATTACACCAGGTTTCCAGCCTCTCTACACCCCAACCTGCTCACTCCTTTTACTTTGAAATGAAGTAGAGCTTGTGAGATTTCTGCCTATTATTCAGAACTCTAGATGAAGGCTCTTTTCTGTAATGAAAAAGAAATAATTTTTCTGGATGCCTCTCTGTTTTTCTGTCTTAGTAATTTTCCTAAGTATGTAAAATCATAACTCAGAATAAGTTATGATAAATCATTCCTGCTATTCTTTTTCTAAACTCATTTTAGCTTTTTCCTGATGGAGATTGTTTCTGGTTTACTGCCTTGTTTTCATAGTTGAGTGCTTCTCGTTAATTTATCTGGACTATGTTGCTCTTTAATAACTTCATTGAATTTAATAGCATACTGTAAAGTGAAATAATTCTATTTTAAATGAAGTAATGTGCTTTTTAGCTTTTTTGTGATACCAAAACCTAAACCAGCTTTCAGAATGGATTGGTCATCTATTTTAAACCTGATGTTATTTTCCTGTCTATGTGTTTCCCTTTATATATAGTATTTCAAAAACATATACATACGCATCTGTGCTGGGGTTTTTTGAGTTTGGTCCATGTCCCCCCCCCCAGGCCCCTCCCTGTTACCCCACATTTTGATTTCTGTGTTCATTGATCTGGAAGACTTCCGATACTACTAATGGACTCGCTCTCTGCAGCTCTTGAAGTGCCTATTTCTTACTCTATTTGCTCTGTGGCTTTCCTTTTTCCATACCACCCCCTGTTCCCCAACACTCGTCTATACAGCTTATTCTGCTGCCTCTGCCTTCCCACCGTCTATTAATTTTTTGGGACCTGCTGCAATTTCTTATTCTGGGCACTGGCCTCCAAGTCTTCCTAATTCTTACAGACATAACAGGAATGACAAGATACAAACTGTTCATCTTAAATGCTTTGTATTAGAAGTATAAATATGCCAGAGCAGCTTTTTTCCTAGATGTGAATTTATGTTAGAGTGTTTATACTCCTCTGGTTTGTCTGCTACGTAGTGTAACAGTTTTCCATGCAAAAACTTCTCGAAAAAAAATCTTGCTATTTTATATGCACCTATACAGACTAATACAAAACTGGCCATGAGTAATAAGTTGTCAGATGTCTTCAAATCCCTAAAATGTACGATTGAGCAGAAAGGTATGATTTTTCATGGTTAGCTTGGAGAAATAATACAGGTCATATTTTCAGGTGCTCTCAATGTGCAATTGGGCTAGACTTCAAAAAAAGTTAAGCAATCTGTCATTACCCTGTAACATGTAGAATGTTGTGAGATGTAGAAATTCATGCCCAAACAACACAGCTTGAAAATCTGGCCCCGACTGTATACAGATGGTTGTTATAAGAAGCATTAGCTTGTTTGAATGAATGTCCACCTCTTCATGTGTCATAACTGGAATTATGTGTTAGTCCATTTTGTATTATTATGTTTACTATCTGGAAAATGCCTATTGCATTATGAATTATATCACAATAAATACATGTAATGAGACCAAAACCTTTTCAATGGATGCCTGACAGGACTGTGAGTCCTGCTTAGAAGAGTCCAAGAATCAAGCTGTTTTGTTCTGAGAATTTATTGGTCCCTGAAGAGAAGGAGACAGAGACTGAGTATTTCCAGATACACAAGTGGATATTATCAACCCAGGCTTCTTTTGGCTAGCTTCCTGGTGAAGGTTAATTTTAGCATTAAGTTCCAGCTCTTTCTCAGCTGGAGTCTGGCAACAGAAGCCAAGCGTTCAGTCCAGGAGCTCCTTTCTGTGTGACAGCCTTCTCCTCTCTTGGCTCAGTTTGCCCACTGACCTGCTTTTATAGCTCTGTAAAAGTATCAGCTGACTTGAGGGCAGATCCCTTCCCTAAGCAGCCTGAGGAAAAGTTTCTTCTCTTCCCTGTATGAAAACTCAGCACACACATCTTTTTTCTTAATGATTGTTGATTACTCTGAATCCTTCCTGTACCTGTACATTTGAATCCTGTCTTATAGAAGGAATCTAGACTTGCAGTAAGTAAAAATGTATTTCCTGCAGTGATTGTGCAATAAACCAAGCATGCTTGATTTGGATGAAGAAGAAAAGAGATCTGTTGCTTTGGATCCCAGATTTGAGTTGCATTTGCTTCTATATGTTGATGCAATAAGATGCTCTCAGTTTCTATATGTTAGATATACATGATGAAATGATAGAATAAAGACTTTTTTTTTTACTCACATGTAAGAGTGAGATTGCAGGTATTGACTAGAGAGTATGACTGAATATTTCCAGTAAATGAAATACATTTTATCTTAGTGATCAACAGTTGATAAGTTCTTTTTCTTATTTATATGGGGTTTTTTTCCCCTCTTCTGTATTTAGGGGCACATATATTTTCTTCTTTAGGTAAATTTCCAATCCTAATGCATTTTTTTAGATACTCCTATGATACTTTATGCTTCTGTACCTTTTCCTAATACTCAGTTGATATTCCAGGTGTTAAACATGTTCGTACATAACAAATAATGAATGACATGGGAAGTACTTACACCTTATGTGAATAGATCTCTTGATTCTACCACTGATTTACTTGCTTTCCTCAGCCTACTTTAGGAAGGTTTAATTACAGTGTAACATCTGTTCAGAATTTTGATATGAATGTAAATTTCATGTCTTCATTAATCATATCCTTTTTGTTCTTTCCAGCTTTACAACCATACTGTGGTGTATGTGTTGAGTGGACTATCAAATGGATGGGTAGACAGAGTGAACATATGGGACTAAACTGTTCAGGAGCAAGAACGTCTTCCAGACCTTAAAACATCTCTGTATCCTAAATGACTTGCTCCTTAGAACAGAGATTAGTTGTAAGCAAACCTGACAAAGCACTTGAATTATGTTAAAAGGGAGCATAGAAACAGGTAGGGAATCAACTTTTAAAAAGGGCAGATAATAGTAGGACAAGGGGGAATGGATTAAAACTAAAGGAGGGAAGGTTTAGATTAGATATTAGGGGGAAGTTCTTTACAGAGAGAGTGGTGAGGTGCTGGAGTGGGCTGCGCAGAGAGGTGGTAAATGCCCCAGCGCTGGAGGTGTTCAAGGCCAGGTTGGATGGGGCCCTGGGCAACCCTGTGTAGATCCAGGACTGAGGTTGGTGGCCCTGCCTGTGGCAGGGGGTTGGAATTCTGTGATCCTTGGGGTCCCTTCCAACCCAGGCCGTTCTATGATTCTATTTAAAGCAATTATTAGTCCCGTTCAGGTGACAGAACCCTTACAGCTGTGTTTCTCTGACAACTAAGAGGGTTTCCAGGGCTGAAATTTCGTTTTTAGAGCTTCTGTAGAAACTGGGCCTCAGGTATTGCAAATCCGTGAAGTCCTTATTTCTTTACATGTTATGTTACCTGTGGAGTATGTGAGAATTTTCAAAACAGCTCCTTTAGTTATCAACTTAATGGGAAAAGGGAATGCAAGAAATGCATTTCCCTATTAATTTATGGAATTCTGATAAAGTATTTGCAGTGAAGTTCAATGTATTATTGCAATCATACTATATTTCAGATACTGCAAAAACCCAAAAATATAAATAAAAGTATGAGGAATTTTGTTTTCCCTTTTCAGAATAGCAATTAAGCACTGGTACCAATTCTCAACATTTCCCAGAATAATAGGTTGGAAAAGACCCTTAAGACTGAGTCCAACTGTTAAACCTAGGGATAAAAATTGTATATGAAATTTTCATCCGTATTTGTTTATTTAAATTGAAAAAGCAAAGCAAATCAAGACTCAAAGCTGCATTGAAAAATAAGTATCTCAGTGCTTCTTAATGGCTTTGAAAATACATCAGACATTGCAGTTTGAGAGAAAAAGTTATTAAAGGTATTTACACAGAACTTGCTGCCTTTACGAATGATTCAAACAGGGCATATAACATCTATGAGCCAAGGAATGCCCTGTCCTACTTATTCTCCTCTCTCCTGGAGGCCTTGTTGGTGTTAGTTGGGAATTCAGCATGAAACAGGAATTGGTAGAGTTCTGGTGACAGAATTGGGAGTTTATGGGTGATCTAGCCGCTACTGGTGCTGCCATCTTCTAGTTTTTATCTTTGTGGTTGTTTGTTAGAAATGCATATATTCGTTCAGTATTTTTTTCTGGGCAGACTTTTGTTGAGTGTCTCTTGTTTAGAGATGATAATACTAAGTTTTTTCAGTAAAGACCTTTGATGACGTAGTGGTGGAAGTTGCTGAAATATTTGAGACTATTTTCAAAAACGTGTGCTGAAGTTGAAATTATTTTAGCGTTCTGTTTGAGTTGTAGGTTTTGGGTTTTTTCATACAAAAAAGATTATATCTTGAAGTAGAACGACATTTAACCCTAAGAAAACTTGAATATACCTTTTGTTGTATTTTTCTTAGAAATGTTTTTTGACCCAATTATTAGGTATGTAGTGTTGATCCTTCTGATCAACTGAAATGACTACTGCTGTCTGCTTATTTTTTTTTGTTTGTTGCATATTCCTGGCTTTTTTACCTCTCCCTTTCTGTATCCTGTTCTTCATTTAATTCCTTGAAAATTCCCATCTCCAGATGTCCGCATCAGTGCAAACTCTTATTATTGTTTGGCATTTTCTTTGTGTTTGTTTGCTACTACAGCTTTAGTGTTCTGTAGTAAGATACAATTTTTTTCATCCAAAGAACTGTTTTCTGTGTTTTAGTCTTTGGTTGCTTATTTGTTTTATTTTCCGACTCATCTTTTAAGGTGTGATGTCATCTTTACAGCATTCGTGTCCACTTTCTCTCTAATGGTAGTATCTTCAGATATTTCTTTCCCTTATTCAATTGCAGAAGAATTTAGCCATACACACTGCATAACTTACTACTTTTGAACAGTGTATGCAGTTGATACTGTCTCCTGTCCCATTGACACTGTTAATTTTACATATCCAGCTTTTTTAAGTTGTTGCTTGTGAATAAACAAATAGTAATTGCCCTCTCTTTTCTGCATTATTTAATACCAGGTGCAAACATATAATATGCATCTCCGTTATCTTGGATAGTCCTTGAAGTCAAGTTGCAACAAGCATGAAACAAGCACACTTTTCTGTAGCTCAGAATTTCAGCTGAATTCACAGTGCTCATGTTTTAAAGAGAATTCATTCTAGCCACGGAGCAAGGCAAAGATTAAATTCTCATGTAGTCTTTCACAACAGTCTTTACAGAGTCTTGCCTAACAAAATTACTTAATATGTCCTTAGTATGTCATCCCAAGACTTGTTCTCTATGAAATGGTATGTTTGGCTTATTTAACGTGTCAGTGCTTATTCCAAGGGACAGCGTAAATCTGTGGGGTATAGTTTCCCCACAGGTGCTTGTTGTCAGTGTTAATACTGAACAATAATAGCATTTTGTGTAGAGAAAGGTATGTCTTATGTGATTGGCTTCTACTGTGTTATTGGAGCTAGTTTATACAGAATTGTTTTTAATAACATTATATTGCATTAATGCAATAAATGGCATAACATTACCCAACAAAATGTGATGAAAAATAGAGATTGATTTAACAAAGAACAAAATTAATGTCACAAGTGCTTCAATTTAATTTGTGAAATGATGTACTATTTTATATTGTAGTATTTTGTATTGTACTATTTATGTGAAAACACCAATTAGAATTTGAAGCCTTTTGTTTTTAAAGACTGTATAAATTAACATACTTCTGGGCCAAAGACCTTGCTTCTTTGTTAGAAAAATTCACATGGATATATTAGTAAATTTAAATGAAGCAAAAGGGAAGATGATTCTGTTATATTAGATAAATTGGGCATAATGAGATAGTTCTTAATATTGTAAATGTAGTGGGTGTTAAAAAATAAAAGAAGTCATCTTTGGTGGTATAAGAATAATGAACAATTATAACACTGTGATTTGAAAATTAACTTTTAATCTGATCAACTGTGTAAACCTAATGGCAAAAATTTGATGAGCTTGAAGCAGAAAATGTGTTGTATAGAAATGTCAGCCTTGGAGGGAAACAATGTAAGTGTACATCAGGAAAAATATTGTTACCCTTTTTACCTTTTTTTTTTCAAATTACGGGTTTACATCCCTGTGTTTTAATCTTGTCAAGTAGAGCAAAATTCTGAACGATTATTTTCTTTCCTGCTTGGATTATGTGACTGGAACATAGCAATAGGGTAATTACTAGCTCATGCCACTAGTCTATTGCTCTTGTCATCAGGTTAATGTGAGGGCTGATGTCTGAAGCAGCATTTGCTTCATTAGCTCCTTTGTGACAGTCACTGGGCAGCTGCACTTTGCTACTTTGAACTGTAGTCCTGAAGGAAGTTTGAAGTAAAACCTATTCAGACAGATTCGTCGTCTTTTGTGTAAACTTTACAGACCCATTGGTTTGGAGACTGCTTTCTCCTCAGGCATACACCATATCCCTGGTTGGAAATGTGTTACATAACCTAAAGGCTTATGTAAGATTTATGGACCACTTTACAAATACCTTTACCACATGTGATTTCGTAATCCACTGTCACAGTGAGAATGTAGGATTGAGCTGGTCCTATGTTTTGGGTCATCTAAAATCTCTTCTGTTTAAGAAAGACTTGTGGGTCAAAGTAATGAAAGAGTGTAAAGCTTAAAGATACTATTGAAGCATGAGGTATGGTGTAATCTGAAGTACGTATAATGTTGCTGTATTACTCCAGTTTGGAAGGTAGTAACAGGAAGGCACTCTGGAAATATTTTAAATTGGGAACACATTGGGCTATCAGCCAATAGGGGTAAGAAATTTGATTGAGAAATAATTGTTTTGGTAGCTATTGGAACTGCTTATTTAACTCCAAGAGTATTTCATCACGTAACGATAAGATTAGAAATTTGGGGTTTTTTTTCCCCAGTTACCTTGGTAAAGTAAAAAATTAGTGCAACTCTTATTCTTCAATATTGGCATGAACTTCAGTATTGGCATGAACTTTAAGTATATCTAGTTACAAGCTGGAAACTCACATTTTAAAGAGTTTTATACTATATTGAATATAAAAATGATTTTAATTTTTAGAATATAAATATATTAGTATTTTGACTTATGAGAAAATATTCCTAATTGGTGCTTGTCTGTCTACCTACTTACAAGGAAGAAAACCAAAGTGAAAGTTAGTGGTACTGAATGATGAAGCACTCTTGAGGCTAGTGCCTTTCAAAACAAAAGGCAATTCTTAGATGAATTCAGACTGTTGAACCAGAAGCTGCTCTTCAATGAACTCATTTGGTTAACTGAAATCCTGTTAAAGTGAAAAATATATTTAGATCATATCATGAATGTTAGTAGAAAGCTGTGGAGCCACAGCTTCTCCTCCTCATCCCATAGGCTGAAATTCAAATAACTGCTAAAGCTTGTTAATTTTATAATACTTTGACTTCTGTCAAAGTCTTTTTGATAACTGTACATAATGTGATAAAAGTTTCTGGCTAAATATCTACAGTGCTTTCCAAAGCTACATCTGTATGTTGAGCTTTCAGGTAGTAATACAGTCATGGTAGGGATAATTATTCAGTAAAAAACTGTAGACTATGCATGCACACACACAAACAAACAGAAATGTTAGGACATCTGTAGATACATCTATTTTAATGAGTGACTACCAAAGATGGTTTCATGTCCTGCTGTTTTTGGAGATGTTTCTGAGAGGGACCATACCAGAGAGAACACTTATTGTGAGTCTTACTAATGAAAATAAATGGTGTGTGAGTAGACATATAGAGTATTTTCATTTGAACTATACCTAGCTATATTTTTCTTTTTGGATTAATAGTATGAATTTTTGTCTTTTGTTATCTGTATCTATGAGGCACCAGCTAAAGTCTGTGTATGAATGCTAAGGTTTAAAGTAGTCATAGTTAATACTCATGTTGGATGAATGCTCTTGTACATTAATGCCTTTTTCTCATTTCTTTAACTGCTTAAGGTAACATGTAACAGTACTTGGGAGATTGTTCAGTAGAACTAGTTTTCTTAGAACAGTAGGATTAAAAAAAATAAAAAGGAAATTATATATTAACCCCCCCTTCTATTTCCTCCCCATTTGAATTTTAAGTTTAAAATAAACTAATCTCATATTAATGATCTAATTACTGAGATGATCTGTTTAAATACGAAACAAATCTCAGAGGTCTGCCTAGAGAAATTTAGAATAGAGCAAAATTAATTTTAGAATTAAAAAAGCTAGTGTTAGAAAATACTTGGCTGAGTTATTTAAAACTCAAATACAAAATGGAGGAGAAAATATATGCAGCTAAGTTAAAGTATTTGGCTTTCAGTATGGCCTAGGAAGTCTGATAAATTGTTTCTTATGCTATCTTGAACTCTTTTATACCATAATGCTTATCTCTAATGACAAATTGTTATAGCATGGAACATTTTCTTTGATTATATAATTTTCTTGAAAATTCCATAGTGCAGTACATTAATTTTGGTAATTTTCTTTTGAGAACTTGGGTTACTGTAGAATTTTAAAGCCTGACTGTGGGTGAGCTTTAATCCCTTGGGTATTTAAGAAGCATTCCTCAGCCTGTCGCCAAAAAGTGACAAGATTAGCACTTGAATTTTATTGACAGGATGCTTCATAGAGAAGACATTTATCTCTAAGGGTATTGGTTTTTTTAAAAGGAATAAAATCTGTCTTAAGCTCTAGGGGTATACTTGCTTTCTGAAATACAGAAAGAACGGAGCAGTTTCATATAACTCATGGCACAGAGACAGCAATTTACAGAGGTAAGAATTACATGTTGACAATACTACACAGTAACAAATTTCCAATCAGATAAGTGCTTAAGGATTAAGAAAATCTTAATGGTCCCTGTCATAAATTGAATTCAGGCACACTCAAAAAACAAAGTCATTATTCAGCAATAAAACTGTATCCTTACATATAGGTCTGTACTCAAATATATTTTGGAGCATGACAGAAGATTACCAGAGGGTTTGTTGTTCTTTCTGGGTTTTGAAAAAAAATGAGAAGAACAAAATCATATCCTATGTTCCAAGATTTTAGCATGTGAGACTGCTCAATCTCTGTCTCTTGTAACCTTTTTGAGAGAACTCTGTGATTAACTGGCCATAAAATCTTCTCTGCATTAGCAGCTCTTCACTAATCCAGTGCCCATCCCAATAAACAAACACTGATTCTACTTTCACATACCCCAGTGTGGTCCTGTTCCCATCAAAGTATTTCCTTCAGATTTATATAGCACAAATAGAAGAATAATCAGATCCTTTCCTTTTATTTTATCTATGGGCTATGCATTGAATGACTTATTTTGAAACAGTTGAGATTCAACTGGGATGTTTTTAATTTGCTGCCTGTTCTCTTTACCTCTGAGGAAAGAATTTTGTAAATGCTGAATAATTTTAGAACATGTTTTCTTGGTTAAGGGTTGGATCATATTTTAAATTAGTTTTAAGAGGAAGGAAATAGTGTAAATGCTGTGGAATTCAGATAAGCACTGTGCATAGGAAATAAGTACTTTAATTTAGGGTGCCTAGAATTGGTAGGTCAAGCTGATGATAATAAAGGACCAGATCTTAACTTTGTTTCAAAGAACATGTAATCAATATTCACTCTCCTGTTTTATTTCCTTTTTGCTTGAGAACTTATTTTGGTGAAGCTGAAATGTGCAATTGCTTAAGTATTCCACAGGGTGTCATGAGGTAGTTGTTGGAATCAATCCTTGGATGAAAGCAAAGAAAGAAATACAGTCTGCAGTCCTCTGAATGCCAGTTAATGTAATTTTAGATGTGACTAATACGCATACCATAAAATAAAAAGTTCTTAACTCATTAACACATGTATCTTATTTCTGTATCTGTATAAAATATAAACATGAAGAAAAATATTACAAGATGTAATTTGCACGAGTGAACTACTCTGTCAGATCTTCCCAAAAAAACCTTTTTATATATGCCTAGATATTTTATTGGTTAGAGACAAGTGGAATTTTGGCCAATAGCAGTAATCTGACATACCAAACTAATGCATACAAAAAAGGAAAAAAAACCCAAAACAATACTTGTATTTACCCTACTCTTATAAAGAATTGCTAATTCTCCTCCAAATTTAAAGTTTTATTTTACTTTTATTTTCATTTTTATCTAAGTAGTTTCAAAATTTACATTCATTTAAACAAAGTTTATACAGTGTGTGCACTGATTTGTTAGTTATAGAAATCTGTGATGCCAAAATGTAACTTCAGGGTTTTTTTTCCTGCACATGTATAATGTAGTAGTAGTATGCCAAAGTATCCTCCAAATTAAAGTGTATTTGTTTCTGGTGATGCATTTTTGCATACAGAGACCAAATGTTTATTGACATGACTGTTAACTTCTGGGGAGCTGTGCACACACTGAATTTTCCTTTGGGTTTGTTAAAGAATATTTAAATACAGTTTGACAGTAATTATGCAGGATCCTGCTTCTGTTAAATTCTGCATTGCTTTAAATAGAAATTACATTGGCCATGAGAAAAATACATTTGTTTATAAAATGAACAACAAAACATCATTCCTTTCAGTAGCAACAGAACCTGATCCAGAGTGTAAAATCACTAATGAAAATAAGGATTTGAATCTCTATTTACAGCAGTAATTTGCCTACTTTTAACAGCATATTTTTAACCAGTTTTAAATAAACGATCATGTATGGATTTAGGCATATTTTGTTGTATTATATGAAAATAATGGACTAGTTAATTTTCTTGTTATTATTTACTTGTGCTAAGTGTTATGGAACAGCTTTCGGTTTTATGCCAGTGGTGTAACAGTGAGTGGTACTGGGAGCATAGGATGAAGGAGGTAGATTCCTATGACAGACAGTGACTCAAGTTTTACATGTATGACATACCACATCTTCAGAAGGTTGCAGGGCCTTACAGCCATAGAAGGTGATTACTATGGCAATCAGAAACCGAGTGCAGCTTTTCATATTTGTTACCAAAATCCACATGGTAATTTTTGATACAAAACCTTTCTGACTACCCCATAAACTGTGACAGGTACCTTAGCAGTATATTTAAATACTTGCTGGAGGAAAAACTAGACTTGTTTAAAGTTGCTTTAATGTCCAAAGTAGACCTTAAATCTTCATGGAGATAAAGAAAAAGAATGGAAATGATGGCCTTTGGGTTGTTTGGATTTTTTCTTTTGTTTGTTTTCTGTTTCTGTTTGGCTTTTTGAAATATAAACATCTTGGTCTGTCCAGGTGAGTTTCCTTTGGTATTCTTCATGGAAGAATAGGTTTATACCTAGGTACGTTGTTGTCTGTCTTGTTCCTCAGTTTAAGGTTCAATGAACTCGCTTTGTCTCTGCCTTTCTATATTCTCCCTGTTGAAACTAGAATAATCTAAAGGGGCAATTCCACACATGCTTTGAATTTCTCAGGTAATGCAGTATCTTAAACTAAAGCGAGTAATATCAGAAAATATTTAAATAACAAGATACTTGACTGCACTGAGAGTGTTCTTATAACCTATTAGAAAATGACACTTTTTAGCAAAGTAAAACAAAATAAAAAGAACAGAAGTTAAAAACTCTTGATGTTATATCATGACAATTTACTACAGCACATGTATCATTTACATGATACGTGTATGTTCGATTGATTCAGCACCCAAGACCCTCTTTGGATGTTAAGACAAGGTTGATGAATGTTCTCATCTGTTTTTATTTTCAGATTGAAAATCTACAGGAGCAACTTAGGGACAAAGACAAACAGCTAACTAATCTAAAAGACAGAGTGAAGTCTTTACAGACGGATTCTAGTAACACAGACACTGCACTAGCAACCTTAGAGGAAGCTCTGTCAGAAAAGGTAACGTTTTCTCTTTGGAACAGCATTACGTGCTGCTCTTGTGGGTGTGGAGCGTGTCTAGAAAATGTCTTTTTAAGTTGGTCTGGCACCTGTACTAAAGCTTCTAGGCCTTGTCAGGAAAGGAGGAAGCTCTATCTGGTAGGATGAGCAAGGAGTGATTCCTGGCTGATGAATACTCTAAATACTCTATTATTTTCAGACACAAAAACTGTAAAATTTTATTAAACTCAGGATGCATGACTTCTGAATATCATAGTGAGGATTTATCCCAGGGTTTGTGTAAAAACTGTGCTATAGAATTTCCTTGTGTATATGATAACTAGAAATGGGACTACACTAGAGACCCTGAGGGTATGGAAATTTTGTGTCAAACTTAATTTGATCATTGTAATAAAGGTTCAAAGTCTGATAAATGATGCTAGGTTTAATGTTTTGGAAAAGTTAGATAAACTTGGATCCTTCTCTGAAATGTATTTTTGCATTTCAGGTCTACTTCATTTGGAATTGCATGGATGCATATGGACAGACATTTTAAAAAAGAATCAATTTGATTAGTATTTTTTCCCAGTGGAATTGATTAGATCTCACATGGGCTCCCTAAGGTTGAATTCTACATGAAGTAGTCACTTTGCTTCCACATAGTCAGCTGAGGAAAGCACTTTTCTTGCAGTGTCTGCATGCTGCTCCGAGGCAAATGTACAATAAGTGCTATGGGGTGATTTCCTCTGCCACAGAGATTTCTGGCTTTGTGCAGCCAATGAAGTCAGTGGTATCTTTTGTACGCCAATGCTTTTGAGAAGTGACATGAAGCTGAGTTGTGCCGTGGTGTTTGGTGACTGTTTCAATCACACATGGAGAGATCGTTACTTACAAAAGTTAGGTGGCAGGATATCAAGACAGGAACTCTGGATGTAGATGATATGCTTATCGTTCTATATTACTACATCTGAGGAAAAGAAAAACAGAATCCTGAATTAATAGCCTCTCTAAGTCTGTCACTTATTTTAATATGCCCAAATAATTATGCAAATTAGTGTCTGTGGAAGAATAGGAACATATGTCTTGAGTTTTTAGTGGGGTTTTTATGGGGGTTTTTTGAAATTGTTATTTACCTATGACTGTTTTCCTGTATTTTGAGATCTGTAAGGTTATTTAAATTATTAATTCATTAGTATTTGTCCCTTTTCTGAAAGGACACATAACAGTATATTTCCTACACAGTTACTGGGTGATTTACAGTGGCTGTCAGTCTAGGTATAATGATAAAAACTAAATGATGATAAACTTTAGAATATCTATTCTAAAAGACTTAAACTATTGCCTGGTCTTTAAGTTAATTGGCAAAATTTGCTTATTACAGTGCAGAGTAGAATTAATATGAGTTCTTGAGAACTAGGGTACTTGATCTTGGAGCATTAGACATAATAAGGAGGAAGTTTCCAAGGTAAAAGCATCTCTCTGTATGACACTTATTGTTTACTGTACAAATAAATTGTACACAATTCCTTTCCCATTGTAAGTTTGTTGAAGGCCACTCTTTCAGGGGTAGGCTTCTCCCTCTAAAGTGTTGTCTCTGGGACATACTTACACATTGAAAGAAGCCAGTAGGCATTTTCTAGAAGTTACGAGTGGACTATTATGTCCAGCTTTTTTCTGTCCTCTGGCAGCAGAATACCTACATTGTTTATGTTACATATATGTTTTATTCCTGTTTGTGTCCAGCTGTCCAACTCATCCTAGCTGCTCTCAGTGAGTAAATTTCTCCTACCTATTTCTACCTGCATAGCATTCTAAAGACTTACAGCTTTTATCAGTAGTTAATAACTTTTCTCCCTGCAAATACTGATAGAAATATGGAATAGATTTTTGCCCAAATGGGACAGAACAAGAATCCTTACTGATTCTTATTAACAGCTGCATCAATATATGTACTTTTGTCAATTTAAACCTGTAATGCTGTTAATACAGGATGCTGCTTTCATTCAGGAATACCTGATTTCCATGGGAATACTTTCTCCCCTCCCCCTAAAAGATGTCAGACCTAGTTTGCAGTTATATTGTCTAATTTAATACCCTGAGATTAGGCAAATTCAATATTTTTTAGAATTTCAACTAAAGAGTACTCAAAGAGCATCATGAGAAGCCTTTTCAAATAGAAATGAATATTATATCCATTTAGTTAACCACAATAAAATAGATTTTAATTGTTTTTGATAGTTTCTGTGGGAAGAAAAATATACTAAAACATCATCATATGGTATGAATGAATTATGAAACTATTTTTAAAGTCCAAAACTCAGATATTTTTACATTTCTTTCCTCTGCATTGTTCTTGAAGATACTCAGATTGAGATTTTGGCTCTGAATTAGAAAATAAGGCTCATTAATGATTCTTCCAAGTACCTGTCTTTTATTTTCCTTTCATATTGTGATTAGGTAACTTGGTTAGCACTGACTGCGGAAATTATCGTAGACATTAGAAAACAGGATCAAAATTTACTAAGATAGAATCATTTTAATCTTTGTATTTTTTCAGCATTATTGGTGATGTAATTTGTTCTCTTGACAGGAATCAGAAACTGATTAGCACAACTTTAGTCACTTTTGAATGTATTTTAGAACTCAAACTGACAAAGGTACTCAGTCAGTTCCTTACTCCTAGGTTTGGAGCCTCTCCTAAACCCCCAAAATTCTGAACAACTCTAAAGGCTACATTACAATGAACAAAAAGTACGTTCACTCTAATTAAAAAAAACCCTTAAATTTGAAAATCAGAATATGCAAAACTGCTATCAGCTTCACTGATGTTTTAACAAGAAACTTTTCAAAGAGTATCTCAGCTCTTGGACTGGCCCAAAGCAGTTCAAGAGGTTGCTTTCATGAAGCTGATATTTATAAAGTTGGTCCTACTGTAGCAGCATACAGCAGATAAGCAATTGAGTATGACTGATAATAGAGCTATATGCCGTGGCAATTCAGTTCCTGCTTCTGTGATAAAGTGCAAATAGATTAGACCTGTGAGGTCCTAGATTAGTGCATAAGGAAAGCTTGCCAATACAAATAAGACTGAAACAAGAACACATTGTTGGGATTTCTGCAAGTTAGCTGTTAATCAGGTAAAACATGGTATATTAAGGCCTTTTAACACATTTTTGACATTTAGCCTTATGCAGCTGACAGATAAATTAGTCTTCTTTTGTGATTGACTGTGAGAAAATTTATACTGTTCCATTAATGAGATGAAATAGTGTTATGTTTAATTTGTTATAGGAGGAAAAAAATGATTAAAGCAAATAAATCTTCAAGAAGGAATTGGTATAAAACAAAGTCTGAATATAACTAGGTGAATTTTGAATGGTTATTAAACTATTCTGCTTAGTGGAGTATTAGAAAGGAAATGAATGGTGAAAATGGAGGGAGAATGGCTGAAAAAAAGTGTTCAAGGTACAGAATCTAGAAAATGTCTCTACCTATTCCACAGACTCAATAAGACTGGAAAAGACCTCTGGTGGTTATTTGGTCCAACCAGCTGCTCAGGATCTTCTGCAGCTGTGATTTGATTAATTTCCAAGGTTGGAGACTGCTGGGATGAAAATCACAGCCCTGAGTTTACGCTCTTCTGTATACATATAAGTGCTCACGGGTGGCTTTTGGCAAAATATGCACAGAAGCAATCTTCAGAAGTTCCTCTAGGACTTGGGGGAACAACATAGCCATCGTACCAAGACAATGAATGAAGGACCAGGACTGTCTGAACAGTACATGCTTTCTGAAAGAGCTGTTACTACTTAAGCTAGCTTTGATAAATAATTTTTTTCTTTTATCATAATGATGAAATGATGAGTAAGTGTATTACAAATCAGAATGGGATGTACAGCTGCTGAGATGTTGCTTGTGTTATAATGCTTGTTGAGCTAAAATAATCATTGCTGAGAGTACATGGATGTTACTAGAGATAGACCTTATCTATGTGTAGCATACTTATATCTTTCTATATATGTCTAGAGTGTGTTGGTATATATATGGCAGTATAAGGACTGATGGCCAGAGGGAATTAGCGCAAGATTTTTCACTCTTTCTAATAATATTAGGCTTTGATCACTCTTGTTCAGTTCTATGAAATAGAACTCTTTAACTCCTTCTTGGAGATTTCTAGCAAAACTGCAAAAGGTCTTGAATAGGATCTGTGAGCATGCTGATGGTTCTACCTCAGCCACATCACTGGAAGTGTAAGAACATCAGTCAGGATGTAGTTTCACCGCATGTTGGTTTAACTTCCCTAAATGATGCTGCTTCCACTGCCTCCTTGAGTCCTGCTTCCAAAATTATACAGTAGTTCCCGTCGTAATTGGCTTAAATTGACCTATTCTGAATACAAATGCAATTCAAGTGGTTATTCTGTTTTACCCTAAATATTGCTCTGATTAGTACCCTTCAAGTATTGGTACAATGTGATTTTAAAGAATATGATCAAAGCTTTAACCAAATCATACTACTGATGTTGCTTTTTCATTTCACCCTTTGACTTCATCACCAATCCTTGACCGGTGATTTTTAGCAATCCTTATAATAGTAACTGGAAGTCAGCAAAATATTTTAAAAAGTGGTTGAGTCTAAATGTGTGTAAGGTTACTATTTGATTAAATGGAGAAAAATCTTCCTTTGGATATCATCAGTTCTATCAGGGTCCTTTTTTTGTGTCTAGACAACATTTTTTTTTGTCCTCGCAAAATATATTACATGTAAATGGTAAATTACAGGTAGTGATTGATTTCTAATTAGGTTTGGAACCTCTCAAACTTTTTGCAGCTACTATAGAGAATGCTAGCATTGGAAAAAAAAAACAAACAAAAACCCACAGCCCAATTCAAGCTGATTAAACCAGTCCCGGTTTCTCTGTTTTGAACTTCAAGACTTCAATCACTTATGAATACAGGAAATACATTACTGAGATGAATAACTTTCCATATCTATCTCAAAACTAAAAATATCCACATCATTATAGATATTTAGTGGAGTTTCTCTTCAGTGTTATTCTTACCAAGTATTTAAAACCTTGATTTGTTGCTTTTGAATTCGTGGGAAACTTGCATTGACTTTAATACCATTACAATCATCCTGTACTTCTGAAGGTTTATTTTTTTCTAAGTGCTACTTCATGTAAAGAAATGTCATTCTGACTTTTCTTAAAATGATTCACAACTTTTCCATTTTGAAATTCTTTCCCTTGTTAGGAAAGAATAATAGAGCGCTTGAAGGAGCAGAGGGAGCGAGATGACAGAGAAAGACTTGAAGAAATTGAATCTTATAAGAAAGAAAACAAAGACCTGAAGGAGAAAGTGAATGCTTTACAAGCTGAACTGACAGAAAAAGAGGTCAGTCTTTTCAGTAAAATCTATGTTCTTCTAGGTCATGAAGAAAGTGAGTTAGGATTATACTTGAACTGTTTTAAGTAATTCTGCCATTTCTGCGGTCAGCTTCTGAACTGCTATTTTCTTAAGTATTCTTCATAGTCCTCACTTTTCTACATGAAAAAATGGTTCAGTTGTGCCATAGCTGTGTGTCATTATCTCTATTTTTGCCTTTGCACAAACTTCCAGTGGGCTCAAATATTCCATTGTTGCTCCTGTTTTCGTTTGTCAGTTAGAGCAATAGACTTCAAAGTAACTGTACCTCCAGAATACGTCAACTCACCTATTATGAATGTTTCTGTGTTTCACTGCATGCTGGCTCCTGTGGTTCCAATTGGTTGTATTCTCAAAATGGTGTCTTTTGCTATCAATGCAACTCTTTGTGGGGATGGGGAGGGGGAGCAGGATCCAAGTGATTACTAAGTTGGCAATAAGTTAGTGTCCTGGTGACTAGGAATTAACTTTTTACTCTTGGTCATTTTCCAGTCTAGTTTAATCGATCTCAAAGAACATGCATCTTCATTGGCATCAGCAGGGCTGAAAAGAGACTCCAAACTTAAGTCTTTAGAAATAGCCATAGAACAAAAGAAAGAAGAGTGTAGTAAGTTGGAAGCACAGTTGAAAAAGGTAAGTTCCATCTTAAAACAAATGACAACAATCAGAAAAAGAAAAATCAACGCACCACCCCCCATCATTTTGAAAAGATGAGCGTATTTACTCTTCTGGAGTAAATCTAGAATCTACCCATCTTATGCTGTTTGCTGATGCTTGGATCAAATACTGCTAAATTTTTATTAAAAAGACTTGTACTGAAGCCAGTAATGAACCTCAAAAATTATCTTCAGTTGCCTAAATGAGGGAATTTGGAGAAGCTGCTACAAATAGCTGGGAGCAGGAGATTTGAGGGAAATCAGAAAGGCAGAAAGAAATTATCAAACCAGCATTTTGTGTGTATGCAAATTTATACTGCTGTTAGCAGTAGATTAAAATGATTGCAGTGTGGGAAAAAATTAAAAGCTTGTCCAAGAAATGCTGTACTTCCTAACTAAAAAAAAAATTAAAAATCTGCTTCCGAGAAGGAAACTCCAGCTAGGTTTTATTTTGGTGTTTTTTACTTTGTTGGTGGACATGTGTTTGTGATAATTAAGCAAAATAATCCATAGATTATCTCAGCTGGCAATTCAGTATTTCTGTTCAGCAAGTAGTGGAGGCAAGCCTTTAAAGGAAAACATACAAGTCCTATATTTTATAATATGGTTTTATTTAAATTTATGCATTAAAATAGCTTTTGCTTAAATAATTTGCAAGTTTGTTGATGCCGTTTCTATCATATGTTGTTTGACTTTTTTCTGTGTCATTTGGTAATGTCTGCTCTCATTGTTTGAACACCAGTCTCATGATAGGTTTAAGGCATCGTGTTTGCCTTCTACAACTCATGACTAAGTGTATGTCAAACATTATTTTTTTATATTGATATCTAATATTTCTTTTTCTAGAAAAGAATATTTATTTGTTCTGTGAATGTTACCACTCTTAGGATAATATTCTGACGCTCTTTTTACCCAGGTTGAGTAGTATCCTGCTCTGTGTTTAAGCAATGAATACCTGTGAAGAAGGTATTGCAAAGTATAAAGGATACCAAAGTGTAAATCTTATACTTCTATTATTCTTTAATTCAGAAAGAATCTGTGCAATTAGGTGTCTGTATTAGATATTTAATTGTCTAGAGGAAGGAAGGGAATCTTTTTCAGTAAACCTATTCTAAAGCTTTAAATCTTTGTAAGCTCATAAATGCTATTGATGTAAAAATAAAAATAGACAATGCAGGTATTTCTCAGGAAGCCCTTTATTTTGTTTTCTTTTGTTAAAAAAAGTGTGTGATTACTTTGAACTTCACTACAAAACATACTTTGTTACAATCTGCAATATCTTATTTGCATTTTAAAAAATAGTTTAAAAAAAAAAACCCTAAAAGCACAGATCACTTAAAAATAGTCCTCTAGAAGGACTTGAAATGCTAAGTCAATCTTTTATGATGGTACATATAAACACATCATACAGTCATGGAAAAATAAGCACTTGTAAAAGTCAGAGAGTGTCTGGGACGTCTTTCTTATAAAAAGGGAGTATGTTCTCTGTGTATAAATACAAAGGATTATTAAATGAAAGCTGAAAACATAATAGCTTTATTATATTATAAATACAGCATAAGGCCCCAATGGAAATTCACCCAACATTTGTAGGAGACCAGGTATTTCCACAATAAACTGTTGCTACAGCCGCCTTTGTGGGCATGTTTAGTTGAACAGAAACAGTGACTGTTAATGACAGTAGACTCCAAACAGTAATTTTAAATTCATGTTTTCTCTAATAAAATACTTTATGTTCAAACCTGTAAATATCCTGTGTTAAAAGTAATTGGTCCCCAGAAATCTACCTTTGCAATGTTTTCACTCCTTAGGTAGCTAACTGAAACAGAAATCTGGGTTATTCTAGTGCATGTCTGTGTTAGAGTAGGAGGGAACATCAACACAGTTTGGAGTAAATTAACCTGCATGCCCCACAAGTGCTCTTACGTGTGAGCATTAAGCACTATGGAAGTTGTAAGGAATGGGCTTTGAGTTTATCTCAAAAGTGACTCCAAAAGGCTGTCTTTTATTTTGAGAAATTTGGATGCAGCTTACACTTTACTCCTTTAATGTTTCAACAAATTTTACTACTAAATACGAAGATAGTATTTTGTGCATGTTTGCTAGGAGTTAGTGTTCTGTGAACACTAATTATAGTTAGTAGTAAGCCAGAAAGAAAATGTGTACAAAAGGCAAGTCCAAACCAAGCCTGTAAATTAAAAAAATTAATAAATTATTTTAAAATTATCTCTTACCTTGTTTCCTCTCCTTCCTCTTATCAGAGAGAATAAGATTAATTTATTGATGCTAAAGATGGTTTTGACTGGGTCTGATTTAGATCCAACTGTTTTTCCGTACTACATAACCAGAGGGTTTGCGTTTCAGCAGTAGAAAACATGCTGATTCTAAACCCACTGTTTTAATTTTATAGAGTAGAAAAATTTAAAAATGTAATAAATGTTTCTAAAGAGCAATTACTCATGTGACTGTGCTATATTCTGGTACACCAAATAGTGTTTAAACCATAGATAGGCTTGTTAAACTTTTTTGTGACAAACCTTGTGGATTGAAATTCATAAAACTAAAAAAATTTCTTAAAAGCCAGGAGAATGTTCAATGCTTTTTTTGCCAAAATTCCACAGACACTTTTGTTGACTTACTTTGTATTGCTACTAGTGAAAGAACAGCAGGAATTACCCAATAGGTAGCTAAGTGTTTATATATATATGTATGTGTATATATATAATCTTATTATCCACTCTAGAATTTCCTCGTTTTGTTGTTTTTCATTATTTAAATTTACTTGCTTACTGACATATTTGCAGTTGCTAAAGTACTTTTTGCCAAGCTGTACTTTTCAAAAGTCATTCTGCATAGAAAATTCAGTCTTGTCTTTAACTATGGGAAAGTAATAAATTTAATGATACAATTTAATTAATCTTTTATTATTACCATCTTTGAAGCTTTCGTGATAAATTGCAGCCTCAGCCAAAAGCACTTCTCATGATTCATTGCTTGGGACCAGCACTTAATGTATCATCAAAAGTGGACACCTTTCTTTATTTCATGGGTTATTTAACTTGAGAAAGGGAAAGTAACACAAACCTTAAATTTCTTACTCCAGCTATTCTTTTTTAGGAGCCAAAGTCAACATTTATGCTTCCTCAGTGCCTCTCACTTTGACCAAGGAATGTTTAGAATCTTAAATTTCTACATTTTTATGACAAGTTCTTCTGTGCAAATGCACTGGTTTTGTTGAGCTAATGCTGTTTTCCTGGATCTTTCCTTCTTTTCCTGTCTGTGCTTCACTCCCTTCCAACTTTGCAATGTAGCAAGCTGAACAGTTGTTCAATCAGATGTACAATCCAGTAAGTTCTTTTTAAAAATGCCCGCTGTAACATATGAAAGCATGAGGATCCATTACTTTACTGTGTTGTGCTCTTCCTCTGTGGAGCTTTGCAGAATACTTCTGATGCTCACTCTGCTATATTCATTGTATCCAAATAAATGAACTTTGTGGACTTCAAGGCCATTTGAAGAAAATAAAATGTATTAAATAGGTACATGTAATATTTCTGAGAAAAAAACCCGCATCCTAGCCTTTAGGTCCTCAACTTCACCATTAGAAAAAGCATGCAGATGATTATTTAATTTTCTTTTTGCTTTGCTTTTTTAATTCCTCCTTCTGCAGTACTTTATTTGATCCTTCAAACTTAAATAATTTATAATTTATTCAGCTTAAGTGATTGAGTTGATCAGCTGAATAATAGTATCTAGGAAGTGACTGATACTATTGTGAATAGTCCATATGATTAAAATAATTCAGATCACTTTTCTCATATACTGAGTGTGTACAGTTTTTTATATACATTCAGAATATGGAAACATGGTATTTAATTGACAAAACCACAGAAATATATGATGAATGTGATAGATAGCATTTGCAAAAGCCAAACACTATTTCTTTGCCTTATTTAATAACACATATTTACCCCTTTAGCTTGACTGTGTTCCTTCTTTCTCAATTTGAGGAAGAGCAGTAACAAACATTCTCTCTGCAGAGAAGAGTTTTCATTTTTTTGGCAGAGACTTGCATTAAAAGTGCCACGAACATCACAGGACAGAAAAAATGATGTAACTGTAATAGCAATTTACAGGCTATAGTATACATAGTAATCATAGTTGGAATTACCATGTCGTTGGGATAGTATATATAGAACAACTGCTTTAGTAGTTTAAGTAATGTGATACTATGCATTAGGGAAGGAGCTGCCTTCGCTGAATTCAGTGGGAATTTTGCCATTCATGTCAGTGGACCAAGAATCCAGCTTTGGAGTCCATTATTGCTAAATTTTGTAGCTTCTAACCATGTAATGGATATGTCATGACTTACGTATAGGAAAAAAGAGTCCCACGACATGTGCTGTATTTTCTTTTAAAGTTATTGGTTAACTGCTTTTAAATCCAAATTGATTATAAGTAGAATAAAATCTGATCTTATCACATCTACTGTCTGGCACTCTTGTCAGTGAGATTTTCCCTTTGAATGATAAAACCCTTTTTTCTGTATCATCTTGGATCACTTTTGTGGTAGGTATGTCCATATTCGTATCACTGTCAATTCTCCTGCTCATGTGTTTTCAGACTGGAGTCGTCTTTGTGTTACTTTTTCTCTTGATTTTCATAAATGCTTTCCAGTCGTTATTTCAATATTAATTATTTTGCTATATGGAATCTGTTTGGTACTTCCCAGTCTATTTGTGTGTGGTATTCCAAAGTCAGTTGTTCTTTTCAAAATTTATTTTATCTGGCTTTATGTGCTTAATTTTTAAGAAAAACAGTCTGTCCCTGGTTCCAAAATAATGGATTCAAGATCCTTTTTCTTTGGTGCTAGGCAATTGTAGTATATCCATGAAATAGATTTTCTTTAATAAACTTTACTTGCTTGTCATCCTTTTTCTCCTACATATATATCCATATATGTCCATCTACTTTTAACATGTAAGTGGTAATGATCCTCTTCTCTGCAAACCACCTAAGGTCTTGAAATGGAATTGTGAATTGATGTAAGTCAATGGCAGCATGTTCTTTAAATTCTACAAGGCCAAGATTTCACCTTCATTCTTTGAGATGGCATAATAACTTATGAGAAACATATTTTTATTTTGTTCTGCAAGTCATTATGATACTTTAATAGAATGTTTCCTTAGAGGGTTTTTTTTGGGTTTTGTTTGTTTGAGACTAATACTGTTATAAAAAAACCAGATGGCAATCTAATACACTGAAAGTTTTAATGCTCTTCTGTTTACATGTCAGAGAAATGAAGGTCAGTCTCTGAGTTAGACCTCTTTTAGCCTGTGGCAATATTGCCTTTTTTTTTTGTTGTTGTTTTATGGTGGAATGTGTTTTTTCTACTATGTCACACAAGTATCAACTCCAAGACTTTAATTTATTGCTGAATTTAATGTTACTTAAATACAACAATGGATAGAAGTATTTTTTTTCTTATACATGTTTGGGTACCAAAGTGGTGATGATACAGAAGGTGTGCAAATCCTGCATGCTCTATAGTAAGTGATTTCACAATGTATTCACCTGTGTGAGTAAGATGTGAACAGAATCAGGCACACATTATTTCATGTTCTACTTTTTTAAATGCCCAATGAATTCTTGTGCAAAATTAATTATCAGAAGTTACATGATTGGTTTTGTCCTGTAACGAAAATACAATGATGTACTTTGGAGTTCTTGTAAACCTTTTTCTGACCAGCAAAGGCTTAATTTTCCAAATACTCCATCACAGTGATGTGAGATTAAAATGTACAGTACTTGCAGAATCTACTCTAAATTGCTTAGTGGTCCCTGAAGTTAAATAAAAAAAAAACCTTGAATTTTAAGGTGACTTAAAAAAAAATTAAGGTGACAATTTTTTAAAACTTGATTATCAAAAGTAATAAAATTTGAAGGATCTTACAAAGTGATTTACTGCATGTAAATTCTGCTGTTCCATTTTTTTTTTTTTTAAATTAAGTACTTGGTTGATTTCTGTGTATGTTTGTGTCTGAAGCTTTCAAAATGAAATACTGTATCTCTCCATCTATTTCTGTTATGCAGAATAATGCATGATTGTACCATAACATTTTAATAGATAAATAATTCATGTTGCATGTCTGTACCACACTATTCTGGTGCTTCTGTAGGAAATTTGTGGTTTATATAAGGAAATGTTACCTAACTTCTAAACTATTTGTAAGACTTATTAAACAAGTGTCAGAACAGATACATAATTGCTGCCAATATTAGTGAAATTCTAACAGTAGAGTGATATGCTATTTTTATTAAATTGTAAAAATAGCATACAACAAAGTCACAAGACTGACAGACCAAACATCATAAACCAAGTATGCTAGTTTGAAACTAGCCTGATCTGCCACACAAGTATTATCATTTACGGATACAGATAAGAGATCAATTACTTTGCTGCTGAAAGGTATGCATGAGCCAGTCACTCGGAGCCATGGAAACCCCATAAAACCACAAAATATGTTTTCCCTAAGAAAACAGAGAACCTGGGGGGAGGGCAGGGGGGGTAGGGGGAACAGAAATGAAGGAAAAACCCCCCAAACCAAACAAAGCCCAGTACAAGAGGACAGCAGTAATAGGAGGAGACCTTGTGACTCATGTGATAACTATGCAGCTTCTGGTTAGAAGTGATCCAAGTCTGTCTCCCATAGCCTGCAAAAAAGGCAAAGAAATCTGCCCAAATGGAAGTGGGGTCAATATCAGCTGAGCTGTCTTTCATCTCCTTTAGGCCTACTGTTTGACCTCAAAAGTCAAGTTCTATCCGTCAACAAATCACCTCTGATCTGTATATAACAATTAAAAAAAAGTGACTGGTTCAAACTGAAACACATTTTTCAAAACCATAAAATAAAATTGGGCTCTTATAAGTAATTCTATGCCTTTATCCTGGGAATGTCAGGTGGATTGGGTTTTGCTCTCATAGTATCTTCAGCTTTGTGTACAACATGAGGATTCCCTTCAAGGGTCTCATTGCAAGAGTACCTCCTGCAGAGAGTTCTTTTTAAAAGTATTTCATGTTCTTTACCTTTTTGACTAAATTTCCTCCTTCTTTAAGGTAGTGCTCTTGTAGAAATCTGACTCCTGTCAGTAGTCCAAAAATATTCTATAGGACGTGCTTGTAAAGGTAGAGGCAACCAACTTAATTTATTATGTGACTTTATGGATAACTGTGCTGCACCTCAAACCTCTCTATATGTTTGATACTTAATCATATTAGATTTAATCTTATCTTACAGGTTCCACTTCCTGTTGAGAGCTGTAGGGAAGTACAATTGCCAACTTTGTGCTATGGAATTTTCCAAAACCACATCCCACAAATGGAATGGGATGAGTAAGAATTGAAAATACTTGTGCAACGTGACATTAATTTCTTAGCAAGTTATCAAGCAGGGATTATAGGGCTAAATTGAAGAATATAATTTCTATCAATTATTTCAGGTGATGTTTTAGTTATAAGGTGT
This sequence comes from Laterallus jamaicensis coturniculus, assembly GCA_022605575.1. Classification (NCBI taxonomy): domain Eukaryota; kingdom Metazoa; phylum Chordata; class Aves; order Gruiformes; family Rallidae; genus Laterallus; species Laterallus jamaicensis. The sequence continues at coordinate 11,961,880 of JAKCOX010000011.1, forward strand.
GCAGTAGATATTTTGCTCAGTACATTTCTGACTGGGATCTTACCTGCTAGTTGAACATTTGGCACCTTTGCATTGGTGACACTGTAATTTTCTTGCCAAATTATGTATTTTCATTACAGAAAGCCCAGCATGGCAATGAATATTAAATCAAATAAAAACCGACCACCAAATGACAGACTTCTCCATCTCTTCTGCACCGCTTCTTGTCCTGGGTTAGGTTAAAACTAGGATAGGGGTGCAATGTGGGGGGGAAATCTGAGATGAAGCTGAGAGTTCCTCTATGCTAAAGGAAAGTCTAAACTGGTTAGGGGCAAGATGGTGGGTGTTCCACCTGTTTGTGAAATGATGAAAACAAGGCTGCTAAAATGAGTGAATTGCACACTGAAATGAACAGAAGGGAAAGCAAGGGGACAGGGAGGGTTATGAAGAAGTGATAATGTCTAGAGGGGAAGTGTGAAATTCTGATTTACCCTTCAGAGAGGAGGAGAAATTTGAAATGCAGTAGGGGGAACATCATTCTCCTTGTGTACTTTTATTAATATCTTTAAGGTGGGAGTTGGGTATTTGTTTTTTTTCCCCCATGTGAATTTACCATTACCAAAATACTGAAATTATTTTTATTCTTTGTAAAAGAATATTTAGTGTTCATTTTGGAGAGATAAAACATTGTCTAATTTCTTAATAGAGCTGATGGAAAATCAAAGTGGCTTCCAGCAGGAAATTGGCACACAGTCTCTCACAGAATTGGCCCTGAGTCTGAATATTACATTTACTTCAAAAAATTGCACAGATAGCTGAAAGTAAATTTGTTAATGTAAATAGCATCCAGTATAAAAGAAAGTTTATTATTTAAGCAGGAAGATTTATGAGCATGAAAACTAATGTTTTGCTAGCATCTCACCCAAACAGTAAAATGACGATACTCATTGGATGTTACCTTGCAACAAGCTCAATGTTAGGACAGTTTTGTGTCTGCACAGAATTCCAGGCTGGAACACGTATCCTACAAAACACAGAATTTGAGATGTAATGCCAGTAAGTTTAGTAGGCTCCTCATGTCATTCCCTTGACTTATTTTGGTAAACAAATATTTCTTCTGAATAAAAATGTTGCAGTGGGATAAATAACACTTAAAATCTACTACCTTTTTCCTTATTATCCTCATGCTTAAATGATATGTTACATGCAAACCCCCTAAGTTTCTTCTGTAGTAATTTCAATTGTTGTATTTATACTAAACCCAGACTTGGTTTTTTATTTATACAGAAAATTTTAACCATTGCAAAGAATATGAACCTTCTAGTATATCTAGTTTATATTAATTCTGCCCAAAACACGCATGTTTTACTTTGATCTGCCTTTTTTCCTTGCTTGCTTGCATTGTCTGCTCCCTAAACTTAAGGAGATAAATAAGTCCACGTCTCCTCTGCGTAATAAGGTAGTTGGAGGACCTTCAGTTCTAAATATCCAGAATTTCTGTAAAATTCTTGTGTATTATGTTATCTGAATTTTCTATGTTTAATGTGCACTGCCTTAAACTACTTGTTTTTTCCTTGCCTGCTCTTTCAAGATGCCAATTAGGAATAATGGGAAGCAAGGGGTAGGCTAAGCATTGCAGTGCATTGTTGTTCCATCTGTCTGTGATTATTCCAGCCAACAGTTTAAAGCACTTGATGCCAGATCATGCTCCCATTGAAGTTAATTGGGTTTTTGCCATTAGGTTTGATGGGAGTAAGATTGGGTTCTGCACTGTTGTTGTATTCATTGCGTTCTTTCTTGTCTGTGAAACTGCCACCCATCCATGCATGTGTTTGCCAGGTTTGTGCCGTTTTCACCAATGGGCTTGTTCTTCTGATGTTTCAGGTTAAGTATTAAAGATAAGAGAAAAAGGATTATTGGGTAAAATGTCTGTTGAAAGCAACTTTTTGGTCTTTTAAAAAAAGCACTGTATAAAACCAATTTGTTCCTTTCAAATTCTCTGTTTTGAACTGCATTTGAAACATCTGGTGATAAAAATTACAATATGTGTGCATGTATATATATACATGGACGATATGCCTGTGTATATATGAGGAAAGAGAGAAAATATGATTAATAAGAAATTTCCTATATATTTGAAACAACATCAATTCAATTAATTGCAAGGTGATTTTTAAGAATTTAAAACCCACCCTTAAAATGTAGTCACTTTTATATGTAAAAAAACCTTAATGAATCCCTCCCCTTCGGGATGATGGCATTTGAGTGTAATTTTAGACTATGAATTCCTTTTTCTACTGCTTCTGTAGAAAATATTGTCATCAGACAGAAATACCGATAATCCTTTTTAATGAAAATTTCAACTCCAGGACTGAAGGATGAAGGATCTTTAAAGCTATATAAATTATTGTCATCCTTATTTTTTTCTAAATGTTGATTCTGAAGGCTCACGAGGCTGAAGAGGAGGCACGTATGAACCCAGAATTTGCAGACAGAATGAAACAGCTTGACAAAGAGGCATCGTACTATAGAGAAGAATGTGGCAAAGCTCAGGCTGAGGTTGACAGACTCCTAGAAATACTCAAGGAAGTAGAGAATGAGAAGAATGATAAAGATAAGAAAATTGCTGAGTTAGAAAGGTAATTCTTGTATTGATTGTCTTACATTGAGTGATATTTTTATTTACTTGATCTTCATTGCAGAGTAGAGAAGTTGTGTACAAAATGTTTTTTATATTTGTTTTGTAAAATTGAATCAGAAATGAGAAAGGAAAAAAAAGAGGCTGTCTGAGAACTGCATCACGTGTTGTCTCATTTTGGAACTATGTAGGTTTCCCTTTATTCAGTAGTCTCCCTAAAAGGAGTACCATAGGTACTTTAAAAAAGGGAAGGTCATAGGCACTTTAGAGTGACAGCATGCCTCCCAGAAAACCTTGTTGGGGAATGACCCTGCATTTCAGTACCTGGTAAATCAAAACTTACCCCACATGTGTTTCTTTAGTGTGAAGAAACTAGTTCTCAGTGGTCCTGAAAAATATCGGTAAGTATTTCTTATCAGGATCATGACTATTTAATAGTAGCTGTAATTATTTCTCAGTGGATCTGTACTCTCATTTCAAATCAATATTTCCTGATATTGACCAGGCAGTGCTGGTCTTATTTCTGGGAAGGGTGTGACAGACTTTCCTTAACAGAGACAGGAGGGTTTTGTGAACTATTTGTCTCATGTCACTTGTTGATTCTTGAAACCTTCTCCCATATGGTATATTGAAACTTGATTGCTAAGTTGTTTCTGTGGATCTCGTTCATTTGTTCCCTCTCAGTGCAAAGTCACTCTTTGGTAAATGGAAGAAGGAATTTTATGTTTTCAAATATTTAAAATAATTGATCAAATGAAAAAGTGTTACATGGTTCCAAAAGAGAACTTTACGGGATCTCGTTGTGATTATTGCTATAGTTCGGATCAAGATGTAATAGTGCTCTGCCCCATTAGGGAGAATTACCAAGAAAGAGGGAAAGATCTGCTGGAAATACTGATTACCTTAGGAGTAGGAAAACAGCCATCTTCAAAAGGAGGATGCGTAGAGCATCTTTTACTGATGATGACTTATTAAGCTTCACACTTCTCTGTGTCCAAAACTTGCCTTCTCTACAGACACTTGGCAAAGGCTTAATAATAATAATAATAAATGGTATATTGTCATCAAAGTGTCATGAGAAGTGAGACCTCCAATTTGAAGTGAAAGTTTTGTACCCAAATTAGAACTGAGTGTTTACATGAGGACAGCTTTAATTAGTGGTTACCTTGCTCAGAAAGTTCAGTATACTCTAGTGTATTTCCCATTTTGGAAATTCAGAGTGCTTTAGTCAGTGAAATTTTGGGACACTGATTTCCAGGCTATTATCATTGATAACGGTGCTGATCCTGAACTAACTTTTCAGAAAATAATTTGGTACCATTGAGTGAGCCTAGAGAATTTGTGCAGAATATACTGTACTTTGAATGTGATGGAATAGTTGAGCTTTGCTGTGAGCATCTAAGTGCTACTGTAATGCTTACAATAAGATATCTTAAAATTTTTTTGTGAATCCTATTACCTTTAATGCAGTTTCTCATTTGATTTAAATTATGCACACCTTTCAAAATTAATTCCAAATTCTTATACACACAGTAAATGTAAGTTAATTATTGTAAACTGGGGGAGAAGAAAAGGACTTATCAAAAAATTGTCTATTATTGATTTCAGCAACAGAATTTCCTGTCTTTCCTTGGTAATAGAATCTTAAAGCTATTTTCTACCATGTGTAAGCACAGGCATAAATTCATTGCTTGATGCAGTCAGGCTAGCAATCTGCTGGCAATACAAAGGTTTAACAGGGAAATATTTTTCAAGTGTGGCTATCTACTGCTTCTTACTAGTCAGACTCACCTTAGGTTTCTCTAAAATTTAATTTATTTTCTCTCCTTCCTTACTTTCTAAAAAACATTGGCCTAAAGGTCTAAATCTGTTTGTAACTGTGCCACCTGTTGGCGTCCCCTGAGAGGGAACTTTGATGCTGAAATCCCCTTTTCCAGGGGTTAGGTGGAGTATATTAACATTTTCTGTAGCGCTACTACTACTTTTGTGTGTAATGACTGTTTGGTTTGCTCATAACTGAATGGAAGAGTTGGAGCCAAAGCTCAGTTTACCTACTTTATGGGAATATAAAGCATTGTGAAAATGACTGTGACTTTAACAGAATCATATTTGAAAATGTTCTTTCCTTCTTGTCCCGCTGTTTTATAATTCATATAATGTGCTCTAAGTTGCTATTTTCTGACCATTCTTTTTCTTCTTCCTTTTTTTTTTTTTTTTTTTTTTGGCTCAGAAACAGTATATCTCTAGCAGTTTCCAGAATTTCAGCTGTAAGGACTTCTCTGGGGCTTTGTAGGAAAATTAATACTCTTCTAAAATGAATTGTTTGGTTGATAGCTTGCTGGGATCCATGTTTGCTCCTATGCCAATATCTTTACGTTGCAGGGTTTTTGCAAAAACATAAATATTGAAAATCAGTAAACATAAATTTCTGAGAGACTTACAGAGTATTGAAGGTTGTGGTTTCTTCACAATATTTATTAGTTTCATGTAAATTTAAATTCACAGCACAACAAGGTGCACTTGTATAAATTAATTTAGAAGCAAAACCATTTGTAATTGAGTTATTACAAATTCAAATAATAAAACAACATGCTGAAGACTAATGTTCTATTTATCAGGAAGTATTGATGCAGAAAGTGTCAAACACTCAAAGGTAGACACTGCATCAAGATATGGGCAGTTAAATGTGTAAGTACTGGCTATTTGACAGATGGACACTCTTGATAATCCTGAAGAAGGTTTCATGTGAATGGGATGTTTTTTCTTGTGATTTCCTTGCCTCAGCGATTATCAAACTTCTGAGTTGCATCATTTAAGAGTCATGATTCGTGCTATTCTTCATATATACAAACTTATCAGTCTGTTCCTTAAATTATTCCATATGTATTAATTTTGTATTTTATGGTATTGCTACGTAGGAGAACCAATTCCTCCTCCCTACTAAAGCTGTTGGATAAATTTTATTATGTCTTTCATGATTTCTCTGTTTGTTATGACAACAGGTTAAAATTCAATGAGATGTATCCCAGCATAATGTACTTTGAGTAAACTTAGCTTGAGGTTTTTCTTTGGTCTTATTGGTGAAAGAAATGTTCTGAGTTTGGGTCTCTTTTGCTGGTATGTTTCTGTGATTTTATTTTTATTTTAAACAATGTAAATCACAGAAAATGATGATCAGTGTAAATTTAATGTGCAGGGCCTAGCCAAAGGGAGGTCACCGCAACTGGAAGTGAGTTGTCTGGATGGAAGGAGTATATTGTTTAATGCTCTTATTAATAGTGTTAGAATGAAAAGTATATTAATGAAATATGCTAGGGAGTCTGAAACATGAAATTAATTGAAATGCAGCGGTACAAATGCATGATTCTGAAGTTAGGAGCAGTAAGACTGCCTGCTGTAAGCTAAGGATAATCCTTGAGACAGTTTAGGAAAACCGGGTGAATTTGCATATGACAGTGGCATTATGAGCCATCTGAATAATGAAGCAGAGCTCTAAATAATGAGGTGTGAATCTGGATCTGTCAGAACAAATGCTTGCAGTAAGGGTAGGAAGGTATTAATGTCATCAGGCTCTAGCAAGACTCCATAAGGAACGCTGCTGTATCCTTCTCATCAGTCATGTTCAAGAAGGTTGAGTTAAAACTGGAAACAGGTGCAGGGAGGGCTGGTAGGGTAATTCAGGGAATGGAGGGCTCATGTCACAGGAGGAGTCCAAACAACATCGTTTTGTTTCTCTGGCGAAACAAAGGCTCGGTAGGGATGCTTGTTCTCTATAAATATGTGAAGGGGCATGCACCGTGGTGAAAGAAGAGTGATTTAAGGAAAAGAGTGTTGACACATAATACAATGGATATAAATTATCCATTAATAAATGTAGGCTGAAAGGAAGGAAGGAAAAGTTTTCTAATTCTCAGAGGAATTAATGCTCTGGAGCAGCTTTCTAAAAGAAACAAAGCGAATGAAAAACCAAAGTGGTTTTAAGATGCAGCTTGATAAACTTAAGAGTTGTGTGCTGGAGTTCAGTCCTCAGAACCAGATAATTCCTCCCAGTCTTGTGCTTTTACAAGAACAGTATCTTGTTAGCAACCTGTGTGCATGCTATTTCTGTGTTAACTGTATCTTACTTAACATTCTATAAATATCTGTGCAAACACATTGCACTTATTGGGTGGTTTCTTGGGGTTGAGAACTGTAACTGAGATCTCTCAGAAGCAGGAAATGCAGCTAACCAGTTGCCAGCAGTGTGACCTTTGGATTAAATGAGACTGACTGGGAGGAAAAAAGTACACTGTATAGGTGTGTGTGAAACCAAGGATAAAAAAGGCGTGAAATAGCTGCCCTTGCTTATGAGTTCCAACACTGGAAAGGACATTCCAGCTGTTCTCTAGAACCTTATTTAATGGGATGACAAATTCCATACAGGAAGATAGCGTAGGACAGTAGTAGAGGAAAGGAACCAGAGTAGTAAGGCAGGGCCATATTTAAAAATCACCTTTTGTCAATTGCTTTGAGTGCCCTTACTAGAGAGACCAGACTGCCTATCAAGCTGCAAAAATGCAGGTCAGGAAGGACACAGTGGTGCTTTAACTTTAGTCCTGCCCAGGGACACAGAATAAGTTTGGCCAAAGGCTGATAATAGGAGATAGAGCAGTATTAGCATGTTACCTACATCCTTGTCTTTAATTGAAAGAACATGTTTAGTATTTTTTAAGCAATAAGTTATCAAACATTGGAGCATTTTCAGTGATGATGTATTAATCTTAATTGTCAGACTGAATAAATTGCTGTCAGCATTGGAAGGGGCTATATTTCCTGGGGAGGCAAATCTCTGATTATTATGTATGCTGCTTTGTGAACTTCTAAATTATATCTTTGGCCAAACTGCAAACTTGTTTAGCTGTTTTGGCTTTCATGAAAAGTCTTGATGAATATGGGTCATCAAACCTCTAATTGGTTCAAAAGGTGACTTCATGGTATATACTAAGACATTTGTGTGGCAACAAATGATACCAATATCCACCAAATTTATTTGTTCCATTTGGTGTGTGCATGTTTTCAGATGGTTGTAAATAGGGATGTTTTTCCACAATCCACAAATGACAAGGTGTCATTTTACTTCAAAATTTCTGTTTTATTCCATGCACAGCAAGGATATAGCTACAGAAATTTTATTTTACCTCTTGCTTTCCCTTCCCTTTCCTTTTCTTTTTTTTTTATACAATCTGCTGATATAACATCTGCTTGTTATATTTTTAAAGAACTAATATGTTCCTCCCTTTATTCTCTTTTGCTGTCTTCCTCCCTATCTGTTTTTCTCCAAACTGCTGCTTTCATCCCTACTCCAACCAGCTTGACTTCCAGGTCAGTATTTTCTGCTCTCCTACTTAATTGCTCCTTCCACAATGAAGGTTCTCATTCATGTTTCATTTATTTGGCCTTTTGTTTCCATAATTAATAGCTTCTGTTTGTCTTTTTACTCTTTTTGATTTTATTCTGCTTGTCCCTGTTGTGAAGTTTTTGGTCATTCCACTTCTTGATCAGAAACTTCTGCTTTTGTGAAAAGAAAAAAATGTTTATTAACAACATATTAAATTCATATGTTGTTTTGTGTGAAGATTTTTTTTCTTCTTTCAATTCTCCTTCCATTATCTTTGTTTAGTGAGTTCAACGTTAGGAATAACTGTTTGGTGGATCACCCAACCCAACAACAAGAAGAGTGTATGGGGAGATTTATACTGAAGATCAGAGAGTTATTCTTAATGCTTTACTATCACCACTTTATTACAAACATAGTAGGATGTTATTACAAACATAGTAGGATGACTTGGAGACGATCAGCTGCTGATTCAGAAACTTTAAGATGCTTATGCTGACTAGATTCTAGACCAGCACATAACTGCAGGGGAGGTGTATGCATATGTATATTTTATATGCTGTGTTTGTATATAGCATCACCTATTCAGATTCATGTTTGTCTGTCTTCCAGGTTTTGGAATAGTTTTGCTAATGTTTGTGCCTGGGCACTGTTTTTGATTAATCATCATTTTACCAAGTATTATTACATGACTTGTGGTGCTTGTTGAAAGTAAAAATGGATCTAGTCAACATTTTTTTCACTTTGTAGAACTTGATGTTGATTTTTTTTCTTATGAATGGCTGGCACATGTAAATTATTGCAGTCTTAAAAAAATCTACTTGGTATTTTAGAATCTAATAACTTTATATGGTTTGGAGTTTCATGTTCATCTGCTTCATCCTTTCACTGATTATAAGAGTGTGGGGCTTCTGCCTGCTCTGCCCTCCTCCCAGGAGGTATTTAAGACAGTTCTGTATCTGTAAGCTCATCTCTTATTTTTCAATTTCTAAACTTGGTAATGGAAACCTGCACTGTTTTTGTTTCCTGTGCTGAAGGAGCTTTGCTTTAGGCAGGAACAGATTGGGGTTTCATTCATTATCAAGGTAGAAAGTGTTTACTACTTCACAGTCAGACTGAAGTATAAAGGAGGGTGTATGCTGCAAAGACTTTGCAGGTGGATTTCATGTAGTAAAGTTTTGCATTTGCAGATGTAATTCCAGGTATTGGGTTGCCATGCAGCACATTTGACTAGAATCATGGCAAGTGTCCAATCTGCCTTTATAAATGTGTTCAGATCCAAAGAATTTTTATGTCAATCTTAATAATTTTTATGTCACAGTATAAATTTGCAAAATGTTTTTCTCATATAGAAGCAGAACTTCTCATTTTTGGGGCAGTTTTGGTATCTTAGTCTTATAACCAAGGCAGTTCACTTGTCATGGTTCAGATGTGTCACATTAGATTCTGATGCATATGTCTGTGAACAGTATGGGAAAAGATGGCTCATTACGAAGAAATTGACAAGATGTTTTTTTTCCTGATGTGCTTTAACACACATCACAATCACAACTTAACTTTCTATCTGGAAAATTACTTTTCTGAAATCTGAGGCTTATTGAATGCAGCAATGAATCAGATGAACACTTCCATTTTATTGTCTGTCTACTAAAAACAATTTAATGTGCTTGTATTGATAGTTATTACACCTGAATTATAAAAATACAATTTATTTTCAGAGTCATTCTTTCTCCTTGAAATTAATTATGTTTACTCTGGAGTTGGCTATGATAAAATTATTGCCTGAATGTGACTGTTCTGACATTTCTATCAGAACATACTCAACATCAATTGAAAATTTCTCTAGCCAGAGAGCTTAAAGAAGGGTATTATGCTATGCCACTGTTATTATGCTTGATTTCACTGGAATTCAATGATTAGTATGCAGAAACAGTTGTTCAGCAGTTGGGAGGTGCAATTTCTGTTATGTTTATTGACCTAAAAAATCAGCTGACCTTGCTGAAGCAAACTGTCATCATAACCCTGCCAGCTTTCATCCCTAGAGTCCATGATAAGTTGTAGTGTATGATTAGAGTTTATTGTGGGATTTCAGTGAAGTGTTAAGTTTTTGTAGCTTGAATCGTCATTAAGGTCAAAACTTAATTTAAGAAACTGAACTATTAATTTTTTTAATTTCTGCCAATCAGTATGTTCTTAGCTGTCATTCATCTGTATTTACATGATGTTCGAATGATCAGAAAAATGCTGCATCATTTTTATAACACAACATAGATACTGATGGCAAACAAAAAAATCAAATACTTTAGCATACCCCCCATGTGCATCTTGTACAATTAAAAATGTTCTGAGAACAAGAAAAATTACAGTAACATTTTTCTTTCCATTTATGTTAGAGCAGGTTGTATAATTCCCAAACTTTCCTGTCTGTAGATAAAGAGGAGATGGATATTTTTTCCATGTATAATATACTGACCAGCGTTAGAAATTTTCCCACCAGCCTCTGATGTTCCTAATTGTTTCCGTGGGAGGTTAGAGCTCAATGAGATGTGTAAGGCAAGGTTTAACAGAGTTTTAAATTTAACTTATGAGCCTTCCACAGTTTTGTCAAATGTCAGTTTGATGGTTCCAAGAGCAGAGTGATATGTTGTTCAAAGATAATTTCCCTGGAGAAATTGAGATAGTGTACTAATGAAAACTGAGAGAATCTGTGATATACTTTACTCTTCTGAGAGACTGGTTATTCTGAGTGAGAAACATAGTTGTCACATCGGATAACAGGCAGATTGTTGTCATGTCTTTCTGTTTTAGTCTGTTTGCTACATCTACAGAATTAACCCTTTAACATTGTGAACATTGTATGGGTTTGACTTCGCGTAAATTTACATGATTAAAGAAACAGTAAAGTAGAAAGTGTATTTCCTTGGAATTTTGCCTCCTTAAAAGAAAAGTTAAATAATAATATCTTACAAAATAGGCAGAAATCATGGTGATAAACAGTAAAACATTATGAACAGATCCCTGGGACAGAATAATGTATTATTGCTCATTTTTTAACACGCTCACATCTGAACCTGACTGCTCAGTTCTATACTTTCCCCTTTCACTATGCTTAAAGGTACATAGAGAGACAACTAAAAATTGAATATTTAAATAGGGCAGGATATTTTGTAATTTCTCAGTGTGCTCTTTTCTTTGTTTTGTTTTGATTTTTGGAGTGTCAGTAACCTGTAGAAGTAAATGACATGAAGCACAAACTGGATATGAATTGAGCTCGATGTCTCTGAAGGAAAAAAAAAATCCCTGCTTTGGACTGGGCTGGACCTGACACACCAACTCTATGTTGGGGAAGATAGAACATAAAGAGCCATTGCTATTTGTATTGCTTTCAAGACAAAGCAATATTTTTAATGCTTTGCTAGACCTGCTGCTTCCAGTAGTTTTCCCTGAGGGGAGATCCACAGAGCACAATTCTTTACCTCTTAAGTGTGTGACTGAAGTAGCCGTGCAGCACTCCTCTGGGGAGCTTTGGGTCTGCCTGTGTACAGAGCTGTCAGGATTCCCTGTGTACGCTGGAGGGGTGTGTGTGTGAAGAATCGCTGTGAGATAGCACTGCTTACCCTCAAAAGGCTGTGACTGAAAAGAGACAGGGCAACTAAATTTAGGAATTGGGCTGTGGTGGAACCACTTCTTCCACTCATAATGTTTGCTTCCATAATGCAGGAGCAACATGCCTGGACAAAGTGATTGATACTGAATTGAATTTATAATGATGGGAAGTTAGTATGTCAGGACAAGAAATGATGCAAAGTGGACCTGATTTATTTGGACGTCTGAAGAGGCTACTGCAAAAGCATGGAAAGTTTCATTTATATATTGGATGATAATGGCTGGATTGATCCAGAAAACTGGTAGCCCAAGCCAGGAGTGTCAGTCAAAAGATATGATTCAGAAGGAAATTGCAATGAAATGTGAAGCACAGCAGGCGGGTTTGATCCTGATTGCTGTCAGGCTGAGCTGGACGTGCTGTGGAGCAGTTAGATCCAGAGAATAACTGGATGGAGTCAGGAGTTCATGGGGTTTGGTTTTGGGTTCGTTGGTTTGGTACGTTTTGGTAGGTTAATTTGTTGTGTTTTTTGAAGACAAACACCCCATCCCCCCAAAAAAAAACCCCCAAACAAAACAAAACAAAGCCCAACAAAAACCAAAAGCTGGAGAAAAAAGCTTACCTGGACACAAGCTGGAAAGAACCTGATGAGACAGCCACGGGATTTCAACTCCTTGGTTGCAAGTATCAGGCAACAAACTATTTCCAGTCACTGGTTACAGTTATCACTAGTGGTATCGATTAGTTAAATAGCTGATCAAGCAATTGCCACCAATCAGATCAAATGTCAAAGAATGATGTCTAGTATCCTGTCATCAGTGCTATTTTTATTTATTTTATTTTAAAAGAAGAAAAACAGAAGAAAATGCAGAACAATCCTTGGTGTATGAGAGATGTGTGACAGACACTTCTGGGTATGGATTTCACACATGTTCGTAGAAATTGTCATCCACTAAGAATGTGCTGAGAAAGACAGTAGTGCCACGCACTGTGTTGGAGTTTCAGTGGTCACGGTGCAGGTACGTGTTGAAACGAAGTGATATGAGCCATAGTTTAGAACAGGGTTTTAGTAGGTTTTTTTCATTCATGCATTATCCTCGTGTGGATATTTCTAGGATCTCTCTAGGGCTTTAGAGGGAACTGTATCAGACTAAGCACTTAAACAAAGATCTTTGGAAAACTTCCCAGAATGTGTGCTAGGTAAACTCTTCCTCAAACGTTTTTGTATTTTAGGTAAGAATTGTTTCAGTGATTTCTGTGACACTTGCTTTATTTCTGCCAAGGCAAAGTTGTTGGTTCTCTCAAGGCAACGATATCTTTTTGTGGTGCTTTTGGAGGCAAAATAGTTGTCATGCTGAAGCATTGTCATAATCTGAGTATTAGAAATCTTAAACGAGGCTTCAACACCTGAAATAATGAGATTTAAAGGAGGAGGGAGGAGAAAAGAAAATAAAAAGAAAGGATTATTTGAACTTATATACAGAATTAGAGAGAACTTATGGAAGTAGAGGGGGAAAATGTAAGTCTTCTATAATGGGAAAAAAAATCTGCAAGATTTTCTGCTTTGCAGTAGTGAGGGCAAGAAGGGCAAAGCTGAGAGGGTAGGCAGGAATTTTTTTTTCTCTATAGGACGGTAACAGATTCATCAGACATGCAAAAATAAAAGGAATCTCTTCGGATTTGGGGGTAAAGTATTCCTCAAGAATGTGGCCTTTATGATAACAGGCATGGAAAAAATTCTGATTGTTTTTTTTTTTTTCTTTTGAGTCTGTCAAAAATCAAGGAATTCCCATGCTCTGCTCTTTCCCTCAGAAGCCTTAAAACATTTAAATCTTATATTCCTATCTAGTGGTCTGTACTAATCTCTGAGCCTTTATGTTGATCTGTGAAATTTTCATACTCTTGAATTTGAAATTTCTAGGAGAATCAGTATGAGCCATATCCTCCTTAAAGAAGACAATTATCTGACCACTCATTCTCAGAATTTGGGTGCATTGTATAGTGTTATCAAATGGAATTAAAAGGCTGTGCAGAGAAAGTATTAGAAGTTTTGGCAAAGTAAGATATATTCATAGCAGTTTCATCATCAGGTGGTTGAAATAACCAGAGAGATAAAGCCCAAGTGAAAAGAATCTGGAGGGGCGTTACATATTAGAAGTGGTAAATTGCTTAATTATAGCTTTGGGAACTTCCTAGGCTTCATTCTACATATGTTGCTTTTTTGTGACTGGAGTATGTTGTATTCGTGGTGGATATGCACTTGGACCAGTTTTTGTTAGGGCATCACTGAAACAGTTTTCACTGATGCATTTAGCCCTGCAACATATATGCATTTTACTATATTTTACAGATTCCTTATTGGGAGAACCAGGCAGCTATTTTGCACCTGTATTTTTCCCATTTTGCTTTTTGATACTGCACTTGTACCAAAGAAAATTGATTTCAGTCTAGATGGTTCTGAATTTTAAAGAATTAATCTTATGCTGTTGTTTTTGTCTTGCCTCAAAATCAAATGGAAACCTATATGTACTATAATTTTTAAGACAGTGAGAACTAAACTGTTGGAAATATTTATACTGAGCCTTACTGAAGTAATGTAGTTCAGAATGGACATTCACATGGACAGGATTTACAGGATCAGGTCTTCTGCATGACAGCTACTGAGATCCAGAGTGCATAGTTAAAATGTTGAGACCAATTTTATTGCTCACATATGTGAATTTTTTGTAAAGGTACAACCCATGCTACCCAGTGCATGCCCAGAGCAACAGGTGAAGATGTTTGCTTATTTAAGATATATGCACAGGATTAAATTTTAAAATGTATTTCTCAGACTGTCTTATTTCATAGATGGCATTGCTGTATTTCGTATTTTTTCCCCTGAAAAACATTCTTTGATAAGTCTATTGCACTCTGGCTTTTTAATTGAATTTGTTCCAGAGTACAAGTTCCTATCATACTAGAGAATTTTTTGATTGACTTTAAGACAGCTGGCCTGTTGTAATGCTGCTTCATGCGATGAAAATTATTAAAAGACATATTCCTTTGAAAAATGTTACAGATTTTGCTCTTGGGAGTATCTTGCATGTCTGCATTTTTTGGATGCTTTGAGGAAAACAATAAATCTTTATGAAATAGGGTAAAGGCTATATGAAGCATGTAACACTTGTTTTTGGCTGACATTACTAACTTTTTGGCCAGGTGAATCACTAAAGCTAGGTATTTAATGAAATAGCATGATTTTCTGTAGCTATTACAGGTGAAGGCTTTGGAGTTTGACAACAATTGCACAGTACTGTAAAATGAAATCTGAAAGATGCACATATGTGGAAAGTAGATGTTAATATTTGTCTTAAGTTGGACTGAAGGAATGAAATGTGTTGTTAGAATTCCAGGATCAATTTGTATGCTATTTCAGAAGAACAAGAGAGACAGACATAGTTAAGCATAGTCATTACAATTAGTGATATCTTACTAGTAAAAAAGAAGTGCTACTACTGTTTTGATACTTGCCTTTCTGCTGATGGAGGGTCTGGGTCTCCATGCCACTGATGTCTATTTTGTACAAAGTCATTTAAAAGCTGGGTAGACTGAAGGGCTAGTGTAATTGCTGCAACTTGCACAGCAAGTTTAACGTGCTCTAGGTTCTTGGGGCTAGACATCATAAGAGACAAAGCTACAGGGCTCTATAGGAATTTGTGTGTTTTCCCTTTACCTGTCTTCTTTGGATCTGTGATATTCTAAGAGTACCTAAATATTCAGTAGTAAAGGTTTGGTGGTTTTTCAGCAGTATCAGAAACCTGCTACAGTATAGTAATTCCTGTGTTGGAGGTGTAAGGAGTTTTTTCTGAGAAAGCTTTTGATGCAGAGGGAAACATATAGGCATTGCTGTGTTGTAAGTCTAGTACCCGCTTGAAGTGGAAATCAATGGCTGTGGAGTCTTCTATGTGTTGAGAAAGGTTACTGAAAATTTTCCTAGATCAGGAAGATTTAGGAAGAAGAATGGGGAATTATGAATGCCTGGATTTTACCAGGGCAGCATCCATGAAGTCTAACGTGCATTTACAGTTCAGAGCAATGGCTTGATCTTTTTAGAAAGAGACATATAAAAAAATACCGGAGCAAGTATATTCAAAATATACTAGAACAAGGATTATATTTGATATATTTATTGTTTACAAAAAATCACTGGGTAATGTATTCCTCTATTGAACTCCTCCTGTACCTTTAATGCAGGCCTAAAAGGAAGGTACTTAGCTAGACTTTTTAACTGTAGCATTTTCTTTTCATTTCCATAGGCACATAGTCAGTTGTGGAAGAAAGAGAGGCTGCGACACAGCTTTCTTTTATTTCCTTCTCTTCAAGATTTTGCATATCACAGGCACCAGATGTTTTCCTTTGCATCTTTGCCACATTCTGCTTTTCAGTGTGGCCCTAGACAGAAACTGAAGTGGGAAGTTGTGGGAGGGAAGGCTGATGAAAGAAGCAATTAACATTGGCATAAAATTGAACTTCTTACAGAGATTAAGTATAAATTAATTCATCATTTAGCATTACATTGGAAACCATTTTATATTTTAACATCACAAAGTCATACGATACCACCAAAATTTCTGCCAAGTACTACCTTTATATAAGAAGTTGCAAAATTAATTTTTTCTAGTGTTCACTTTGGTTTTTTGCTCCTTATGTTTATGCTTTCAAATATGTAACATGGAATTATCAAAGTGAACTGATTTTCCTTCAGCATAGCATGCAGCATCTAACATATTTGAATACTAGAATTAGAAAGACAAAGGGCATTATTAAAGTTCTTGAGAAATTTAGTGAAAACTAGACAAATAGCTAAACCCATTATATTCTTTAAGCTCTAGAGACAAGCTTAAAGTGAAAGATGCTATTTCTGGTAGTTTTTTTATTAATGTCTAAGCGTGACTTTGACAAAAGCATCCCTGTTGGTTTTAGCACTGTTTTTGTTTACTTGTTATTGGTTAAGTGTGGCTCAATGGTGTGTTTTTCAGAAAACTAACCTTTCTGAAAACACAGCGATAAAATTCGGTGATTTGTACTATACTCCCCAGCCTATTGAGGTAGCTGTCCTGTAGGCAAGTTTCTTATAACCATAATGTAATGTATTTTTTTTATTTTTATTCTCAAGTTACCTTCATTTGGGGATTTAAACATGATTGCAGAAGTCTACCAAGAGACATCTGTAATGCTGTACTCGTGGTCTCTTTGAGCTGGGAAAAAGGTGGTGTTTTATAGGAGTTCCATTATTTTGTTAAAGATATGTCTACAGGGAAGAGTGCCTTAGGAATACTGTAAAAAAATATTGAGTCTATTTAAGGAAGATACAGGCTAAGGTCTTGAAGTCTGTAGCATTGCCAATTGCTCACTTCCTACCAGAGTTGGTTTAACCTGGATAAGCTCAGCTGTTCGTCTTTCGGTTGCTTTTTTGTGTAGTATAAAAATGGTTGCACTAAAAATACATTTAAATAAGATGGCTTGTGATTTATTTTTTTTTTCCCTGAAACTGGTCTGTTTTCTGGTAGCAGTGTCTTGTTGGGGATTCTGTACAGTCTTAATGAATTTTATTTCTAACATTAAAAAATTAGTACAAAAGACAAATGCTGTAAACAGACGCTCACTTGGGATAACCTGGGGGTTTGTGCCTTAACAGGCTGGTGCCAACTCTCGAGCATAATAGGGTAAAACTGGGTTTTTTTAAATATAGGAATTTATACTTGTATTTTAAAAATTATATATAAAAGCTTGATGAAAATTCTTTTTAAAAGCAAAGATTTTTATTAGTTTAATAGATGAGCTTTTCTGCTATGCACTATATCTACAAACTTGTGTATGAAGAGTTTCCAAAGAATTTTAATACCATAGCAACACTTATCGATTAGATTGTTAATTTTTCAGTATAAATAAGTAGGAAAAAAAAAAGTAGTAGGAAAAGAAACCAGCAAGAGAAGTAAATTTAAATTACCTTATTTCTTTAGAATAATACAATCAGTGCAGGAAATGTATTCTATTATTTTTTTCTTTCTAACTGAAAGTTCTGGTGTGGAAGCAACTGAGACATTTTCAGTGTTCCTTTTGGGCATTGAATAATATTCTCTTCATTTGCCAAAATAGGATTAGTGAGTAGATCTCATTAGGAATTTGCACATGACTTAATTTTTCTATAGATAAAAGGGAGCAAATTCCTCAAAGTCAAAGAAAGTTGGGAAAATAATATCTAAGAATCCAAGCAGGTAGAAAGAATTACTGCAAGGATATTTTTTCAGTGCCTGCTGTGCAACATTTGTTTGCCTTCTTTCTTAACATGTATGCCAAGTATCAGGATCAGGCAAGCTTCTGTTAACTTAATGAGTAAGATCCACAGCAACAGATAATTAAACATTGAAAGAATTGTTTTTAGTTGAACACAGTCTTAACAAAAGAATACATATAGCAGTGGAAAAGGTTGTTACATTTTCATTAGAAATTACTCATAAATCTACTTATTGATAACCTTTTGTAGAAAGAATTCCATTGTTAAAAAAAGATAGGAATTTAATGTTTTTGTTATGTACAAAGCCATTTTTAAAGGCATCCTTTATTACTCATGGCATATTTATGACATGACTTCTTACTTTAATCCTCAGAAACATTATATGTACAATTTTCAAAAATAAAATTTCACAACATAGATTATTCAGAAGAAGCAGAAGGTGAAAGTCATGAACTTAATGCTACATAAAGTACCCATTAAAATCGCTCCCAGACTCACTGTGTATGTATGGATTTTTTATTTTACAGCATGTAATTTTTTTCTTTTACCGTATGTAAGGATTTGTTATTTATAGCAACAATTTTTCTGCATAGTGCTTAGAACGCATATGAGTATTTGTGAACAGATGATAAAACCCAAAAAATCTTGTAGGCTCAAATGATTGTTTTACCATTGCGTAATCTGATAGTATTAAAGACATTTTGATATGCCATCTTGAAAACAAGATGATACTTGTGTCTGTTGGAGAATTGATGCCCTGTGTTAGTTCCAAGTTAATTTATAGAGAAAAAGAAGTGATTGCTATCATTAATACTCATGCATATATGTATAAAATTCCTAGACATATGAAGGACCAAAACAAGAAGGTTGCCAATCTGAAGCACAATCAGCAAATGGAGAAAAAGAAGAATGCACAGTTGTTGGAAGAAGTTCGCAGGCGAGAGGATAATATGACGGACAACTCTCAACATTTACAAGTGAGTTGATTTTTCAACTGTGTTTTAAAATCATCAAAGAAAGCACACTTCTGTATCACTTTGTGTCTTCCAGGATGTATAATGAATCTCTTCCCACAAAGAAATGATAGCTGTATAGCCTGAATTTAGGAGCAGCTCGTCTGTGCTGTTCATGTGCTGTAAAAGCATTTACACACTAAGAATGGTTTATGAAAATCAGTTAAGACTTGCTATTTCTCAGTTACCAAGCCTTAAAATTTTAATATTTTTATCTTTTGTACGTCAAGATACTACTGTCAGTAATGTGTGTATGCATGTGTTATTGCCCATCCTACACTTGCGGAGCTGCTGGGAAAGTGAAAAAGAGAAGATCCCAGCTGCTTCTGTCTATCAGCAGATGCTTTGCATTCCCCAACTCTTCCTCCAGTAGCTTCAGGAGCAATAGGAGGAGGTGAGTGTTGGTTGTCTGCACTGCTGGTGTGCTGGAACAGGCACTCTTGCCTTTTCTGGTGTAAGCAAAATGGGCAATCAACTGCTCTCAGCAGTGTGCTGCTGTAGCTAGTTACTACATTTCCTGTGTCTGATACTTTGCTTCATTTCCTTGGCTTATTTCTTCCTGTGCCTTTCTTAATGTCTATCATTGTGTTCATGCAGGGCTCTCTTTGCATTTTGCTGGTTGAGTGAATTAGACTGGTGCTCACTGCATAGATAGGAGGGGGCAAATCTACCTGAATGTAAATGGCTTGTCTGGCTTCACAAGTTGAGCAATAAAATACCTGGAGTTGTGTAGTTGCAAATAGAAGTGCTGCGGAGCAGCACTATTATGTGTTCAATTAAATCCCTAAGGAAATGGAGAGGATTGGAGAAAAGCTGCCAAACGTGACAAACATCTGGCACTTTTTTCATTCCCCAGCAAATTTAGATACATAACTGCTTTGGTCTAGCAGGTACAGGAGACAATTATCATTTCACACCTTCAAGGTATCCTGATAAGCAGTCATACAAGGACACACGTTCTTTCACATGGTTAAGTAAGATGGGGTATCAGTATTAGCCCGGGAACTTTTTGTTTTTGTTTTGAGGTAAAGGTTTTGTTATTCTCTGTGTAAGTTCCTTAGGATTTGCTTTAGAAAATGAATCCCAAAATCCGTTGTTACTCTGAAAGCTCATGATGCTACATCTAAACCTGATGGAAACATCAGCGTCACCTATTGGGAGTGTGCAATTTCCCTATCATTGCAAGATCCAGGGAGACCTTACTTGTTTAAAAAATCTCTCATCCTCCGGAGAGTTGTTGAGAAAATAAATATCTTTTAAAAGGCAAGTTTTTTCCTTTAAAAAAGTTTGATCAGTAGTAGTGGTGGATGCAGGTATGATTTTGATTGGCCTGTATGGCTTGTCACTTTTAGGGTGAATTTAATTTGAGGTTTTTTTTACCTGGTCACATAAAATTTCTGAATGCATTTAGCATAAGATACATGTTTCCTCCTGTAATATTTAGCCACAAATGCCTGGGTGCAGGGCTAGGACACGCATGCTTTCCACAAGTCTAAGTATGCAGCTACATTTGTGAGGTCTTTAGATATGAATTTATTTATGCACGTATTCAAAAGGATGCATATAATGTAGTATGTAATAGGTAAATTTGTTTCCTTTCCTACCAGTCCAGCAGTGTGGTGTTTTTCCAAGGAAGCAAAATATAAACTGAAGTTCTTCTAAGAAATGAACTTTTCAGTTTAAAAACAATATATACAGTTAATTAAATATAATAGTAATTGTCTAAAGATTTAAGTGAGGTAGGATTTGTAAGGAGACATGATGTGAGATGTATGATACTTGAACAAATTTCTGGGAGTACTATGCATTTGATAATTGAAAGTAAAATGGTATTTCAATAAATATCAAATTAACATCTTTGTAAAACGTGGACATCTAACCACCTTTTCTTGTCACTTTATACTAGCTTCTATTTTTATTAGAAACACCTTATGTTTATAGGCATTTATAATACATAGTGCTTGTGCCTGTCGTGTACTTGTTATATTTGTGAATGTTGTATTGATCTGTCAGGGTAAAGTAAATCCTAAAATTCTCTGGCCTGATGTAATGATTGTATTTGGCTAGCTGGGATAAGCTCAGCTGAGAATTGAAGAGCAATTAGACTCATCAAAGTACATTTACTCCAGCCAAGACAAGTATCCATCCCTTTTGAAGAAGTACTGGAAAAGATATAAGACAGCTAGGTTAATTGTCTGTGGACTAGGCAGAAAGTCATTCAGGGCAAACTGAAGCAATCAGTTGAAGTGCCATCCATTTTGTACAGCTCAAGTAGGGCCATTCAGCTGTCCACTTGCTGTCTGGTAGGTCTGAAGAAGCTGAGAAGTCTGGAGTTTCTTTGACCCTTCAATAGTATGTAATAATCCCCAAGGCTTGTAACATCATGTGTATTTCTGACACCTTTTCACTATCTTTTCAGATAAGACCCTCTCAAAGTTGCTTCATACATATCCTAGCATCAGCATTTGCAGGTTAAGAGAGGGCCTCATCTCACAGCACTCCAGAGCCACTGCTGAGACGGAGTGGCCCGGGATGCCCGGGGAGGGGGATTCACTTTGGTCTCCCTCAGCTATCAGCCGTAACTGTGAGTGATGCTTCAGGTGTGGTTTTGGGGGGTTATTTGGATCACTGTAAAATTGGAAACATCAGGGAGCCAGACTTCAGATTAATTCTTGGGAATGAAGAATAGTTGTGAGGTTTTCTGCTTTTTTCCTTCCACAAATCAAGGGCAGACCTGTGCAAATCTTGCCAAATGAGATGGCCATATATTACATGAAGCATCGCAGCAGGAGAGCTGGCCCTTGAGCACTTTATCATGAAACTTTTTGAGACTGGTGTATCTAACTTGCCGTCATTTTTCTCTCTCTTTTTGTCCATAAGCCTTTTTGAGGAATGCTGAGCTGAGAAATACATAGGTATTGTCCTAAAGTTGTGCATACTTCCTGATATCTCTTTGCAGGATCTTGAAATGTTAAAGATGTGAGACATGTTTATTTCCTGAGATGTGTTTTTCTTGGTTCTTCTATGGAACGTTTGTTCCAGTAACAGAGTTACCTCAGTGGAATTGGGAAAGAAAACATTTGCATAACATTAAGAACTTGAGTGCGTTTGGTTTTGATTCTGATTTTTAAACCTGCTGTAATAGCAACAACAACAAAGTATTTTCTCTAGAGTAAACAATAAGAATGTGCATGTAATAATATTCCCATATGTCTCATCACATAGCCCCAAAGGAAATCAAATGTGTGCTTTTGATTATAGTTTTTATAAATGTAAAGTATTGATTTAATAAACGACTCGAACCTTATGGAATCACACCTGTGCTAAATCCAGAAACACTGCTCTGTGGAAACATTTTGCAAACTGACCAACACATACATGTCACAACTGAAGTGCAGGGATGAGCCTGAAAACAAAGTTTAAAAGTTTAATACTCTATTCTGCCCTACCCAGCTTCGGTGTGTTTCCACCTTTTCTTCTGATTTATCTGCTGGAAAAGTCATTAACTTTCCTAATATTTTAAATGCTTGGGTTATTTGTCACAGTTCTCTCTTAGGTAGCTTGGATTTTCTTTGGGCAGAAATCCACATGCTGAAAAGTGATATTTCACTGAAAAAAAAATTGGTTTTGAGTGAGACAATGTGTAAGTTCTCATTGGTTTCAAATATACACAGGGAGCTTGATCAATGCTCTCACCCTGAAGAACTGTGAAACAGGTTGTATACACACATACATTTTCCAGGTATAAGTATCTCTGTTTTTAAACACAGTCCAGCATGTCATCCTGTGGTTTGTCACTGGACAAGACTTCTAGTTTTTCAATAGTTTCATATTGGCTGGGAATTTTGTCTTAGGTAATGAATAAAACACAGTCAGGAGAAAGTTCTATCAAATGACATATTAAAACTGGGTAGTTAATATTGCTGCTGTCTGGTTCTTGCCATGTTGAATGTCTGTGGTATCTTACTCACTACAAGTAGCTCCCAAGAGATTTCACAGCTAGTCAGTGTGAATCCTTAAACTTTGATTTGTTCCTTTATTTTTCACTCTGTACATCAGCATATACATTTCATCTCCATAATAGTTACAGAAATACAAAATAAACTGAAGACGTAGCACATTGTCATATGTTCTGTCTGTGTCTCTTAAAGTAAAATAGAAGCATGGCCTAAACAAGGGCCATACCTGATGTTAATTTATTATGATTTTTCACTTAGTGCAGCATGTTTCCTACTGCATTGTCTCAAAAACTTTGAAACTACAATATTAATAAAAAGAGGAAGCTGGGGAATGAGAAGAAGTCTTGCAAATAAAAATGAACAGAGCACTGTAATCAGTTCAGAGACAGAGGAAGCAGTTGTGACTGTTATGCAGACAGGCATTAGTATACCTAGATGACATAAGGCAGGAGAGAATTCATTGCATAAACACACAGCGTTGTATTTATTGGTGCCGAAATAAATATGCAGTGAGAAAACTTAGCCTTTTAAGAGGTTAAAGTCCTGATTTATTGTATTAAAAGGGAATTCCTGTTTCGGCATTCATCTGAAGCTGGACCTACACCTTTCTGAGAGGCTTTAATTTTGAAGATTTAGTAGATTCTGTATCTTTCTGTGTCCAAAAGGCCGGTGGGGGAAGATGGAGATAAGATTGAGATTTTTACCTTTTACACTCTTCCTCTCTGATTTTTACAATTTCCATGTGTGGGAAGCACATTATGGTCCAGCTCTGATGAGTTCCCTATCTCTCATTCAGTTCTGGGTAGAGGATAATGTTCTTGATGTTCCTTTCACAGTAGTAAGATGAAATGGATGAAATAATGATGGAGCTCTATGTAGCGAGGCAAGAGAGGGGATAAGACACAGCTTGCAATGCTTATGAAAGTCTTGCCTCTTGCTAGGGTTTCTGCTGTTAGATACAAACATTTTTAAGTAAAAGCTCCTTTCTTTAGGTCTGTGTAAGTGTCAGCTGCAACAATTCTTTCAGTTAATAAAGAATCATAAGGTTTTGGAGCCAGTTCAGTGACAAATTCAGAAGATGGGGTAAACTACAGCTAGAATTAAATTCTCTCTTTAAAGATCCCATGGACTTGTTTGTGGAACATGCAGAATATAACCTTATTTTTTTATTATGGTTCTAATGAGTCAAAGACTTACTTAACCAGAAGTTTTCTACACCTAAAGCAGACACTTAATGATGCACCTGACATTTAAGATTGAAATGGTGATGGTCTTTTTTTGTAGAGTTCCTATTTAATATCATAGCCCATGCAGAAGTATTTTCAGTCACGAGCTTATTTCCAAATATTCACAGAAAATCGTAGGTGTATTCGTCTGAATACATTTATTCAAGCTGTTGCAAAGCTGGGTTGATCCCAAGTGCAAAAGAGCAATTTTTAAATTCTTTGTCTAAGCTCACCAGATATAGTCTACTATGTTAAGGAGCTAACATATGAAGAGATGTAAAAGTAAGTATGCTTTTGTTTTCAAAATAGGTTCCTTGGGTTCTGTAAAGTTTTGTCTTTGGTTTAGCTGAAGTTTGTTCGATTTGTAAGAAAATTAGTGTTTGTGTATATTCCAAATAATTTCACCTTTATGAATCAAGAGTTTCATCCTAGCAAATGGAGAGATCGCAGCACAGTAGATTACACAGTTGTGTGCATTAGTGATATGTTCATGGGTACTTCCTTTGGCATTTCTCTGCTTCTGTAATTATAGCTGGATTTTGCCAAGATTGATTGTACATAGCTACAACCTCAAAAATGTCCAGCCTTCAGCAAAGTTTATAGCTACTTATAAATTTCACAGAGTTCAGGGAACTTTTTATCCCCCCCCTCTTCTGAATATCTAGGAAAAAGGCAGGAATTGCATTTTCTTATAAGCAGTCATTTTCATGCAGCTGAGCATAAATTTTGAATGGACGTTTTGAAAAAGTAGGACTTAAAAATACCTTTTTCTGTGATGAATTGATAACCACTGTATAAAAATAATCAGGCAATGGGCCTATGATGTAGTGCAATATATTAAAAAATTACTATCAGGTTAGAAGTGGATACTTTGAAAAATCAGAGAAATCAGTTCATCCACATGTAAGTCTATTGAAGACATCACTAGTGTACTTCTCTTCAGATCTCTAACATAATACAAATATAATTCAGATTGTAAACATGGATGGACATTTAGGATTTTTCCTTCCTTGACCTGTGGAAGTTCCTTAAGTTGTGTATAAATCCCACATGTGTTGCTGAAATGTGTGTTGAACCTCAGCCAGTAGTTTAAGATTATGTTGAAGAAAATATTTCTAAAAGGTTTCAGATGAAGAAAACTATTTGAGAGTCCACAGAGGGCAGGAAGGTTGATTGGTAGCTCTGAGGATCAATACCAGAAGGGGTTTTTTTTCTTTGGGGATTTACTTTGACATTTGTTTTCATTGTGTAGTGTAAACCCCAGAAGCCAAAACTACTCTTGTTATAAAATGTCCCTATAGACAATCTGTGAAAATCTCACTTGAAGATCAGTTTCTACTAGACTCAGAGTCTCTTAAATCTCTTTTTCGTTATCACAATTGGTTGGCTGAAAGAAGCGACTCAGTGTTCGGCACTATTGTTGTTCTAAACAGCTATAATATATGTATATTAAAATATAGGCTATATTTTCACATTTAACTGTAGTATATAGTTGTCATATCCTTTCTTTTTGTCCTTTGTATATATTACATTATATGAGTATGTATAGAATAACATGAATTTTATACTGAGGACTATCCCAATTCATTACTTGATTTTTAGGCAAGTATGCAGTATTATAGAACATTTAATATTATTAATAAGACCTTTGCACTATTAATGGGACTTCTACAACAAAAGTCTGGATACCAACTTTCTTATCTTTCTCAGTTTCTACAGTTGATTCAGAAATAGTGTTTTTCAGTACTGTCTACGTAAAGGTAATACACTGACTTCAGTACCCAAGAATAAAACCTGGACATCTTTATTTGCAAAGTTAAATCTGTACATTCAAATATAATTATTTAGAAATCTGTGAACTGCAATTATTGAAAAGTATTTTATGGTTAGTTTATGTAAGTTATTTCTACTATGTGCTTTAATAAGTGTTAGTTAAAAAGGGCATATGCAGCAAAACTTTGGGAAAAAAAAAAGATGCTGCTGGAAAAAACAAAACTGCAACAATAGGAAACAGGAAAAATTTAATGTGATACACCTTTTTTTTCTTCCCCTCAGTATTTAAGTAATAACTCACACATGTGGGACTCCTGTAGTCTCCAGGGGGCAATCACATTCAACATGCATCAAAAGAAATAGTTCAGTTAAACCAACTCTCCCTACCCAGCAATAATTACCACAGGTTTACACTGAGATATAGTTGCAAAAGGTTAGTCAGTAGGGCATCTGCAAATCAAGTCATATGTCAACTCTACATCAATAACCTCATTATAATAGATGTTAGTATTTCAGCACATGACTGTCCAATATAGCATTCCACATATAGTTCATTTTTAACTTCTACGGTGACTTATAGCTTGTCTAATATTTTACTAACTTATGTATTTAAACACTCTGTATTACATAAATTATAATCAACGACAAAAGCAATGATTTAGATTGAAATTCCACAAAGTGAAATTGCAATAAAATGTCTGACCCTATTTATGTATCCGTTTTCAATGTAAGATGAACATAGGAGGTTTAACCCTGTAATTTAAAAGCAGCATAGTGGAAATTTCTATTAGTCTAGATTTTCCAATTTAAGCATTGCTTAATAATGTTACCTATAATTTTTCTTATCTTTTCAGTTTCACAAATGAAAGCTGTTTTCCTCTCTAGGAATTTACAAAAGCTTGAAAGGCTGTATGAATATATAAAAAGGTTTTAAAAACCCTTGTTGTCTGTATCAAGCTCAGATCTCTAGCTAGTTTCATATTTCTGTCGTCTTGTATTTGTCTGGTTGTAACCAGTGCTAGCTATTGCTGCTATTTGTCACTCTCCATAGATCGTTCTGAATAGCATGCAGGTCTGTTACTGATACCTCTGGTCAGTAAAGAAACCTCTGCTTGAGGTAAGCTTAAGTGGAATTAATTTGGTTGGTTGCTAATAAGACAGATTTATACCACTTACCTGTCATCATAGGTGTTCTGTAATAGCCTGTTACACAGTCACTTGTAGACTACTTTGTGTTACAGACTGGTAAGAGAATGGAGGTGGATGTGCTTCTTTACGTAATTTTGTCTAGAACACTCCTACCTTGGAAAATTTTCTTAAAATTATTTATTATAAATGCATCTTTGTTTTGCTTTCATGTTATAGATTTCATTAGAAGATCTTGGGGCTAAATGTCACTGTTTCATTGTTTGGTTTCAGTTGTGCAGAATTTAGCCAGCAAAATTAGTGATGTTAGAATGGATATATCAGGGGGAAAAGAGGTGATTTGCAAAGCTCAAGCTGAACCATCAGATCTTGGACTAAAGAAAATATATTGCACTTTTAATTTAAACAAATATAATATGATCAGATTAAACTGAATTAGAAACAAACCCAAGGATTTGGTATCTAATGAAATTTGTAGTCCCTTAGAACAATGTCATACTTCAGGGTTCTTAGCTGTTTTGCAGTACAGTCAAGTTAAAACAATACAAACAGGCTGACAGAATACTTATTTGTGACTAAAGGTAAAGGTAAAACTTTTAGTATTCACTTAAAAATCCACACATTGATATAGCATGTTTTATTAATAAATGTTTGGTAATTAATTGCAACTGATTGGGTACTTAAAGCAGGTAAATTTGATACAGTTTTTCATCCAGGAAGTGATTGGAAGATTGGTCTTTAGCATGTGAAAGACACAGGCAGCTACATACCGTGTTCACTATTTTGCAGCAGATAGGAATTTTTACTAGTCTCTCACTTCTCTATGGATGGTCTATAATACCTGCATATGAAGAAAAAGAAAAGAAAACCACTATTTGTGGGTTAGATTTCTTTTCAGTGGAATCACCTTTTTTTTTTTTTAACCTGGATTACCAAAAAATTAAAAAAAGATAATTCAATAGCAAACAGCTCTGGAGTGCAGTACATGAAATTTTATAGAATGCTGAAGTTTAGCTGTTCTTTCGTTAGAGCTAAGGTCCTTACTACCTTAGTAAGCATTTCTTTGGTCCTCTACTTGTGTTTGTATTTTTCCTTTTCTCATTTTCCTTGGGAAACAGTTCAGCCTTCTGCCTCTGAAAAAGACTTTTTCCCTAAAAAAAACCCTTGGAGAAGGCCTGATAGGTTATGGATATTGCTGTAGTCCCAATGTTTTCACTAAATTAAATGCATTAATACAGGTGGAGGGTTTTTTCCATGACACTTTTCATCATTGACAATAGGGAAAAATAACTTAAAATAATAATGAACTATTAAAAAAACCCCAACTTTGAATCTTAAACACCAAAACTGTGCACAGAATGCAGATTTTTTTCATATTGCCAACTAAAAATTATGGGTTTAGTTGGCAATATGAAAAAAAACCCTAAAAATTATATTTTTAGTTATTCTTTGTATTTCTGTGGGTAATTTCATGACATTAATTAGAAATGCCTTTGCAAATACATTTATTCTACAGTAGGTGGAGTTTTATTAAGCAATATTATTTGGTATTAGTCAGTCAGGCTTCTTTTCACAGTTGTGTAATGGCATAATGAAAGAAGGGTTTTACACCTACTCTTCATCTGCCACGTACCTTTGTCATATTGAGAACTACCATAATTTATCCTCCTAGAAGCTATGACAAAGATAAAAGCCATGTGTATGTGATCCTCCTCCCTTTTTCTCCCTTTAAAATACCCCACCAAACTTTAAAGAGACATTATAACAATGTGAACAGTGTGTCACATGAGTGCTATAGTCCCTTTGTTTTTAAGAAAGAATTTTGTGTTTTCCTGCATATGGGGTGAATTCCTGGCTTGAGTAAAGTTAATGGGAGTTTTGCCACCGCCTTGTCAGACAAAGATTTCTCACATGAAGGGAAAAATAATTAACCCCCTCCCCGTACAGACAAAAAATAAACTTAAAAGGTCATTGAGAAAGCAGATTTTCAGTACAAATGGAAACAGTCCATTGTCATTCATCATTTACATCTGATCTGTTGATGGTAATTGTAATTTGTGAGAAAATCCTTCTGCAGTCAGCTGTAAGGTTTGTCGAGATTAGCTTTTCTGTCTGGGTGTTCTTTTTTAAAAAGCATTTGGCTGCCAAGTCCTAACAAATATCATTACTTCTCTTAATAGACTTTAGAAAAGATTGCTAGAAGGCTGCTGTCTACTTCTCATGTTTTCAGCAAAGGCCTCAATACTTATGCATGATGGCTTTGTTCCTCTTTTTCTTATGAAACTCATAAACACTAAAAAAATTAGTGTTATAAGCAGGTGTCATGGTTTAACCCCAGCTAGTAACCAAGCACTGGGGGATGCTGCTCACTCACCCTTCTCCCCTAGTGGGATGGGGAGAACAGAAGAAAAACCCAGCTTGTGGGATGAGACAAAGAGTTTAATAGAAAAAAGAAAGGAACACAATAATACAAATACTACTAATAATAAACCAAGTGATGCACAAATACAGTTGCTGCTCACCACCTGTGGATGCCCAATCTGTTTCTGAGCAGCAGTCCCTCCTACTGGCCAGCTTCCACAGTTATATGTGGAGCATGATGTCACTGTTGGGACCAGCTGTCCCAGCTGCGTTCCCTCCCAACTCCTTGTGCACCCTCACAGGTGGGATGAGAAGCAAAGACCTGGACTCTGTGTAAGCCCTGCTCAACAGTAACAATAACATCCCTGTATTATCATTTCCAGTACAAATCCAAAACACAGCCTCAAACTAGCTACTGTGGAGAAAATTAACTCTTATCCTAGCCAAAACCCATCACAGCAGGATAACTGGTGTCTTAAACTCCTTCTCTTTTGTATGTTTTCTCTAAATGTGAAATAAGTATCTCAAGAGTACCAGAAAGCTAGTCTTTTTTTCTAGGATGTTAGGATGCTGCGAAACACCTCAGGATTTTCATGAAAACTTAAGATGTTTAGCATTGCATATGTATTCGGGAGAAAAAAAGAGTAACATTTTGACTACCTTTTGAATGTAATAATTGAACAAAATCTGAGTCAAACTAGGTGCATAATATGAATATGTGAGTTTACACGTGTTAGAAGGATTGTTGAATGCCATTTATTTATCTTCAGTGAGTTATATAGACTACTTCCATACCCCTCTCATATAACGTGTTAGGTTGGAAGGATCTTTAAAGGTCATCTAGTCCAACACCTCTGCTGTAAGGAGGGACAGATATGCTATATGCATACACATAGAAATTGCAAACTGTGGGAATAAAAGTGGGTGGTTGCGCATGTGTGTGTATTCTGGAAAGAATCTCTCTTTGGTAGAATGAATATGTGAAATATGGAGTGATAGAGTTCTGCTTAACATGAATTTTCTGAAGATTTTAGTCTCAGTCATATTCACTATCTATATGACTTAGATTTTTTTTCCCTGTAATTGGAAAATTTTGTTCGAAATGAAAATTATATAAAACTAAAATTTGAATTAATTTTAATATTTATTCTGATGTCTTTTATGTGGATAAAAAGTTATATTTTTTCTTCTACACTTCCTTAGCCATGTAGTTTTGTCAAGAGCTTCATTAACATTTTCCAAAATCCTTGTCTTTATTTTTCATATCTTTTAAATGATCCAAATATCTTTATGTATGTTGGCGCTATCATGTTTTCATATTTATATCTTGTCTCCCATTGTTGAATAGTTCTGTTTCAGTGCATCTATAGGCATTAACAATCAACACATTCCCATTCTTCATAAACCACTGCAACATCCTTGACAGATGTCCCATTCAGAGAACCTTTCAAGTTCTCTTTTTTTTTTGTGTAAATGAAGTTTCATAATTCATGAGGTAAAGCTCGAAAGCAAGCAAAATGCAGCTTATGTTGTCAAATGTGGTACAGCTGTGCTGACTACTGCTGATATTAACTGTTGACACTTTACTCTCTGTAGCTGTTCAGTATTTTCAGTGAAATAGTGAAACTGAGTATTAGCCTGTGCTGATTGAATAAAATGAACTTGTAACCCGATTTAAAATGTGGGGGGACTGACATTTTACCTGGACTCACTTGCTGGAACTACAAGAACCAAGAAATATATTCTATCTGTTTAAAAATTAAACATGGAAGTTAGTAAAAAAAGAAATTAAAAAGGACAGACAAAAGAGGATACGCTTTACAGGCATTGTGAAGGATATTTAAAGAAAATTGTATTGGCTCTGAGGAAATGGATTCCACCTATCAAAAACTACTTAAGGAAGACCAAATAGAAACCAGTGTAGTTAAACAGCAGGATAAAGGAAGGTATCGAAAGAAGAAGATGAAAAAAACTTAAAAAACCCTGAAGTTTGTCCAATTGAGAAAAATAGAATCATAAAACATGGCAAGTAAAATGTAACAAGCACAAATAGGTAGATCATGAAATGTACAATAAGGAGAAAGTAATGAAATGCATTCAAACTAGTAATTTTCCAACGTGTCAGAAGGCGGAAGCCTGCCAGAGAATCTACAGAGCCAAAGATAATCAAGAAATATAAAGAGTGCTTTCAGAAAATAAGGTCATGAGGTCAAAAAATGAAAGAAAATTGTCTCCTGTATTCACAGAAGAGAAACTTTGTTAGTTTCTGCTTCTGAAACTCCATTTTATTGGCAAAGATTTGGAAGATTTATCTCAGAATGAGACTACCTTAGAAGAGATTGCACAACAGTTACCAAAATTAACAATGCCATCATCCTAGGATCAGTGCTCAGGGGATAATTCAGGTTGAAAGGGACCTCAAAGGGACCATCAAGTTCAACCCCTTATTCAAAGCAGGGTGAGCTTGTGGTCAGGCCAAGTCTCTGTCAGATCCAAGTAGTTTTCATTCTAAAGTTCTTGGAAATTAGAGGTGAAATATGTGAATTTATAACTCCAGTATATAACTTGTTTAAAATTTCCTTTTTTACCGGTGGACTGGAAGGTGGCTAATGTGACATCTGTTTCTAAAAAGGGTTTCACATAAGTTTTGGAAAAGTACCTCTACTTATGACATCTGAATTGGACAAATCAAGATGAATTGTGTTAAAAAAAGTAGAATTAGTGGGCACATAGTATGTTGGAGAAGAAGCAAAATGCCTTTCCTAAAGTTAAGTCATTCCTCATGAGTTCACAAACGATGATATTTTTCAGAATCTGTGTTGCGACTGCTGGGTGTGTTTTTAAAAGACCTGGAAAAAGAGAATAGTGTAATGAAATTTGGCATCATCCACTCTAAGACCAATGGTTGTTTCTTTGAATGTGCCACCGTACAAAATCACAGGAAACTGAATAGTATTTAAAAATAAAACCCTTAAGAGTCATTTAAAAAAAAAAGATAACTGCAATGGAATAAGAAAGCCATTAAGACATGAAGCTGTGTAATCATGTTACTAAATGCAGCACTGATGGCAAAAAGCTTAAATGTTACGGGGAAGAGTGAACTGAAAAAGCTTATGCAGAACAGACAAGAATATTTTGGCAAACTCAAGCTGATTTATGATGGTAGGAGGAACTATGCGGGTTTGCATGGTTTTGACCCTAAACCTGCAAAAATATGTTGGATTTGGCAATGTTTCACTTGGAGTTTTTTGGCTTCCTTGAAGCCCAGAAGTCAAAGCAACATTTGGAATATGAACTAAAGCCAAAGAAAAGGTTTGGATGAACCGTACATAACATAACAGCCAAGTTTCACACAACTCTAATTATCATAATGGTTTTCCCCTTTCTTTGTTTCTTTACACCTTTTTTCCAGAGCTGCTTTTCTATTTCTGAATCTTAATGGATAGGAATCTCTGTACTCAGTAAAAGTCTCATTACTCTGTTTGCATAAGGAGATGAAAAACGAGACCTCAACTGTTTTGTGTCTCATTTTTGTATTATAGCAGAATATGAACAAGAAGATTGTAGATAACATCTGAAGTGTTGAGCATTATTCATGTCCATTATGCAAATAATGTGTTTTGTCTCTTTGGAAATGATAATGTTAGATACATACCCTTCCTTTTGTGTTTCAGAATATGAAATTAATAATTAAGGCATCCAAAGCACTGAAGAGTTTAAGAAAGGGGTATAATTTGTCTTCTTTACTTACTTATTAATAATACTTATTAAGAAGTATCACTTAAGTTCTGGTAATGTAAATACCACTTTCTATAGAGACAGCCAGGCCTGTACAGTAAATGGTGCATGTTCTGCATCTCGTTTGCATCTCATGAAACTGCGGGATACGATATATTCAAGCTGCTGGTCTGAGAAAGCATCTCAAATCCATAGTCTTTGTATGCACATCAGACACTATACATATGGTAAATGATAAACATACCATATGGAATTTGTGAAGTTAAGACTATCAAATTCCTCTCCCATTATTTTCTCTTACATTGTATGGTCAAATCAAAACCATATTATTCTTCACAGTATTAAGGGGTTATGCTTGTGGCCCCATTTATGAGGTTACAAAATGGATCATACTTTGAGCTTTCCTTGGGCCTAAAATTTTCCTGGTTACACTCAGGTTGTCATTGTAAAGAAAAAAGGGTGTGTGTGGGTGTGTGTGTGAAGTTTGCAGAAGTTCGGCCAATTTTTGAATTATAGAGTTCCGAAAACTACACATATAACCTTAGGCAAATATTACATCTCAAAAGAGTTGAGTTTAAGTTTCATTTTGAAAACTTATGTTTCCAGAATTTTCGTTGTATATACTGTAAGGATGTTATCTGTAAAGCACAGAATCATAGAATGGCAAGGGTTGGAAGGGACCCCAAGGATCATAGAGCTCCAACCCCCCTGCCACAGGTAGGGACACCAACCTCAGGCCTGGATCTACACAAGGTTTCCCAGGACTGCATAGTTGCAGTCCTGACAATATTGTGACTATATATGCAGTTTTACGATAGATTTATTTTTAAAATTTGCTTTGTAGACTGGAATAACAATTAATCTGAACTGAATTCAAGTGTTTATCTAAAAATTTAAAGTTTAGTATCCTCTTCGTCACTTGCTTTAACATTACAGAATTCTTCTCATTTTACCTCCTTTATTTTGTCCTCTTCCCATGGTAAGCCAATAAATGGAACAGTGTAATTAGCTAAGTGAGCAGTTGAATAGAAGAATCAAGATTTCCACTTCGTATATCGTGAACTGGTCTCAATTGAGATGGCAGTGAAGCTCATTGGGTGTAAACTGTCTTTTTTCTCATTATACTTACTTTTAAAAGGTATAATATTATGTTAGGAAAGAGATAAAAAGACACATAGAGTGGGTGAGACTGTATACCAGAACTGTCTGGATTCCTTAATCCTACTAAATGTGGGGCAAAAAATTTTATGGATGGGAATCTCAAGACTCACACCATGAAAAATCAAAAGTAAGGAGGTGTAAGATGGCCACTTGGAATTGTTTATCAAATAGGAGATGACTCTACCTCTAGGGAGTGAATCTGCTTTAGCCACGGATCAGGTATTATAAAGCAATCTCATAATTTTAACTGGTTCCTTTTTTTTCCCCAGCTAGGGATTCGCGTTACCCAGCTGTATCCCTACTGCAAAGTACCATTATCAGTTGTGTAATGGGAACCTATCACACATGGGAACTTGATTTGACCTATCAACTAGGCATGTGGCTCATCAGTCTGAAAAACCATCTCACATACAGCCAAAAGGTGGCTTAGGATAAAAGAGATAGGCAGGTGTAAGTCAGAAAAATATCTGTTTAAAGGCAATAAAAAACCCCAATGACTCAAACAAGAAAACTTGTTTAACTGAAGAACTAAGTATCTCCTGCTCTTAGCAAGTATGATTTTGAACTTGGAGTTAAACTGAGCTGTTTGATGCCATTAACATGAGAGACACACACTGATTTCATTTGGCCCTTCAATTATACAGAACAGAAATAATAATAAATGATTATTTTTTATATCTAGAAGACATGTAAACATGAAAAAGTATCTGGTGACAAAACAAGAAGTGGTTAAATGATAAATCTGGGAATGGTAGGCTTCATATGACATCTGCCTGGAATCTGCACTAATGCAATTGTTAAGATTTTGTTTTTCATAGTGTTTAAGAAATGTAGAGTTAATGTTCTAATAAAATCTAGGGGAACAGTAGTTCCCAGAATGACCCCGAGGCTGAAAATACGACCCATTGCTTTCTGTTGCACCATAAAATTGATTCTAATTGAAGATAGTGAAATTAGACAAAAGCTGAAAATGTGAAAAGGAACTGGAGTACATAGTGAATTATGTTCTTGGGCTGCAAAAGTAAAATGGATGCATGTGGTACTGCCGTGTCTCAGAACTTCTGGAGTTGTTCAATGCTTGAGTCCTTGGCAGGAGGATATGCTTTAGCTGCTGTGCAGGTATATAAGGTCAATTGTGAAATTACTCAGGACTTAGGTAGTAGAAGGTTAATCTAAGTCTGGGATTCACAGTTTACATACTTTTTCATACCACCAGTTAGCTCTGTACAAGAAAGTTTGAGAATATCTGTGACTGCAGGAAAAAGCTAAAAATATTATGCTTGGATCTTGGTAAAAGTCTGTAGAAGGCATTTTTTTGTTTATAGAGCTTTTTTTTTTTCTTTTGTTTTTAAATCTGAACAAAAGCCTTAAACTTGTGTACCTGGAGAATCACAGAATTGTAGGGGTTGGAAGGGACCTCCAGAGATCATCTAGTCCAACCCCCCTGCCAAAGCAGGTTCCTTAGAGCAGGTTGCACAGGTCGGTGTCCAGATGGGTCTTGAATACCTCCAGAGAAGGAGACTCCACACCCCCCTGGGAAGCCTGTCCCAGGGCTCTGTCACCCGCACCATGAAAAAGTTCTTTTGCATATTGGTGTGGAACTTCCTGTGCTCCAATTTGGGGCCATTGCCCCTTGTCCTGTCCCCATAGACCACCGAAAAGGGGCTGGCCATTTCCTTTTGTCTCCCACACTTCGGTATTTATGAACATTGATCAGATCTCCTCTCAGTCATCTTTTCTCAAGGCTGAACAGCCCCAGCTCACTCAACCTTTCCTCATAGGGGAGATGCTCCAGGCACTTAATCATATTTGTGGTCCTCTGCTGGACTCTCCAGGAAATCCTGTTTCCCCCCTCACCTTCATGATATAACAGCATATCTTTCCATGAAAACAGCTTCATGATGTAAGTCACTGATTGCTTGTAAAAGCCCAAAATAAACTCTAGACATTGGAGGTGCAGAATCCTTCCAAGCTGGTGTCTTACTTTCCAAGGGAAGAATCCAAAATGCCAGCTCAAAATTCTTTGCTTCGTGAGCCATCTGAACTGTGGTGCAGTGTCTTTGGACAGAAATGGTTTTTCATATGATCATTGCACTGCAGTCCATAATTATGAATGTAAAGATTTGCTATATATACATTTAATTTCCAGTGTTGTCAAGGAAAAATGTGCATGCATTAGTATAACATAGTGTGATTTACGGTAGGGCACTTCTATCCACATTACTGTATACTAGAAGACCAAGAGTATGTCAGTTCTT
Organism: Laterallus jamaicensis coturniculus; assembly: GCA_022605575.1. NCBI lineage: Eukaryota > Metazoa > Chordata > Aves > Gruiformes > Rallidae > Laterallus > Laterallus jamaicensis. The sequence goes on from JAKCOX010000011.1 coordinate 11,998,390, forward strand.
ATCTATGTACTCACAGCTGTATTTAAGCAACTAATACACATTTCTATAAACAACTTGATTTATAGATGAAGTTGGTCACTGAGAAGTAAAGATTTCCTGAAGGGTAGGAGACATGTCATTCTTCTTTGGTTTAGTGGGGAGATCTCAAACTTCTGGCTCCTCTCATGGCTTTTGGTGTTCAGTGCTAACCATTTTACTCTCCATAATACTTGTGAGTCCTTTTCAATTTGTAATATATTTTATCCTTTCCTAAATATTTATTTTATTTTCATGAAATGGAGAAGTGCTTTTAGTACTTTTATTCTGGTTACTGTTATTAACTCTTTGATAGACTTTCCTGATTGCAAGTAGAAACAGGAATTTGACTTTTTTTTCTATTCTGGAATCCTTAGCTGATTAAGAACTGTAGTAGTCTAGGCAAGAGTGATTTCTTCACTCTGTGCAAAAGAAATGACTAATAATTTTCTAGATACGAATATCTGCATTTCTGAAAGTCGTTTTCACTCTGAGATATTTTTACCTCTTTTAAAATTTGGTTCCATATAAGGTTATACATGGCTTTACTAATGCTCTGAGGCTGAATTAGTGCAATCTCTTTGACATACCTGAGTGATTTTTAGATATTTCCCCTGACTGAATATTAGGCTGCAAGCCGTGCACAGCAGTTAGCATTAATTAACATGTCTGCAGTTTTTGTGGTTGGTCCCTGTAGCTTGGGAACAGGTTCTGTAATTCTGCATCACAGCTACCCTCTGTGGATATTATTATAATACTTATGACTTCCTGATGAATTGAGAATGATTGGTGGCAGCAGTGTTTTCAAAGAAGGAATCATGAGCTTTGATGTCTTTCCTGTCCTCCTTTCATGCAATTAAAACACATTGATCTGTGCAACATGAGAACACAGTGGATCAGACGAGATGCATCTACTTAATATTTTTTGTCCTGGTCAACAGAAAAAACAAAAAAACTTAAAGTGGAATATTAAAGAATTAGGGCATAAACAAAGCGTCTCAGGTTCTACCAGTTGGTGGCTTTAGGCCTCTCTTCAGTGGAAATAGCATATTGTAATGTTTACAGCCCACAGACTTTTATAATCAATATCTTCGGAAAAAAAAGCCCCCTTTTTGGGGCTGGGAATTACCCCAGCTCCTTGAGCTGTGCAACTTAAAATATAGTAAGAGTTTTTCCCTTTTATATGTTTTTTTTAAGCCTGTGGCCTAGTAATGTCCTTAGGTACCCAGAGTCCTTTAGCTGTGAGAAATAGCAAACAATAGCTCCCAGTTCACTTTCTCTGTAGCATTTATGGTATCACTTCTCTTTCAATAGTGCATTTTCCAAGCTGAAAAGTCTTGCTTGAAAGTCTGCCTTTTCTCATTGCAGATAGGTTTATGTTGCTTGTCTGTCTTAACTGGGAGAGTAGGTCCTTTTCAAATGATTTTTTTGGCAGGTCTTGAATTTTTTGTCTAGTAATTCCTTTTTGCATTTTATGCTAGAGAATAAAATGAACAGGTTTTATATATATTTTAAATATAGAGAAACAGGGAGGAATATGAAAGTTTCTTCTGATGCATCCACAATACAAAGTGAACATCTATTTCTAAGAGAAGTTGGTCTACCTTCTTAGTGACCTATGTAATAACCTTGTTCATGATTCATTGTCCACAGGTATTAAAAGATTTCTCTAGTATCTAAACTTAGTCTCTTTTTCTGTAATTTCAGGCAGTTATTTCTCACCTTATGCACACTAAACATAGGAGAATGTTTTTTTTTCTTCTCGTTTGTAATGGCCAGTATCAGAAAATGCATATCATATTCCTTAGCCTTCTTTTCTTGAAGTTGATAGACCCTAATTCTTTCAATCTTAGCATAGAGGTTATGTTTTCTAGTTTTCTTATTGTCCTTGTTGCTTTTCTTTGTAGTCTTTCCAGTTTGTCCACATCTTTGAGTGGATAAAATTGGATCCAGTTCTCCTGCTGCGATCTCGCCAGGGCCAAAGAAAACAGAAGGATTACGACTCTATATACATCTTTCCAAAATGTGTGTTTTGCAACAACATGACACTGTTGACTTGTCACCTTAGTGTCTTGATCCTTTTCTTTAGTAGAAAAAGACAACTTCTTAATCAGTTATTTCACCTCCTGGATTTGTGGAGTTGATTAATTCTCCTGTGAGACCTTGCTTTTCTCCCCATTACATACAATTTTTTTTTTCCTCTTCAGTTTTCAGATTTGGCAAGATGTCTCACAGTTACATTTTTGTTTTTCATGCTAATGCCATCTCCAAATTTGTAGTCTTAGTATTTTTTGTTATTAATGAAAGAATTGAGTATCATATGGCCCTGCAAAATCCCTTTTTTAAAAATAAGCTTCTAGTTTCATAGAGAATTGTTGGTGGCTCTCTACAGTTTCCCAAGTAGTTTGGCATCCATGTTATGTTACTTTTAGTTGGATCATACTTTTCTTTGGCTTGCTTATATGAATATAATGAGATTGGTTACCAAATGTGACTGCTAATTTTGTCCTTCAACAAAGCCAATTACTCTGTCATAGAATCATAGGATCATAGAATGGTATGGGTTGGAAGAGACCCCAAGGATCATAGATTTCCAATCCACTGCCACAGACAGGGCCACCAACCTCCAGGCCTGGATCTACACAAGGTTGCCCAGGGCCCCATCCAACCTGGCCTTGAACGCCACCAGGGATGGGGCACCCACCCCCTCCCTGGACAGTCTGTTCCATCACCTCACCACTCTCTCTGTGTCATATGAAAAAATCTGATTTGTTTGACGTAACTTCTTGGGAAATCCAAGATTCCCAAGACTTCTTCTTGATTCTTCTAGGTGTTTACAAATAGTCTGAATCAGATTTCTTGATCCAGTAAGTTTTAGAGTAAAAACTGACTTATTTATAATTTTCCAATCTTCCTTTTTTTCTGATAAAATCAAAATCATAGTTGTTCCCCAAGTCCTCAAAACAATTTTTTTTTCTACAGCACTGAGATTTTATCAGCCATTTTTATTCCTAGAACAAAGTTTACTATAACTAGCTAATATTAAAGCATCCCAGCATTCTGTTACCTGTTGCCCAGCCTCCCACCCTGATATTTTTCCTTTTTTACTAGCTAGTTGCTCGGCGCTCCCCTTAGATTAAGAGTGATGTAAAATAGCATTAGCCTTTTGGTGGGCTTGGCATACGTATTTAATAAATTTACAGATGTGTCAAAGACAGTAAGCTTAACAGAATTAAGCTTTAGTAATTTTGTTTGTATGTGAATTTATGACATTGCTATAAAAGTTTTCAAATAAAAGGGATAACGCTGCCTCATCTAGTACAAAATGCTCGGACATTAAAAGGCAATGGGATTGTACAGAATGCGTTTTGTAATTAGGAGAGTTAAAGATTCCAGTGGGGGTTGATACTGCACAGCATACAGTAACTTTAGCACAGACAGGTGGTAAAGGATGAGGGAAATATAGTTGTAGCCTCAGGCAGATACTCAGCTCATGCAGCTGTTTCATGCATTCTGGCAACATGACTCAGTTAAAATCAAATAACATTCCTTATGCCAATATTTCTTACCTGCATATGAAACCAGTTGTCTTTCATTTTGCAAAAACATGATAATTCAAAGAGCATTAAAAATGTACTGTTTCTCACACAGAATTTATATCTTGCAGCTGCACACTAATCCAAGTGAAATGGAGTAGAGTTTCACTTTATCAGCCAATCATAACTTTAAACTGTTTTTACAATTCATCGTACAGTTTTTAAAGCCAGATTTAAGTCTGTATATGAAAAATAGTCCACTTGATGTATGAAGCCATAGATTAGTCAATATGTATTTGAAGAAGTACTTCAGTAACAACAGAAAAATGACTTTAGAGAATTTATGGACTAAACTCTGAATGATACTTATGGAATGCAAGTGTTATGCCATCGGTATGGAAGGAGTAGCTGAAAAATACAATTAACTGGCTCCAATAATCTCTGATCCTGGTCCTCTTTTACAGCTGTTGTATTTAGATTATTGGTCTGTCCCATATCATAACTACTTGCTAGCCTTTTTATTTCTGAAAGCAATTATGCACTAGGTGGAAGACAGAGTGCATCTCTTATCTCTGGGTAGGGCTGAACCTGTTCATTATTTCCTTCATTGGAGTCATGGAAGAAGATGAACAAACAATTAAACTCCTGCTTATGACTAGATGTGCCACGTAAATATGCTAGGAGATTGATCATCGTTGTCCTCCCAAGACACTGCTGAGTATCACTTGCCTATCTCTGTTGGAAAAGCTGCATCTTGGTTCCTATGCTTTACTGAATCCTCTCTTAAGCATTATTAGAACTAAAGAATTATTAATTCCTTATATTAGGAGTAAAATTATGATAATACACATACTCAGCACTCCTTGTCGTACACCGGTGCTCATGTGGTGCTTAATATAATTCACATCTGTATTATTTTTAAAATATATTTGGTTCATCTTCAGTCTTATTATTCTATCTTTACAGGCTCAGATAGGTGTCTTTATAAGTAAAAAATATTTTATGTATTTTTAGAGCCTTTTGCTTCTTCAGGAATTAGTCATGTGGTTGTACACTAAAAGTTACAGAAAGTGACTGAGTGACAGCTATGATCCTCATTTACACAACACACTTAAATACACTCAAAATTAGGTACACCTTCATGTACTGTTTTTGCTAACTTTTAAGTATGACTTAGAAAAGACAGCTCCTAGGAATAAAATATTCAAGTTTTATGCCTACCCAGTTTTTTGAAATTCTGTTTACTATCCCCAGTTATTTTTTTCATTGATGCCAGTTATGATATTTGTCTGGTTTTGCTGTCATCAAGCCGTTAAACATACTACTGTTTAGCATTTTCATATGAATAAAGCCTTTCCTATTTCAACTCTGTTTTTTTAGAAGCAACTTCCTGCTATAACAATATTTTCTGGAAAAAAGTCAAAAATACTTAAATACCTTAAACAGGTTTTTCAAGTTAACAATTCTGCTATAATTAGTCTTCAGACTACCTCTGGCTCCACGGATTTAAAGCTATCAGAGTTTACTGTTTTGTGAAAAATATGTTTTACTTTGTTTGGACATGCTTGTCATAAGTTTCTCAGTATATCATTATCCTATAAAACCTCCCACTGGCAGTGTCTGGAAGAAAAAAATATAGTGTAAACTATAGAAGACCTAATGGCAGCTTCCTGCCAACATTCATTCTTGAGTCAACAATGTTTGTTTTTGTTTTTCCTTTTGTAAAAATATGTCACAATCTAGTCTTTCATATAAGTTTGCTAGTTTTATTTATCAGCCCAGTAGAGCTTTTATCCACATCTTCTACTTTCCCCTATTTTTTTCTCCTTTTCATTCCATGATATCTGTGTTTCTGGTCATACCACCAGTGAGTGTTTGCACACATAAATTATGCACCTAAAAACACTCATCACTAGAAAATTTATTGCTTCTAATATCTTTCTCATGAACAGTTGTGTTTATTTCTGAGTTGACTTCTCTGGTAAAGACAGCAATGCTCTTAGCTTTGGTTCAGTTCTTTGTTTTTTCAAGACTCTGATTTTAGATACTACAGTGTGTATATGGGACCATGTGAGCTTTTAACCATAAGCCTGTGCTGGGAGTATTAAAATGGTTTAAGTTTCTAAATGCAACTCTGAATAAAAATAATAGTCTCTATTAACTATACTGCTGAATGCAAGGGCAGTATGTGGGAGCAGAATATATCCTTCTGACAGAGGATATAATTGGCTTTTCTTTTTTCTCTTTGAAACCCTGTTTGGAGAAGGCGGAGGGGGGGAGGCACGGAGGAAGGTTTCTGTCCTTTAAGATAAGGAGCTTGAATCTTGTTTCCTATGTCTAGGAAACTTACGTTATTTGGTTTGGGAAATCTTATCTTCTGGGCCTCTCTTTGGCAGCTTAACTACTAACTCTACTTAGCTAAAGGAGAGACAGATACTGTCTTGGAGAAGTAGATGCGCTTTTTTTTTTCCCTCCACACCCCCCCTTCCCTTTTTTCCCCCCTTTTATTCTCCTTAACTTCTTTAAAGTTAAGGAGAAAAGTCTCTGACAGTATTTTGGGGTTTTTTGAATATGAAATACGTGGTGCTGTTGTAGTATTACAACAGCATAATAAGTTGTTATTATTTTTATTATCATATGTTGCTGTGCAGTTATAAAAACAAGGGTTACTTTTTTGAAATGGCTGATTTCCTCTCCTCTTGAGGTGGAATGTTGTATAACATTACACTCAGTACCATGAAGTTAAACTATATTCATAACGCAATACAGTATTATATCAGCTCTTCAAACAACTTGTATGACACTAAATTTGTGTGGGTGACTCAGAGATTGTATCATGAGGAGTCACTGCCAGACAGGAAGACATGAACAACAGGGAACTTTGGATAACCAGGATCATACTGTGAGTGTTTACGGGTTTTGTTGACCAAATCCATTATATGCAGAAAGCCTACATTTCTTTTTGTTCATTTATAGAAAGTCTCTTTAATATTACACTATCACATGAATTTACTGAACAGATGATGTATTATAAGCCGTTACTTCTGATCTTGTAATGAACAGTAGATTTTAGATAAGTGGCACTGACACAAAAAAGACCCCAGTCTGAACGAGGCAACTTAAAACAGGAGGATTGTTGCACAGTAATTTTGAATGATAATTTTGTAAAAATTGTAATAATTGTAAAAAGTATGTATTAAAAGGAAAAAAAGGTAGCACTTGAATTTTAAGTGAAAATAGTTTGCTGTCCACTGTTGTCTAATTTTTATGTCTTATGTCCTTGCTAGCCCAAGGACAATGGACAGTTAGGATGATTTCATATGCCATTTTATTTCATTCAATTTTTTACTGTACTTAACACATTTCTTCTTAGTATACCTTATACCGATCAAGATCAAGAAAAATCCAACTTTCAATAAAAAATGCCAGTAATTGGCTAAACTGTGTTGCCTGGATGAATGAGAATTATTGAAATCTCTACAGTCTCTGTGGACCTGTTGCTTTGTAGAGTTTTTTCCTGTGGAATTCCTCTTAGAGAGGAGAAGGAATTTAGATGTCATTTGTGTGCATGCGTGTGTGTTCACTGAACTGATTTTGAAGGTCATATGAATGCACTGAGAAACTGGAGAAATCAGATATTTGGGAATGGAAATTGGTGGTCTTCCAGGCAATATTGGATGTAAAAGTGCTAAATCCTTTAATAAATAAACCTTGATTCAGACTGGAATGTCTTGGCGTGATCTTAAAGGTGATATTATGAGGGACTTCTGGCTGTTGACTAGCCTCAAAGATAATTATCTGCACATTCCAATCTTGTTCTGCCATAGGCAGTGCTTGAGGTCTAAATGTAGTAAATTTTATTTCCATTGAAATATAGTCTATTTAAACTATCCTCATTCCCAACATTTAAAATACATTTGTATCTGACTGGAAATATGTAGAGTAAAATAACTAAATAGGTATGTAACTATATAAACTGCTTCTTAGTTCTGTGTACTTAATGCCATTTCAGCCATTGTAGGTAGTTGTCTAACTATGACATCATATGTTGGGAGCATAGAGTTATATTGTCGATATTACTATTTTTGTTAGGCTGTGGATAAAAGAATATGTTTTCTTTGCTGAACATTTTGGAGGTGAGATGTCTCATCAATATGATGTCAAAGATTTTGATTATAATACAGATCAGATGCTCAATAAATTTCATTTACTGCATCATGTACTGAGCTAATTTGAGACAATAGCTCATCTGAAACATGATATGTGTAATATGTGTAATTTAAGCACTAAAGAATCATGTTTCTGTATCAAGCACCTTGAAATGTATAGAAATGCTATTCTGCCTTAAAAAACAACATACTTAATTCCTAATACATAACTGCTTAATAGATGATAAATCTAAGATTTTTTGTTTGTTTCATAAATTTTGCATGCATCTAAAATAGAAATTTGATTCTTTAAAGGACTTAACTGCTGGGTAAATTAGAGACTTCTGTAATGTAGTTTGTGGGACAAAAGTGTGCACAAAGTTGAGAAAGCAAGCAAGCATTAATTTCTAACACACTGTGTAAATATGTATGCATGTTGCTTGTGGGTTTGTATATTCCTGGGATTGGCACTCAAGATCTTAAAAGATAGTTCAAATGTACCAGTGATGTGGGCACAGTAATCTCTGTCCTCTGAAACCAAACCTGTCTTTGGATGAGAGTGACTTAAGAATAATAAAATATATGTCCTGATAAGAATTATTATACATAATATAAACAGTGGCAAGGATGTTATTTTGTATGAAAGGTTAAGCAGATCCAAAAGACAGTTCTCACCAGGGCCATTTTAAGTCTTCCAGCTGTAAGTTTTTTCAGTTCTGTAAGTGAGCTTGTCTTCTCAATGCCCACATATTTTGCCTTGTAACAGAGTGAATAATATCAACTTGGAGATCTGCGTGTTTTCTGTTATATTCTCCTGCATTTTGCCTCATGTGGAAAGAGGCTTGAGTGACTAGGAAGGAAAACTTTTACCTGAGGAGTAAAAGGCAGCTTGTGTTAAAGATTCTGTTTGCTACTTTTCTCAGCAGATGAAAAAAAGGAAATATTATTGTTCTTATCAAACTTTGCCTGATTTATTTTGCCCGAAAAAGTATTTATAGCTGTATATAACTTAAGCTCTTATAGAAGTGCCCATTGCTTTGGTATATAAATAATGTTCATACAAGATCAGTTATAATAGTAAAATCTTTAGTACCATAGAGCAAATACTGTGGTTGTCCACTTCAGGCTAAGGCTTTATAGTGCACTTTCTCTTAGTTTTCTTATTATAAACCGATTATTATCAGACAGGCTGAGTCAGACAGTTGGGATTGTTCAATCTGGAAAAGAGAAGGCTCTGGAGAGACATTATAGGAACCTCCCAGTATCTAAAAGGGGGCCTACAGGAAAGGTGGAAAGGGATTTTTTATGAGGGAGTATAGTGGTAGGACAAGGGGTTATGGGTTTAAACTAAAAGAGGGGAGATTTAGATTAGCCATTAGGAAGAAATTCTTCCTTGTAAGGGTGGTGGGACACTGGCACAGGGTGCCTAGAGCAGCTGTGGCTGCCCCTGGATCCCTGGCAGGGTTCAAGGCCAGATTGGATGGGGCTTTGGGCACCCTGGGCTAGTGAAGGGTGTCCGTGCCCATGGCAGAGGGTTGGAACTGGATGAGCTTTGAGGTCCCTTCCAACCCAAGCCATTCTGTGAGAATGTTTCTATGATTACCTACAGAGAAACTTCCTTCATACTACCTGTAGAAAGAATTCCTGCATCTAATGAGGCTGCCTTTCATAAAGATTCTTGTTTTAGTTTAATGTGAAGTGCAGTTGAGGAAGCATGAAAGCTCTTTCTCAATGTTGACAGCTGCTGTTCTTCAATATTTATTCTAGCAGATGGCAAAACCTGCTTGTAATCACTAAATGAGAAAAGCTGGTTTACCCCACTTGTTGAGCATGTAATCCCCAAAAGGCTGAGCCATAACTACTTGGTAATAGTTGGGAAATCAATTAACTTCTGTGGGGGAGATCTGTTAAAATATTTCAACTGTCACAAGGCTGAAGAGATAAAAAGGCAAAGATACTTAGCTAAGTGGCTGCTGAGCAGAATTTGGAACTGAAGCGCTCCCAGAATAACATGGTGAAATGCTCAAATATGAGCTAGACTAGCGGGTTGGAAAAATGGTGAGAAATATAGAGTGGGTTTTGCAAGTTCTGGGACCTTACTAAAGAGGCAGCACTGTGGTATTTCTCCCATCAGAAGCCAAAAGAGACTAGAATGGACATAGAAAATGGTGCTTGTGAGGGAAGAAGCATCTGAATTCATAGAACAGGGAGCTAAGCACCATTTCATATTGCCTTTGTTTATTATTTTCTTGTACCTGGTAGATGATGGGATAATGTAAGTACTATGGAATAGTATAGTGATAAGATGAACTGGAGTGTAAATAGAATCTTCCTCCCCTTTTCAGGTCTAGTGAAACAAAATCTATTACTCGGTAGATATTGCCAAATGCATATTTGACAGCTATATCATTCACTGCACGAGGGGAGACAAACAAGTCAAGGTGTTGTAACTTTGAGTTCTAATATTTGCATTTTTATACTTGGGCCAAGGTCTCACAAACTGATGTGACAATTGAAATCTTGGTTTTCTTTTTCAAGTGATGCAATAATTTATTTGACAGCACTTTTTCTTCATTTGGGAGTCCTTACTAAACCTTGTTTTGTTTCAGTAATCATCAGACAATGTGTTTTTGTTGCTTGGAAAAGTGTAAGTTATGTAATTCAGCATCTTTGTTTTTCCTAATAATGTTTTTATTAGTTGTGAAATACGGAAGCAGTCAACAAAGGGATGGAGATGAATTTTTCAGCAGCTAACCTGGAGTAAAACCATCTCTTTACTGCCCTTTCCTTCCCTCAGGTAGTGATTGAGGAAAAAAAATCAAATTTCAGGACAGTATTTCCTGGTCATTTTCCTGCCCTTGTTAGTGTTCTCTCCCTCACCTTTGTTCTTCCATCTCTGTAGCCATTCCTACAGGTTGTTTTCCTGCATGCACCGTGTGTGTATAATCCTAGGTATTCTGTCTCTTTGTAACTTTGATCTGCAGCGCTGCATGCTGTCTGTGCAGTTATGTGCAAGGATCTGTTCAGTTGCTGCAGTTTCCTCTGGAGTGTTGCAGCATTGTGGAGGCCTCAGTGGGCTGTTTCTGCCGCCTCAGCTTCTGCCGATTGCCGGCAGCCTGCTCTCAGAGACCAGGCTGTGCAGCCACTCTCACATCTGGCTCCCTCTCTGCATGAACAATATTTCCTGAGACTGTTGTAGAGGTCAGCTCAGCATTCTGCTCCTCTGGCACTGCTGCTTCCTCCCACAGGGAATTTCTCTCCACTGTGCTTGTTACTGTGTGGTAGGTGAGGGGGGGGGAAAGTTTCATGATCAGGGAACTACTATTTGAGCAGAGTTTCTACTTAGTGATCGGAAAAATTGACATGCAGATTGTAAGCTGCCTTCATGGAGGGATTCCCGCCGACCTGCTGGCCTCCCCTGACTGTCCTATGGCCTGTCCTACTGTGGGCACTCACAAGCAGTTCAGTTCTGTTCCTGTTGGCTGCTCTCTTCCTGATGTGACCCTCCAAAGAAGTTTTTTATTTTATTTTCTTTTTTTTTTTTATAAGAGAAAATTGCTTCTATGGATTCTTTTTCCCCAGAAAAGTACTTGAAATGACCCAAAATATATAACCTTGATTTTTAAGTTTTAAGTGCAGTTTTCTTTAACCTGTAAAAACAGAGCCCATATTGGTAAACATGTGTTGCTTATGTTTGTACCATGTCTGAACCAACTTAGTCAACTGTCTTAGTCCTGCTCCATGTGTTCTTCTGTACCTCACCAGTGGCTCTGGACAAATTTGTCTAAGGATGCAACTACCAATCGCTATACCAAGTGTTAAATTTTTTCTCTATTAGACTGATTGACAAATTGGTGTGCCAGAACTAGAACCTGGCTCTTTATATTTCAGACATACTGTGACATTTCTTAAGCTTATTTATATAGCCTATACAGCATTATACACATCAAGAATTCATTTTAGTTTCTAATCATGTGGCATGTCCATGTCACTGTGACTTTTCTAGGTCTGCCAAGCCAATAAAACTTTAAAGTAAAAATGCCATAGAATTAAGGAAATGGAAAGATTATCTGCATTGAAAAGAGGGGCAGGTACAGCTTTCTTGGGCATACAGCACTCAAATGAACACTGTATTTATGCACTGAAAATGGTATCAGATTTCTTCGGTGCAGAAGCTATTCCTCAATACCAGTTGTATGAATCTTTATCATGTTGCAAAATAATATTATTTAGCTTGTGTCAAAACTAGATAGGAAACTATATTTTCTGAGGTTTCTCACATAAAACTATCCAAGTATTTTCATACAATAATATTCTCACTTTAATATGTCTCTCTTGCTATTTCACAATACGTAAACACATTGCAGTGTGTGAAGAAAGTTATGTACATAAAGGACCTGTTTGCAGTAAGAGTTTACAAATGCCATGTGAATCTCTGGAAATATTTGAAGAGAGAAGCATTTCTAACTCTAATAATATATTGGGATTAAGAATTAAAAGCAGAGGGGAAGTAGCTTTGTGCAGTGTAACCTAACAAGTGTGCTAAGAATCAACTTTTGGCAAGAAAACTCCCAATTTGCCCTCTCTCCCTGAAGTTGACCTGGTGGATGAAATAGTAGATGTGTGTATGATTCTAGGCATGCCTTCTCCAAAGATCAACATTTGTACACACTTTAGTCACCTTTTATACGCAGTGCTATTGACATTAACCAGAGAGGCCAGTCTGACAGCGCTGTACTTTAACACCAGCTAAAGAGTTGCTCTGCTCTACTTGCATGGTTTATCTAAAAAGACTCAGCGCTGAAATCACACAATGTAATTGTTTTCAGTTTTTAAGAGTTCTCTTCCAGATACAATATCCTGTAAGACAATTGAGTGTCCTACTGAAATCAACATATGTACGATAGGTAATTTGATCATGTATTTTCTTTATACTTCTTAAAACATTAGGTTGAGCTCTGTAATACCTCAATATATTATATCCGAATCTGCTTTCATTTGCACAAGTATAAAACAACTTTAATGCTACTTTTGTAATTACGTTTTTGCAGTATCAAACTAGTGTTACCTAGAGCAGAATTGAGGCTGCTAGCTGTTAAAAACGTGTATTTGCTCAAATGGAGGTCAAAGGAAAAGGAGAGAAAACTAATAAGATATATAAAGAAAACAATTCATTTTCAAATGAAATGGAAGAAAAAAAACCCCAACCAAATGATGCTGCTTTGTTTTTGTAAAAAGTGGAATTGCGCAACTGCCTGGAAGCTTGGTCTTGTTTCCCTAACAGCGCCTGTCTGGGTGACTAGAGCTGAATATGGCTGGCAGTGAGTTAGCCCTGTCAGTATGACATTTACCTTGCACAAAGAACATTTGTTGATTGATTCTTGCAACACTTCGAATACTGTATCTTTATTGCCATGGTCTGTGGGGTTTTTTTCTAATTTGTATAGCATTGCAAAATCAGAATGTAAAATTATAATTACTCTATCGTATCATTGTATTCTCCTGCTAATGAAAGAGCTTTTCTTTGGGTAAAGCATTTCAACTGCAGCTGCGAGGAGTATTCTGCTGTTTTGCCCATCCTTTTCAGTTTTGCAGGAGGTCACGTTCACATTCTGGCACAGGGATTTCATACAGTATTTTCTAGTTGAAACTAATTGAGACTGCTATATCTGGAGGCCAGTTGTGTTTCACAAGATGAAGCATTCAAATAGATGATCATATTCCTGGGACTGCAGTAGAAGCATAATTTTTGTTTGCACTTCAGAATAGTTTTTGTTTTCATCTGTTAAGAAACATGACCCTAGAGCACAGAGGTTGACATACTTGTACCAACATTGCTGTTTGATTTAATTGCCATTATACCTATGTGTGTATTAAAACATTTTTGTTGTTGCATTTGAGTTTTTTACTTGGCTTTTATAATTGATTATTGAATCTATTTAACAGGTTATTTACAATATTTTCCAAAATGTTTTAATTATATTTTTCAGTTATAAGTGAAATCACTATATTGGCAGGCAAGATAATTAATCCAAGAATTATCTTTTTGCATTCCTGTATTTTATTGGATAATGGAGGTTTAGATTAAAAGATGATCAATGTTCTAACTGCCAGTATCAAGAAAGTTAATAATTTTAATACAGTTCCCAGAACTGTCTTGCAAAATCTTAATTTAATAAAGACTGCTACATTATTAGAGTTTTGCTTAGGGTATTTCTTTTAATCTATGGAAATCTGCTACTAGAACATTTTAATGTAGATGTGAACATATGTGTCTGTCCTAACACCATGCCGATATAAATTATTATGATTGGTACCCACCGAGGAACAGCCAGTAAGGAAATACTAAGAAAACTGATTTACTTTATCTCCCTCTCTCTGGTCCCTGTGAGTCTTGATGGGAAGTATGTGCTTTATCTATACTGTCTCTTTATCTAAATAAAACTAAGCCTCATGTATCATTAGCATGGCACTTAGCAAAAGGATTAAGATATAATAAATAATACTTTATATAATAATCTTAGTAAGGTTTCCCAATTCAAATTCAGCAGCTTGCCATCCCTTTTGATAATTGTAGTTGTGTTCCTATGGAGATGGCAAGCCATTTCATGAGGATTGCTATTTCCATGCTTCTGGTAATTTGTGTTGTACTGTGACCGTTGCTGGTTGATATCAGTAGATCCTACCTACCTAGTCTGTTGCAATTCTAAAACAAAACCCACCCCCAACTTGGAAATGAGGTATTACCCTGGAGATTATAAATATTATACCTAATTTTCTGTCAGATCCTGTACTTGTGATGTTTTATTTAAAGCTTATATATTTTAGACTACCTTTTTAATCTCTAACAATATCCACAATGGTGAGAGACTACAGGTGTCTAACGTCTTTGTTTGGAAAGGTTCAGGTCCATCAGCCTCTGTAACTATACTGGTTTTGTTAGACCAGTTTCCTGAGTTTAAAAGCGGTGATGGAGGAAGTTACAGGCGAGGAATTTGGCAATGGATGACAAATGGGATGGGAGGAGAATGAAGGGGAGGGTGACAAAGAGTTTATTTCCATGTCTTGCACGGGTGAGTATGATGCCTTGCTATGTCTGTTTGCTGTTGTGAAAAACACCTTTGTAATGCAGTTGTTTAAGCAGCTGTACACTGGGAAAATTCTCACTAGAAGCAGAAAGAAACAAATTATCTGCAATTTGTCCGTTGCAGGACAGTGTTGGCAATTTTAAGAGCAGTGAGTCCACATGATGTAGGTGAATTAGTCATGAATTCTCTGCATGGCCAGCAGCCGATGGGCAGAATCCTGGGATCCCTGGCACTCATCCTTCACTGTGCAAAGCATAGTCAATCCATTAGTGTAAAGAGCTAATGTCTCTAGCCTGTGAGTCAGAAGAGCTGCTAAGTGGATATTTGTGTGTACAAATCCAGATTTTTATCTGTGTTCCCTCATCTCTGAGAATGTGTTACCTATGTCCTTTTAGTCCAGTGGCAGATTAAATTTGTAGCAAAGTCACAAAGAGAAACTTGAAGGAATATGTTTTTTCTTTTGTTTGGCTATCTTATGCTTAATCATGGGTGAACCCCCTAAATATAGTCTTAATTAATCAATCTTCACAGAACTGGAAATAAATAAAATTTATATAGTGTGCAACTTGGAAAAAAACACAGCATTTTGCAAGTAAATGGGAAAAAACAAGGAAGTACCTTTATAAACAACTGGATGGATTTTTACACTGACTGGCTTATAAAAACAAAGCTTACATAAACCCATACTGGATGAATGTAATAGCTTGTTAAGCCTTTTAAAATTATTATTATAATCTGTAATGGTTAATATTCTTGTATTAAAGTGAAGAATCTGTAAGTAAACAGTAGGATTTATTTATTTATGTGACTATGTAAAATTTATAAATGATCTGTGTGTACTAGCACAAGATTAGCCTTTAAACTAAAGTAGGTGTGGAGTTTTTGTATAGCTACTGATATTACAAAAGTCAGAGAAATCTTAAACTCATATCTATAATTAATATTGTTGCTAAAATGAAGCACCAGCCCTTTAAAGATAGTAATGCTAATAATATTAACCCTGATTGCTGGAAAGTTGCCAGCTCTTCATCATCCTGCAGAAATATATACTTGAACTGAGAAAACATGCAATTGTCTTTCCCCCTCCTTATTCCCACAAACTGGAACAGTATTATGTTAGCATGAGTTGTGCTGAGCCGAATCCAATCTGGAATTAAGAATGCTCCAGGGCATTTTTAATAAACTGTCATTCATTTGAACTCTAACCTTTTTTAATTTGCAGAATCTGGTGATGCAGATGTATGCCTCAGCCATATTAGTTTCTTTTTATTTTCTTATCTTGGTATAAAATATTGCTGATTGGACTGGGTAACGTGGGGCTACAGAAGTAGAATGTGCTCATTTAAAAGAGAATGAAATATAGTTTAGTTTGCTGTTTTTCTGCCATTCTGAAACGTGAAGTTAATTCTAGTACTGATTTTAATAAAATCCATGAAGCACTGAGGTCAGTTAGGCTTTCTGAAAGAATGAGAAACTACTGGCTTTTATTAGAAAATGCAAAGGATAAAATGAGGCCGTTGTCTTGCAAAGGGGAAGAAAACCCAGTTAATATTTTCAGGGCGTAGGGTACCTATAGCAGAGAACTTTTTCAACGAGGTTCTCACGTAAACTCTTCCAAACCATGAATTCGTGTTCTTTAGCTGGCATCTGAAATGGCAAAGATTGTGATGAGTAGTTCATCTAACAGAGATGGTGGGAACAAACTGAGCAGGTTTTCAAGAGCTGCCCTACTTCCCCTGGGGTTATGACGTCACACTCCCCGGAAGGTGTCGCTGCAAGGTAGAGGTGCTGCAGGAGGAGCTGCTCCTGCATCAGCTGCCCTGGAAAAACGTCAGCGTTGCTTGCACAGAGACGGTTCCTGCCCTAGCTTCAGCATATGCAGGCGTCAAATCTACCGCCGGGATTTTGGAATACACTGCTAATCAGCAGTTACCTTGAGATATGCTTTTCTGTATTTCTGTGGAAATACAGGTCTTAGGGATGCATATGTGATAATTAAGGTAAATAGAATCTCTGGTTTGGGAGGATAACGGCTGTATGAGATAGTACAGGCAACAAACACAGTAATGAATAAAAACTTTATCTTCATCCTTTGTGTGATGATGAGAGACATGTAAATGTGCTACTTGGTCATTATTGAACTGATACTTCCATAGGAGGGACAGTTCAAAAGCAGGAGAGTGGCAAAACTAAGAAACCAGAAGGCAGAACCATACCAGTGCTTTGGAGAGGAAGGGACTCAGACCCACTCAATTCTCTAGATGAAGTGCCCCTAAATGCAGCAGCATCAGCATTTGATAAGTCAGAAAGCTGAAATATTTCACTGGTAGTACTGGATTTGTTTCTGTTTCTTACAGTAGGACTAAGGGGTAGTAAATGAACATTAACACACACACACACACACCCCCATTTTTTTTCCCTGCTGTCATTTAATTCTCATATCAAAGAAGAGAGCATGTGCTTACATGAAGAATTTGGTTTTTCTTTTGTGATGCTTCTCTCCCCCCCTCAGTCTTTTATATCTAGATAATACTGTCTTCAGTGTTTTGAAGTTAATTTTCCTTTGTAATATGTTAGATACAGTTATATAATAAACATGCTAAGATGACTTCGTGTGTAACTTCAGCATTCACACATTGATAGTAGTTGATTAAAACCCCCCTAAATTTGTTTCTTACACACATGCCTGCCAGTTGAATTCTGCTGTAGGTGTTGGTGAGACAGTTAACTAGGAAAACATATGACTCTGAACTTGGGTCATGTTCAAAAAATGAAGGAAGAACTTGCTGGCAAATATTGTGTTGAAAGTGTAAATGAAAGTATAACTTTCAAGTCTGCACATGTTAATGGTTTGTGGTTTTAAAAAGTTTTCATATTTAAATTTTTGAAGCTTTTTTCTCCCCTCTCTTTTAAACTTTGATCTCTTTTGTCTGGCAATACAAGAATATGTTATTAATATACATTAACAAGTCCACAGCTTTGTTTTTCATAAGTCTTTAATTCCCTTAAATGTTTTAAAATGTAACTGATGTGCTATATCAGAACTTAGGTCACCATTCAGTCCATCAACAGGCAGAGTACTAAACTGGTCTGGACCTGTAGGAAAAGGAAAGTAGTGGCACTAATGATGTGGAAGTGCTACTCTCCTGACTTTTTATGTTCCCCTCTGCCAAACAGATCTTGAAGTGCGGAGTGACTTGGTGTTTGAAGGTAGTGTCTTGAAGCAAGAGCCTGTATGAATGAATGACTTTTCAGTCTTGAATCCTCACTACTGTTTCCATTAATGTATTCTGCCTAGAATTAACTAACAGGCTGGAAGCTCAGCGGAAACTCTATGCAGTTTTTAAAAAGCAGAAGGATAAGACTAAGAAATAACCCCACAAAACAGGGTTGTAGTAATTGGTGTTTGTCCTTGTTGGATACAGGATAGGCCCCTGTTCTTATATTAAAACAGAAAATGAAGTATCTCATGTTATATTAGTAATATATTTTAAAAGACATATGATTCCTCCTTTTAAAATTTTTTTGGAATTGGATTTTTTTTTCCCTAGGAAAAAATCCAGATTTTTCCTTTTTAAAAAATGTTATTTCTCTAAAGTATATCTCTCTTCGATGCTTCTACTGTGAAAGTTCACTGAATAGTAATTTTACGAAGATATATAAAGCCTACGTTTTTCTTAATGGAAGAATGGGTGGAATCTCATACCTGCACAGATAGTACTGCACAATTTGCACTCCATTCTGTTTCATTGCTATCAGTATTAGACTGTGTTTTCTTTCTGAGTGGAAGGCTGGACATACGTAGCTTCAATGCTATTGGTAATTCTGATTCTACATTTATAAACTATAACTTCTTACTCACTGAAGACATAATCAAATACGTTCTAGAATTTTACTGATCTTTTACAGTGTTTATAAAGATGCAGATGCAGCTGGTGTAGAAGTGGTAAGCAGTCAGTGTATCATTTCAAACAGGGTGTGAGTCATTATAATTTGATGAAAACTGCATTATTAATGTGGTTGTATTAAACCTGTTATATAGAAGGAAATATGTGTTCAAACTGAAACAAAAATATGTGGCTTCTAAACACTGATTGCATGCTAGTAGGGTCTGGATGACAGCAAACAATAATTAAGCATCGTGAACTTGGAGAAAACATCTTATTTTCTCTATAGACACACTGATTATACGACCAGAGTGGAATGTTCTCAGAATTTTAATACAGCAGGAAGAGTGAACATGTTTCAAGGATTTGTGTAACATGAAATGGGAAAGACTATTCCAGTTCTTTTTTTTTTTTTTCCTGAAGTGTTGTCTAATTTATAAACCTAATATTTGGACAAAGGAGGCAAGGAAGAAAATACAGGAAATTAGACATTTGTTATTTAGGTTATTGTATCTCATAAAAATAAATCTGTTGTTTACTTGTAGTTCTTAATGTCAACTTTATTATTTTTGTAGGGGGAAATTATATTGGTGTTCTGGTTGCAAGAGAGTATTTGTGACCCTTTGGTTCTCTAAATGATTCATCCCACATGTAAATTTCCTTCTGCCAGGCGGGTGTCATGTCATTCTTTAGGATGTTCTTTAAATAATGTGATGGAGTATGTCAGATACTTTTTTAAAGTTTTGATAAAAAGATGAAGATTTTCTGAATTCCTGCAATAAGCAATTTATCCTACATCCAGCTGACATTTACCAACGGTAAAGAAAGAATGGGATCACCGTAACATTCCTATATTTCATACTACAGAGATTCTCACAGTTGTCATCAAGTAAATAACTTGGTTGTTACTACAGCAGTAACAGCCATTTAAAGTTCAGAATCATAGAACAATTTGGGTTAGAAGGAACCACTAGAGGCAATACAGTCCAAACCTCTGGACAAATTAGGGAGAACTTCTAAGTTGGATCAGGTTCCCCAGGCTTTATTCAGTCAAGATCTGAAAAAAAACAAGGTCTGGAGGGTCTACAGCTTCCCTGGGCAACCTGTTCGGCACAAAAGGGTTGTGAGTTTTTTTTGGATTAAGAATACATGGGTTATCATGGCCAGTTTTATATTCAAATATATAGCTATGCATCTAAAATTTCTAAAATTACTATTATGATGTGTTACTGCCACCCTGAATGTAAGTAATATGAATGGTGCAGAAAATATTTATAAAGTATGTCTGTATGTGGCAGTGGCCCAGGTTAAATAGGTTTCTGGCAATCTGTGTTAGTTCTGTTTTGTATAAATGTTGCTTATTACTCAATGGATTCATGGAAGCATTAACATTTTTTGGTAATGAAAGGCTACATTTGTTGTTTGCTTTTAAAGCAGTTTAAGATAGACATGACTTTCAACAGCCATTTACTTCAAATAATGCCTTTTAAAAAAATTCTGGATTTATATGGATTTAAGATTTACTTAGTGTAAAGAATATAGAGCTTAAACAGTTCTCTCCTTTAGGTAGAAGAGCTGATGAATGCACTGGAAAAGACTAGACAAGAATTAGATTCTACCAAAGCTCGTCTTGCCTCAACACAGCAGTCTTTGGCTGAAAAAGAAGCACATCTGGCTAACCTGAGAATAGAGCGAAGAAAACAGCTTGAAGAAATTCTTGAAATGAAGTAAGCACACTTATTTCTCTTATTTATAGAAAAAATGAAATTGCTAGTTTCTTGCCATAAGAGAATGAGGTTTTTTTCTGTGTTGATTATTTTTCCTTCTACGTGTATATGTGTCTGAATCTGACTTCTAATAGTTTTGTGTGTTAAATTCCTTTTAAAATATGGAAATGCAATAGTCCTAAATTTAGAAGTACTCAACAATTGACATGAGAAAAAACAAAAATCAGCACAGTATAACTTCCATGAGAAATTGAGGGTCTAAAGCTCCATCTTTCAGAGGGAATTTTATGTTGGAGTTTCCATTAGTGTCAAATTCAAGAAAAGGGGTTTATGAAGTTTATATGTATGGTACCCACCCCCCCAATCAACAAACCTCTATTGCATACATG
This sequence comes from Laterallus jamaicensis coturniculus, assembly GCA_022605575.1. Lineage (NCBI taxonomy): Eukaryota > Metazoa > Chordata > Aves > Gruiformes > Rallidae > Laterallus > Laterallus jamaicensis. The sequence goes on from JAKCOX010000011.1 coordinate 12,019,180, forward strand.
TTACCACTACGTTAAGTGTACAGAACTGAAAAGGGCCCATAGACCTATAATTTACATCTAAATTCTTACCTTCAATAAAGGTAAATATATGCAATTATGGGATGTTAAAACTTTGACATGATCTTTAAAATTAGTAAAGAGGAATGAACCTGTCATGACTTGGCAAGGATGGTAAGTGTGTAGTTAACTTTCAACTAGGAAAATTTGCTGTTGTAATTTCCAAAGTGCTTTACTGAGAGCAGGGGAGGGTGGGGAATGCAAAGCACTTAAGCCATTGAAGCCTTGAAAAGCCGGAATCATAACTTCAGCTAAATTGTTGTAGACATCCTTACATTTTAAAGGAAGGTAAGTAATAATAATAAAAAAAAAAATAATAATGATGTTGCTGTGAACAAACCAGGTGGAAATGGAAACACATATTTACTAGAGTTTTCTAAAAATAGGTTTTAAGAATGGCAGCCAGGTAGTATAGGCACAGAAATAACTGTAATGTAACATCAGTATTTCCAGTGAAATCAAAAGAACTTCTGCTATTGTCTTAATGAGGTCTATATCCATACAGAAAAATGGCTACATATATGAATTAGTGTGTGATACTATATTTTATAATAGATACATTGGATTATTTTTCTGCTTTTCTTGATTTATCTGTACGTATTAATACATCTATGATAACTCGATTCTCAGTGCCAATATATTTCATGCAGCATCTGTTCTCTGTGTAGTGCTTTGGTCTTTTTATTTGAGTCCATGCTTGTGTTTTGTCTGTCCTAAGAGTAAGATTCTTGGTTTTCTTTTTATCCTAGTTTTCAATTATTGAGCAACAAAGAGTGGGGGGCAAGCAGTGCCTTTAATTCTGTTTTGGTTGAGTACACAGAACCTCGTGGAACTGTGTGAGGTGTGTATCTGGGAAGTGAGGTTGGCAAAAACTGTTGAAGTTCAACTTTTCTTGCAGTAAACACTTTTCTGTTTAATGAATAAGTGACTAAGTGGATGATACTAGTGGTGAAAGACTCATTATCAAATGTCCAAGTTAGGAATAATTGGAATTTAAAATGAGAGATAAATATGTATTATGTTTTTATAGTATCAATTAAAAAAATAATATAGAAAAAATAGAAGAAAATTTAAAAGTTGCATCTAAAAATTAACACAAATTTTATTGTGTTTGTTTTCTTTGAGTAGCCATTAGTATGAGTTTGTTTTTTTGTAAAAGTCTTTCTTTTTTTTTTACCTTTGATATTTAACTGCTGTTAGATGTGTATGTAAACTTTTTCTGCCATTACTTTTTTCTGTCTTCAAGCAAAACAATTCTTCATGTACAGCTTTCATTTTTATTCCTGAACAAAACCATTCTAACCTGTAATAATAAAAATAATTCTAATGCATACTTCTTTCTGCTTAGGCCACAGAGTTACTTAATCCTCTACTAGGCATCCTTCCCCTGTACCTAGCCCTGTGTTGTTACTTCTAGGAGTCTGATTCTCTAACTTGTGTACAAACCACTTGCCCTGATGTCTATGATTCAGCTAATATGTTATAACTCACTTTCATTTAACACACACCTGCCCCCCCCCCCCCCCCCCCCATATATTCTATATTATTTTTAATCCTATTCTAACTTTCTTTCTGTAAAATGTGTTACAAAGCTGAGTTCATATTGGAGGGGGGATCAGACAGAGGTTGTATTGCTTGTGATGAGTTGGAAAGAAATGAATACAGCTGTCAGATGTCAAGATGGTTTTGCTGGTGTACAAGATAGGAAATAGAGTTAATGAACAAAGCAGAAGACAGAAAGCCACAGCACAATATTACTAAACAGAGAGAGTATATAGGATGCTGGCAAAAATTCATGTGATCATCTTTTATTTTCTTTTTACTACATCTTTAACTTACTATGTTGTTACTCAGTCAAAAGCAAAAAGGAACATACTCATTTTTTTAGGCTCAGTCTATGGGAAGGACTACATGATTGTTATTAAATATGAATTAAATGGAAATTTTAGTTTCAAAAACCTTAATAAGATACACTAAACTATAATAAGTGATACACATGTGAACATCTTTTGGAAGTAATTCAGATTTTTCATGGCAGTTTATTTTTTAAAAATTGCTCACTGAAATAAGTGTATGAAAAACCTTATAAAAATGCTGCATTACAGCAGGATATGCTAGATATGCCATAAATTTTTTTTAATGAATAAGACATTCTCAAAAACAGTTTGAAGAAGGTTGCTAAGACCCAGACATCCGCTGACAGAATAATAATCGTGTTGTAGTAAGATACTACAATTGTGTGTCTGTAATTTAGATAGTTTATTCTTTGGCAGCATTGACCATAACTTCTATTCATCATTTTTTTTTTGTTCAACATAAAGCGATCACAGGTCTTGGCTGCTAGCTTCCAGTTAAATAGGCATGCACTGTGTGTTTAAGAACATTCATGATATTTTCCTATGCTTATATTATGTTTAAGTTCCAAACATAACTCTGCATTCTAGGCCCATCTGGCTGACATTGCCAAGATCCATCTTAATTTACTGGCTACAATCAGTTGTCAGTTTTAGATAACTTCTTCAGTTGTCATTCCATGTTCCCATATACCTTCAGTTATTTAAGGAAGATTAGAGTTAGAATGGATAGCAGCTTAATCTTTTTCATAATATGGTTGGTCTTTTTGAACTGGAAACCAGTTAAGTACCCATAAAATTAGTGGTAATTTGGTAGAAGGAGATAAACATCGTTATTCTTTACTTGATGCCAACCTGTGAAAAAATAAGATTTATTTTAAAAGAATTCCAAATCAGTGAGTCTGGAGAAGGATTTGCATTTCCATGATACTTTCTAAATATGTGAATTTTCCCCTCCTCCCCTTCCACATGTCTATTAAAAATATTACTATATTAGTTCTGGAGGAAATATTTTTGTTATGCTCATATTATTTTAGCAGTGCACACATAACTCATACTGACGTTAATGGAAGTTACGCATACATGTTAACAGTAAAATGCAGCATGTGTTCAAATCCATCATTTTGCCTAATTGTCTTAATGCTTTGTGTTCTATCTCTGAGCATTAAAAAAAAATAATCAATGCCCTTATTTTTTAATAGGTGATAGGTTAAAAAACTTTGTATTGCAGTGGGGAAATAAAATCACATTGATGTTCTAACAAATACATTTAACGTCTATGGAAAAGTTTCAATTGTCCTGAACTTAAAACCTGGTGGTTAGAAATATACATCAAGACTGCTTTCCAAGACATTGTTTTTGTTTTCCATGAGTCTGCGAGAAGGAGCACAGCCTACTGAGAGCTTCACAAGGGTTGCCTAGAAAAGCTTATTAATTTTGTAATATGAAGAAGTGGAGGGTAGAAGTTTCTGTACTGTGATGTGGGTTTGTTTCAGATGTTTCAAAATGCCACATTTGTGGACCATATTTTGTTGACCACAAGGCATCCACAAGGCTTTCATACAGATGCCCTTTCCTATGTGGGGGTTCCTTCCAAAACTCATAAACCTGCTTGTAACAAAAGTAGATAGCTGTATAGATAGATAAATGAGTATTTATATAACATTAGAATTCCTTATATCTGTATGTGAAAGAAATGCCTGTCCTTATGTAAAGTGGATTTTACATTATGGAATTGATCATCTTTTTAGAGGTGGTCAAATTATTTTTCTCTGTAAAGTTTGACCTTGAGAGCCAATAGTAAATTTAATGGCATGTGAGGGAAAATAATGTAAAAATTATTATGATCTTTTTTGTTTGTTTAACTTTTAAATTATATGCATGTAATCTTCAAGCTGCAACCACTGAAGTTAAAAGCAAGACAAAAATTCCTCAACCCCTCCCAACTTCTGTTACCAAAACTTGGGGTTTTCTCAGCTAAATGTCCTTACATTAACTTTCTGTAGTGTTTATGTAGAGATATGTTTAAATCCAAGATTTTAAAAGAAATTGTTGCCTTGTGGTTTTACATTAATTTCATGATCTTTCAGTGACTTTGTTAACGTGTCAAACACTGCACTTAGTAGGGAGTGATCATGGGATTAATCTCCCTAAAGACTGAATGTCATGTTTTGAGTTTGAATTCTTAATTTTTGAGATCCAACTGTTAATTACTGAGTGTTTCCTTTAGCAGTTGACTCAGTATGGTCAATGCTCTGATGCTTTCAGAGTATCTGAATGAAATTTTTGCCAAGAGTTTGAAAGGTAATTTCCTTGACTTGGATAGAGCTCATGCCATCACCTGTGGTTATTGCTAAATCAGCTTTGTTGGAAGTGACTTTGCCCTGAAATTCACTGCAAATTTCCAGAGGAATATGTGTTTTCCCTTTTGTGGAATAAATCAGATTGCTTCAGTAATGAAGCATTTAAGGTCTCCTAATAAAACAACCAGCTACCAGTACTTTCATTCAATAACAAGAATAGAACATTATTGTAAAAGATCAAAATTATAATTAGATTTTGCAGTAAATTTTGTTACAGTGACAGAATAAAACTAGACTTCCCTTCTTTTGTTTAAGAATGTCCACCTTTTTTTCCACTAAAAATAATAAATGAATATTGCTTATCTCTGTTTTTTCAGTATGTTTACTTTATTCATTTAACAGCACCTGTGGATAATCAGGGATGAAATATTTGCAGGCAGAATGGGGTAACATGTTTTTTTCACGAGCATTCGGTTCCACCAGGTGCCACTCTTCACAGAACTGCTGACCATGTTCTGCACTTTGACTTGCTGGGTCAGGGATTCGGTTGCTTGGCCCAACGTGGAGAGGGTACTTGTGTTTGCCGCTAGATCCCAGCCTTGGGTACAAGACCATGGTCTAGATCTGCTTGGTTCAACGCACAGTGTGAACAACTTCATGGAGTGCGCAGGAAGCTTCTCTTGTTGCAGGGAGGAGGATGTGTTTTGTCTGTTTGTCTGTCACTTGGTCTCCCTGGTCCCCTCCTTCCTTTTTTTGCAGGAAATTCAAGCATGGGCGGGTATACAAAAAGGCTTAAAGTGGAATTTGAGGATATTGCGGGCATGAAGAGGGTCTTTGAATGGATTCTGGAAGTCATGGATCACAGCCTAAGTACAAGATGTAAAACTAAAGCGTCACGGTCAGAGTTTGTAGGGAAGTCAAAATGCTTTATGAACTACTAGCAGCAGAAGTATAAGGAAGTTTACTATTCATCTGGTTTTCTGCAGACATACTCCTTTTTTCCATCTATAAATTTTACTGGAATAGAAGTTGGGGATTTCACATCTGTGTAGCAGCTCAGCAGGAGCTGCAGGTCTGACAAGAGCTGTTGGATGTCCAGAGAATCTAGACATGTTTCCAGCACCTGGACAAATCAGCTCATGTCCCTGCCTTACGTTCTCCTATTACTATTTCCATCTATCACCATCTCAGCCTGACACTTGGGGAGGGAAAGGAAGAAGAACTCTGAGTGTTTTCCTTTATTTATGTCCTAATTACTCCACCCCAAGAGGTTGTGTCACCCACAGGATAGTGTTTTCTTCCTCATTGCTGTGGGTACAGCTATGGTCAAAAGCGCTTCTGAAATCTCTCTGTGTGTGTAGTAAATCCAGTGCATCTGGAACATTTCAGAGTAATTGTGTATGCAGTTCACCTGTTCAATCCCTGCACAGGCCAGAACCATGACACTCATTGACAGGAAAATCCCTGATGAAATTATAGGGACTCTACTTGCACGTAGTCACGAAGTTGATTTCCTTTTTTTGTGGGTCTTCCATACAGAAGCAAGGATAAGGAAAACAATGCAGTGAGGTAGGAGGAATTGGCAAGGTAATTTAATCTTGGAACTATTCTTTGAAATTGCTGGGAACTCACTCTTTAAAACCACTTAAAACAACAGTTTCCCTATAGACCCTGTCTGCTTTCTGTGTTACAGAGAGGCAGTGTGTGCTCACCATCCCCTTCTTTCCAGAAAGGTGAGTGAGAAGGTAGATAACCATTTCTCTTGCCTTTACTGGAAATGAGGTGTTTAACTAAAAGGTCTGAGCAAAGATGCTAAGTCTAAGCTCCCTTTTAAAATGTTAGTCTGTTCTAAAAAGGGCCAGCACCTACCCTGGGGATAGTTCTAGGCTGAATCAGTAGCGGTGGAAACATGACATTAGAGGATGCTCTTTGAACTGAAGTTTAAGTAAATACATCAGGGTCAGATTTCTTAGAGTATTAAGTATTATTTTGCAAGTAGGATCATTTTAGAATAACTTTTGCTAGTTCGACAGCTCTAATACAGCCTATATTTTGAGAAAGATAGCTATGATAATTTCTCTAACCTGAATTCTGTAATATATCTTTACTTAACAGGTTAGATAACAGATTAATGTATAAATAGCTGTGGAGAAAAAACTAATTTTCAGAAAGAGTTTACTGTTTCTTGTAATTTTATTAGAGGGATTATTTTGACTTATTTCAACTCTGGTAATGTATACTATAAACATGTTCAGTGAATGGATAGCAAGTTGATTGTCTCAAAAGTTGTGCCGTGTCGAATGTTGAACACTGGACTGTTTTTTAGTAACCTGTGGACTGCTTCCATTTAATTGTAGGATTCATGCTGAGAGTGTGGAGAGTCATATCCCAAGTTAAATACAAACAAAACAGCAGGATGTTGATACAACTGTGACTTCCATAGGAAGTAGTTAGAATGGTAATGTGGTCTCCTTCTAACTTGGGTGGAAAGTCTCTTGTGACTGCTTTTGCCCCACAGACCTGTAACACAGCATGCCTTGACTAACATTTTTGACACCAACTTGCAACCATCATAAAGATTAGAGAAACCCAAATGAAGGCTTTGTTCTCTGGAACAGAAGCTTTCTTGACTAAAATGAAGAGATGTTTTTCTTTTGTAAACAACGAAGGGGCACATAGCAATAAAATGTTTCTCTCTGTGAGAACAGAAAGAGTGAAGTGTTTACTAGGCAAAGCGCTTCTTCTATTTAAAGACATGTGAATGTCACCAAGCTCTTATTCACTTGAGAGTCTTGTATGCTCAGGCTAAATTACTTTTTTTTATTGCTTTTATTTTATAAAATTTATGATGTTTAAAAATTCATCAGCGTGGGAGAAAAGTTTGCTATTTCTTAACTTTGTTCTTAAGGTCATAATTTACTTTCAGAATAGATTGTCACCTGGTACTGAAGACTAGGCAGGAAGAACAATTTATGGTTTCTCCAAAACATGGTATGAGAGGCTGTATTTTGCCTTCTTTATATGTGTATCCAGAGAAAGGAACCTGGAGCCTCTCCCAAGTTTCCTGTCCCCTCTAGACAGTGGGAAAGTGCAGTAACAACCTTTTCCAAGTGTTTCCCTCCCAGTAAGGCAATGTCTTCTCTGTTATGGAATGGCAGCAGTGGTACTTAGGTCACAGAAACATCGCCTGAAGGTGAAACAGAAAGAAATCAAACTTACTCAGGCATATTAAAAAAAACCCACGTACCGTGGTTATAATAATTAAGCATACTTTTATGATCTAGAAAATGGATCTGGATTTTGACCAGGTTATTTTCATCATCTTATAAGTATTTTGGCTTAATTATCATGTGGTTCCATGAGCTGTGTTATCAAGAAATTACATAAATATGAGTTTCAGGCGGTCTACTTGTAAAAATGATCTTATAGGTTCCTATGAATCTATATGGTTTGAGGCATCTGTAAGGCAGCAGGGGCCTTTGATGGTAGTTGCCCCTCTGTATCCTACTTTTTCACATTCTGTTGCTGTTTTTCTCTTCCCATTCAGGTACCTTGCCCCAGTAGAAAAGTGAGTCAGTGCTCCAGAAAACATTATCTCTTGGAAATTCCATGATACTATTTAGGGGTTTTATTCCTTGAGTACTTTCCCTGGAACTTGAATGGTAGAGAGATCAAGGGGATCCTGCAGCTGCTTTATGAGGGAGAGACTTAAAGACTTTTCACTCTGGGGAGGGGAAGGCAGGGGGAGGTATGTTTGAAGTTTACAGAATCTCAAAGGAAGGCATAAACTGAAGGTAGAACTGTTGTTTATCAAATCCCACAGAAAAAGGAACATCAGGCACTTGCTGAAGTTAATCAGTGATCATTTTAAAAAAAGAGAGGAGCAGCTTCGTGGAGTGGTTGGTTTGTGACCACCAGGAACTTGCTTCCACAGAGGGCAAGGTGTCACCAGCTGGTTCAAAGAAAGGTTAGACAAATTTGTGGGCAAGACATCCATAAGTAGGTGGTACTTCATACTCTTTGGTTGTTGTACTTTATCTGTGTTGGTAAAATTTATTTTGTCTCTGAAGAATTAGCTCATATCTTTGACATTGCTCCCTTACACTGAAACATCCTTTGTGATTTTTAATTTTTTTTGGTTTTGTTTTGAGAACCAGTTATATTAAGTCAGCTAATACATTCTGGAAAGATTAAAGGCCACACTTCTTTTGCATCTTCTTTTGCCCTATAGTGTATAAGTGGATTTACAAGATGATACAAGTGACAAGTGATTGTTTTAAAGTGCAGGTTGTAAGAGAGAGATATCACAGTTGCATTAAATTCTCTACTGGTTATATCACTTAGAAGACAGACAGGATTAACAGTGCTTCAGGTTTACAGGTATCTCAAGCTCCTTGAAGGGCTTTGATTTGCAGAGTATTCTCTTTTGTAGTGCAAATGAAAATTTGAAGACACAATTGCAATTGGAAATCAATACATTTGCTTCTACTCCTTTTTTTCCTTTTTAAGAAAGATCAACCTCTTAAAACCAAAACACTTTTCTAGATTTTTTTTTTCCTTTAAAATAAGTCTATAATGTCTTAGGGTTTAAAATACACAATTTTAATTTTTGATGGATGTTGATTTTAGCATTTTTAAATTAACGTGAGGTGGAGTAATAGTCAGAAATGGAAAAGGACAACATAGAGAAGCAAGGAGTAACTCAGTGAAACATGGAAAATGGTAAAAGGAAGAGTGCTACAAAGACCTGAAGTATAAATAACCAGGTCTGGACTCTTCCAAAGGAAGGGTAGAGTTTGAAGTATGTTTTGCTTTTGTAAGTAAGTTTTATATTTTTATCTGAAGTTTAAAACTGTAAAACTAAACTCCTCAGGGAATTTTAGCAATCTTAGCTTTGTAGACAAAGAAGAGAAAGTATGTATACTAAATACTAAGTATTAAACAGTTTTTGTCTTTTTTATTGCACAAATTCTTTTTCTTTTTTATTGTTTTAAGAAAATATAAGCAACAAAATCATTTTACCAGAAGAACAATACTGTAGAAAAAAATTCTCCTCTTAATCTTGATGAAGCTATATATAGATTTATTTAAAAACTACCTTAAAAGTGCTTTTATTATCTAAAAATTAGTAATGATACAAATGATGAAATAGGATGGCATTTGTTTTGAAGTTTAGCTTTCATGGGAATGCAAAGGCCTCCACCTCTGATTATATACTCAAAACAACAAGTGGCTCAGAAGACAGAAAGGAAGGAGTAGGAGGCTGAAGGTAAAAAAAAAAAAAAAAATAAAAAGAGAGAAGAAAAAGTTAGGCTTCTGTTTCATGGATTTTTTTTTTTTAAGCTGACTGAATTACGCCCTTGTCTACTGAAAACCTCTTAGTGTAATTCCCATTGGCCTCTGTGACACCTAGGGCAGTGCTGATCAACTGCAGGCTCCCATATTCCTAACCTCAGCCAACTGAATATGATTCTAGCAGATGTTTCTGCATTTTAGTCCTCTAAATATGATGGGTCAGGTTGGTCAGGTGTTTTTTTTTCCTTTATCCAGTGGCAAATCTTGCATACTTCAGACCCAGGATGTACAATTGAATAGTAGGAATTATGAGCTGAGCATCTCCCCAGTGGGATAATGCTGAACTTAATGTAAACTCAGCTCTTTGAACAGAGAGAACCAAATAAATTTAAAGGTTGAATCATTTAAACTGAATTACTGGCTTATTGTTTAATATTATATGAAAATACAAAACATGATTAGAAATGTTATGTTCATGTTTTCTGTTAAAAGGAAAAGGTCTTGTAAGGTTGGAAGAGAGCAAGAAGAAATCAAACAGGAGTAGCTTTCTTAGTGGTTTGATTAGCATTCTCTGCTTTCCCATTACTCCTTAGGTGCTATGAAGTAAATCCACTGCTACCTTCTTCCTTTGCTTGTTCATTCCTCCTGTTCCCCACATCCACAGCAAAACAAGTACTTCTCAGTGGACTGTGGAAAAATGAAATCCAAGGTCCTATTGCTTTGTTTCTTCTCATCGGTTCTCTCATGCAAGATGTGCTTGAAGTTTTGTGTTCTCACGACTGAGTGTTCATTAAGGCTCTCTAATCTGCATTCTCTCATGCTTTGTAAGGTGGGAGCTTGGGGGTAGCCTTTCTGCTTGTAAGGGCATGAGTAAGATTTGCTCTTTTATCTAATTGATATAGTGGTACTTATAAGGATGTATTGTCATAAAGGTCTGTACCTCTGTCTTTGAATGAGTCAAAGAGCTTCTCTCTTTGGGGGAGGGAAACACACTCATGCCACATTTTAAATCCAAAAGAACTCACCCTATGTACTCTGGTGGCATTTATGCCCTCCCACTGAACTGTGTGTAGTCCTGACAAGACTGATCAATACTCTTTATTATTACAGTGCCAGGCATCCTTCCTTGGCCATGGCACATGAATAAAACAAGATAGTGATAACATGAGATATGTTTTTATTATTGACAACACTAGACAATGTAAGTGTGAAAGATTGTAGTGAAAAGAGAATTCCTCAAATATAATTGGTAAAATATGGCATAGCACACAAAAAAGTGCTAAAGTGCTGAATTTCTAACGAGCAACACCTCTCTGTTTAATGCTGTGCTGTTTAGCAGAGGCTGACAGATCATGACTTATGTGATGAAATTAGAATGAGCTCATCTCAATTTTCTCTGATTGTGAACAAACTTGGCTATGTCTTCACTGTTGTGGAGTGTACCAGGAAAGAAAAGCCCTATTTAAGATGGTACATTATTTAAGAAGATACATTATAAAAGTCTGTGCTTCATCTTATTGTCAAGCTGTTGTGTTCAGGATAAACATCTCCTTAAAAGGACACATTGGCTATCATCCTTAAAGTGATGTGGCATCATCTGACTAGATAAAATTTTCAAGGCAAAACACAGGCTTGGTGACAGTACAAACTTCTCCAGCATATTGGTAGTGGAAAGATTTTGTCAATTTTGATAAATAGGTATGCTTTATTTGTAAAGGAATTTACATAATCCTAATAGGATTACTATGATTATTAAGTTGCATTTTAGTATTTAAAAGTGCATTGGGGGATGCAGGTGAAAGGCTTGGTATGTTTTTTCCCTCATGTTTAACAGTGAATTTCTCAAAACCCATCTAGTTTTAGTTTTGTAAATACATAGATACTAAACGGGCAAAGTCTGTTCACTGGCTTAGATTAGAAATGTAAGAATACTTTTTTTTGTGGCTAAACTCTTCCCAGTTTCTAACCACCACTACCTCAAACATGTAGTTTATCTTTGCTGCATTTGACTCTGACCAAAATTAGGCCATACTATATTGCTAAAATCATTCAAGTTATAAGGCATTTTTCTTTTTAGCTTCCCAACAAAGTCCTCTTGCATTCTCTGAAGACTAGCTTACATGGTTCTCATTTTCTAGGTGGTAAGGAAAATGTAGATTGGTCTAACAGACACAGTTGTTAAATGTACTACTTTGTTATTTTTTTTTGTTGTTCAACTCCCCTCAGCTTGCTTTGTGATTGGGAAACAGAGATAGGTACTGAGGAGAAAATATTGAAGGTAGGTCACTCTTGTGTGCCATACAAGGTCATATGTAGCCTGGATACTTTCAAATGCTTAGATTATGTGAGTTGTTAATGTAAGTTATTGAACAAAATTCTAATTCCACTTAAAATCTTTCTTATATTCTGCCTTATTTCTTTAGGCTGGAAGTATTTTGAGTAAAATGCAGTCAGTTATTGCATCATTAGGTGAGCGATAGTGAGGGGACTTCAAGGTAGTTATGTTCATCTGCCTGCATGTTGTGGAAAGCTATGTTCCAAAGTCTGATTAGGGAGTAGTGATACAATTAATAGGAAGAATGATCTGAACTTTAAACCCTCCTAAAAACTCCAAAATGCGGAATTTTCTCATCACTATTTGGAGGATTTAGTGTGTGTAGTAACCTGTGAATGTTTTGGTGAGCTGGACAATCTCATCTAGGACTTGTATGACTGTCTTGAGAAACTCTTTTTAGTTTTAGATGTGGTTTGTAAACAAATGGTATGTAGTTCATGTCTGTAGGGTTTAGACCAGGAGCTGGCTGATGTTTGGACTAGCATGAAATTCAGTAGCAAAAAAGTAGAGATTATTACAGAACACCTAATGAATAGAATCCCACAAAGTGTGGTAGATCATCATCTGACATCCAGCAACCTGATACCCTCTTAACAGAGCAGAAAATACCCTAACATTCATGAGTTTAAAGAAAAGACTTTTCACCTATTGAAATATATCTAAACTTTCAGCATATATGGAATAAATGTGACTGTTTCCAGTCTTGTTTTGGGTGCCCATTATGCTCCTCATCCCCCTGAATATTTTTTTGAAACCCTGTAGAAAGCTGGTGAAATGACTTTTATGGATTTTACAGCTATTCATACATGTCTACCCACCAGTTACCAGCTGTTGCCCCTCTTAAAAAAGTAATACAAGCATCCAATCAGGATGAAAATTACTTACAGTATTTTCACAGTTGTAGTAAGAAATATGATTTATATTTTTTTCTCTCTTAGAAAGATCTCCCTTCAACACTTCTATACTATGACGTTTTGTTTAGTCTAATGTAGGCTTTTCTTAGTATTGTGCCTAAAAGTGGATCTAATTAACAGATGAACTTAGGAAATCCCTACTGTAATTTGGCAACTAAATGAATAGGGGATATCAGTATATGACAAGCAACTTCCACTTAAGGGTAATGTAACTATTACCTCATTAGAAGTGCAACTTTACACTCTTCAAATAAAACCTTTATTGAATTTAAAATATGTATTTGACAAAGGACTAGCTGAACTTACTTGAAATTGTCTTTTTGAAATTATGCTGCCTTCATTGATCGTGACTAGCTTTATAAATGTTTATCTTAATCATGTTTTATTGTGATTAAAAAAGATTGCAGATACTCTGCCATTTCTGTAAAGTGAGCTGTTGGAACTTTTTTGTTAAAGATGGGGGTAGGGTACAAAGAATAGTCCAGCTCCAGAGAGGAGGCCCCTCGCAGACCATATGAATCCACTTACATGTAAATTGCTTGTCTATATGAATTAAGGTGAAGGTTATGAAAGAACTGCATTTCTGTGTTTATTGTAGGATTTTTGACAGTCTCTTTCCTCTTTCAAGTAAATTTGGCTTAAGTCCACAGTCAGTACAGTTTTAAGTAAACTCCTCTTTTGTTACATTAACAAGGTTATAACATCACTGAGGCAGATTTCCAGCTGCATGAATTGAGGCCTAAGCATGCAGACTGAGGGGATAATTAAAACCTTAGGGTGGGTGAGTTAAACTACCAACTAAAATTGGATAAAAGGCTAATTGTCCATAGCAACATAATACATGTTTCTAAATACCTGTGAAATAAAGATAAATATTCGTGGTCTTTTAATTCCTTTTAGAATCCTCAGATTTGGATTGCATTTTAGGGCATGATGAAAATCAAGAGTAAGTAAACAGAAACCCACAGAATTATTTCCCAGGTATTCTTGTGGTTTAGTTATCAATTGAAAAAAAAGAATTATTTTGAAGACTTTAGTGGTTTCTTGGCTGTCTTAGAATGCAAGAAGCATTTTTGTGTAGGAAGTATGAGCCTTGCTGTGTGATACAGTATATCAGAATGGATTGGTCGGTGCTTTGTCAAAATTTGTCATATCTCTTTTTCCTTCCTCCTTTTTTTCATTATTAAGAGTGGAGTTACATACCTTTGGTGACCTTCAAGAAGATGACATAGAGTCAGGCAAGATGATACATTACCACAAAGTTAAAAAAACAAAATGGGTTGTAATGGCAGCTTGTACTGAACTAAATGAATTGTGAAGGCCCATTTGTTATTCATTAGGAGAAGCAGAGCAGATTACTGTTCTGCCTTCATAGGGAGCCTTTAAACTTAAGGTCATTTTACACTAGTACCCTTGTGGCATGGACAGCATTTAATACATTTTTAACAGCTTTTACATTTCCATGGTTTGCAGCAGCGCTGGTTGAATCATTTCTGTAATGAAGGTGCTTTAAAGTAGTTTAGAATTACTTTGGGGGAAAAAACAGGAAAAAAAAGAAATAATTGGGTTGATGAAGTGACTTTATATACTAAAGAGCTAAGCATGCAGAACGTACTGCTATAAAGTAATGCATGCTGATTCCCACTGCTACAGAAGTATATCCCTGGGGAACTGGGGCGGGGGGGTTTGTGGGCTTTTAAAAAATGTAAATAGAACTGTAGTTGTTTTTTCACAGTGCTCATTCCTTTGGGGAAGGAAGGTCTAAGGATAGAAATTTAAAGATTTTTTTGGAGCTATTTCTGAGTTGCTCAGGAGTCTGATGGAGAATATTCAACATTTTGGCATGTTTAGGGGAAGTGTGCATACTGTCTATCATAACTGTTGATGTGGGCATCTAAGGAACCTAACCTAAAATGAACATGGAGTGGAGGGTAGAGTTTTACTGATCAGAATAAATGTTGAATGTTTCAATATTTCTCGTAGGGTTCAGTGGTGCTGTGGAAAGTCAAAGCAGAAAGGTAGGTACTGATATGAAACAGTCTGAGAATAATTTGTTCAAAAGTGCTGAACAAATCTAAAATTCTCTTACCTTAAAGAATGATTGATAACTCTAGAGAAAGGTATAATAACCCCAGCTAAAGGAGGGGTAATCGTTTCACAAGCTCATGTTTTATAGTAGACTATAGTCTTTCATTTGCTACCTTTTAATTATGTTGTGAATTTAGCTGTCAAAATCCATATTACCATGATTTTAATTTGGTTCAGAAAATATTTGAACACAAATGATGCACTGTGAGGATTTGTTTACAAATAAACTTAAATAAGAAAATGCTAATTGAAATGTATGATGGTACTTCTCTCTGCAGCCAGTCCACCCCTAATTTCCTCTCACTTGTTTAGTGGATTAATGGCATTCATTCTATAGTTCATTGCAGATGGCTTTTGCTTGAGTTTTTTTCTGTTGATCTTATTGTTCTGTGAGGAAAAATTTTGACAAAATATAAAAGGATCACAACCAGCATAAGAGGAAGAAGAAAAGAAGTCATTCTTTGACAGTAAAAGTAATTTTTTTCAAGATTTTGAGCAATACATATTTTAAAGCTGAAAGGCTATGTATCTTTAGAAAATAGGCTTTAATTAACATTATAAATGCAACAATGATTGCTTTTATTTAATATCAGAGAGATAGAATGTAAGAAGCTGTTAACTCTAAAAAACTTGTTGCTGTTTGGACTATATATTATTTCAATAAAATTAGATTATTTTTATAAAAGTTTTAAATGTTCAGTTGTACCAATATTTCTGATGTTTCCCCTAATAGAAGTATTTGCCTTCTTTAATCTTTGCACTAGCTTCATATAGTCTGTTCGTAAACTAAAGCTGTTTTAATGAAAACTACTTAAATCTCTCTATGTTTTTATATCCAGAGTGGCTTGGGACAGAAAATGAGCCCTATTACTTTTGTTATTTTAGATTTCTGAATATGCATTGGAGGGACTGTTATCATCTCATGTCAAAGCACTTCCCTAAGAAGGGCATAGTGCTGCTACTTTCATTTGTAAAATACAAAATTATGAAAACCACGCACGCTTAACTTAGTAATTCTGAACAGGGATATAATATAAATTCCATTTTAATTTTATTTTTTCAAACTAAATATATGGAATTAATGATAGTCATATTTCATAGCCTGAAACTAGTGATTTATTTTTTCTTTAGGGTACCTTGGAACCTTATTTTCATGTTTGTAACTTGTCAGAAAAGTAAAATAAAGTGCATGCTAGTAAGGGGAGAGTTCCAATATTGGGCCTACTTTAATTATAAAATTATATAACTAATACACCCTACTGTTCACTCTGTTGTCCCTTAAGCATAGTGCTGTCTCTTAAGTTGAGGATTGTTCTATTCCATTTTGAAGCTACGTCTAGTGCAGTACTGAGTCAAACACCTCTTGGTTTGCCATTGCTTGGGCATCTTGTTAGCATTTTCAAACAGCTTTTATAGCAATATCATCAATAAAACACAAGGTAGCCAGAAACAATTCCTATGTGCCTCCAGAATGTTCTTTGTATTGTGTGATGTTAGGAGAGTCTCTGGGAGAGTAGTATGCCAACTGAGACTTGCTTAGAAAATTTCCAGATGTTTATTCTGTCACTGGGAAGTGATAGATTTAGTCAGGTCTTTTGATTCAGGCAAGAGTTCCAGAGTTTGAACAGGTTAAAAACAGAAACAAAATCTCTTGAACATAGCCATGAAAGATTGATATGAAAAATTCCTCCGAACACTGGCATTGTTTGAGGTGCTTCAACATTCTGTGTCCTCTTCACTTAATTGTTACCTTGCTGGAGGCAAATGTCAGAAAGGTCCATCCAGCATCTTCATTTATGTGAATTTTTTTCAATCTCTATGTCAGGTGGAATTCAGATGCTTCTTCAAAGGGAAAGATTCATGTTTGTTTTCTCTGCGCCTTCTTGCCAAGTAGTAATTGGGACATTCTGAACGACTTCCACAAAAAATCACTGATTTTTGACATAAAGAAATTTTATGCCTTAAGAATGTGTGGTTTAATGTTACCCTTTCCTGGTTTCCAGAAGCAACCGGATTGGTGATTCAGGATGTCTTTGTGGATCCGTGTTCCTCCTGTCCGCTTTTTTTCCTCCAGTTATTAGGTGGGGTTTTTTTCTTAAAAATAAAGATTGTAGGTACCTTCTGAGTCAGTTAAGCAATTTTAACTCCTCCTCCTTTTCTTAGTGAAGAAATCTAACAATTTTCTTTTTGGTTTTTTCCATTACCAAAATATGTCTTATAATACATTAAATCATATTGTGTTTAGAGGAACCTAGGCTTTGCAATTTTGCCATAAAAATTATGCTGATATGCCAAAAGGAGTAGATCTTTAAGACTCTTCTGTATTTATTTTTATCATTTCATATATGTTGAGGGTTGCACAGGTATTTTAACTGGGGCTGGTCCTTGTAATCTGGTGTCTCAAAGTTAGTCTTTTGTATATGAATGTTACAAGGTGATTGCTGTTGTGAATCATATTTACTAGTATGCTTGGCAGTAAATACCAGAAGCTTGTTTGTTCTGGTCTGACTCCTGTTTCAGGCTTTATTTTAAAAATTAAGATCTAATCTTTCACACGTAATGGCTTTTTTTCTCTTAAAATTGCAGGAAACGTGCAAATAAGAACCCTGATCTGTGGGGTATCTGTATTAGTAGTAACTCAGTTCAGAGGCCACACACATCCAGTCAGAGGAAATCTTGACCTGCAGCTACCCTCTTAATATTCCTCATAGAATACAGATACACAGAGGGAATTCACCTGAAAAATGAAGTATCACACAGCAAGCTGTGTTGGAAATAGGAGACAGACAGAAATAATGAAATAAGTTCTTTTGTTTTCTTCACCCTTGGAAAAATATTCTCTCACAGTCCATACTAATGGACAGTCCATACTAATGGACTATGGAATCAAGTAGAGACACTAGGAGAAGAAATGTTTTCAAATGTTTTCAACGTCCTGTTGCATGGAATCTGTTCAAACCTCAAAAAAAAAAAAAAGAATATTCACTAAAAGAAGGCACTAAATATGTCTCAGCTCATCTGCAGTTATTTTTGTGCTTTACCTTCTATAAGTAGTACAGGATAATTTGCTTGTTAGAAATGTTGCACTAAAGTCTTAGCTTGTTTTAAATCATGGTGACCTTATGCGTGCATCGTTGACTGAAATTTGATTATAAAAGTTTTCTACCCCAGTCTGTGGAAAGGTATGTAAAAAATCCCAGACATAGGTGATATGGAAGCCTACTTTCCTACCCTGTGTTTTTTTAAGTACCTAGGTTTTGAAATAGCATAAGTGTATCTCTGGTGGTTTATTTTCTTTGATCCTGTGCAAGTCTGCCCTGTGATGGATCCAATGCATCAGGGCAGACTGATAGTTTTACCTATAATTCAAAATCAAGTGGCTCCACTTGCTGTGGCACTAGAGAGACATGGCGTGACAGGATTTGTGAGGAACTGCTAATGGTTAGAGCTTTCCAGTGTGTGTGCTTCCATCTAGGCTAGATGAATCTAAATGCTAAAATTTCAATGTAAATAACCAAATTTGACTGAATAGATATTAAATATTACCGAAAATTTTAATGAAAAGATAGATAAATGGTAATCCACAGAAAAAATCTTGTAGTGATTGTGGGTTTTGATGTTACTCTGGCAAAGCAAGCAGGCATTTCTTTAGAGTGTAAGGTAAATAGCATGATTTGGAGAACTCTCTGTTGTAAATATGTATGACATAACTATGAGAGGAAGAAAGTTGTCTGGTGGTTTAACCTCAGACTGGTAAGAACATTAGATAAAAGATTCGTTTTGAGAGCAGAAGTCCTGCCTCACTAAGGAAGGAACTGGTTTCTGCACCAAGTGGCTTTCTTGCCATTGACCATTGTGGTTGGAGCATGTTTCATAGATGGGAAAGACCTTAAGGTTGGAGCATGTTTCATAGATGGGAAAGACCTTAAGTACCTCTCATGTAAAACTCATATGAAAGCAAATGTCAATGCAAACAGAATATATTTTATGTGATCTAATCCCAACTCTGCAACATTACCTGTTTCTAAATCAGGTGAACCTGGTTTAGGTGAACAAAGTCCTTATCTTGTTGTCTCATAAAGGGCAAGAATGGATAATACAGAGTCTCAGTACTCTTCGGTTTGTATAGGCAAGAGGTTATAGTGGACTGAAGTAAAGAACAGCAGATTCCAGGCTCCTACTCTCATGATCTATGGAATAGCTGGGAAAACTATGGTTCCCCAGGTTAACAAAGCAGTAGTGGGACAGGAGCACAGATTAAATGAACGGCATGGTAACGTCCAGTTTATTCTTTCTGAAATGATAATATACTCCACTTTGTATATCCAAAGTCAATTATTATAGTCAAATAAGGTCTATAAGAAGGAAAGTGAAGGCAATGAGACAGATCCTTTAGAATTAGGATGCAGAAGATGACATTCTTTAGCAAAACAAAGGGAAATATTCTCCAGTTGAGAACACAGTGTCTGTTGTCTGAAAGCTGGTACAAGCTAGTCTTTCTTCCATTGGAAGATAGGGAAATTGTCTATGAAATTTTAAGGCAATGGAGGGCTTAAGATGTATTCCAGATTTTAACAGTGTAACTAGCTCCCTTAGAGTCACAGCTAGGACAAGCTGGGGTTAGCAAACCATGTTTTCTCAAGGGAAATAATAGAGGTATCAATTGTCAGGAACTATCATGCCATGTGGTGAATAAACCTGTGATCAATAACTGTTAGTTAAAATTTCAAGTTTCAGAGATAATTTTATTCCCACTAGTAGAAATGAAAGATCTGATCTTCAACCAGAGTGTAGGTCTTGTAAGAGAACAAAATAAGTGGTGAAAAGCTTCTGGTTAAATGAAGTGAGCTGCAAGGAGCAGTAGTCATGACACAGTTGGGCAGAGACAGATGTGGAGATGAATAACCAAAATTAATAGCAGGCACCCTTAAAGGGCTGGTTAATCTGCCACTAGAGAGTCTGTCTCTTTTCTACCCACTAGTACATCAGCTCATAAAAAATACAAATGAGCCCAATAGCAGCAAGAGCCTTAAGATCTGCTTCCTCATTAGTGAAACTTCAGAGAAGCATTTCCTATGGCTCCATATCTGTTTCTACGTTTTAAGAAACATTGTTAGCAGGAACGTGTAGACTGAAATCTTGGGGGATGGGGTGAAGGGGAATGAAATAGTGAATGAATCTTATAAAAGGAAGAGTTTAGCTTGGATTACTTTAGCAAACAGAATATTTAAGCATTTTATTGATGAAAAAATACCAAACTGTTAGTTAAGGGGTTTTTATATGGTAGAGAATACAAACTGTCTTATTTGGCTTATATTTTTTTCATTGAGAGCAGCAGTGCTAGTAGATAGTATGTGATGTTCCATTCATTCTTAGTTATTATGGGCTTGGTAGCAGATTCTCCTGTTTTGCACAACAGGGGCCCATCTAAGGAAAAGGAAAAGTGATACAAGGACAAGTTTTCCTGACAGTACAGGAAAAGTTCATGCACTGTAACGTGTGCGTGGAGTGTTGTAAAATAAACAAAATTGCAAATTTGGGGATGGGAGAAAATGTCCTTTTCAGAAGTTGAGAATAGCAAGACAGGGGAGAGCAATATGGAGGAAGAAAAAAAAAAAGTTCAGCTTTAGAAAGATTCTGTTTCATGTGGTTGTGGAAGATCTAGCAAAAAGTGAGATGGACAACTGGAAAGAAAAGGTCCCTGGTCAAGAGGTACACTAGGAGTTGTTCAATTGCAATGATAACTTAAATTGATAAGATCAGTTAAGGGGTAGTCAGCAATCTAGCACTGGAAAAACGGTGTAAACAACTTTGTTCCCCCTGTCTTCCTTCTGAAATTGCCCAGTGAAAGCTAGAAGCTTGCTTCATGCACTCTCTCACAATTTATCTTCTCTTTGACCTTCTGTTTGGATATATTGCTTAATATGCAGCAATTACCTCAAAGCTGTTTGTAGTTATCTTTTGGGACTGTGTGGCTAGTTTTGTGACCCAGTTTTTAAAAAAAGTTGCAATATAAGTTGTTCCTTGCAAAACAACCTAAAAGCAGAATTGTAAAACTGGTTGCACATGTGTTTAGTGTCATGGAATTTATGCCTGAGTCTTTCCCTAATGATACATAATAGATCATGTTAATCTCACTCCTGTACAATGTAATCTTTCTCCAGTATTTCTGGGTCATCTGATTGTAACTCAATAGAGTTCAGATTGATTTGGGTGCTTCTTTCTCTCCTCTTACTCTTCCTCCCTCATAAATAGTAATCACAGAGTTAGATGTTCCTGATTTTCATTTATTGACCTAGTTTATACTTACCAGTGGCTCCTACAAAGGCATTCCTGTTTCTTTTCCCAGGTGAAATAATCTGCCCCTTCACAAGTTCTTTGACTAAGTATCCACATTAATGTTTAGAAGAAGGGGCCTCCATGCATGAAATATCCGGATAACAGTAGCAGTAGAGAACAGCATCACACATTTTTACAGTTTTTACTGTGATATACTGACTTGTAAACCTGCATGATTCACCTCAGAATTCTTAAGTTTTGTGAGATCTCTGATGATATATCTGCATCTATAAAACACATATAGAGTTTTGTATTTGTCAGTGATGTGGAAGACCCTTTAACCCACTTCGTCTGTGTAACAGGTTCAGAGATTACTGCTTTTTAAAACAGTTATTGACCTGATGGAGTCAGGATAATCACATACTTCTAAAATCAAAGGTCTTTTCAATAGTAATATTATTCATTTATCTCAATTTATATTTACACTATGTTTAAGTACTCCCGATAGGTCTGTACTTACCAGTTGGCATCCAATTCCACATGGACAGAGTGTCAAGAGATTCTGAAGCTTTTCTCCCTCTAGGGAACCTTAGAGACCAAGAAACGTATTAGCTCTTTAGAACAAATATAGCTGTATAATTTTAAAAACATTACCAACATTTTTAGAATCATTTAAATTGTTCCTATTTAAGGGATAAAAGTATTTGTGTTTCCTTACCTGCCTTCTCTACACAACAAATTTGTTAGCTGCCGGTTTCATACAGAGTTTATTTATGTTTGACACAGTGGGATGGCCTGCACTTTCTCATCCATCTGCCGTATTTGCATAACCTTGCTGAGTTAATGGCTGCCATTCTGACAAATTAAGCTGGTTTCCTATGTCTTTAATGGATTAAGTCCTCTTGGACAAGTTATACTGTATTTTAATCCGTGAATAGTGTTTGCTAAGTGTTGCAAATAATACATTCATTCATTTTATTCTATTGACATTTGACTTTATGCTAAAAGACTTATATATGAAGAATAGTAAACAAATATGGAACAAACTTTTTTTTTTAGTCTATATAAAGGCAGAATACAGAGATCATCCATGTTTAATAAAAGACATGCTTTAGCTATTGTTAAATATTTGAAAACAATTTGGCTGTGAAAAAAAGTCATGGTTTTAAAGTTTGTTGTTACTTTGTAGTAGAATTTTACTTTGTTCCTGAAGCATGTAATGACTTCTAAAAATGACATAATTTACACAGTGTAATCAAAGTGCAGAAGCTTTATGTATGATATAGTTGATGAGTGCCCTGACAGCTGCAACAATGGAGTTGTAAATGTGTGTAAACAGGTTGGAGGCAAAATACCTGAATTGAAAATGTATGTTAATGTTATAAATGCCTGAAAATGTTCCATGTTGCAGCCAATGTCATATTTAAAAATAATCACCTGTGGGAACTGTACAGCATTGAATCGGAGGCAACATCACTTGCCTATTTATAGAAGAGCATTTTGATAATTAAGCGATAAATAATGGACATGATCTTGAAGCATTCTGGTGTGGTAGAGACATAACGCTGCTGCATTTTTCTCCAGATAAACAGAGGTATGAAGTAATTTCTTTTTATGTAATTGAAGCTTTTTACTGAAAGCTTTCAACATGAGAATTTGGCAACGCATTAATTTCCCACTACTTGAGGCTGCACATTTCCTACTTCACTGCATGTGCATTTCCACAGAAGCACACCTGGGGTTTGGGAATGCAAATATGCACCTCTGCTCATCACATTGGAATTCATTTAGATAAATTAGATGTTTTTAACTCCATGAAGTACAGACATAGTATATGTGATGCTTGGGCTAGAACTGTTTTGTAATTAAAATGTTGTATTTAGCCACATAGTATAGCTAAGTGGGGAGGAATCAGATTGTTCCTGGCTACCAGATCTTTATTCAATTCCACAGACCACACAGACACCGCACTGTGACTGGTTTTTTATATATATATATGCATTATGTTGGATCTGGCCATGTTCCTAAATTCTGTATGTTTTGTGTGTACAGGCCTATAAGCTCACTCTTCTTTATAAGCAAATCTGAAAATTCTGTTTCTTCCAAATAAGTCCTAGGAATGAGATCTCTCCATGGATGGTAGAGTAAAACAATGCTATTTGTAAGATATGACATACAACAAAATATTAAACAGGAGCTTAATTCTCTCCATACTACTCTGGACCATGACAGTAGGCCTCCTACTGGGAAATACAATGATCCATTATTAAAATGACAGCCCCACCTAGGGAGACAACAGCCCGATTCAAAGGAAAGAGCCAAAAGCGCCTCCACTACCACCAGCAGCAATTGAGATCAGCTGGTGCACTAACAATCCCTTCATTTAAACATCTGGTGGCAGAACTTTCTCAGTGGAGGTCTGTTGACTGTGGAATTCTCTTGCACAGACACATACATCGTTTAACAAAGCCAAAGTTTCTTTATCCTCAGGGTAGAGTGTAAGGCTATTTCCTTTCCCAGGCAGACGCATTTGCTGATGGTTCCACTGGCATCCAGTACTTACCAGAACTGTATGTAGCCAGTGATGGCAGAGGAAAAGCTGCTCTACAATGTCAATTAGTGTTCTTTGCCAGCTCTCCAAAACTAGTTGAGCTCTTGAGGGAGCTCAGAAAAATTTCTTACTCATCCCTGGAAATTCATCATTTTTTCATGTTATTTCAGTTTTACGGAGAGGTGTGCACAGCTGGGAATTAGGAAGTCAGAATGTGTTTGCTCTCCTGTTCTGCATCCCAAAACCTGTGCTCAACTGCCCAGTTTCCCAGGGTGCTGCTTTATTTAATCTCCTGGAAATGCAAAAATTTTATTTTTGTTTTGCAGGTGTAATTCTGCAATGCTTCTTCACAGCTTTACCAGTCCTATAAAATATGTCTGTGTTGAAGAAGGCATTTTAGAAACACTTTAGCTTATTGTAAAAAATAACCAAGCTATGACTTGCAGTCAGGTTGGAGTGGCAAATAGAAGCCAGTGTGTTAACTTACCTTGTGACTGTAGCCTGGTGCTGTGCATCATGGGGGAAATCGCTGTTTTCCCAACTTATCTGTGGACAGTAATATTCTTTTTCCCTGAAGTTGAATATTTCTTTTAGAATCATGTGAAATCCACAATCATTATCATTCACGTGGTGGTTCTATACATATTTCAAATTATGAGCTACTAAATTAAATGTAACATGACTTATTTCACGATGTGGTTTATTTACAGCATGTAAGGAAATTAAGACCACACAGTGGAAATAATGTTCAACCAGATATATGAATCAAGAACAGAACCGGGAAAGAGGAATTAATAGGTATCCATGGAGTTATGAGGTAGCATGACAAAGGTGTAGCACAGTACTAGTGCTGTAATGTAGTTTCGAGGCAGTACAGTTCCTCCTCCCTGCCCCTAAACCTTCTATTTTGCAAAGTAAACACAAGAAAGAAGTTCAGCTGCAGAAGATAATTGTGCATCAACGTTTCAGTGATTTTCAACCATGTATTAACTGCTTATTTAAGTGTTGAGAATTTGTTGTGAAGTATGTGATACGGATATGTGGCTACTCTTAGAAAGTCTGTAACTACAGTCTGCACTGCATTAGCTTTGACTAGGAAAATGGAAAAGCTTAAGTAAGGAAAATTAGAAACGTTTTCTGTGCTATTTTCCATTTGTTGTTAGAGGCAAGTATTTTTAGTAGCCTAGTACTGTGAGCTGTATAGTGCCTTAAGTTGTTTTTTTTTTCCTAAGTTGTTTTTATTCTTCTTTCTGCTCTCACTATGTGCATGTTAATGTCATAGAAAAAACTGACATGGTGCATTAGAACCAGCTTCGGTCTAAAGACTCTAGTAGAAAGTACGTGCAAGTAACTTTCCCATTTATCAGCTGCTTGAGAATGGGAATGGCAGCAGCCAGGACACCAGTGCATTTACTTACAGCATCCTTGACATGATGGTTAAATTGAGACTTACATTCATTTCAACAAGCAAGTTAAAAAAATAGTCATATTACCAACTGTTCATGTAGTTTCATGTTTAGTTTCTTAAATTACTCTTTATGTGCTTCATGAAGCTAATTTTACACACATGCATCACAGTGAAAGAACAATTCTAGTTTATATAGCAATAAATAAATATGCTTTCGTGTGTTAGTACAGAGGAAAATATGCCATTGGCAAAACTGCAGAATATGTATTGTTGCTGTTTGTGGAAGATAAATCTTTGAAAGACAGAGAAGAATTTCTCCCTAACACTCTTCAGTGTAGCCTTCATCTAAGTTGGGTAAAATTTGTTATAAATTTATTCTAGACTGAGCTGCACTGCACATTATTTTTAATTATTTTTAATTATTTTTTGCCTTGTTCTTTAACTCAGTTCTGTTCTTTTGAACAAAAGAAATGAGAGCAGAATAAGAAAAAAGGAAAGATTTTGTGTATATACTGTGTACAAGGTGTTTATTTATATGAGAGATGATGTTGATTGTTTGGGGTATTTAACATAATGCCAGATTTATATTTGTAAAAAAAAAAAAGAAGTCCAAGCTTAAAAAAGGGATAGATTTGTTTTTATTAACTTCCACTAATAGCCTTTATTGAATATATGCAAATAAAACAAAAATCAATGCAAATAGCAGAAGTCCAAAATATTCTTGAAGCCATATTAGCACATTTAACTAATATCCACTCTTATATAAAATAAACACTAATCTCCACCACCTTCCCTCAGGCATAGTTAAGGAATACTGGAATGTTGTTCCAAAATGGCACGTGTCTTTGCAGTTCTAATATCATCATTATCCAATAGATACTATCCCACAAGTGGGAAAACAAAAATGTATTCCAGAGCCTTTTCTGCTCTCTACATGTGCGGTAAAAAATTTCAATGCACCACATGTCTCTCTACTATATCTGTGTGGTATCTGCCAAAATAAATATTTTATTCCATTTATTTTTAGTTGGTATTGCACAGGTCCTCCTAAGATTAAACAGTCAAAGGTCAAATAAGTTGAGATGAACTACAGTTTTAAAATAGTTGTGCTACTCATAATTATGTGCATATAGGTTTTAAGATATATACAGTTATACATACATACATATATAGATACACATACATACTTGATTAAAAGCTGAGGATGTTTGCTCAGCAGAGAAGCAAAACCATCATTATCTGATTGTACATGGAATCCAGTGGCTGCTAATCAAACCCGGGGCTGCATCTGGTTAAACATACTTGGCATAGACTTGTTACAATTAGAGGTTTTGCCATGTCAAGGGAATCTTTCACTCAAAGCAGCGACCCATATTGTACTGAACAAACACATGAGTTTTTAATTGAGAACAATAGCTTAACAAACCACTTCCCAGGACCACTGAAAGAAAAATATGTGCCTGTGGCAATTCTGGCACTGAATTGTGTTTATTTGAATCCATTTATTCCAAGCCAAGGTTCAATATACCAAGCAAATTAAAAAAATAAAATAAAAGTCATCATGGAAAACAAAGTTAAAGTGAGAAAAATATAGTATGCTGAAATGTAATGCTGATCTGTAGCTGAAATACTTGGAAGTTAGCAGATCTGTGTGCATGTGCTTGTGCCCTTGCTGCTGTTTTATAACTTTTAAACCTGAAGATCTACACTCAATTATTTTGTTTCGTAGTGTATGAATTTTGCAATGTATGTAGCTACGATATAGTATGTATTACATTATAAGTGGGCATTCAATGTAGCTTTTGTTATACAGAATTTATTTTGCATCTGTATTTCACAATACAACTCAATAGGAATTTTTGTATATTTAGAAATAGCTAAAAATGGTAACAAGTGTGTAATAAACATTAAAGAACTAAATTCTTAGTTTGGGAACTTAGGTGTTATGTACACTAACCAGGGCTCAAAGTTTCTAACTAGTACATATGGCATTCTAAATTGAATAATATCTGAAGTCTGAGTATAACTCTGATGGTATAAGTTAGACCAAGGTAAATGACTGAAAAAGAACAGGAAAAACTTGGCATGGTATTTATTGTACTAGAATAAAATTTAAGATATTTTAGTTCTGTTCTCTGTTTTTCTACAGCTTTCAGTTGCAGTTTAATAGCAATTTTTCAACCTGAGGTTTCTAGTAGAAAAATATTATCATCTGCTGATAGCAGACAGCTGTAGGTAAAGTTGGGTAGTCAAAAAAGGAAGTATCTAGATTGGTAGCGATTTTTAAAAATTCTAAGCCTAATTCTTTTAGGTTTGTCATCTTGACATCTGGTCTTAAACTTTTAATTCTTGTCTGGAGTGACATGTTGGTTCAGTTTCTGACCTGTGGCTGGAAGGAACCAACTTCATACTAGCTGAGAACTCAAAGATATGGGGCGGGGGAAGCAGGGAGGAGAGTGAAAGAGAAGGCTGGTTTAGACTTGAGGATGTGTGTGCTGTAGTCACCGTGGATAAAGTTCAGTTTGAGTATGATATAGGTTGGGTTGGTGAAGTGTTAAACACGTGTCATAAAAATGCTGTATACAGTACTACAAACAACATGGAAAGTCTGACAGCATGCCTAGTGAATCTGTAACAGTAAAGGGGAGAATCCTAAAGGTCTTAAGTCTTACATAAATGCAGTAAAAAGTTTCTAAAGAAGGATGGATGTATAAAGACACCAAAGTACCTGTAGTGTGAACTACTGACTGTTAGAGACAGAGCACAGAAGTCCTGCTCCTAAATGACTGATTGTGAGAGAGATGCATAATCCCCAAACTTGTCTTGCTGAGTGGAACTATGTGTCCTACTAGGAAGCATTATGGCCCATTCAGTGGCAGATCTTTATCACACCTTTTTGTTTGTTTCAGGAGACAGTAAATTTAGTTTTAGGGTAAAGATATTAACAGAACAACAATGTTGTAAAATATAAATGCTGTAAAAACTCACCCTTATGGTTCATTTTTGCTTTAAATCATATTTTTTCAGTCAGACTCTGTTCCACATCAGATACTGTTTGACCATTTTACTACTGTGTGCTGACAGCGAAGAGAACAAACCACATCCTGGGGTGCATCAAACACTGCATAGCCAGCTGTTCAAGAGAGGCGATTATCCCACTGTGGTGCAGCCTCACCTTGAGGACTGCGTGCAGTTCTGGGACCAACAATTTAAGAAGGTTGCTTAGGCATTTGAATGTATCTAGAGGAGGGGAGCAAAGCCAATGAAAGGGCTGAAAGGCCCATCCTCTAGGGAGCAGCTAAAGACTCTGGGTTTGTCTTGTTTGGAGACAAAGAGTCTGGGGGTCCACCTCGTGGCACTCTACAGCTTCCCACGGACAGGAAGAAGGGAAGGAGCTTCTGAGCTCTGCTCCCTGGGATCCACTGACAGGACACATGGAAATGGTTCAGAGCTGTACCAGGGTGGTTCAGACTTCACAGAAGGAAACAATTAGCAAGAGAGTAGCCAAACTCTAGAACAGGATTCCTAGAGAATTGGTCAATACCCCAAGCCTTGTCAGTGTTAAAGAAGCATCCAGACAATGGCTTCAAGAGTATGCTTTAACCTTTGGTTGGTCCTGAAGTGGTTAGGTAGTTGGACTACATGGCCATAGTATGTCCCTTCCAACTGAACTATTCCGTTCTGTTCTATTTCTGCCATATTTTACAGGAAGCATTTCTGTCCTCCTGCAGGTAACTTCAAATTGGAATAAACACCATATTTCCTAATGAGCTGATGAGATGGAAACGCAGCTGTTAATATTATGTTCTTTTATATTTTTGCACCGTTGGGCTCCAGCACTGCACAGATCTCAGGGCATTTATAGCTGTGGTGTTAGCTTTGTTAAAACAAGGCTAAAATGTTCTCTCACTCAAGGAAATGTACACTACCTTCTTGTATTGTAATCAGTATGTGTGTGTTTGCGGTTTGTATCGCAAATGTGGTTTGACTGGTTATTTTTAGTAGGATTATGTAACTTCTGTGTTATATGATAATTTTGATGCTGCTGCTGCTGTTTACATTAGAATCTACTGCAAATAGTGTTGCTTAAACTTTGTGGTGGGTGATTGGCAATGTAAAGTACTTGAACTAGAGAGTGGGTTGGGTTTTTTTTGCCCTGTGGGCATATGAGACCTCCGTAATATGGAAAGAGTAACCTAATAAGTAAATTACTTGACTGGATGACTGAACTTCTAATATTCTTGTTTTATTCTTTCATGTAATATCACTAATAAGATAATCTTGAAGCAAGAATTCATTCAAGTAGTATAAAGTTGGTTTTATCCTGCTGCTGACATGCTATCATAGTAAGTTACTGCAGCTTAGAATTTTCTTATTGATTTCCTGAAGACTTATTTCAGCACTGTGAATCTCCCCCTGGCTATAGCACAGTTTTTAATTTCTATTTCTTTATACATTTGTCCCAGAATGAATTCCAACTTGCTGATAGCACAGCCTTGTACTAGCAGAGTAGTAGACCTGAAATACTATTATGATAAAACTGAAGAAAATTGAGTGATACAGTGACTCTATTTTATTTAGAAATGGCTTATTTAAAACATGTTGGTTTTTTCCTTTATTTTGATTAGGGCATTTTTTAATAGCTTGAAAATGCAATCAGTAGTCAATAAGTCTTATGTTAAACTTTTGTAATCTCAGTGGATGGCGTGAAAATGTTTTCTATGATTGATTTAATCCTCTTGAATGTCTTAGCCTCCATTCAGACACACTTTTCTGGCCGCAGATGAGTCTGGTTATGGATTTACCTCCTCTAGTTCAGCACTGCGTGTTTCTACTCTGCTAGAGAAGACTGCTACTCTTTAATCTCTTTGCACTTGTGTTTGCTTCCTACCCTAGTTCTGTCAAAATGATCAAAGTTACTTTAAATTCTTTAACAAGGCTGAAGGATTTTTCTAAACCAGATCATTTTGATAGACACAGATTTATAATTACATTCATAGTTGTACTGTGAAATGTGAGATGGGGATGTTCCCTCATGTAACACTGAAGGGAAGGTACGCAGTTAAGATATATACAAATGGAAGTTGGGCAGTTCCATTTAGGAGGTTCTTCAGTGCTGTTGCAAGTGAGGCTAGTAGTGAAAATCAGGAAGGAATGGAGATTTGGAATTTGTGGGTCAGCTTCTGTTCATGTGAATTCTTGAAATGAAGCTACCAAACCATGAGCTGAAAAATCAGTGTATTTGCTGAATACTGGATTTTCTGCCAATACAAAATGAGGGCAAATGTCAGCAGTACAGGTGGACTCATCTTTTGCTCCTATGGACAGCAGAGTGTTAAGAGGATGATCAGGATTTTCAATACGTTGGTAGGAGGAAGGATGCACACACTACAAAGGGCTGGAACTGGCCATTCATTTTTAGGCCATTATTTACTCACAGAAATCCTTTGAGCCAAAGCTAATTTTGAAGTCTGTGTACCGAGAGCCCTGTGTGCAGTGTATGTTGTAAAGGTTAAAGTCAGAGAAATCAGAAGCTGGAGAGCTACGGTACCGAATCTTGCAATGTTTTTGAACTAGGATGAAGAATTTATGGAGGATGAAGTCCAATCTTACATAGGCATTAATAGGAAGCACTAATTCCTTGGACAGTGTTAGGGTTCAGATAAGCAGCAGCTGAAGGGCTACTCTAGTCAATTAGTCTTGAATAATTTTCTAAGCTACGATGGGCAGGGATTCCTCTTCACAATCAAGTTTAAGTTTTTTGACTGGTCACACGCATGCTTTTCTGGTATGGCCAGGCCAGAGTTAACCTCCCCAAGCAGTAGCCCAGGCGAGCTGAGTTAGCCCAGGCGAGCTGAGTTAGCCCAGGCTGCTTCCCACACCACCTGACATCAGTTCCCCATAAGAGGGGCTGGTCAGGGAGAGGTGCTCTGGGATGCCTCCGGGGAAGTCTGAGTGCGGCTGGGGTATCTGGTTGGTGCAGTACTTCATGTTATTGTCAGGTTGGTGAGGTGTTTTGTATTATCACTGGGTGTGAGTGGAATTTGCCACTGACTGTTACTGTTCTCCTTTCATGGTGATTTTGTCAGTAAACTGTCCTTATCCCAGCCCATGGTGGCTTTGTGTTTCTCCTGGAGTGAACGAGTGGTGTGTGGTGCTCAGCCACTGGCTGGGGCTGAACAACCACAGTGCACCACAAGTGATGCTATAGTATTATTATTTTTCTCATTTGCTACAAAGTAGTATCACTTGTTATCTTTTGCATGACATGATTTTGAGATGCTTTGTGTTTGCAAGTTCAACTGGTTTGCAAAACAAATTTCCATTTTAAAAGACTACTTCTTCACTACTTACTTCACAAACCTTCCTTTCATTGCTTGTTATATGCAGCACATATTTGCTGTAACAGCTAATACCTGGTATTACTGGACAGTGTCAATATATACTTAAACATATGCAATCTGCTGGTTTAGAGTAGCAGCTGACTTTGAGTTCGGGTGGGCAGTAGTGAAAAGAAAAAAAGTCCCCTTTGCAGTGATGAGAGATAAAAGGTTTAATCTGGGGAAGTTATTTATTTGCTGTTATCTGTACTACCCATTCTGGAGGTTCTAGAGTGGTTTGTGTAATCTAAAAATATTAGGAACATTTTTATGGCCTGCTGTAGTACAACATCTGAAAAAGTCTCAGCAGAGGGTTTCCCCATCCAGTAAACTTTTGTAAGAACCTTGTGATTCTGTAACAGACATATTAAGCATTCCAACATTCTGTTTTTTGCAGACCAATTTGTTTAAGCAGTTGTTTTGATATACTTTAAATCAAATCTGTTCCTGTAGTGTAGACCCTTAATATTTTCTTTTGCTTATTGCTGTTAGCATATGTGGAAATGAACTCATTTACTCAGGTAGGCATTTTCTCGCAGGAAACATAGGACTTTGTACTATGACTGATATCTGTCCAGGGCTTGTTTGATTGAAACAGACTTATTACTGCTCCACCAGCCATTAATCTTCATCCTGCTCTGTTAGTAAGTTGTTTGAGCATATCAGCTTGCATGATAAGGAGATGAGAAAAAGCAGTATTGTAGCCCCTGTGTGGAGACAGTTACTTCTGTCTAGGCAATTTGTAAGAAAATTGCATGACCATTATTTATCTTGCTTTTTTTTTTTCTGAAGTAAAAAAGCAAGTGTCTTATGTGATCAGTCCAAATGATTTTCAAACTTTTGCAGTCTTTGAGTAGGGATATAATCTTCCTAAAAGTATATATATGAACATACACATAAAATATGCACTATGGTAACTGTTGTTATTCCCATAATCTTGGTGAACTAATCAGCTCTAAAATGTTTCATAACTATTATTTTCTAGCGGAATATGAGCTGACTATTTGTGAAAAGCCTCAAACAGTCCAGGAAATAAAGGTAAAAATAAAAATAAATTACAAACTGTCACATTTAGGAAAGGAAGCACTGCATTATGTGAAAACCCAGCCATTCAGAAAATCCAGGTAGATTAGCAATAGTTATTGAGGGGGTCTTGTGTACCCAAAGTGGAAACATAAATACTGCTTTCTTGCTACTAACCTAAAAAAAACGTAGTGGAACATCTGAAGCACCAGACAAGTTATAAAAATGTAGGAATGGAATGCTTTTTCTCCTGAAGTGATGGTTGTTTACTTTTGTGAATTTTGAAGTGCTAAAGGAAGTTGAAGTAAAAATGGGCTGTACAGGCAAGCCTACAAATGTGATATGTGGAAAACTAGAGTTTTTAATATTTACGTAGCAGAATATATTTTGTTGGAATTATGAACTCTAGAGAGCTAATTTCATGCTTTGTGAGTGGTTAACCAGCTAAAATACTAGTGACAAGAGAATAAGTAGTCTTCCCAGACCCACAGGGTTTGACTTCCTCATTTTCTGTAACCCACTATCCTTGTTTCTTTTGGCATTATCGCAAAAGACCTGTTTGGGATAGTTTTGGTTGGGGTTTTTTTGTTTGTTTTAAGTTTTTGTTTGTTTGTTGTTGGGATTTTGCTGTTGTTGTTACTGCTGTGTTGTTTTTTTTCCCAAATATCACTTCCCTTGGTTCATTCCTGTTCTCCTACCTTACTGACATGCAGTAAATAGAGGAGCACCTTCCTTTAGTTTTCTTACTGGTGACTTGGTCAAGGCAAGTTAGTACCAACCTAAGTAATCCAGAGTATTTTGCATTGATTCTTCATGTCTCAATGAATATCACATTTTGTAGCTTTTGTGTAGTTAATGTATTCAATCACAAGGGTGATTTTCTTCTTTCAATTTGTTGGTGTTTCACAGGCCACTAAATGTTGCATTTTTCTCATGCTCACCACTTTTAAAATGACAGCGTGAAAGTAGTACTCCATGAAGTCTGTCTTTGAGTAAAGAAAACAGGATATCACTAGCAATTTTTGGCAGCACTGTTATATGGATTGTAATGAATTTAAATTTTTAGTTTCAAAACATGAATAGAAAGAAATACTATTCTTGAAAATTGCAGATTGGAGATTATTTTTACAGTTATTCAGGCAGTACAGTATCTTGTAGCAAAGTTATAGTGCATGGCAATTCGATAATATATGGTGAAGTGAGGAAAAATGTCATTGTAGTCCTGTTACTTCAGTATGCATGGATGAGCTCTTCTGTGGGCTGTTGAGAGAGGGTCATTCATCACATCTTCTAATGGAAGTCATATGTTGTGCAAAAGTGCTTTAGCTATTCCTATCTAGGAGAAATAAATATGCATTGAAAGGTAGAGTTATCATTTTGAGATAACAGCATATAAAGGAGCTTTCAGTCATTCTGGAAAGAGTTGTAGGCCTTGCTCTGGTTCAGAGGATATATTTTGTTGAGTCCTTTTGGCTGAATTAATTAAAATCCATCTGAACTTGGCAAAGGAAAACTGAAAAAATGACTGCTGTCCTGGTGTTATGTATGCATTAGAATCACTGCTACTTTTAAAATGTAGTCATTCAGCTGTGTATCATAAGAAAGGGCAGTAGATTTTGCAATAATAAATGAAATTATTAAGCAATATATGAAGCAACTGTTGTGGAGGAAGAACGTGTTTCTGCATGCCCGTAGTCCACCACATTAAAGCATGACATTTTATTTTTTTAAAAAAGAGATTTCTTTTCTCTTATGACTAATTAAAAAAATATTCCTTGTGTTAAAAATAATGAATAAGAATGTTGGTTTAGATACTATAGGTACCGTGATGTAATCACAACTAGGAAGTTTAATAAGGGCTAAGGCATAAGTGACTTTGTATTAATGCCATATCGAGGTAATTATTTAATCTTGATAAAAGACATTACTATGTATTAACGGATATTTTAGAGTATTTTTTATATTTTCTTGTCTTTTTGTGAGCTGTATTAGTTTTATGATTAGATATATTTTTTCAAATTGAGGAAAAATATATTTATACCTCAGTTAGGAATGTGTTGTATGCTATATGGTTAGATGACCTAGAATGTGAGACTTAATGGAACATAGCTGGAGGTTATGGTTAAACTCAGTTTTATTATAGTCATTTTATACACTGTTAGGACGATTTAATTAGCTAATAAGCAAAGGAAGTTATTTCAACCCTCATCTGTTAAGAGGTTGAAAGAATCAGATGGTCCATATGGCTGTATTTAAGCTTCCTGTTGTGTATTTTTTTTTTCACAGTTCAGATATCTTCTTTGTATTAATCTGGGGGATCAAATAAGCCAGACATGCCTTAACTGGCACCAACAACAAAGACAAACGCCTTGTAGCTGTGAGACCTCATGAAAGCCAGACTTTGGTCTCTTTGACCTTTTTAATACCATTTACACGTCTACGGAGACTATTAGTGACATTTTTCTTAAGGTGGAATTACTCACCTTTGAGCTTACTACAAGTTGAGAACCAGAGGTTAGATATTTCATATGGCACGTAGATTTTATTGAATGCATGGTGCTTACATAGTATTTAAACAAATGAACTATTGTAGAATATCCATGGTTCCTTTTTTTTTAAAAAAAAAATATTTCTGTCACTTAAGGTAATCACTAAAAATAGTAGATAAATAAAATAGTGGATAAATAGGTCTATATAACAATCTTCTGTTTAGGCAGTAACTCATTACATGTAATTTTCATGTTCAAGAAGAGATCAAGGTCTGTCCTCTAACAATACAAATAGCGGCTCTACTGCACATGCTGAATTCCAGCACATTTAGCAGTTGAAATAATCACTATTCAACTTATTAATATGTTAGTAAAAAACCAGAACAGATATACTTGTGGATTTCCTATGTGAAGAGGAAGTTTGGTACCTTGACATCTGTTGCCTGGAGGAACAAATAATCTTTCAGTTAGTTTATAGCTTGGCACACTACTAAAATTCAGTTGTCTAACTTTTTGAATAAATATTTATGAAGGGTGCCCTGCACAGTTTCATTGTGAATTAAGAAATATTGGCAGTTGAACTGATGTAAATCTACAGAGGACCAGAGACAAACTTTTCTTTTGATCTTTGTCTTGCTAAAGCCCTGTAAAAAGGACCAGAACCTGATAGCATAGTCTCATTTCATAGAGACTGATGTGCTGAACATGTCTCGTAGGATGCTGAACACAGCGCTTTTGCTGGAAGGCACAGTTACAGGTTCTGAGCATGTCATGTGAGCAGGTCTTGACTTGCAATTTTTCAGTAAGGTTTTGAATTGTTTTGTGTAACTGCACTTCTAATGTAGTGTGAAAATTATTTCATTCCCTAGAAAAGTTTGATAAATCATGAAATTTCAGCATAACACTGCAGACAGCATGTTTTTTTTCTGTCCCCTGTAGTATTTTTAAATTATTTTAGATAAGTAAAGGAAGCAGTGCATGTATCCACAAAACAGAAGCAGCAGGCTTTACCATAGCATGATCTGCAGCTTTTCTTTAAAATCCACATAAACTAGTAGAAAAGACTGTGATTGTGTTTGGTAGTTAAGAAGTCAGCATTTCTGTCCTATGGTTCTCTCTCTGCCTTGAGAAGCTTTAGTGTTTGCAGCATATCCTCTAGTTAGGACCACAGATGATAGGCAGAAAAAGTCAAGCTGCATGTATCCCACTCAAGTAGTAATAAAGAAATGCTCCTGAGCTCTCAGTTACAATTTTCTATGTCGAAGGCATATCCTGTTACATCTATTGAACATTGTGCAGACAAATTTTGTTATCCAATCCTTGCCTATTGTCTCATTTATTAAATTGTACTTTTGTATAACAAAACCATGGGAATCCTTGCTTCCAGTGTTGAAGTGCATTGACTGACATGTCTTAGTGATCTCAGGGGTAATCCTTAATCACAGCATTGCAATAATACAGGATGGAGGTCAAATGGAGTGATGACCTCTAATTTTTCAGCAGCAGAGGCCAATACAGGCTTGCTGTAGTGGAAAATGAGTTGTAAAGTGCAAGCAAATTCAGCAACAGGCAGGAATCAAAATTGCTTTAGTAAAAGCATCAGCGTGTGACCACATTTTAGTAATCAAATAAGCTTCCACATTTATAGCTATGTAATTATTTTTCAGTTTGTCCAGTGATGAAAGGAAGAGTTTGTTTTCTTTCTCAAAACAAGGAAGATTTTTTTTGCTGTTGTTGTTTCACTCATTTTGCTCATTGTTACAGAAGGAAATGTATTACTTAGGTTTTCACAGTATCAAAGAGGTACTGACTTAATTTTGATTGGTTTTGGTTGAATCCGTATCCTTCACCTGCCTGGAAGATGTCATAGCTTGTGTGCCGGCAGTCAGTCTCTTCTAGAGCTGTTGCAAGAGTCTAGGAAGAAAAAAGAAATATTGCTCAATGTTTATAGGAGACCTGGGGAAAGCTGGGTTCCACCCCCTGTGCCAGTGTATTAAAAGTGGATTAAAAGAAAAAAAGTGAGAACAGTTAACCCTAATCCTTCATTTGCTCTAATTGTGTTACTTTGGGAAATGTTTATTTTGTGTGGATTGAGTCTCAGTTTTTCTACAAGATTCTATTGGACTAAGGTGTTGGGAAAACAGAAGAATACTGAGGTACTGACTTCTCTGTTTCTGATTCAAGGTGCTGTCTATGATCAGCACACAGATGGTATTTGAGGATGTTGATTCTATCATTTTGTAGTTTTGTCACTGACCTTCACCTCTGTATTGAGTTCTGTTGTTAACTTTAAAGCAAATTTAGGCCCGTTGCTGGAAAGCTCTGTGTTAGGAGTCTGTATACACATCCAAACTTGCAGCCCCAATCCATGAGAACAGATTGGATTTCCTGAGTTCTTTTCTATACTGTGATTGAGGAAAAAATCATACTGTATTCAATATAGTTCAACACAAACCTTTAACTGTAATCTTAAGATCATCAACAGATATTCAGGGCTGACATATGTATGTTTTAGGTCTGTGGTATGCTGTGTGTTTGTGGGGGAAAGCATGAGGTTGTAATTAAGGTTTTACATTGTACTGTGTGGAAAGATTAATGTGTTTGTCTGCAATGTGTTTCTTCTTCACTGGGAGTCAGGGGAAGTTCTTAATAATGATGACAAGCCTGTTGCTGAAAATATGCTATTTGGGCACTGGCATGAAATTAAGTATTGTCCCGTAATTTGTCATATCCTGGGTTTGCTGTGTGATACATTTATTCATCTTGTTTTTTCTTTTAACATGGAATTTTTATTAAGAAATTTGACCCTAAAGAAAAGGAAGACTAGTACTTCATTCAATTTCAATTCTTATATCTGAAATTTATAATAGAATATTAATTTTAAAATTGCATGAATAAGGAATGTTGTACAAGATGTTTGATCAGAAACTGCTCCCTGTTTCCCAAATCTCAGATGTTAAAATGGAAAGCAATTTTTTTTTGGTCATAAATTTTGTAATTTAGGCTACAAAGAGAATTTACCACATGTGTTTATTATCCTAATCAACTGCTGTGCTCACAGGCAATACTCTGGGAAGCAGACTGGA
Organism: Laterallus jamaicensis coturniculus; assembly: GCA_022605575.1. Lineage (NCBI taxonomy): Eukaryota > Metazoa > Chordata > Aves > Gruiformes > Rallidae > Laterallus > Laterallus jamaicensis. The sequence goes on from JAKCOX010000011.1 coordinate 12,057,241, forward strand.
AGAATATATGGAAATATGCAAGGTATATTATGACTAAAGTTGGAATACCACTGCAGGTCAATTTAAATGGCCAGAACAAGCTGAAGTAGTACAGTCATACAGTAACTAATTGAAGAGACAATGATCATAGAACAGTGCTTATTGAAGAGAATTTTGTAGCTGTTATAGCTAGAGTTTATTTAGGGAGTGGAGTAAATGTTAAGAAAAAGGTACCTTAAAGAATTTTAGAATATTGGAAAATGAGAGAAATGTTAGGATGAGGAAATTGTTAGTGATTTGTATAGGAAATGGAAGTACTGATTATATAGCTGAGTCAGGGAAATCCTGGAGAGAAAAAAAAAGTTTAGTACTGAGATGCTAGAAAAGAGTTGTGGTAGGCAGTTCTATACAGCAGTGCTGTTTCTTATATAAGTGCTTATTTTAATGTAAAATATCTCAAAACCAATTTTGTTCACAACAGTGATACTTTATTTGTAAATAGTAACAACCACCTTTTTTCACCATTCACTGGATTATAATAAATAGTCTGGACTGATGTAGTGGCATTTTATCTGTTAAGTGAATATATACTGGGATGGTTTAATTACAAAGTCATAACATAGTTCTTTTTATCACCATTGAAGAGCCATACGTGAAGTTACTATTTTTCATGTGATCCTGTTTTTATGATAAGAAAAGGCATCTGATTTCCTTTTAAATCTTTCATGTGTGGCCTACGGCTTTCCATGAAGACCACCACATTGTCATCACCAATGCCAAATCCTTCATCCCAACAGAGAAAGCATTTATGGTGCAAGTTCCTGAACTAAACTGAACCACAAATGATGTCTCAACAACAGAAATTTCAGGAGCGGTAGGCTCTGGCGTAAGTTCAGATATGCGTAAAGTAGAATTTAGTCTTCTGTCTCTACCCCTATGGCCCTTCCCACATACTATTGTTCCTTCATGGGCTCCTAACATCTAGATAGTCTCCTTACACTCTACATGATGGATATACATTGTAGCCTCTGGAGAGGAATGTGTCTGTTTTTATAATACTGTATCTTTTTCATCTGGGAGCTAAGGGAAGTCTTTGTGTTCTGCATTCAAACTGAATGATTTTTCCTTCTCAGCATTGCAAAGTATGGTGGCAGAGAATGGTTAGGTTTGGTGCACAGATTTCACGTGTTATGAATCAGAAGATAGATATTAATATTTATTATTATATCTGTATTTCAATAGATAGTAATGATTAGTATTGGTTTTATTGATGAGGATGATAAATGCTTCCGTAAATCTACTATGCTTTTAACTTTACATTATATTTTGAACTATTTTAAAAAGTATTTTAAATATTCTACACTATGGGAAGCAGAATTTATATGGCATTGTCCATAACGATGGATGCCTGGGAAAGCCAATGATAAGGAAAAAGTCTTTGCTAACAGTCATAATGGAATTACATAAAGTGATATGTGTATGAATGTGGCAGCAAGAGCACTGGGTACAAATAATTTAGCAATAAATATCTGTGTTTAGTTATAGATAGATTTAGACCGGATTTTTTTCTTCCCAGGCAATGTCTAGCATGGGAGAGATACTGCTGTACGGGATTTAAAAAAAAAGTGTAAGAATTTTCTCATGAGTTTTGCTGAATTAGTGACTGAACGATGCTTTAATATACCAGACCTCTCTCTCCCAGTAAGAAATATTGCAATAAGTTATAAACTTTGTTCAGCACTGAATTATGCATTGTGTACTTAGGCTATACTAGACCTATAGTATGTTTATCTGTTGACTTCCACTAAGATTTAGGGTCTATTTTGACTTAATAACTTGCTTTATTTTGTTTGACATGTATTTTATGTCTTCCATGTGCATGGATACATAAGATACACAATCGTGGGTGAGGGTCTTGAGAGAAAGTGCAGCACTAGAAGTACTAATAGTAGTGGTTGTAACAAAAAAATAACACATCCCTGTTTTTTTCTGGTGTCATGTCACTCCTTTACTGGTCTAGAAGCTTTCATAAATGGTAAGAAGCAGAAACTGAAGAGGTTTTCTCATGATGCTTTTCTTTTATTTATTCTGTTTTGGTTTATTTGGCAAGTCCAAAACCTAAAAAATTAGTATCTATCACCATATTCCGTCAAAATGCAGGTATCATGTTCAGTGCAAATCATTTTACAAAGTCTACTCCTGATTGCATCCTGTACTAAACTCAGTTTGTGTTTCTAGTATTAAAAATTAGATTAGTGAACATGTCTGTGCAGCATATGAAGACATGCTCTTTAGCTATGTTTAAATTACACTTATTTGACATGAGTAAGAATATATATATGATTTACAAAGAAAAAGGTTTTGTTCAGTTTGATCTTTGCTGTTAAATAGAGAAATATTAAAGCTAAACTCATCCACTGTGTCTATGTATTCTTTTTAACTCCTTTATTCTGTGTCACTTTTAGCTTTTTCATATTTGGCTTCCTTTTACTTTATGGTTTATAAAGGAAGTCAGGGGCAAACTGATGTTTTTATGGACCACTCCTGTTTCAGTGCACTGGTGTAGCTAATTGCTGGGTTTTTTGAGATGTATATAAGAAGATTAAATGAAAAAAAATCTGGACTTTTAGTGGAGGAAGTGTAATCCTCTACGTTTATTAAAGTTTTAAGTGAGGTGACAGGGCAATCCTTGCAGTTTTGTCAAAGACGATAGAGGAATAAACAAAAGGAAAGAAAATCCCAGAAACAAAGCCAGAGCAAGGAAGCAATCTGTCCAAAGACATCTTTAAATTCAGTGGATTTCAGTGGAGAAAATTTGGAATCTTGTGTTGTCTTCCTTTGGTCCTGCCTTTTTGATAACTGTGTGCCACACCAGAAGTGCTAGCAAAAGCACTAGTGAGATTCTGTGTGGGGAAGGTGATTTAAAGAGTTAGCGTTGGTGTGCTTTGGCTGTTCAGTGTATTTGAAAATGTGGCAACTTTTCTGCCCTACAGCACAGATGAGCAGCCTTGCATGGACATCTTTCCTTGTGAGTAAAGAATTGTGAGTGATCTGACTGGACATGGGTTTGTCTTCTTGGTTTCTTCTGATAAAGTGCACGGGCATCAGAACAGAACTTTAAAGAAATGCCAATACATTTTGCAACAGCTGCTAGAATTGAATGCTACACATCAAATATTGTAAAATACTTTATTCCATAGAAAATAATTCATTCTGTACAGAATAGGCCTTCTGCTACAGTGTAGAAATGTCCATCTTAACAAGAAAAGGTTATTATGAGTAGTTGATTTTGTCGGGTGGGGTTTTTTTCTCTCAAGATGGATGGCATGATAATGGATAATTGACTGATCTTTGCTATATGTGTACCAGTGTAGAATGCAGACGTAAGTGATTTTTACAAATGCTAGCTCAATTTTAGTGGAAGGTCATTAGGAAGGTTAACAGGAGTGCAGTGTCAGAAACACTTAACTGAGGATGATCTTCCTGATCTACAGAGCAATGCAAACTTGAATTCTAGGAACAGTTTAACTGGAGCAATGCATCACTATCTGAAACAATTTGCCTTGTCAGGTCTTGTTAGTTGTGATACAGTCTTCCTACTTTGGAGCTGCTTAATTTGTGTTAGGTCATGGCTATGTACAAGCCCTCTGAGCCAACAAACATCGTGTGAAGCAAGATAGCCTTCCCTGCTATTCTTGCCTTTGCCTAATTTTTTAACTGCATTACCTATGGATCTGGGTTTACAAAGTTAATTTCACCTCTGTATTGCTATAATTTCACCTCTGTATTAATATGTTTATCATATTGTCTGATGTAGTTTTTGAAAGGTTAAGGAAAAAGCCTATCTGGAGAACAAGCTATTAAAACACTGAACTATTTGTGCAGACTTTGCAATGGAAATATCATTTATCTTCCTTTGTCGTGATTTCAGGATCAAGCTGAGGGTGATGTTCCAGGCAATGTAATATGATTATTCCTTGCTTAGGAGCTAGGCAATATATCCTTTTAAAAATTATTATATACTGATGGCTGAAAAGGAAAGCTTGACAAACTGCAGTGAAATTAATATCTTCCCTTGAGAAAGTTTGCTTTATAAAATGATGACCTCCTAATACAACTTGTGTTGCACTTTCATTAAAAAAATCCCAAACGAAAGAAAAGTTTATATCCACTATCCGTATTTTTGATCAAAATAAATCAGAATTGTTGAAAATAGAAACTCTTCCTACCCTGAAATTAAAACCATGGCTTTTATGATTTCAGGATTTTGTCCAATACTGTGTCATAGTTTGCTTTTCATATACAAAATGTGCTTTGAACCCTGGTTTCTCCCATGAAATATATCAAATTACTGTAAATGTTTTATTGTAGAAATTGATAAAAATTACTATGAATTCTCTTCTTTTAATTTTACCTATTCCAGTTTGAATACTGCTTATAAACTATGAAATGACTTTGGATATGCTAGAATTTCTCCCCTTGAATTCTCTTTGTGAAACATTTCTAATTGCTTCATTTAGTGTGAAGCTATTTAAATACAATTGCTTGCATGTATTTAAAGAACAATCTAGATTATATATATGCATATATATTTCCATAAACCAAGATAATATCTTGAATTTCTATAAAAATAATGATTGTTCAAAGTTGACATGGCAATTGTTCTCAGAGAGGATTAAAAATAGTCCTATGCATAAATAGTAAGTTACTTTTTCAAAGGAATTATATTGCCAAAGATTGACTGCAAGCATCCGGTGGTTTTGCCTTGTCTGAAAGATGTAGCCCTGACATACCTTTGATTTGTTTGTTTCTCCCTCTGTGTTGCATTCCTCTAAAAAAGAAATGCCAGGGTTATGTGAAGTTGTTTTCTGGGTGATGGGAGATAGCTTTTCACTGGAGACTAGATAAGCATATATGGAGGAAGAAGCTTGGAAACGATCTCTGGTGAGCACCAGAGAGACACAGCAGGAAAGTTTAGCAGTTTAAACATAGACTGTGGAGCAAAGTGGGAAGCAGCCCTCGGGTCTCAGAGAGAAGGAAAAACCCTTCCAAGGGAGCTTGGGGGAATGGCTGGACACTCCACCAGCCCCTTTATGGAGATAACGAACAGGAAAGGGGAGATTTTTATCGGCAGTCTTTGTTCCAGTGAAATTGTTCATGTGTTTATGAAGCCTTAAGATGTCAATAATGGGTCTACTATGAGTTAATTAGTCTGTCATAGTTTAAGAAAAATAGGTTATGCCCATGGCTTATATTCTTTTGGCATAGATGCTTTCCCTATTTAAACACATGTAACAATCAGTAGGAGTTAATTTGCTTGAGTTTATTGAATCATGAACTCCTTCGGAAGATATTTTGCTATATGTATTTGTTGGGGATCATGAATCACAAATTGGTATTTTGATTAAAAGATCAAATTCAGCTTTTTCTCTGTGGGGCTATGAAACACGTCAGGAAAACTAAATATAATACAATTATTTTGATAAAATATGGGGAAATTATAGTCCGTTTATGTGGTCTTTGATTTACTTTGTTGTCATGTTAACACTGCTGTAATTCGGAGCTCCTAACAGAAGAAACAATCATTTAAATATATTCTCTCATTTATTTCTTTGTTATAATTTCCCCATTTTAGTTTTATGTTATTGCAATTTTTTTCAGACCTAATTTTACATTTTGCTTAAGAAATATTCGTGTTTTTTATTTTTTAAATTTTTCAATGAAGCCAAACTATAATCTGCTACTGCCAATGTTTCAGTATAGCTTGATTTTTGGAGTGCAGATACTTCCAGTGACTTTCATCAAGTACATATGTAACAACCAGCAAAGTTAAAGCTTGTGGATGTTCCCAAATGTGAGTTGTAAACTTATTAATAGAGCACATGATTCTTAGAAGAAAAATAAAATTCAGTGTTATTTTGCAATACTAGCTTTGAATTCTGTGTTGAAGATGATGATATAAAAGTTGAACGTGCTAGAATACAGAATGAACATATATATAGTTTTTTAAGGGCAAATACCCTTTTCTAGGTAAACAGCCACATTATTTATTGACAATATATGTCTGCACAGTAAGGCATAATAAATCCACATAGACAAGCGGGCACAAAATAATTTTACTACTACAGTTGGTGTCTTGGGCCAGATTAATCCTGCTTTTTTTCTGTTAGATCAGTAGAATCGCACAAGGGATTAATTTATCCTCTATAAAAACACCCATTTCTCAACTGTAACTTCCAAACCCATAACCTTCTCTAGTATCAGAATATAGCCAAACACCATCTATCTGTGTGTGTGTCTATATATTGTGTGTGTATATATATATATACTGATTTTACATGCCTTTTGATAAAAGTTACCATAACATGCTACTGCTCCTTCTGTGTATGTCAGATGATGTAAAAAATAAAATGTTCAAGAGGGAACTCTAAACAATGAACAACTTTGATACAGGATATTTTTGCACCCCTTGAAATCTAAATGCCTTAAAATGTAATCAGACACACTGCCCAGGGTTTTACTGTATAGGCCACATTTCTGAAATTCTTTAAGCAGGATTAATTATTTGTAGTTGCAAAATGTGTTGTGTTAAGGTTAGTATTTCTGGTCTGCTGTATGAAGACCAAGCACTGACTTCTGTTGGAAAGATGATGTCTACCAGGTAAAAGCTTCATGTCTCTGAATCATAGTAATATGTGTCAAAAATGCTATGCAGTTTCTTAAGTTTGTCCAGTCTCCTTGTGGAAATTTTTACTCAGGATATTTTGGGCTTAGGAGGAGGAATAAAGGTGTGTTTCTTCAGCTAAAAAGAAGTTGTGCAAGATATCTATTATACCGTATATTGTCTGATGGCTTTTAGATCTAAGTATAACATTGATATATTTAACTCCTGAAACATGCTTATAGTGATTCCTATTTTGTAGATTAGAAGTGATAAAGAGATAATCCACATCTTAAAAATTGTTTATATCTGTATAATTACACATGCATAAACAGATCAGTAGAATTTTCTAAAATTACTGTTTTAAGGTGCAAAAACTTTATTATTACAAGTTCTGGGAGTATTATCTTTTTTTGTAATTAATATCCTGGGTCACCTGTTATGAGCAAGCTCCTAAATGAAATCTATCTCACTGAGTATAACAGAGAGACTAATGAATCTAGGTAACCTTTTCTTTCCTCTGTAGCAGAGGTGTCTGATACTCATAACTCAAACTCTAGGGAATATTTGGTAGAAGACAAGGTGTATCTCCATGTGGAAAACATCGGAGTCTCCAGCATCCCAGTTGGTGAACAGTTGAGATGCCACAGATGGGCTATTAATTACCAGGGTATTTTCTTCAGAAACTCCACTGAGTTTCTGACTGTTTCTCTAAAGTCTTAAATATTCTTTTCCTAATTTGCCTTTAAGTAAGTTTTCCAAAGTAATTTGTAGAATGTAGGACAGAGGCAAGAGGCACATTGTTGTCTCATATCTGGTGTTATAACTGCACGAAACAGTACTGGACATATTAATACTAGACTAGCTAGTACTGGACATGAGAAAGAGTGTTCTGGAGAGATTTCTAAGGCTGAGAGCAGGTGAGGAGATCAAAGGTGTATGCCAGGATTCAGTCATTGTGTCCACAGGCACATAACAGCTCTTTTACTGTGCACAGTATGTAAACGGTTCAGCTCTCTGCGAGCCCTGCCCTGCTCGCGGTTAATAAAGATTCATTACCTCAACTCTCGCATACCATGTCTGCACTGTAAGAGGTGGTGAGTTATTTTCCTGTTTTCATCATCTGCCTTCAAATGTGCTTAATGCATTGCCTGTTGACAATAATTGTTTCCTTGTTAGCCTAGATTTCTTTTGCATATGTAGACAGGGGTATAAGAACACAGAAGAAATATAAAACTATAGCTTTTTATACAATGTCAAATTCTCCAAATAGCATGAACTTCTGCAGCAATATTACAGAAGAAGGATGTGATACATCCTTTGTGGAAGTGTTTTTATTATTACAACATAGAGTGAGGGTATATTTTTATTCTTCAGTGGTATCAATATAAGATTATTTTGTTGTTGTTGTATAGTAAGAGATCCACAATGGAACTGCATTAAGTGTTAATTCTCACAGGATCATTTCAATATAGCTGAATGCTATCAGAGAGTAGTCTGTCTCATTAGATAGCCTGAAGGAGTTTATTGAAATTCTAAGTGCTTAGCAGGCTAGTTAGTCACATCTATGTTGTAAAAACTGTGAGCTGCAGATGAATGTTGGGTGTTACTTCTGTTAATATTATTTCTTAATTTTATGCCACACTACTTAGCATAGTATTAATTTATAAATTCATAATGAGACAATGACATAACATTTTTCATGAGAGGAAAATAGAAAATGAATGACTATTGTAAGTGTAGATCTTTCAAGTATCAAATTTCTGCTAATATTTAATTGGAGAAAAAAAGATAGAAAATTTTTTTTTGTTAGTTCACATAAGCTTTGTTTTTTTGTTCTCTGGCTGTACTTTGCAAAGTTCAGCAGTAAAGCATGACTTAAGAAACAGTAAAGTTCCCTTAGGGACACTTCAGGGATTAGAGCCATACTGTAGTAGAAAATGTAAACATGATAGAGCAAAGAGCAAGGTCAAGCAGAGCACTGTCTGTTAGCAAAAGATCTTAAATTTGATTCACTGCTTCTCTGTAAATTCTCTCTGCAGAGAAATAATGATCTCTGACAAATAGACTGGCTGATCATTCTTGCAGGAATGATCCTGCATGAAGTGGAGTTGCATAAGGACAATAGAGAGATGACAATTCCAAATAATTAGCTGTGTTACTCTAGACCAGATTTAATGGTCAGCATAGAGACTTAAAAACTATTAAGGTGAAATGCATTGCTGTAACTCTGGAATGAATTACTGTAACCTAAAGACATTTCTAAATTTCCTAAGTTTATAGATTGATGTTTTGCTTTAAAGTAGGACATAAAGTGATTCCCAGGTGAGGAATAGTGTGCTATACTTGAACTAAGGTAGCAAGAATTCTCAAATGCTGTGAACTCAACTTTTACTCCCAACATCAAAAGTTACAATTTATTTGTAATATAAAATGGTTTATTGGCAGTTAGGCATCATCAGTGTCAAATGTGTGTGTTTATTGGCTCTCATAAATTATTACTACCATGACTTCAGTTTGGAAGGATACTTCAGTTACTGTCTCCTCACACTTTGGAAACCGGTAATGGGCCTATCTCCTTTAGACAGCGCAGAAGAGTGGCCGTGATGGGTGTGTTCTTATGTGGGTCTGAAGGAACACCTACTGTAGCAAACGCAGAAGTGCCACATGTGCCTGTTGATGTTGAGGTTTCCCACAGGAAGTATGAAGGATGACAAGTGATTTTAAATTTCTAAATTATGCTTCACTTAACATGCTACATCACTGCATTTCTCAGGTATTTTTCTTTTGGTTTTGAAATCTTTCTCCCCTTCTGTTAATCCTTTCTGTCATTTTTTAAGTGTAGAGTTTTGACTTTCTAAAATGCTTGTAATTACTGCTTTTCTGGTGTGAAAAAATATTGCCTACAGCGCCAGGTGGATTCAGATGTAAATCTGTCCTTCCCAATGGTCTGCCAACCTCTTAAAAGCTTTGAAATACTTGTTTTGTGTTAATGAGGTAGAAGAGAAACAGGTAATATATGAGAGATGGGTGAAGTACTTTTAAGTCAAGGAAGAAAATAGAGGTATCAGAATGCTAAAAAGATTGATAGTTGCTCTTAGTTGCAGATTAAATAGGATTCTGGGGAACACGAAGAATGTTACAGAGTATTTGTGACCCTTTACTGACTCCTTCAACCACAAATAGATGGGGATTTAAGGGAGAATCTTACAAGTAAGAATCTCGCGGTTCCTGAGCCACAAAGCACATACTTAGCTCTAAGCATGTGGGTAGTTCTGCTGAATCCAAATCTGATTTGCTTATGAGAAAGCATATGTTTAAACGCTTTAGTGAATAGGAGCAGACCACTCTGTGGCTTTCAGGACTTGACCCTATTAGTCAAGGAAAATAATCTTGAAGGGATTCTGTGGATGTGTAGTGTAATCACTAATGATGATTGCAGGTTTTTGATTAGGTATTTCTACACCCTTGACTCAACCTTTGCAGTCACTTGTTTCTGTTACAACCTGTACATGTATGTATCACTCTAACAGTATCTCTCACTTTCTTTCCTTATAAATTGTCTTCAATAATTTGAAAGAATTCAAGTAGCAGAAAATTTCTTTTGTGAACTGTAACTAAGTGGCACTATGTGGAATAACTAGGCAAACTAGGTTTGGGTTTTTTATTTTGGGTGGTTTTGCTTTCTTGTTGGTTTCTTTTTTTTAAAGAAAGATATCTTCATTGCAGGGAAGAATACCACATATGGGGTGAACAGAGAACCATATTTAATCAGTGTCTTGGAAACATATTCTATAATGAAATGGTTCCTTTGCAGGATTTCTGGAGTAGGGGAGTGATAAGGATTCTGGTTAGTGAATGAAGTTTGGGTGAGAGAAATGATTATAGCAGCTTTGCTACAGGTTTCGATAGTGAAAACCCACAGACCAAACAGCGCATTTTGCAAGTGCTGTGTGTGGCACGTGCAGTCAGGATTCTGCTGGAGAGATCTGAACTGTTTAACAGGACCATTTAGAATAATGAATGAAATTCAAGTACTTGCAATTTTTCATTTGATCTTATTTTCCCTAGTCTGCATAGATCATTAAATGCCTGATTAGCGCACAGCATGGTTATTATTACTTTATTGAAAAAAATACTATGAAGTCAGTTTTATAATTCTCTGGTTTTAGATTAATCTCTTCCTTCAAATATCCTGTGACTCCAGGTCATGCAAGTTATTTTTGGTAATGTGCAAACGTTATTTTAATTTGTTATCTCCAATTGATACTGTTTTTCCAATATTCAAGTAGCTGTTTATCACTTCCACTTTTTAACATTTTTTTACTAGCTTTTATGGATGGATCTGGAGTAAATAATAAATTACAGCTTTCAACAAGTGGCACTAATGATGGAACTGTTTGTATAAGTGAGTTTTGGGTGCTAAAAGCCATCTCTCTTTAGCTGCAGTGCTTCCTCTGCAGTCAACTTCAGTAGGATCTGCAGGTAGGGATGGCTTGCAGTAGAATACGAAAACTTGTTACATTAACACGACAATCCATATCTGGTCTTCCAACAGTGAGGCTGGTGAATAAAGCTGTGCTCAGAAAACATAAAACTAGAATGTTGTTCCTGATTTGGTTTTTGCTATTTTAAAAATTATTTTAGAAAGGTCAGTTTTGCCCTTTATTCCTATTGATACTCTTCTTTGTAAAATGCTTTGAAGTTAGGAAGAGCTGGGTGATAATTTAGAGAGTATTTTCAGAATTCTTTCTCTGGACACTTGTACATAAAAGGAACTATATTTCTTATTGTTCTGAAACTCACCCTTATTTAAAAGTGTCCAGATAAATATAATACTGCACCTGTTATCAAGTAGTTTCTGAAGCACAAAGTGGTTAGAGAAATAATGAGACCTGGACAGGCTGGAAAAACCTAATGAAGTTCAACAAAAGCAAGTGTAAAGTCTTGCACCTGGGGAGGAACAACCGTTCATTTCAGTACAGGCTGGGGGATGACCTGCTGGAGAAGAGCACTATGGAGAAGGACCTGGGGGTCCTGGTGGATGGCAGGTTGGCTATGAGCCAGCAGTGTGCCCTGGTGGCTAAGAGAGCCGATGGGATCCTGGGGTGCATCAGGAGGAATGTGGCCAGCAGGTAGAAGGAAGTGATGCTCCCCCTCTACTCTGGTTAGGCCCCACCTGGAGTATTGTGTCCTGTTCTGGGCTCCCTGGTGTAAAAAGGACAGGGATCCAGGGATCTTCTGGAGAGAGTCCAAAGAAGGGCTACGAAGATGATTAGGGGCCTGGAGCATCTCCCCTATGAGGAGAGGCTGAGTAGGCTGGGACTGTTCAGTCTAGAGAAAAGAAGACTAAGGGGGAGCCTAATTGGTGTTTATAATTATCTTAAGCATGGGATGCAGTGGGAATTAGCCAGCCCCTTTTCAGTGGTCTCTGGGGACAGGACAAGGGGCAATGGCTGCAAGTTAGACCACAGGAAGTTCCTCTCCAACATGTGGAAAAGCTTTTTCACAGTGAGGGTGACAGAGCCCTGGGACAGGCTGCCCAGGGAGGTGGTGGAGTCTCCTTCTCTGGAGATATTCGACCTGTCTGGACGCCTATCTGTGGGAACTGCTAGGGGACTGCTTTGGCAGGGGGGTTGGACCCGATGATCTCTTGAGGTCCCTTCCAACCCCTACAATTCTGTGATAATGGCAGGTCTGTGATGTTTAATTTATTTCTGTTAAAATTACTAATTTAAAAGTGCTCATTTGAATTGGAACTGACATTAGCCTAACTTCTGTAATAGGGATTGCATTTTATCAGGTGATGTTTTGCTTTATTGCAGTCTGTTCTCTATTATTGAAATAGATTATGCAAATATATACTTTATTGCTGCATTATACATGTTTAACTCTTATCACAGAATCAGTATATTTGGAAGTACTCTATATAAAGCAAACCAGAAGATTCAGCAAGCTTTGGATCTGAAACAGCTATTTTGAGCTCATTCAGCTAAATGTAGCTATTTCCCTCAATAATGGGTAAGGGTAAACACAGCATTGCCATCTTATATGCATGAGATCAGTAAAACGGAACTTTTTGTTGAGTGATTTTATACTTCAGATTAATCAGCTGAACACATGCCATGTGATTATGGCTTTATTATATAGTGCAATCAGCTTTGAAAAATCAAGTTGGGTTGGGTTCATTCTGTCTTTGGGGAAAGAATTTGGAGAACAGCAGTATAACTGGATGAAGAAAATGCCTGCTTCTCCCTTTTATTTATTCTAATCTTGCTTTTTCCCTGTTATCTATACCCTGTTGGTCTGAGTCATGTAACCAGTCCTATTGGCAATAACTAAACGGAATTTGATTCAATTTTACTGCTTGCTTATGTAACAAGACTGGGTGTCTCCTGAACTCACTTTTGCTCTGTGTGTCAGTCTCCTTCCCTTGTAAGTCATTCCATATGTTTATTGTACGTGTCAAATTGTTCAAACTGTTATTTCTAGATTGTTTTATTTAAGATTTATTTTTAAACTGGCAAATACAAATTCACTGAGCCTGCCTCTGTGTGGACCAGTGTTGACACCCTGTGGCTAACTAGATTAAATCACAGATGAGTATTTAATAGGGATATCCTATGGGACATCTCCCAGACTTTATCTACTGCTTAAATACAGTAGTCTCATAGCTGAACTGTGTATTAACTGTGCAGTATGTTTCTGCTCTCATTTCCTCAAGGGTATATGTGAAAATAGTGCAATAATATTGAATAACAACTGAATTTTATGGCTACTTCTCCTTATCCTGATTCAGTACCTTTTAACTACTTATATGCTAAAGCAAGAGCTGGTTGCCAAGTGCAGAAAAACATTATGTGATATGTGGTGAAAGTGTCTATTAAACAGTCATAAAATCAATGTTCTGTTCATTGACCACTCCAAACATTGACTTACAAAATCTTATAAATCTTTTTTATTGCTGTTGTGGACACAGAATTTCTCTGGAACTTGTTGCCATATAATTTATTTTATATCTTAATGCCTGTCTTTACATTAAGTGTAGTGCTTCAGTCTTAAAACAGCGGTAAATTCAGGGCAGCACCATTTAATGCAGAGACTTTAATTGCCTGGGAGTAAGGTGTACTTCAAGCACTGATAAGAATGTAGATTTTTAGTTTTAGGACATCATATGAAAATGTAAAGCCTTGCTATTATTTTCATTATTTAGCTGTGTAACGATGGCCATTCCTTCACCCTGTAAGTGAAGCCAAGGAATAAAGAAAACCACAGAATAACTTCACCTTTCATGAAGTCAAAGATGGAATTTTTGCCAGTACAGTTAGTGTGTTCATCAAATAGTCACAAATAGGAAATGATACCCCCTTCAGGTGCTCAAATAAAATAATGATCCATGTAGGATAACTTCATGGACTGTTTCACATCAAGAAGTGTGAGGTTTTTTGGACAAGAAAGCACTTAATACTGTCTTCTTTTCCCTCATTTTGTTCCTCTTTCTTCCCCCTTGCCTTGACACATACTTCCATAGGGAAGAGCCTTTGCCTGTTCTTATATGCTGCCCTGCACATGGGAAGGGTAAGAGGGAATCTTTCAAGTAGGCAGGTGCCAAAGCCATTTAAGAGTTTGTAGATCAAAACTAACACTTTCTATTTCACTCAGAAGTTGGCAGACAGCCAGCGCAGGTCATGGAGTATTGGTGTTAAGATCTCTGTCTAAAGTATACGACTTACTAAATGGATTACTGCCCTTTGCATTAGCTCAGATTTCCCTTTGCATCAGTGCTAGAGCTGCCTTGTGTTGAGCACATTGCAATAATTAGCCCAAGAGGACACTTTAGACTAAATTCTTACCTCATCTTACACCCTCTACAATACCAGTCATCCCAATGTATAGGGAATGTAAATCAGAGCAAAGTTGCTCTGTTCATTGTTGGCATAGCACCATGTTGAGCTGCCTTTTCTCTATAACTGTACTAACTAGAAGCCTCACCCTCTTCCTTTAATAAATCATATGTCTGATGCTTGTGGATATTTCACTGATGCTCCATGAATTGTTACTGATTAAGAATAGTTACTAGATCTATTAAAACTTCCTCTTTTTTGAGTTAAAGGAATACAAAGAAAAGCAAGGTAATTTCTTGAGCTAACAGAAGGGATTTTGTGGCAGTGTATTTTGGGAGATAGCTAGTGGAGCTTTTTCTTCTCCTTATCTCTCCATGGGTAGTTCACTGCACCAGTCATTGATGTGAAGTTAATACGGTTCATTTGATATTTCTCCATTCACTTTAACCCATAAGACTGGTCAGAAAGCTGCTCCTATGTAGAGCTACATGGGTCCCTACTCCCCCCCCTCCCCCACCCCAATCCATCCACCCACTTTAAATACCATAGTCCAAAATACACCATCATAACAAATTTATACAATCCATGCAGCTTTCACTGTACTGAAGATTTTTCTTATGGTTTTGAGGGAGAACAGGTCTGCCTTGCTAACTTCCCACCCTATCTCCCTTTAACCTCTCAAATCTCTTTGCCTAGTTTCAAGTTTCATTACATAAGTTTTGACCAGCTCTACTTGTTGCCAGTTCTGGACTTTTACATTCCAGCTATTATATTCACTGGGGAATAAAAGCTTGATGTGCTATAAATTTACTTTTCTTTTACAATAAACAAAATATAGCTGCTTGGAAGTTAATCTATTGTTCCCATTTGTCTGATAACCTTTGGGCTGTTTTATTCTTTCAGAAAGTGAGTGAAAACATATTTCAGTGTTCTCCTAACAATGCATTTTCGTATAAGAAACCAAAATGTAGGGATTGCTATCTTTTAATATGTTCATACAGGCAAGGAGATCTGAGACATAGCATGTCTCACAATGTGAGTTCTCATAAACTTTTTTTTTTTCTTTTATAGTGGGGAAAATGTATTTCTTTTCTCTTCAAGTGTGCTACTCTTCATAATCCTCCATAAAACTTGAAAGTGTCAGTCACTTAGATAATTGAAAACATATACTTAAGATTTCTATAGTTGTTAAATTAACTACTGAGTGTATTTAAAGAAAAAAATAATCTAGCAAAAATCTTTTTTTCCCAAGTCCTTTTTGCTTCTAATTATTGGGGGGGTGGGGGGGAGAATTACAGTTAGTGAGGTTAAAATATTCTCTTCTGTTTAGTCTTTCATCTTGAGTTTTGAGAAGATGAACTACCATGTTTATCATACTTATTTTGACCTTAACCTTTTTTTAATGAAAGAGACTTAAAATGTCCCAGCTGGCATGTCTCCCACTGTTGTGAAGAGAGAAAAAAAAAGAAGAAAGAAAACTTTGAGTAGTTCTTCCCATATAGTAGTCCTTCCTAGCAGGATGAATAAAACCTAATAATATGTTAGGCAGAGAGTCAGTAATACTGTTATTCGGAGATGGAATTTGAGAGATGCCTTTCCCCAATTTATAAACCTATGAAGAAACAGAGTAGAGGAAAATATATTAATAAGTATACAGAAGCATTTCAAATATGGTTCATTTTTAGCTTTATTGTTTTGCATCAATAAATACAAACCCAAAAAATCATAATTACAGCTTTACAACTTTTAATGTAAGGTAGTTTGGCTCAATGCAAGGTTTATGTACCAGACTGTTAAGTTTGAACTAGGACAGTCCCTGTGATTTTAGAAGAATTTACTAAATGTATACCAGCTGGATATCTGATTTAAGGAGCCTTATTTAAACCTCTATACCTCACCTATAAAAGTACACTTGAATTACAGGTGAGAATTCGCTTTGAGAGTATGTTCTCATATTAGTACCAAAAGGGCATCGCTTCATTAAGTCAGCAAATTCTACTTTGGTGCAAAAATACTGCAATGCAGAGAATCTTTTTCTTTTTTAATTGGTTTATCATCGTATTTTCACAAACCTGTCTTGCATCAAATGTAATCGATAGGTGATATGTTTAGCTTGCTGTCTATATCAGATGTCTATATAGAATATTGTCCAAGGGAACACCTCTGAATGGAGAACACCTTGCTCTAGATCACTTCCAGACAGACTTGGGGACAAGCATAAGGCTGCCCAGATAATGATAATATTTGCTCAGTGTCAAAGATGAGAAATAATTCAGTATCTTGGGTCTTATTCTTGTGAAGAGCATGCTGTTTGCTGCTCAGAACTTGAATTATGTGTCTTTCCTTTTTGGCAGTTGCTGCAGTTACAGAAGTGTAAATAACACTTCTTGCTTTGGAACAAAGGAAGAATCAAGCAGCCATATGCTGTATCCTGTGAATAAAGTTTAGAATAATACATTTTTGGAACACCCTATAGGCATACTTCACCTAAAAGCAGTTAGCTACACGCACTAGATTTGTATAAATCCTGCATGTGTTGCTGATTATGTTATATACTGAAATAAAATTTTATCTGGCTAAAAAGTTCTCTTCTCATCATAGTACTTGAAAGAGTGTTCTTCCTGACCCTATTAAAATGATCCCTGCTTTATAGTGAATATGACTGCTAATTGACACAGTAGAAAGGTCTTAAAAGCCATAACTATATCTTAGCAAATATATGACCTTGTGCATTGATGTAACAAGTTGGTGTAACATGGACTTTACTCAATGTGTTTGGAATCCCTGGGTAGATCTTTGGCTTATTAGTGGTGTCAGTATTTCAAGCTGTTCAGCTCTAATATCTCAGCTTTTCTGACTTTTCATTTGAAGCTTAAATGTGGGAAGAGGTTATAATGTTTTCTTTTAATAGGACTGAAGTCCTTTAATTTATATGGCATGCCTGAAGTTATGTTCAGTCATGTCAATGACATGGAAGGAGCCATGACTTCTGTCAGTCTTGTGGCATTAGACTGCTAAGCCTATTTGAACTTGACACACCACTGTAAGAGAGGTCCAAATAGTTCTGCGTAGGAGATTCAAAACTTGTACCTTAGTGAGTTTGTTATTCCTAGTAAAAATTGTAAAATCTTGGAGAAGACTGGTGAATTTGTTCTTTATGAATGATCTGAAGCAGTTACAGGTTAATATTCTACAAACTGTTATATTTTGTTAAGAAGTTATCAGGTATTTTTAATCCAGTTTCTTCCAAATAAGAAAAAAAAAGAGATAATTATCTAAAAAGTATTTACTTGAAAGCTGTCAATGTTCTGGTATCTTGAAAAAAAACTTCTCATAAAGTATTAAATAAAATTGTGTATTTAAGCATTAGATGTTAATTATAATAGATATCCTGATTTACTTTTCTCTTTGGGATGCTGTTGTGTAGGGGATAGATAATGGTAAAATGCTGTCTAAAACTTGACTTTGGTGGCATTATGCAACAGTCACTTTTCAACACAGTTATAGAGTTTCAATTTGCAAATTTTACATACTAAAAAAAATTGACTCTAGCAAGCTGCAAACTTTTAAAGACTTTAAATCTGCCAAATTATAGCCACTTATTTTTGCCTGACATATTTTCTGCTTAGACCCACATAGGGGCTGCCAAACTTGTTTCTTTTCATTACCTGTTCTATGTCTGGCTCGAAGTTTAGATTTTAGAAAATGGAAAAAAGCTGTTTGTGAAATCACAAGGCTCTTGAGCTCTTAGTTTCCTCTTAGTATCAACGTTTATTTATTTAGGTTTGGGCTGGGTTTCAAAAGATTGAAATTGGAAACAGAGAAGGTGACTCTGAATACCATTTATCTGTATGTAAGCGAACATTCAATGTACATTTAATTTAAAAAATTGCTGTTTCCTACAAGAGGGAGATATTTTTCACATTGTTAAAACATTTTTAGAGGTCACTAGGTGGTCATGTCACCAGCAGGGAGTTTTTGTTTGGCAGGCTGCATTAGCAGTTAGTAACAAATGCCTCCCATGATTCTGTGTTCAAAAGGAGTTGCTTTGCAAGTAACAAATACTTACAACCTGAGAACTGAAGTATAAAAAGTAGTGACAGGGGAAAATGTTTGGAAATGTAAAACAGCATCTTTAGTGGCCAAATTGGAGTGTGTAGGGAGTTGGAGATTACATATCTTCTTTATACTTGAGCTTGGAGTTTACAGAAGCAATAATATTTTCACTACTGCAGTTATGAGTCTCATCATTTCTAGTTAGTACAGAGCTGTAAATTTGCAGCTCACAGAAGTCCTTGGTTTGGGATGCCATTAGCATTTTCAATATAGTTGTCATCAGATCATACTTCTTTTCATTTTTGTTTCCTGATACCGTATTTGCATATTTTATGAATGAATATAAATATTCAGGGTAACTTTCCACAGATTTTAAATGTTTTAAAAGGTAAGAAGGAATAAAACTGAGTAGCACAAAAAGTTTGGAGAAAGCCACACTACAAGAGAATGGAAGCCATGTATGAGAGATTCTTTGTAGTCTCTTAACATGCTGTCTTTGATTTGAGATATGATGTGTAAAAATTTGCTAGTGAGAGAAATAGTATTTGGAAAATATGAATTGGAATGAAAATACAAATTTTTAATGTGCAATAGAATTAATTTATAAGCAGCTGTTGTTAGTGGCTGGAACAGTGATTTCTTCCTTTAACCATAGGGTTAATTTAGTTCACTTTTTCTTGCTTAATGTGATACAGACATTCCAGTGTATAATTTAGACCTGTATCATCCCACCATGCAGCAGAAAATGGGGAAGGGCTCTGGAATAAGACAGTGCCCATGGTGATGCTAATCTGAAGCAGCTGCTTAACTTTCTTAAAACTGCATTGATTCACACCTAAACTTTGACCCTGGTACCCATCCTGTTCCATTGCCAAAATCTCTTCAATCCCTAGGCTTCGTGCAGTCAGATGCCCTTGATAGAATGGCTGTATTTTTACATTTAAACTGACTGTGTCCAAAGTGAAGCCTCCTTTGAAGGAGAGTGTCTGTTGTTGTACATATGGCCTGCCAACTTGTCTTTCAGATGAGGTTTCTCTGGAGAATCTGCAAGGTATGGATGAAACCAGAACCAGAATGAACTGGACACATGAGATCTTTTCCTCTGGCATCTCAAAATATTTGTTTTCTTAGAGCAGAGCTTTATACTTCTCAAAGTGAGCCTCTTGTTGATGGGCAGTGCTGAAAGTATGAGAACCAGGGATGACTCTAAACTATGGCAAGATGAGAGCTGTGTGTAATCCCATCAATTCACCTTTATAATTAACTTTTGTGGGAAGGAAAGTCTAGAATATAAGATAGAAGAGAGCTGCTGTGCCCTCTGATCCTGTGACCTTGTAAAAACCAGGCCTCTGATCTGGATGAGCTGAAGAATAATGTGCGCCAGCTGTGCAGTCTAGATATAGCATTGGGAACCAAACGTCTTTGACAAAAAAAGGCGCTTGGAAAGGCACATTAGTCCAATTAATACCACATGGTGACCTTATGAGGACTAGAGTCCTTGGGGTCCCTTTTCAGAATGAGACCTGGACCAAATCTAGCAGCTGGCTTTTGTTTACACTAGAGGGTTGCTGTGGTTTACTTAGTTATACTATTGCTTGTCTCTATTGAATAGGAAAAGACCAGGTCTGGAATTCTCAATATCTTTATTTTATTATACTCAGAAGACACATTCTGATAATTTTTCTGAGGATTCCTGGCAGGAGCAGTATGCAACTTAATCCTTACCTCAAGCTCTGGTGTACTAGATTAGCTCATGTATTGCTATGGTAGGGCTGGAGAAGATATGGAATAGTGTTATCTCAAGTCGATGGGCCAGTGGTATTTCAAGCAAGCAGCAAAGAACTTCTTTTTCTTATGTGTGAATGTTATATGGTTGCTCTGATGTCTTCCAGCAAGCTCTCGTATTTCCTGTATTATGATAGTTATTCTGCTCAGTCAGGAGATACTGACCTTGTCTTACTCTTGAGAGGTATGGTTATCTTTCTCTTCATTGTTGTGGGCTATAACGATGCAATACCTGGAAGTTGTGACTTTGTACTAGGTAATGGCACAGTCTATGACTAATGAAATTTATTTAGGTTATTTTCTTCAGTAGAGTTTCCTAAAAGTGCTCTTAACTGATTGCAATAACCAATATTTATCCAATCCAAGGGTTCCACGTTCTCTTGTAGTGTTGTTACCACTTTCATTTCTGTGCAAAGGAGGTCTGTGGGATATTTTGAGTATTTTTCAAAAAATTAGTTTTCTTTAATCATTATGCAATAGCAGTTGTAGCTTTTTTTAAAAAATAGGCTCTCATTATCATAGGTATAGTATGAAATAAGTTGTAATTTAGAGGGTTAGTATTTGTGTGTTGAAGAACAGAGTTTGAGTAGCTCATTTTGAAGAAGATAACTAAAAATTGATCTCTGATGTTGGTAAATAACTATTTGTTCTTTGGATTGCTAACATACATCTGCTTCTTTCCTCTCCTGCACCAGCTGAAGTTTCACTGCTGTAATAAATTATTTTAAGGTGATTGATGTTAGATCCATCTTTTAAAAATGTACACAGCTTTTTTAGCTCGAAAATTTTATCAACATGTTTATGAAATCACCAATGAAATACTATAGCCATTGTCAGTAATGATTTCTTTGCTGACTTGGAGAAAGTTCTATTTGCTGAGACTCTGTTCTGTTACTTTAAAAGCTATAGCTTCTCTCAACAATACAAACATGTACTCGGGTCCTTTGAGGCGTCTTAGTTGCTTTCTGAAAGGAGGTCTGGGCACAGTTGGCGTTCTATCCATCTCAACTCCTTTTTAGGTACAATGTTGAACTTCATGAACTATTTTCTGCTGATACTGATTGTGATGTAATTTATTCAGTTGATTGCACTATGACAGTTACCAGATAATAACTTAAGGCTAAAGATGAAGCACTACACAGTTTGCCAGGTAGGTTTTAGGTTTGTCCAATTCATCCATCAATTGTGTGTGTCAGCTGGAAGGTACAGGGGATGCTGGGGTGCATGGGGCCAAGATTTCAGGCTAGCCAGTGTCCTGGCTTAGTGACAATACTGGCACTTCTGCAGGATGCAGAAGAGCTGTTGGTACTGAGGTTAAGTGGAAGTGGCAGCACTACTTGCTAAGAAAGAAGGCAGGTATCAACAGCCCAGCATTGTGAATAGGAAAAGTGTCAAAGTACATCACTCAATGGGACATGACTCCTTAAGAGATATTCAGCTGCAAAATGTTGGCAACTAGTGAAGTAGATTACATTTGGATGGAAAGACTCAAAAAATTACTATACCTTCAGCATTCCAGGTCCAACAAATTTCAGTGGCTAGTAGGATTTGATTATAACCACTAATGGTTATTCTAGGTGGTGTAAAAACCTATTAGCAGTTCCTCCTTTTATTATAATGTGTATGTGTCTTATACACTACATTGATTGCAGACTAGAATAAATAATTTTCAATTATATGAGTGGCTGAGACAGTGACTTTTTTGAAAGGAAAAGAAGTTTGGTGTTTTTTTGAGGTGTTGTCAACATACATGTATGTTACATACACTATGCTGAGTTACTTTTGACTTAGCACTGATATGCTTAGTTCCTTATTCTTCAGTGCTCTCACTTCAAGCTAGTCTGCTTCCTGTAAATGTGAACTGAATATGTCAGCCTTTGTAAACATCATCTGCACTCTGTTCCTCCCAAACAATTGTAGCTGTTAGTAATTGTTCATTACAAAGTAACTTCCACTAATGTTCAGAATCATGGAAGTAATTTGGGGAGAAATACACTTTGTTCTTTTGTACTTAAATTATATAACTCTCTGCCTTAAGTATAAGCTCAAGTCAACCTTAACTATGGAATCATGAGCAGTACTCACATAGCCTAGTTTTAAAACAAGAACAGCCAAACCAATTATGTCTTTGCCAGGTTTTTTATACTCTAAAGTAATTTTTAATGTTTTTAATAGTTGTAGTTATTAGATTTTTACATAGTGTTCCCTACTTTTAAAAATATATATCAGTTCTTTATGAACCAAAACATTAGATTCTACTATTAAAAGTTTGTGTAATTAATACAATAATAGCCTAAGTATGTTTCTCTTTTTCAAAGAATTCAGGCAGTAATAGATAAACTTTCTTAGCACCTGATACTGACCTCATTTTTGTGTTTTATTCAGACTTCTATTCCAGACAATATAATGATGTGTTTGTTTTTGTGTTATTTTCTTATTTGGGGAAATACTGTTCTAGACAGCTAACATGGTTCTTGTATTTTTTAAAACAATTTCTGGAATACTGCAAATCCTTTTGTCTTGGACAGTGCATCCAATGGCATCACTACTTGCAGAATTGAGTTGTCCTAATTAACTAGTTCCCTTTTTTTGCAGGAGGACAAATAATCCCTCATCCACTTTTGTATCTAGGCTTTGATTTGTTTAGTTCTGGCTTGTCTGAGTGTTAGCAGTGCTATTATTTCCTACTACCTGCATAGAATCTCTGCTCATTGTGGACATCAACAGCTGTTGTTTCATTTCTTGTAGCAATGGCATTTAATTGTATTAGCATTCCTCCTCTTATTGGCAGATCATCTTAAATTTGGTCATATTATTTGTATGGGTCACAAGGCCACTCAGGTAGAACCTAAGAGAACATTTTCCATAGCAACTACTTCTTAGCCTCTTTCTGTCATGATTCTTTCCAAATGTGCTGTTGATTCAGGTAATGTTCAAAATCCTGCTTAGAAACATCTTATTTTACTGTTGTCTTGGATTCTAGAGTGTAGTAAGTGTACACAGTGGAAAAAAAAATAATCAAATTAACCATGGATGTGCAAAACCCCCATGAAGTCTCTTCCCTTTGATTCAAAGCAAACTTTTTTGTTTGAATTGGCTGAACATTGTTTTTTCCAAAAGCACTATTGATTTTTGTTACACTTAAGTCCTTGCCTTAGGTTTTGGAAGTAATTTATATTTTTTGACAGTACCACAGCCACTGTAGAAATTTACCAATCTTAGTAATTTAGATGATGATGCAAGCACACCTTTTGTAGTACTATCCCAGGAGAAACCTGATTGTATGAATTTACTCTCTGGACTATCTGAGTACTTTACAGTTTTTAGTCCTGAATCCTGTATTGCTTTTTTTTTTTTAAACTTGAGTTTAAATTTGGAGGGATAAAGTTTCTCATCACTGTTGAATGTCAGATTTGACAAAGAAAAGTGAAATTATTTGCCTTCTGCATGATGCTTCTATGCTGTGCTTTTATTTTTCCACTGTAGTGTTCTTTTAAACTATGATAATTATGTCTGTGTTAAAATTCAACTGTACTATAGTATCTTCACATCCACTTCTCCAAAATTGTCTTCCATCCTGATCGAAACATCATAGTTGCCATATTAACCCCTTTTGATTTTGATTCTCTAAACCCCTTTTGATTTTGATTCTCTAAACCCCTTTTGATTTTGATTCTCTAAACCCCTTTTGATTTTGATTCTTTAATGCAATAATTTATCCTCTGCTTTTGTGTTGCTCTTGTAATGTCTAGTAGAGGTTTAAAGTAGCTTTGCTGACAAACACTTAAAGCCTCCTGTAGTTATTCCTCAATTTCTTAAACCATCTTAAATTTTAGTAAGACCACAGACATCACTTTGCCTAGGTGTTCTGCAACAGGTCTGTATGTGTTTTATAAGGTACAGCCCTCACAAGTTTGCACAAATAGTATCTAGAATTTTGAAGTTGTATTATCGAAAGCATTTTGATTTTTTTGACTGATTGCTTTTCAGATTATTTTTCTGTGTCTTCTAAAGCTCTCCTTTAAAACTAGATTTTGCACTCTGTTCTCCAAATATTTTCAGTATATTTTGGGTTTTGTCAGAACATTCATTTGTATCCTCCCAATTAATGAAATGCAACCAGCAGGAGAACTTTCAGGCCTTGCAAATCTAGCAGATACACTGAGGTGTGAGGGAAACATTGTTAATTCCTGTTGTTTTCCATAAGATAAAAGCAGAAAGAGCAAAGAGAGATTTTTGCTATGGTAGGAAGCGAAGCCTTGAAAATATATACAAGACCACTACACACAGTCCTGTTGCTGTAATCTTCAAAGTGACAGTGCAGTAATGCATTCATTGCTAACATACGTGTCTGCGTAGACTCAGCTGTGTGCCATCTGGATGGATCTCAGATCCTATGGCTGAAGGACACATGACTGTACACATAAGGGTCTGAAATTCTAAGGTCTTCTGTGGGGCTGCAGCTTGAACTTAGGTTTGCCAAGGATTTTTTTTTCCCCCTAAGCATTCCTTAAAGATGAGCAAAAGGCTAGGCATGTCTCATCAGAAATTAAAAGTTCTCTATAACTACCCACCTGCAGCCATGTTCTTTTTCCAGAAAACTCAGTGACTTTCAAATGAAAGCAAACTCTACCCAGTTCCCAGTGGTTCCTCAGAAGTACTGTTTGTCCCCTGCTAATCCTTATAATTGGTGTGTCTGTGCAAGTTCCTAGCCCCAGTTCCCTGCTTTGGCATCTTTTTGTGCCCCACCTTGCAGGCTCAGTACCTTCTACAGAAAAGGTCTTAATACTTCCTTTCTCTAAAAAAATTCATGTCAGTCAGTGATTTTTAACATAACCAAGAACACCCAGCTAGAACAGATACTTTCTGACACACAGCTACCTGGTAACTACAGAAGAGTGATGTAACTATGGAAAGAGCTGATAATTAAAACATTGACGAGGAGAAGCAGTTTGTTTGACTTACTGTTGTGGTTTAACCCCACACTCCCTCTCCCTCACTTCCCTTGTGGTGGGACGGGACAATCAGAACAGTAGAAATGAAACAACTTGTATGTTGAGGTAAAACCAGTTTAATAGGTAAAGCAGAAGCCATGCATGCAAAGTAAACCCACTTTCATTCACCACTTCCTATCACAGGCATGTGTTCAGCCATCCCTGGGAAAGCAGGGCTCCATCTCACCTGACAGTTACTTGGGAAGATAAATGTCATCACTCTGAATGTCCCCCATTCTCCTTCTTCCCCCAGCTTTATATGCAGAGCATGATGTCCTATGATATGGAATATCCCTTTGGTCAGTTGGGGTCCGCTGTCCTGGCTGTGTCCCATCCCAGCTCCTTGTGTACACCCAGTCTACTTGTTCATGGGGCAGGCTGAGAGGCAAAACAGCCCTTGGCTCTGTGTAAGGGTTCCTCAGCAGGAAGAAAACAGTCTCTGTTATAAACACTGTTTTCAGCACAAGTCCCAAACACAGCCCCATACCAGCTACTGTGGCGAAAATTAACTCTGTTACAGCCAAACCCAGAGCACTTACCCAACTAAGAGTAAGTGCTATATAGTTTTTATTTCTCTTACACTGATTTGACTAAATAAAAAAGTATCATAAAACAAATTTTCAATCAATGTAGCCCTTTGGATTAAGTGATTTTGTTATCCATTTTTGTAGTAAATTTTCAACTAACTTGATTTTAGGTCAGAATCTTTCTTTGCTATAAGAAATATTATTTAGATCAATAGAGAAATGTGTGTCTTAGTCCTGTTAGTCTAATAGGATATGTAAGAAATTTATTGAGTATAAACATGCTACAATTTTATGTGGAAATATCTTAAAATATCCAACTACTGTTACGTCTATTGTGATGACTTCTTATTGTCATTCACGCATCTGTCTTGCTGGGCACTGTGCCTTCTTACTAATACAGCTCAGTGATATATATTATATATGCCTCTTTCATCTGTTTTGAGAAACTCAGTATGAACTGTCTTCACTGTGAGTCAATGTGTGTTATGTTAGATCTCTAAGACTGTACATATGCCTTTTTTTAAGACACTTCCTTAGTCTGAAACAAATTTTGAAACAGTTAACCCACCAAAGAAGATCAATGAGTGAACTTCTGTATGCAAAGTTGAATCATATGATGGTCTTCATGCTCCTGGCAATGCTTGTGAATAGCTCCATTAGCAAGCAAGTCAAATAATTAAATGACATCATGTGATAACCTATCTCTTTCATTCCCAATTTTTCAATATACTAATTAGAGAAATATTTGTGTGCTGTTGTCTAATTCCTTCTTCCTTCTAAAATATCTTGTGTTTCCTATAGGCTTTCCTTGTCTTTACTGATACTTTACAGTTATTATTTTTGTATGCTTCATTTTGGGGCATACATTTTATTTAAAAGTGTGTTTTTCACTGAAGTAAAATTATAGAGGTGGGGTTTGAATAAATGCTCTGACAAAATGTCTTGAGGCACTTAGGTCTTTAGACATCCCACACCTAAAGGAATAGTGGCCTGTTAGTTTGAGAATAAATATCTTCATGATCATCTTTAATCAGATGCTGAACTATTTTTTTCAATGTCATCTATAATTAGTTTTGTTAATCGTTGTGGTTCTGTGGCTTGATCATAGAATCACATAATGTGTAATGTTGGAAGGCACCTTGAGTGGTCATCTAGTCCAACCCTCCTGCAGGGCCACCTTCACTGGAGCAGGTTGCTCAGAGCCCCATCAAATCTGACCTTGAATATCTCCAGGGATGGGGCCTCCTCTGTGTCTCTGTGCAGCCTGTTCCAGTGATTGACTGCCCTCATATTTTCCTAATATCCTAATATTTCCCCTTTGCTAGTTTAAAACCATTACCCCTTGTCCTATTGCTAGATACCCTGTGAATAGTTCTTCCCCAGCTTTTTTATAGACATCTGTCAGGTATTGGAAGGCTGCTGTAAGGTCCTCCTGGAGCCTTCTCCAAGCTGAACAAGACCAACTCTTTCAGCCTAACTTCCTAGGAGAGGTGCTCCAGCCCTTCCATAATTTTTTGTGCTCCAACAGGACCATGTCCTTCTTGTGTTGAGGGCTCCAAAGCTGGCCACAGTACTCCAGGTGAGATTTCACCAGAGCAGAGTAGAGGGGCAAAATCACATATCTCAATTTGCCGGCCACACTTCTTTTGATGCAACCAGGATGAGGTTGGCCTTCTGGGCTGCAGATGCACATTAGTGGCTACTGTCCAGCTTCTCATCCACTAGTACTCCCAAGTCCTTTTCTTCAGGGCTGCTTTCAAGCACATCATCTCCTAACCTGTATGGATAAAGGGGATTGTCCTGACCCAGGTGCAGGACCCTGTACTTGGCTTTGTTGAACCTCATGAGGTTCACCTGGGCCCACTTGTCCAGCCTGTCCAGATCCCTTTGGATGTCATACTGTCCCTCTGGCACTTTAACCTCACCACTCAGCTTGATGTCATCAGCAAATTTACTGAATGTGCACTCTCAATATCATTAATAAAGACATTAAACAGCACCAGTTCCAGCACAGATCCTTGAGGAACTCTGCTTGTCACCATCTTCCCTCTGGACTTGGACCCATTGGCCACAACCCTCTAGATGTGACCATCCATCCAATTCCTTATCCACCGAATCCATACCTCTCCAACTTAGAGAGAAGGATGTTGTGGGGGACCATGTCAAAGGCCTTGCAGAAATCCAGATAGATAACATTCTTATATCTAAATATCATAAATATATATCCAATGGTTCCCAATAATAAAATCCTCAGAAACAGTATGTCTGGAGCAATATATTTAAGTTTCTATATGTAGGAATACATTACCAATTAGGCAAATGTAATAAAACGTGTTGTAGTTCTAAAAAAAAAGTTAAGGCATAATAATTTTTAGACTTTGCTATAACTATCAAATTAAGCTATGTAAAAGTTTTAACATACTCATAGTATAGCAATACGTAAAGGACATGATCATGTTAATAGTGGCAATGATTCTGACTTCACAGATCTAAATTAGAATAAAATATTAAAACTGTCATACTATGGGGAGGGGGTGTGTGTGTCTTAAATTCTAACGAGTTTCTTAGTTTAAGGCTAACATACAGAATTGTATTCTGACATGCTTTCCTAGTGGAAATTGTATGACACTGGTTTACACAATTTTTGTCAGACACCATATTTAAACTGTACCCTCAGATCAGTTATCAAATATGAATTATGCACTACCCAGAGAGTGCATTTTGTTAATTGTAGATATTCAGGCAGTTTTTCTTTCTTGACATTGCCCTCTAATATACTATTAGCTCAAGGCGTAAATTCTAATACATATTTACATTGATTCCTATATGTTGTTTCAGAATGGACCCAATTATTCCCTCTGAGACATAGTATAAAGTTCAATATTATCTGCATTGGATTTTATGAGGTTTGTAACATGTGTTATTCATAGGGCAGCTGCCTGTAACTTTATGAAAATTAGAGGGAGGGCCTTAAGTTACTTTAAAAATCTGACTACTTTTTAAAAAAAAAAATTTCATTGGAAAGGAAGGAAATAGGTTTTAGTATCCTTTTATTTGTGTTATTTCTTTGCCAAAAAAATAATTTGTTGATGAGCATTTATTAAAAGTTGAAAGAAAGCCCTACTTATTCTTTAGCACAGCCATCTACTTTGTAGCAAATGACCATTTGGAATGTATTGTCCATTCAAGTTAAGAACAGAATGCAATTAACAAAAGTTTATGGGTTTTGTATTATTGTCTCTGCATCTCAGTTTTATGCATCTTTGATTCAAATATTTTGAATTCATTAAAACACTAGTGACTCTTAATAGTAACTTTTTTCTGAGCTTCGACATTTATTTGGCAGGTTAAAAAACGTTACCAAGAACTATGTTCTATAGATCAAGCCATTCATCCTGCAAAGTACTTTTATCTTTGTCTTCTATAAACACAAAAAGCCCTGTTGAAGGATAAGGAGGCTGACAATGACAGATTACCTATAGTTTTGTTTTCCTGTTTAACTTAGGTGGACCCTGTGCAGTGATATGTTCTGCTGAAACACAATCCCATGTGTCCAGATGCCATTGTTCTTGTTCTCAGCAGTCCCCATCTCTGCGCTGCACTGTGGTATGGCATGAAGTGGGGAGAGGTATTTTAACCAAGAATCATACAAGGCCAAATGAACAATAGGAATCGATTCTAGTAAAAAGCTGCAAAACCCAGAAATAATTGTCATCTTCTAACTTCAGCTGGGTTTTTCAGCTCTGTGAATTATTTTTTTTTCTCTGCATTACTCACGCAGTCTGAAGCTTGTTATATCTACTCATGTGTGAGCAATGCTGCCCATTTGAATGAAATGATAATGCAGTGCTTATTGAAGCATGATCTATGAAACGATGATGTAATTGCTTTCACAGATGAATATGTCTTTTCTTGGGAGTCTGTTTTACTTAGCTGTCATTTCTTAAACATAAATCATGGAGACATCAGAAGTGCAATGTTACAGAGCTTGAAGAAGTTCAGGGACTTCAAAGTGCAGTTGAGTGGCTACTTCTTACTTGAAAATTAGCCCCAAAAGATGAGCATGAAGTTCCTTTTTTGCCTTTTAAAATTTCTGTCTGAGCTTGCACGTCTTTGCTGGATGATTTTATTTTATGTTTGGGGGTTTTTTTGCTTAATAAAAGGCCACTATGAACATTGTAAATTGTTGTTAAGGAGAAAAGAAAGGAATAATTTAAAGTTCACAACCTAAAAACAATACCCTTACTGAGGGATTTGAGGAGAGGAGTGGTTATGGGAATAATGACACACGAAGCACTGAATTGTGGAGGAAGGTAAACTGGAGGAAAAGGGCAAATGGATAGGAAAGCAGCTTTTTCAAAAAACCCCTTTGTGCTTATTCAGAATCAGGTTCTCTCCTTTCCTTCTTTCCATTTACTTTGAAATTTCACTCTGGGGACATCTGCTTCTTCCTGTGTCTCCTTCATTCTAGTTAAATGAAAATATACAACTAATACAGGTGTAATACAGAGGCTGTTGTTTGTCTCACACAGTGTAAGCTTTGATATTTCCTCCTCACAGCTGTTTCTAGCAGAAGTCTTCATCAAATGGCAAATTAAAGGTTCGATACTCAGGAAAAGTACTTGGTGGGTTGGACTGGTAGACTGGGGGTGTAAGAACGGGGCTCCCCCATCTTTCTGTCCCTTAGTTAACGGATTGTTCTCTCTGCTGCTTGGTGTGTTTGGGCTAAGGAGTGTCAGTAGGTCTCTGTGCTCGCTGTAAGGACACCAGGCCAACCTGAAGTACTATTTCATGCTGTTTTTTCTTCTGAAAGAATTTCAGACGGGATTGCTCTTTGAAAACAGTTTAAATAATTGTTCATTTAAGAGAAGTAAGCTATAAATATGGTTTTGTAAAGCGCGTTTAGTCATGAGATTGGAGACAAATTTTCTGTCATCCTCTAACATACAATTTTTGGATAATTATCTAAAATCTATACAGACTGAATTTACAGGTTTTGTCACGTAACTAACTTAAACTTATAACTCAGTTGTTGAATATGCAGATTTTAAATTTCATGCTTGTGACCAGTATGTCTTGTTTTTAAAGAAAAAGCTTTAAAAAACCAATAATATTCTGAAGTTTATTTTTTAAGATGCATGCACATCCATAATGGATTAACAGCATGTTTTAACAAACCATTTATTTGCTTTAGGAGTGACAGAGAGAAGCTGTTTCAAACAGGATCTCTCATCACCGTCTATCTCTAGTCACCTCCTACTGAACTTAAGGTTGAATACTAGGGGTCATGAGGGAAAGAAAACAATAATTAAAGGGAAAAAGTTGATTGAGCTGTTTTTTTTCTCCTTCAGTACAATTAGCATGTGAGAAGCTGGCTGAGTACTTTACTGTATATCATTAGTTCAAACATTTCTGACTTGATTTAACTTTAGTGGTGATTTTTTTAAGTTGCATTTCTGTATTTTGTGGAGAACGGCTTAAGTAGTAAAGGCAGTAAAAGCTCTTGTTTCTATAAATCTTAACCTTGGAATCCTGTTAGATTACAATTGGACTGTTTCTAAGAACTCACCCCGTCTCCCAAAAAGTTGTCATGAGCTCTTTTATTAAAGCTCAGAATATTATTCTTAGACTAACAGAGGTGGGGAGTAAGGCAGGAGTGTTTACAGAGTTCACTTCTAAATTGACTGTGATAAGTGGCAATGCAATGTATTATGATTAGAGGTTTCTGGGAGACTCTTTAAGAAGGTTAACTGCAAGGCAGCTCTCAAAAGAAAGCATTTATCTTAGTGGTCATCCTTCAGTGTTTTATACTACTGAGATTTTTTTGTGGGTGGTTAGAACCATTTTTTTGTGTTTTATTAGCTGTATCTTGAATACCTCCTACAAGCTGAATGACAGTTCAGGGTTATTAAATCTGTTCTTAGTACATTTTTTTATCCATAGTTAATCTTGACTAAATATATGCTAGTGAACAACCCTTTTTTCTCAGTTGTTGCCCATATTTGTTAAAGAAATTATTCCATTTGACATTTGTTTAGGCTGCAGTTTGATAAAATACTGTATACAATATACTTTTTCAGTTTGGCATTCAACAGGGTCTTTCATGGATTTATTTCTTCTTGCATTATCTTATCTTCCCTTCTAGTATGCTAAGGCTTCCTTTTCATATTAAGTAATTTTTTTTCACTCCAAGACAGACACTTTCACAAATGCATACTCTATGTCTATATTGCTAGAGATCTGTAAGATTGCGTTTTTCAGGTGTTAGTTTACTTTTAAGTTGAGTTTCTTTGGTATCATCTGCTTTCTTTAATTCTACGTGTGGTATTTTTCTTTAATTCAAATTATTCTTTAACACTCCTTCCAGTGATATTACTGGAAGATTAATATCATGCTACTTATTTGTCTAAAAGCCATGTCTATTATCAGATTAATAGTTGATAGATCATCCAGTGAAAGGCATCTCTGTATTTCGCTATCATTAAAAAATGGCCTATGCAATATAAAGTGATTCTTATCAGTAATTGCTGTCATGGAAATTTTCACAGAAACTTGATCATTCTCAAGTTTTCTATTGTTCTTTCTTAGTGTAGATGTAGAAATTTAAAAGTTCTTCCAGTTGTAGGAAGGCTAGGAAGCAAGCCTATGTTTGAAGCAGATAGAACAAGACATTACTGTCTTAAATGAGATGCAGAGTAAATCAGCTTTAAAACATTAAATCATTGAATACTTGGGTATTCAATGGTCAGGTCTTGGGGCAAAATTAACTATACCCACATTATATCTAACAGACATTTGCCTAAACTATTCAAAAAGACTTCCACTGGCAGTGAGCATCTTTCCCCAGCAATTGCTTCCAAAATTCTGTTGTCGTTCATGCTTATCTGCCATTTTCATTAGACCTTGGCTAGATATAAGGAGGAAAAAAAACCCACAACTTTTTCTCCTGCAATTATGTGCATCATTTCTTATTCTGTGTATCATGGATATGGGGGGAAAAAGTTCAATTTGACAAAGTATTTTATGTTCTCATTATCAAGTTGCCATTTATGGATTGTTTTTTGTAGTCTTTTCAAAGTTTTATTGTCAGTCATTTCTCTAACTATTTGTAATGCTCTCCTCTGAACAGTCTCCACATTTTTCATGGAGAATCATACCCAAGCTGTATTCAGTACTTCTGCTTCTTCCTGAAGTTGTGTAGATCAAAAGATTCACTCGCCTTGCAATTTATTTTTGTTTATACATCATAGTTTGATGTTTGCCTTATTCTCAATGGATCATTAATATGGACTTCTCCTTAGATGGCCTCTTTGGTTTATCAAGATGTTTTTATTCCTGTCTTCATTGCACTTTGGGATCCATGCAGTCTCAAGTCTCACTGAAATGTAATAAGTAGATTTTCTAGCCCATCATTCACATAATTAATAAAAACTGGATTCTGGAATAATTTTGGATGCAACACCACTTGCATAAATACATTAATTCTTGACCACTAGGAAGGGACTGTTTCTTTTGTCCTGTAGCATGAAGTAACATAAGTATAAGGTATTTGTGCAAGCTTCCTTGTACTTCTCACTGGCATCATTAGTCTTTTAAACTCTGATTTTGTGGCTGCAAGTGTGCTTATGAAGAGACTGTTATATGCACTGTCCGCATTAAGGCGAGTAGCTTAAGGGCATACGTTGAGGTGGAGCAGAATGCAGTCAGACTTTTCCAGGGGAGGAGAAGTTTTATTTTATGGGTTTTGATTTTCCATGGAAATGTTTTCCTTCTCCTCCTTGTAATGAACAACTGTATTAAATATCCTCCACTATAGATTGGGAATCCCAGGACTTATTTTACATGTGCCAAATGAAAAATGTACAGAGTAATTAGCAATGTGGAGCAAATGCTGTTAGAATTAATATGCACTTTATTACGCTGAGAGTTTACTTAACTTTACTGTGTACAAGAGTGATTCTTCTTGGTGTTAAAAGTGATACCATGTTATTTGTATAATAGATTAGTTGGCCAAAAATGAGGAAAAACTACTACTAGCAAAAAAGTTTACTCTTTATAAATACTACTGTTAAAGAATGTAATTTAATTCAGTGCTTTAATAAATTATTTTAAAGTGTATTTTATTACCATCATTTATTAAACAATAAGGAGACATTTTGGCTGTGAATAGTGATAACATCTCTATAGAACTGTTTTTGGATAGTATTTTTGTTTTTCCTGACACGGTAGATAATTAGGAATTATAAATTACACTTACACTCTTCATCATGTTAGCAGGACAGTGTATCAGACTGAATGTTGTTCTTGGTACTGGTTCAGGTCTTGAATTTCAAAAATTCTTGCACAGAAACGCATGATGAGTTTCAGTTTCTAGCAGCAAAGTTGAAGTGATAGAAATGTAGATGAATAGAGACTCACATGAGAGGTTTAGGTGGAGACCTTGCCACCCATTAACATTTTTGAATGAAATTTACTTCCTGTTTGTACACGAGAAAATCATTATTATCACCTGTTTTGCTGGCATCTTAGCCTTGTTCCTGGTAGTCAGATAATCTAATTTCCAATGTTTCCAACAGAATAGATGGTAATTTTTTAGCAGGGTCACTGGGTAGCTAAAAAAACTGCTTCTGTTCACCAGGTTTGGTTCTTCCCTAGGAAACCTGAACTGTGTTGACAGGGTAACACAGCAATTTTCAGAGACGTGGCTAAGTGTGGTGTGTAATAAATGAGATACTATAATGTAAAGCTCAGGGCCTGTTCCCAAGGCTGCTTCATAAATGCTTGGATCTCTTCCCTTACGATGCATCACAGCATGACTGAGGTGTTTTTCAACCTTGATCTCTCAGGGACTGAGTGGAAGAACTGTAACTCTGTTAGTGTGCTGGGCTGTGAGCAAGTAAGGAGGCCACTTTGGTGGATGCACAATCTGCATCTTTACTTTGTACTCTGTGAAATAATAATAACAACTGTTGGGGAGTCTCGGTCTTCCCTCTGTATTGAAGTAGTTAATTACTAAGGATGTAAACAACCAACACGTAACACTTGGTAGAATATACCGTCCCATTCTGCTGAACTCTTGTTAACCCGGATGCCTGGTTAAATGCCACTGGATTATATATTTGAGGTTATTACTGTTCAGATTATCCATGATAATAGACACAGATAATATGCCGACATACTCCAGAGTAAGTCTGTGCAGACAGGTGCAGACAGATGCAAGCTTGCTCTGCCCACACTCTGAGCAGGCTGTATGTGAGCCAGTTCCAGTCTGGAAGCCATCAGCCAGTTGTGTGGCACTATGCCCAAGCTAAAACACCTTGTCTCTTAGATAAATGAGGCTTTACAGCTTCTGAACTGAAGCTGACTCACATTCAGCCAGCTTCAAGAATACTGGCAGCGTGAGTTTGCACTCAGCTGCCTATCTGTGTAGAGGTATTCATCATTCTACATTGCTGTGGAAGGGCTTCAGTAGAAATCTCCATCCTTGTATTCTTGTGCAGCCTTCCCTCAACAGTCATAGGTGTAAAGTCGCTCAACTCCAATTATATTTACTATAAAGATAAGAATTTAATAATATATTGACAATTATTTTGTGGGGCTAATTCAAACCCATGTATGTGTTGTGGGTTTGATTCAATCTTAAGAGTGTCTCAGTGTAGCACTTATGGAGTCATATGACAGCAGCTATTTCACATGGCTATGAACTACTATTTCCTGGAAGTGTTTGGTATGAACCATTATTTCCTGGAATTAAGTGTTTGGTTATATATTTTTCCAAGTCTTTTCCCAAGATGGGAGAAGTAGTATAGTAAATGGAAGTATCCTGTGAGCCCCCAAGACAATAGAGGAAAATGAGATGATGTTAGCTTTCCCTTGCAAAAATGTTCTCATAACTTCTGGTTGGCTTTCATAATACCTCAACACCATCAACTGAGAAAAAGCATGCTACAGACTGCAAAATCTTGTGGGTTTGTGGCTGCAGAATTCAGTGTTGATTTTTTCAAAGTGTGTTGACTGGCTCTCCCATGAAAGGTTTTATGTCATCTGCTACTTTAAAGTGGGACTGAGAGTGTTGCAAGGTTGAATAATTATGAATATAAGAAGGTGTGATTGTTTTGACTGGCAGTACAAAAAAGATGGATGTGAGTGAATCCCATCATCAGATGTCAAAATACCAAAGAATTAAGGAGTTCTGATTCTTCTTCCTCAGGTTTGTGTTTTCACTGCAGATGTTGAGGCAGAGAAACAAGCTAAACTTTGGAGAAGTGGAATTTCAGTATAGCTTCATGCAGCCTTTAAGTCAACTTAAAACTTTTCTTCTGTTTCTGGCTTTTCTTCTTTTTGTTGCATATAATTAAATAGCATATATCATTAGGAACCTCATAGATGGCAAGTATTTACCATGAAATTTGCTATGTGATGAGAAGACGTATTGGGTATGGCTGGGATTAAGTTAATTTACATAATTTAAAAGGTATTTAGATTAATTCTTAAAACCTTGGAATTTCTGAGATGTCAATTTTTTTAACCTATTTTTAATCTGAGCACATTGAGTTTGTGATGGTTACATAAATGTTTATCTTTGGATATGAAATACATTTATCTTTAGGCTGATGATTATGGTGTAAATAGATTTATATTTTGCTGTTTACCAGACCTGCCTACAGCAGTGAATACCATGAATTAAAGGTTGTTTTTTTATCCCACTGGTGTTAATTGCAGATGGTGCAAATTCTTACACTACATCTCCTGAAAACCAGAGGAACATTGTGAAACCGTTTTTAGAAGAGTATATCACCTATTAATGCAGTATTCTGTTTTGTTGGCTTTAAAGTCATAGCCGGTTTTTGTTTGAAAGCTTATGTTATCATCCCTGGAGAAACCCCACTGTCTACACTTAGGACCCATTTCTGAGAGAGAAAATTACAGACTTGTAAGTCAAAGGTACTGCAGAGAGAAAGCTGACATGGTGGTACTTTGTTGTTGGAGTCAGATGCTCAGAAAAAGACATCTTGAAGTTTTATGTGGTGCATAAGTTCTCTGCTTTCTGCAAGGTGAGAGGAATTGTTGAATACAGTAGCAAATCAGGTTCCTTCTGTTTCAGTGCACTAAAAAGTTAGGACTGTAATGAAGATAAGGAAGTGGTATTGTATTTGAGCACAACACATGAAAACTGTTACAGGTTACCATGCAGCAAATGTTATGTATTATGATGAGGTCTATAGAAAACTATATACCTATATCTCATTTCAGATGAGCATTATGGACTTGTGACCCTTTGGTATATTTTTTTAATACCTGTTGTTTAAAAAAATTAATAGCTTTCATTTAAATTAGGACTGTTGGAAACTAATGGCATCCTCTTTTAAACATCATTTAACTGATTAGAATGAAGAAGACAGAATAATAAATGAGACTGTGAAAGTGTATGAATAAAATGCAACTGTTTATCTAAAATTGATCCACGTCTCATAACTTTGAGAGTAAAATAAATGAGTTGTTTTTCTTTGACTCCATCAGAAATATTGTCCTTTAAATATTTACATTAATACATTCGGAACTTTGAAATAAAAGTGAAATAGCTTTCTTGACATTTTTGCTGGCAAACTGAAAGACTGTGAGAATTCCAAACTTCTAGCTCACCTTGGCTGTATGAGGTTCCAAAGCCATGTTCTTACATTGGAGCCTAAGGTTAATTTATGGTTCATTTGTCCATGTTTATTTTTGAATGATTGATCTTATATAGTTCTGGAAAAAGGCACAGGCTATAGCACATTCTGTTCTAAAAGCTATTAAGTGTTATATGCTTTTTCATGGCCGACAAGTCATAGTCTGTCTTTGAATGCATTGTGGAGGATGAATATCTTTTATTTAGGAAATTTAAGGATGGCTTAGGGCCTTTCCATTGTGAGCATTTTAGAGTATAAGAAATAATAAGGTACTGCAGGATCTGTGTTTCCAACTGCCTGTTGTGAAAATTGCCTTTGTCAAATGTCCTCACAAACTGTTCGTGACGTGACCCTCCTAGCTTCTATGTAATTCTATATGTCTCTGAGTGCTGAAAGTTTCTGTTTCCTTTATGGAGATTGAGGGGTCAAGAATCCAAAGGAAAAGATTTCTCAACAATTAGATCAAGGGACTGCTTTTCTACATGTTCCATTTTACTTCTACAATTATAGTTTTGTGGTGACACAATGAATTGTAATAAGTCCATAGGTAAACATTTAAGTAAATTTGAGGATGATCTCCAGAGATTTCTGTACTGAGGACTCTGGATTTTAAATTAACAGGATAATAAAGAAATATTTTTATCTGTATCATTTTGTCTTCTATTATTCAGTCCATATGATTTTAATAATTCACAAGAGATTTATGTAAGATATTATAGAATTTGGGAAAGTAAATTTGAAAAAAAAAACATATTGAAGATTTTTAAAAGCAAGACATTTCACAGAAGTATTGCTAGTTATCATATAGTAGTAAAATACACTGAGGTACATGTTTTATGAAATAGTTAAATAATTAAATATAAAGAGAATTTTCTGGGCTAAAAAAGACTTGACAATGTTTGGAGTTAAGAGTGTTCAAAAAAGTAGTTAATTGTTCTCCCAGTGATTGAAAGAAACATCTAATGTAGTATGAAATAGTAGTTAATGGTCTATTTTAATGAGAATATAACATTTTTTAAAATTTTATTTTCAGACAGGAAGCTTTACTTGCTGCAATTAGTGAAAAAGATGCAAACATTGCCTTGCTTGAACTGTCTGCTTCAAAGAAAAAGAAGACTCAAGAGGAAGTAATGGCTCTTAAACGAGAGAAGGACAGATTAGTACATCAGTTAAAACAGCAGGTGGGGAGACTTTAATTTTCATACTTTCATGGATTTTCAATTTGTACTATTTTATTCTAACTTCATATTGAAAGTCTTTAAGCCAGGTCTGACAAGTAACAGCAGTTATGAAAGGTAGGAGGTGTTCAATGTAAGTGTTTCTGTATTGCCTCTCTGTGGTTAAGCATTTAGCTGCATGTTTGTTTGGCTCATATGCAGCCAGTGGACCTTCTGTTTTCCCTCCTCATAGAGTTTCCAACCTTCTTCATTCTGTGAGACAGAGGAGAGCAGATGCTCCTTGCCACAAAGCAAGATCTGTCCATTCTATTGACTCTTTCTAACCTTCTTTTGTTCAGATACTATCTTATCTGTTGTAAAATAATTGTGTTTTCAGAAGGTTTCAGCCTTTCTGAGAGGTTATCTGGAAATCATGATTATCCTTAAAATAAATTCTGAAATGAGTAAAAAGCACCCTGTCTTCAACACTGTAAGTCTCTAGAAAGAGATTTTATCACCAGCAAATTTATGTTCTGCATTATTAATGAGGAAAATAACCATACTAGGCATGGTACACATGTACCAGACTGGTACGTAGGTTTAACTAAAGTCTGCATACTGTGCAGTGGCTACTCCCCCTTCTTTTTAAAAGGTAATAGTCATAGCCAGAAGAGGTCCTGTAGGCAAGAGGACGAAGGATGTTCAGATAACCTAGGCGCTAAAGACCTGTGCTGTGTGACATGTATGTTGTTAAACACCTTTCCTCTTTCAGAATAGGTGAAAAAGATGAGAAAGATGTTTCCAGACTCTGTCTGAAGGCGTTGTATCTGATGTTTTCCTTTGTGTGAGATTACTGAATTCTGTGATTGTTGCCTGAGAAGGGGAAGAACACCATCTGCAAAATCATTCTGGTTGTCTTAGCCTGTCAAAGTAACCACTCTGCTGTCAGGCAGCGTGCCACTTTCCAAATGAGCATGCCGTGTTAATAGCATCTAGGACATACTGTGTAGTCAATGTTATGATTCTTGTTCTGAATCATGCATTACATACTGTAGAACTCCTTGCACTCAATAACAAAAAGTTAAGGAAAACCCTTGCTGCTATGCTGAATTCCCAATAGCTCTGACCTCATGCATCTAATCGTTATAGCTTTTTCCCACAGGTCTATAAAAATAGGAAACAGCCCCTGATCATGAACTTATCATCCACTCGTGATGCTGACTTCATTACAGACATTCCAGCCAAGTACCTGTGTTCCAGTCATGATGCACTCATGTCTCAGGTCAGTCAGCTGGCCAGGAGACATTTCACCCAAATTTTATATACTAAATAGGCAGACATGCTTTATGCTTTTTAGTACTTCATCCTGCTGTGCTGCATTGAAGAAGAGGGTGCTATGTTCCAAATAGGTTTGGGGGATTTTTGTTTTGGTTTGCTTTGGAAAAGTGAAGGCAGTTATTTTCTATTTTAGATATCTTCTCTTTTCACCTTTATCTTTTGCTGTTGGAGAGTAAATGAATACACCTCTCTGCCATGTTTCAAGATACTGGTCATGGATATTTTTTAAATGCTCATCAGAGTCTTTGGCAAACTGTTCTTTTTCATGCCTTTTTTTGTTTGGATTTTGTTTTGGTGTGGGATTTTTTAATTGGGGTTTTTTTGTTGTTCATTTAGCTTGGTTTTGTACCTTTAAGCTATTGCTGAAAATTGTTCAAAACATTTGTAACTTTCTTCAGACAGAGTGAAGGGACAGAAGAGGATTGCTAGAGAGGTATTGTTTTGGATGACTTCAGTTAGAATTGTAACCAAATACTTCAAATACCTCCATTATTTATAGTGATAAAGATCTTCAGTAAAGCTATTTAACTAGATTAAATTGATGCCAAAATAATCTCACTGTTATCTCAGACACCACAAAAAAAAAAAAAAAAGACACCAGGAACAGGAATGTGGTTTAACTAGGTCACCACTTTATTACACTTAAGAATTATCTGATAATAGAGGTTTTAGAGATCATTCATACTTCTTTAATCCCTTTGGGGAGAGCCTCTGTCAACCCCCAAAGCTTTCACATGTGCATCTTGACACAAAAGCTTTAGTGCTACTCTTCCTTGCTATGACTCTGCTGGGCATTGGGGGGAAGCGGCAGATTCCACAGTGACTGATATATCCATCCTGTCCCTCGGTTTCTTTGAAAGATGCTGTCTCCTAATCTAGTTCTGATTCACTGGAACCTGGGGGTATGATCACCTGCAGAGTAATTTTTTCTCATTTTTAAAAAATATTTTTTGCCTTATTTATTGCGTCTTCTGTTTCCAGACCTATTACAGTGCTGAAAGAAAGAAGAAAAAAAAGCCCAACTTCTCCAGCCTAATGTGGTCATGAAAGGAGAGAGATTTATAAGTATTGGAAGATGATTCCCTAGATAATGCTAAGTATTAGGTCCCCACATCCACTCGTGTTCTGTCCTGTAGGAGAACCTTTTGCTTTGAGAGGCAGAATAACATGGTGCACAATGATCTATATACCCTTCATGTATATATTCACAAGAGCAAATGGATTTTTGATGTATCTACCTACCCAATCAAGCAGAAAGCCACTTGTTCATGGCTACAGGAATCTGAGAATTAGTCAAGGCAGCAGGGCAAAGGACGACAAATGCAGACTTTAAAAAAATCCAAGGAATTTCTTTTTATGTTGCTCCTTACAAATCTTTTCCATCTTTCAGTTAACAATGGGAAAGGTAGGCTGCATGTGAAGCACTGTGGCTGAAAATCTTGTTAGCAGAGCATCAGTAAGAGTAAGCTTACCCTGTTCAATGAAGAGACGTTGGCTGATAAAAGTGTTGCAGACAAACTCCTCCTTTCTCCTTTGGCATCTTTGATTCAGACATCTATTCTCATACATTTATATCCAAGAGAAAGTTCCATTCTCGATTTGCACATCAAATAATCCATCTCCTGAACATGAAAAATACTCTTACACCTGTTCTGTGTGGCTACACAATCTCTGTCATAACAGGTACATCAATTTTAGATTTCTTCATTAAATGTAAAATTATTTTCTACTGTGTTTCAGAAGATGTTTTAATCCCCATATTTTTCTGTTTTCTTTCTACAATTCCTGTGCTATTTCTATTGTTCTCTGAATATTTCTGAGAAATGTTCTTTTCAGAACCAGACTTTCATTTTACCCTTGTGTTAGAGCTGCATAACAGAAGGGTGGTTGTTCCAGTGTAAAGCATCAATTAAAATGGATTATGTCTTAAATCATGTAGACAGGCTATTGGGAAATAATTTGTAATTAAAAGTTCTAATCGAAGTTAGATATTTACTTGAACATAATTCACCTTGCCTGGAAATGTACATGCACAGTTGTA
Organism: Laterallus jamaicensis coturniculus; assembly: GCA_022605575.1. Lineage (NCBI taxonomy): Eukaryota > Metazoa > Chordata > Aves > Gruiformes > Rallidae > Laterallus > Laterallus jamaicensis. The sequence continues at coordinate 12,099,292 of JAKCOX010000011.1, forward strand.
GATGTCAGCAAAGCTCATACAGAAGCAACTTCCTAGAGTTTCTTTAGATAATCCTCTTCTATTTTCCACATAATACCACAGCATTCACCTGCTGATGCTGCAACTGAGCTTCTAATTGCATCTACTCTCCTAATGTTCTCATGTCTCCCAAGCGCAAGATGTTTTTCAAAGACTTGGCATTGTACTGAAGAAGCAATAATTTGAAGTTAGCCTTCAGTGAGAATGAGCTTTACCTTTTGAAAGAGAAAATACTATTACAACCAAGGTTTTATTTTCTGATCTTTATAGATAGGTAAATAACTTTGGCCTAAATGAGAGGCTGTTTAAAGTTCAACCATCATGCTGTATCATGAGATATCTGTCAGTTTGATTTGCTTTTGGTTTGCAGTTTGAGTAGTTCTGTCTCAGAAACTAAGTCTCTGTTTCTGCTGCTGCTGTTTTCAGTGGCATCGTAGACATTGCCACGTAGTTAGTTAACTCCAGTTCCATATTCCTAAGAATTTCAAATAATTGCAATGGATAATACCTTAAAACGTGCAACATTATACTTGAAGCCTAGACTGCTGGTTTGCTATTGCTATTGAAGTGGTGGCTTCAGTGTCTGAGGTAGGATCACTGTAGCTTGGAAGGTCCTCTGCTAATATGAAAAAGTAACTTCAAAGGGTTCTTTCACCTAAATGATGAGGCCAACGAGGGTTGCAATGTAAGGGAAGCAGTTGTGGAATTTTAGTGGCTATACTTTGTAACATTATAGATGCTTACCTAGTTGGAACATCAACATGTTTGCAAATTCATCTACTGCTACTTGGAATGCTGTACAAGAGCTGTGATGATTCCCACCCTGCGAGGTCATTGTAGTCATCAAATTCTGCTTCGTATTTAGAGAGATAGGGCACAGTATGTAGTAGATGTCTCTAAGGTTCAGGAAGTCAATTCTATTAAACTCAGTGAAGTAACCCAAAGTATTGACGTTACTCATAGAATTTTATTGTTATTGGATTAAGGCCAGAAAAACAGATTCTATCACTGCACTGTAGCGTACTGCAGACTTGCACCGAGACTGAGTTGCTTAAATGCAAATGTAGCTTTTACCACAGAGTTACACTGTGGAAAAACTTTTTTAATCATGCTGGTAGACTCCTGAAGCATCCTGGTGTATTTTGTATTTTAACTGGAAGCTTCTTGTCTCTCCACAACCTTCCTTAGGGTTGCTTCAGCATATTAACATTGTGCCACAGGCAATGAGCTTGAAAAATTCCTTGAGAGGAAGGAAAGTACCAAGAGATTTTCAATATCCAGGAGTAATAGGATTTTGACTAAACAGGATTCATTTTGGCAAATATAAAATAAATACAGTTTACCATGGCATAAACGATGTTATTTTATGTCTTTCATTTTCAGCATAGTTTGTCTTACAACAGTAAAGTCAGTTTGGACGCAAAGTATTGACTTCTCAAATACACATGGCCCCTGCTCTCCAAACTTAAGAAGTTATCTGCATCCTTTTCTTTTTAGTGAATCGGTGTTTTCCACATTGACAAATATACTGATTTCCATTGCTTGACAGTGCTTGCAGACTTGCAGTTACCCAATAGTAATCCAATCTAAACTAAAACCAGAAATACCATGTATTTGAAAAAGCGTTTACAAAGCCCCAATGGCAAATATAAGTGACTTTTTTTCCTAGTTTTAAGTAGTTCATACTCAAGTAATGCTTCTAGAACCAAATACACAGTTGGATACCTTTCTCCAGTTTTTCTATTCTAATTTTTCTGGTGTTTGGGAATATCAAACACATTGGAAACTATGAAGACATTGATTTTTCAAAACAATCTGTCAAATTCCTCTCGCTGAAAAAGAAAAGAAAGCATCTTAAAGCAATGAACTTTGCCGCCTTTTTAGGAAAATGGGAATGTCTGATATATTTTAAATTTGATGGACATGTATTAAAGACTAAAATATTATTTATGTGAACACATTTAACAGTATTTTTATGGATTGTGACTGTGTAAATTTAAGTAAAACTTGTTATTTCTAAGCTGGAAGAAACACACTGGTTTTCTCACAAGTGCTGGATTTTTACAGGTGTTTTTACATTGTATTTGATAACCTAGAACAACTATTTGTATCATCCCACCTGTAAAATTAGTAGTACTAATACTGACCTCTGTGTTGCAAACACCATCCCTTAAGAAACAAGCATATTTAATGATTTAAATACAGTTTACCAGCTGCAGTCTGTCAGTTAAATATTTATTGTTTAGTGGTTTAAATAAATGAGAAACATAGTAATGGACTCCCAGCAAAACAGAACCACTGGAATTGTTTTGATTCATTCACTAAATGCTGTATTTTAAGCACCATGGAACTTTGTAGTAGGCTTACAAAACCTTTCAGAAATACAGTATTAAACAAGATCACAATGAAGGCTTGGCTGAGTGATTATATTTATAATCACCCTGGCCAAGATTCCTTTTGAGAATTCTGAGACAGCTATTTTTAGAGGAATTTGTATAGTGATGCAATCCTTCATTAAATAATTAGCTTAAAGTTCATTTTTAGAATGTCTCAGGAGATTTTGGTAAGAGCAGAAGACACTGCTATGTTACTGATTCACTCTGAACTTGGATACTGTGAGAAAATTTCCCTGTTGCCTCTTTTCAGTTTGGGGATATAGAGCCAAAAATGTAAGTGGAGTTGGCCAAAATACAAGGTCTTCTAACTCTGTAAAAGTATTTTATTTTTCTTCTCAAAACATGAAATTAGAAACCTTTCCAGTATTTTCAAGACCGCAGGTGTACATAATACTCTGGCCAGAGGCAAAACTGGTGTTTGGCAGTCTTTAGTCTATTAGTTCACTACTCTCTATTTCATCATGGGAACGTATTGCTAATGAAACAAAAAGGGAGAGAAACAATCAAGGAATTTTAAAAATCTGTGCAACCTGTTTCTCAGAAAACTAACTTTACCAGTATTTTCTCCTACTTGCAGTGCATACAAGTATTTCTTACTAATTGACATCCAAATATTTTAAAAGAACTTTTTCAGCAGCAAAGGAGCAGAATAAAACTGAAGGCAACATGTTGCAGTGTATATGTACTGTACTAGTTAGGTACATTGGAAATGTACTACTCTGGTATTGCGGTAGAGACATCAAGCGCTCAAGATCAAAATACCCTGAGTTATATTTTCTCTGTTAGATCAATTCAGCTGTATTGTACTATGTATTTTATGATGCGAAAAGTGTTTATATTATTGAAAAAAAAAAAGAGTAGGATGAGAAATTCATAGAATCACAGAATCATTTGGGTTGGAAGGAACCACAAAGATCATCCTAGATCCAACCCCTCTGTCATGTGAAGGGATACCCTCCACTAGACCGGGTTGCCCAGAGCCTCAAGTTATGATTGTGATTATTCTGGCAACCCAAAACATCCTTTTGAAACACTGTACATGAATTAATTGCATTTAAGCCCTCTAATGTTTAACAAGTGTGGGAGTAAAAAGGTCTTGTAATACGGCATCTGTATACCTAATGATCAGTAGCACTGTTCTGATACTGGGTTGGTTCCTAATCACTATTTGCTTCTGTTTCAGATGTTGTCAGATTAAGTTGATGATTCTGATTTCCTTGAATTTCACAAGTGGCAATGTTACAGGAACCCAGAACAGTACATAATTATTACCATTTATTATTCTTGTTTTTACAATTTACATAGATCTGCTTCAGACAGATTTGTACTCTTCAGACTAAATGTTACTACACAGTAAGTGGAATCCATGTTATTAAGCCATTCACATGAGTACTGCAGACATATTTGCTGTGCTATTTTTTCCCCTCTTCTGTTTGTCCTGTTTACTATCACAGTATTAGTCTTGCTCAAGTTTTAAGCACCTCACTTTGAACAAAGGAGAATCTGAGATCATTAAATTTTAGGAATTTGATTTTTGCTACAGTTATGCTACGTAGGTTCTTTGTCGTATTTTGGGATGATTTAAAAAAGTTCTAGTAACTTTATATATTGAACTCTCATATGAGAAAAATCAGTCATTTTTCCCTTAAAAATTGTAAGACAGTATAGCAGAATGGGCATTAATCTCTGATTTATTTTTTTTAATGTGTTCAGATACTTTTTATACCAACAGAACCAGCCCATGCAATCAGTAGCCTTGAATTTATTTGTTCTCTTAAAAATGCTTGTAGCTCTATTAATGTGAAATAGCCTAAGGCACTATGTCTGCACATCTTAACATTCGTTTTTATACTTTTCATTTGTAATCTGAATTATGAATTCGTATTTTTGAACTTGGATCTTTAATTCTCAATAGTGCTAAGTACAAGCATCTTATCTCTAAACCCAGTGTACGCAGATTAGTGTAGGGGTGAAACAGCAGAGTTCCACTTCTCCCCATAGCTTAATGAAGCAGGCTATATATGGCACAAGGCAAGAAAGAGATTGTGTGTGCGTAACTAATAGCCTCTGCCCTGCCCTGGTCAAATCAGTTAATTCAGAAGAAAGGGTTGTGTTGGAAAAACACAGCATTGGCAGTGCTCATACAAGACTTTGCACATATTCTCAGATTTGACATTTTTTATTATAATATTATTAGAAGGATTCAAGTCATAGCTGGATATGGCATCACTTTTTCCTCCTTATGCTCCCAGGTATACAAATTCTTTTGGACAGTATTTTTAAATAATGTTTTCCAAAGAGAGGTTAGCTTTGTAGCCTATAGCAGTCAGACCCTGAGGATGTCACAGGCCTGGTACTTATGTTCTTTCCTGCTGTCTAGTTTGTGATCTGCTTTAAAATCTGTTTGTGTTTGTTCTCTGTTCAGACATTTTTTTATTCTTGAAGAATTTATATCATATCTTAAGCATGTCCATGGCTAATGGCACCCTTTTTCACTGGTGATAATCCAATTGTAAACTTATTCTAGAACCTCTTGATAGCTATAGCTGTCATAATGCAATTTACTCAGATAAATGATCTAACTGCACTCATAGCGAACAACTTAAATGGAAAAAGCTGGTAATAAAATAATGTATATATTGACACTAGAACTTTTGTGATCTTTGATCTGGCTAGATTGATGGGTGAAAATGAGTATTAAATATCTCAGATAAGAACAGTGAATATCTCTCTTATATAAATGACTGAACTACCAAACCAAAAAGTTTGGTGTATTTCTTCTCCATATGGCATTTTTGAAACAAATTCTTAAATTCTACTACAAAGTACCCCATGATAATACAGCTAAATACAGTTTAACACTTGATATCAAGTACAGTACCAAGTAGCCAGTTATTAAAAACAAATTTAAAAATTGGGTGTCAAATTTTTCTGCTCATGTGATGGTTGATAAAACAATTTCTACTGTTTAGAATCAAATGAAAACATATCAAAACAGTGTTGTGACATTATCTCTGTTTCAGTCCATATTCCAATATGCTATCCGTATGTTGACATTTGTTTTGCTTATTGATTTTTATGACATACAGTGGAAGAAATGTTGTAATTTAGGCTGTGTTTTATATATAGTACAAATGAGAGAGATGGTCTTGGTAATGGAATTGCAAAAACTGCAGCTGAGATGAACTATTCAGTCATTAAAGATGCTGAAAGACAATCAGTGCTCCTAAACTGAGGTTTGCACTTTCAAAGGTCTTGTTTAGCTACTGAAGTTTCTGATTCATGTCTGGGTTTAAATAATGATTATGGGGAAGTATCTTTTTAATGAGTTATTTCCTGTTGTAAAAAAAAAGGAAAAAACCCAGAGAACCTTACCGTCTTACGTTGCTTGTCTGCATTTAGTAGACCTGGCTAGAGATGTCCTCAGGCAGCTACTGTTTCAGAGCTTTAATTATGCTTTTAACCCACTTCTTTGTGTCTGTGTTCTTACATACTTCTGTGTAATTACCAAGTTTAGTAGTAGGACTCAGACAAATACTTTTAGCATGACTTTAGCCTATACATTACTGAGTATACTGTATTATTACAAGATATTTCCTGTGCTTCAAGCCATACTTTTAATTCACAGAACTTAAAAAGACTTCAAAAACACAAACTCTAAATGCAGATACTGCAACTAGAGAGTCAGATGGACCATGTTCAAATCAAAATAACTTTGTTCAGTCACAAGTGTCAGGAAAGCTGAAATTTGGCCTTAGTACTTTAGATAAGTGTCTGCTTGGCACTTGGACCTGCTGCCTTTCTCGTTCTGCCAAGCGTCTAATATCCCAGCTGGTGTTTGTGAGACTATTATCCTTCAGCTCATGAAAGGGGTACCTTACTATGACTTAGTCTAGCTTCTTTCAGGGTAAGTCAGTCACATTTTGTAATCCTGCAAAGCGGCAGGTGTAATGCTTGTAAATGTCAGTGAAACAGTACACTAATTAAAAAAGAACTGAAATACATGGAAAACTTTTATACTCATGTTCAACACTAAATGATCAGATCCAAGTCTTTGACAAGGTCAACTCTAGAAGCTGCTTTCCATTGCTGCCCAGGAGTCAGAGTATCTAATTTGGTATGTAATTACCTTTGTATTTCACCTGGGACGAAGATTGGATTTCTTGAAAACTTGGAAAATAGCACTGTTTCTTAGTCCCTATTCTTTTCCTGTGAAACTGCGGAGGGCAGACAGGGCCTGAAGAACAAGTGTTTTGGTTAAAATTCAAAAAATGTTAAGATTTTAATGTAAAACATAATTAAGTTTAATATATAACTAGATATGGGTAGGAAAAAATATGCTTTCTTAGCATAAAAACTTTACTTTCATAAGCAACAGTCATATTGTTAATGAGGTAAAAAATAAAAAGAGCTAAATGAGGAGTAGGCAAAGCTTTCTCCAATAAGCTATCACACACACTTTTAGCCTGCATGCATCCTGTCTCTCACACTTTCCAAGACAAGTCATACACTATTACAGGAAAAGAAAAACATGCTTATTAGCCCATTTGGAATTTTAACAGGGAAAAAATTAATTGTGTTCTTCAATGGGGGCAGGAAACAAAGCAGCAAAACCTATGTTAAAATACAGTTAAGAGTAAGAATATAAATATAGATTACATTACAGGGATGTTATAAAAAGAAAATGCATAATTAAAGCACTCAGTAAAACATAAGTCTACCCCATAGTGATGCATTCCAACACCCATAAGGTTATGATTATGATCGTTATTTAGCATCTGGAGTTCCGACTTAGTTACCATACTGTAATGTTTTTGTTATCTTTTGATTACTGATGAGTGCTTGCAAACTTGTAGTCTTCGTAACTTAAGTTGGGTTGTGATTTTTTTTTTTTCCCCCTGCATTGGAATTTTCTTGGTGTCTAAAAACTCACTACATAAGCCACAAAAAGCCTGAATTGAATATTGTCATATATTTCTAATGTTTAAAGACGAGAGTATAATTTATTTTGGAAATAATTAGCCTTATGTTGATAGTAGTATGCTGTTAGAAGTGGCTTGAATAATTAGCATAAACTCATACAAGCTCTGCAATACTTTGAAGTGTACTGAAGTATATTTAAGTCCACTTCTTCCATGAAGCTCTAATATTGGCAAAAGTTTCTTCAAAGTAGTGGCCAATTAACAGATCCTTTAGCTTGTGGAAAAAACAACACAAGTTCTTGTGTCAAAACCATAGTTAGAGGATATATTTTAACAATTTGTCTAATTTAATTGTGTTAATTCAAGAAGTGTGCTAACATTAAAAGGAACTGGGAGCAGTCTCAAAGTTTGGCCTTTAAACAATAGCAGCCTTGAAATGATGTTTGTTCTTCCACCAGATAATTACTGAACCAGTGCTTAAAAATCTCTGAGTATATCAAGAGGTTTAAGAAAGAAATTTCATCTGAAACTTTGCAATGGAATCTTTCTTTCATCTCTAGATGGCCAATTTAGTTCACTATTTGATTTATCAAATCACATATGCAGCATGGATGTATCTCTAGTAAGTTTTAGGTACCTTTTCGAGGCTTCACAAGAAGGTGGACATAAATGATAGTGATGTTGAACATGTTTTTAGAGGCTCCAAAGTTGGAACTTCAACTTGTTACTTTTGATCTCAGGGAGATATTTATCGATGATCAGACAACAGAAGTGAATTAAATGGAAACTTGCTGAATTTGAAAAGGGCAGTGAACTTGAACAAGTTCTAGAAATATGGGCTTTACATAACATTCATTTTTGCTTTTCAGTGTAGCCTGTGATGACTGCTGTGGTTTTAGAAATCACCATAAGGCTTATTTAGAAACAGCATTCTGTGCTGCTTTCTGAAATGCCTTTTATAGTCACTTTAGACTGTCTTCATCTGTTAAAAAAGCAGTCTATGCTGTGGAATATTTTGTATTTTCTAATGAGCAATTATATGCTGTTTTTGTAAAGTCTTCATTTAGTGCAAAATGTTATAGTCCTTTAACAGATGAACAATGAAGGTAATTTGGTAAAATTTCGGGATATTTGAAGCCAAGTACAGCATCTATTGTCCAACATTTAATTAACTGTAACTTACCAAGTTACAAATGTATAAATGGTATTTTATGGCAGTTAGCAACTTCTGTATAGTGCTGCAGTAGAATTGATAAATTCTTCACTTGTCTTCAGATCATAACAGTTTTCAAAGAATGTGTAGAAGTATTGTTCTGACATGAAAACGGATTTTATTTGGAAAGAGTAAGTACAGAGCTAGCAAACATTTTGTTAACCTTCAGCTAATGGAATTCAGGCCTGAAGCAGTAGATTCATACTGGAAAACCAATTGCAGTTGCACATGCTTTTATTAAATCCAGGGTAATTCCACTAAGTTTATGCAACTTCTGGATAAACTTGGTGAACTACTTAGTGTTAAGCACGCATTTTTGAGATCTTTTCCTTTTGATTTTGAAATTTACAGGAAAAAAAGATTTTATTTTTACTTTCTAAAATTATTGTTTTAGGAAAAATAAAAGCTCAGATTAAATAATTTATAAGTAAAAATCAGAAAAAACAGAACTAAATTTCTGCCACACGAAGATCACAAAATGCTTTGTGGGGATATTAGTATGCTGCTTTTCAAATAGTGAGACTGCAAGAAATCCATGTTCTCTGTCATTATAAAGAGAGGCTGTTGCAGAATGAAAGCTAAAATGAGGATCTCTGGATTTTAAATTCCATGCTTTAATAATTAGACCACAGGATATCTCCAGGATAGATTGTAGGCCATATATCTGCCTCCCTCCCATATTATATGGGGAAATATCCTACTCTCTTGAAAGTGAATATTCCAGAAATGCTTCAAATGCCATTTAGTGAAGAGAGATTGAGAAGAAAATCCAAAGTAAAGTAATAGCTATTGAATGGTATTACACAGTATATCCCAGAGCAACAAATCTTACTATTTTTCCTCATTTGAACCTCATTCATGAGAGTTTTGTTGTTAACTTGATCCAGATGACAGATCAAAGCATAGTTCCCTATTGCCACCTTGCTAAAATATTTTTTAAAAGACAGTTTTAATATTATAGTTTTACAGTTACAGATTGCTGTTAAGCTATTTAGTCTGTTACCAGTCAATCAAAGACTTTCATTTCACTTCAGTAGATCCTTACTTAAACTCAACAGAATTTGAGGAGGACAAGAAGTAGCTGTCAGTTTTCTTACAATGCTAGATCATAAATTCTTTGGTAAGTGGGTTAAAAATTCAGTTACACATACCATTCATGACCTTGACAGCTTAGCAAATAGTGATATTGAATGATCAAAGACAACTGTTTCAAGCCCTAAGGGTTAATATACCTGTGCACCTAGATTTAAGCTGCTTATAATTCCTCCATCATTCCTTTATTTCAAAATAGATGCGGTGTTTATTGAGTGTACTCAAATTTAAAGAAAAAAAATCTGAAGAAACTGTTTAGGTTAAAAATAATAAGGCTGTACGTGGTCTGTAAGGGATGTCATTAATGGCATTTCAAAAGTTACCTTTTTTTCTTCCTTGTATAAATCCAAATTAAAAACTGATCCTTCTCTAGTGTGGACCTGGTGTTCACCGGGAATTTTAAAAAAGAACTGCTGGTATGATAAATTGTTGTCAGTTGTGTTTATGAGAGGAAAAGGTGTGAATAACATTTTGAATTAAATAATACAGATATTTCAAATACTGAGTGACTGATCCAGAGTGATATATGATCCAAGTTGGATATAGCACAGTTTAAATGCATGTATAGTCACATCTAATTTTCATTAATTGTACATTCCATGACTGAGTTTCCCCATCAACCACAATAGTCATATTGAATAATCTGTTGTACTTTCTGATGTAATATAAGAAAAGTTCTTGGATGTTCTTGTATAGGAAACTTTCATGTATGCTGAAGATGCAAGAAATTCTGGCATTGCCAAGTTGGTGGGAAGTATTTCTCCTTCACAGCTAGTACAGAAGCAGTGTCCTAACGTGTTGATATGGGACCCAGACTGTAGGGATTTATGGTCGGTCTGATAAACCAGTATCCTAAAATTACATGCCTTTTTGTGTGTTTGTGTATGTGCTTGTATGTAAGTGCAAGAATGTGAGACTCTAGTGTCCTGTACAGATTCCAATATGATTAATTAATTTCTTCCTTATTTAAAAACATACATGGCATTTCAAAGCCTACTAAAGATTAAAAGAATTAGCAAGGGAAGGAAACAGAAGTAATATTACAGAAATTTGCTTAGAAGGACCTGCAAAGAATTGTATTTTCTTCCGGATGGCTTTACTTTTGTTCCTTCTCCAGAAATCCACCTGTTCAAAAGTCTTACTTTTAAAAGCTTGAAATCATACCACATTATGTAACTCTTAATTCAAAGCTAAACATACCTAGAGAATACCATTCTGTGTGGAAGTATAGCTCTCTGATGTTAGCTAGAGCAAAGACAAAGAGAACCTCAAAATCATACTAGTTATCGTTGTGAGGAGCTATGAAATAAAACTAAAAAGCATTAAAAACAATATTTAGCAAAATATTTAGCATCATATTAAGAAATTAATGGCAGTCACAAGTAATGTAAAAGTTTGGATGGTTTGATGAATACTTCAGTGGAACATAAATTCTCATTTCACATTTCTGATGTATTTTGCTTCCAGAACAGACCCACTAAAGGAAGCCTACTACAGCATTAACAATTCTTTGTGCACATTTCACTGCAATCTGGCATCTAAAAGGAAGAAACATTAGCAGTGGTTTATTTATATTTCAGCACCAAATTAGAAAGATGACATCATTCATTTACAGTTCTTATCCCTTGACACTTCTAATCCCCAACACCTCATTACAGGGGACACTTTTAGGATTGCATATATCATCTTGTTTAACTTTTGCATTCTTTTATGGAATATAGTTGAAAGGTAGGAAATTTAAGGCTGTTCATTGATAAAAAAATAAACTAATAAAATGTTAGGAGCTTCCCTAAAGAGGCAGGATATTACAGTGTTTACAGTAAGTGTGTTATTATTTGTCTATTAATTCTCCATCTTTTCCAATCTTTTGTTCAAAAGCCCTTCCTTTTTGAATCTAAAGAGAAACAGAACCGCTATGATGATTTTGATTGAGTTGGTCTTTTGGCAAAATTGGTAGAAGTTTGTAGCTAAAACTCATACAGCTGTATGCTCCCATCTTCTTATCCAGGAGGGGGAAATGAAATGGTTCCAACTGTGCAGTGTTTTAAAAATGTAGAATGACACCATATACTTCCAGTACAAATCCTGTTCAAAGGAATTCACCACTTGACCCTTTTCTGTAACACAGCGATATGCTCTTTTAGTGCTATAGAGATTCTCAGATTCTGAGAGTGGCTAAAGCGTGTGCACATCTGATCTGTGGTTGTTCCTCTGTCTTGTCATTGTGGATGCCTTAAGGGTATGTTTGGTGGTTGTTTTCACTTGAACTGAGTGCCCAATATATGTAAAATAATTTTCTATGATCATTCTAATGGACATCCTGTGAAGTGCTAAAGAATCATTGTGGCATTTAAAACAAATTTAATTGGTAAAGCCACATAAGGATTTCTTCTGATCCCTGTGGTTCATAGTTTTTCTCACATTAGATTTTGCTATACTTCAAATGTTGTGTAGTATGAATATTTAATGTGTCTTTTTCCTAAATATCTTTTCTATTTGGGGGAGAAAAAAAAAAGTGCAATCTAATAACAATCTCTGAGTATTTACATTTTTGTTAAAATGAAAAATGAAAATTCCCTAATGAAGATTTTGATAGAGAATTGTTCTAAAAGGAAAATCTATTTGCAATAGTCCTGGAAGTAAATTTACCACATACTAACTATGGGATACTAGCTGTCTCATGGGTATTTCAAATTGGAACCCAGTTGGACCTGTTAATACAGGAACATACCTGAACAAATGAGTTGTGTTCAAGTTAATCTGTTTAAATTGGTCCTTTAGAACTCATTACTTTGTGAGAAGTAATGGGTAACGTGTTTAGCTGGCATCCTCACTGGAGTTGGTATGAATCCTGGTACCTTGGAGCATGGGTAGAAAAAAACTGTGTCTATTTGGAGTTGATTGTAGTCTCTTTATTTTTATTGTTCACTGGAGTGTCTATGAGCAAAGTAGACTTATTTGTCTTTGACGAGCTCAAATTATGTCCACCTAGACAATTGGCCCAAAGTCATTAATGCTCCTTCAGGAACAACCTTTCTCCTATAAGGTTAGGCTATCTTTCCTTCTGTCATCAGCATACTACTAATTCTATAAGTCTCTAGTTGATTCCTCTTTTGAAAGAGGTCTTTGAGAGTTGACAGCATTTTCTTTTGTGGTTTTTTAGTGCAAAATTACAGGTTAACAGGTTTTCCTGAGAGCGCCTTTTGGCCCAGTAACACAAAAAATGAGTATTGTATCCACTGATATGGGACAATTCATAGTAAGGCTTTTTTTGTATTATAAGTAAGGTTTAAATAATTTCAGTCAATGCATTTCATGGTGTGGAATAATTGTAATAGTGATAAGAAGTAGCAATGTATCATGTTGTTATCCATACACAGCAGTAGCTGAAGCGTTGATCTTTTTTTCAAGATCTGTATCTAAGACTGACTCATTTAGTAATACGAGTCAAGTTCTGTAATCGCATATTTTTCTGTAAGTGCCTGTGTCTGTCAGTTTTCAGGCTCTTTTGACTTACTGTTTAGCAGGGTGATCCTGGTGTACAATTAAAATATTTAAGCCAAAATAGAGCTTTTTGCATAACTATTCATGATTGTTGTAGACATGCCTCAGTAGCTAATTTTAAATATTTTAAGTGCACTTAATATTCCTTTCTGTAAGTTTTAGCATGTTAATGGGCAAGACATAGTAATAGCCTGGAAAAAATAGGAAACTTCTAAAATAGTAAATTCAGAAAAGCTGATTCTTTCTTAACATGCTTCAAACATGACATCCTTGATCATATCCTTTTTCTGACTTCGTGCAATTCTACTCATGTGAAAACTGAGACAGAAGATGTGTTCACATACTTCGTTATCTTTCACTATTCCTGTTTTCTTCATGAGCCAGCAGTCCGCACTTCTATTGTTAGATCCTTAGAGCTACAAAGGAGGGGAAAAATTTAAAAAAGAAAAAAAAAAAAAAAAGAAAATGCTAAAATCTTCCTAAAGTAGTTGGAGTAATGTATTCCAGCATGTAATGGAATTGTCTCAATTTACATCTTAAACAGACTCAAAACAGAATGAAACTTATGGCAGATAACTATGACGATGACCATCACCACTACCACCACCATCATCACCACCACCACCATCGATCTCCTGGGAGACCACAACACTCCAACCACAGACCCTCTCCAGATCAGGTTAGTCACCTCTTTTTCACCTTCAGTTTTATATTTTTACTATTTTGATATTTCAAGATAAAAAATTAGGGAAAAAAGCAAACAAGTAATGTGTTCTTTGAACTGAAACTAATAGATCTGGTATCTATTTCCATCCCTGAAGCAATTTAAACATTTAGGCTTTTTGTCTCTTATCTTATGTTTTTCTTTCCCATCTTTCTTTAGAAGTTTTACAGCTAATTTCAACGTTTCATCATTCAACTTTTTCAGTAGAAAACTGGTGAAAAATCTCCTAGTTAGTGATTACTAATGATTTCAGAAACATTAACTTTTTGGATTAATTTTTTGTTCATTTAAAGTAAATGGATTAATCATTAGTGTCAAAAAACTTGTGCAGCCGATCCCTTTGGCAACTTGTAAACCAGTGGTTCTAAACTGGTTTTGAAAGTGTCTTTTTGTTGAAGCTTTCAAATAACAGATATAGCTTAAAATCAGTAAAGATCCTAAGCAAGTTAAGCCAAATTCCAGAGATGTTTTAGTTTAAAAATGCTGTGTAATTCACTGTTATTCTTCTTGGAATATTATTCTTAGAGACCTATATTTCAGAAAGGGCAAATGACTGTCCTCATAGCATGGTTTTCTAGGGTATGATAATTGACTATGCTAGCATTAAACCTCTTCACCCAGGTTGAAAAAAAATCCATAAGCCCAACACTGGTTTGATTTTTGTAAATTTCAATATTTGTTTACAAACAAATGAAATTAAAAAACTATTTTAAAATTTGTTACTCGCCTGCTTTTATTGATAAGTTTTTTTAAAAAAAATATATAAAAGTTAAGTCAAAATTAAAATGCAGAATGATTAAAACAGGTTTATTGTTACATGGTTTTAAAATTGTGTTTACACTGTATATGTTTGGAATGAGGATGTCATGATGTTCTGTGGTTCATTAGCATTCCAGCACTTTGTTGTTTGGAATACTTTAATGTTCTTCTTCAGATAATGTTGCTGTCAATAGTGTCCAGTATGAGTACTTGTGGTTCATGGACAATTGGGTGAAGCAGACACTTTGACTGAAAAGTTTATTGTTTTGATGTTTCCAGACAGAGAATGCTGTGCCTTTTATTCCTGGAAAGTTTAAAGACCTCATCCACCAAAAATAAAGTATCTGCTTTAAATGTATGTTTTATGAAAATAGTGGTGCAGTAGTGCTATAGTCATTAGTAATAAAATTACAGTTATTTGCTAGAGTTGTTACCATTAGAAAGTTATAGTATTGAGAATAATAAAGTATTTAACTCACTATGTAATTATAGAAAATATACATTATATTTGTAGATATACACACCGAAATACTATTTCAAATTCTAGTGACAACTTCATCTCATCCTTAAAGTACACTTCTGCCAGCAAACATGTTTTCATAATTATTTTCTGAAGTGTTTGGGTCTGATATTCTTAAAAAATTGTTGTGGTAAAGAATAGTGTGTGTGTATGTGTATACATGCATACAGTTATATTAGACCCTGGAAAGTTATGGACTAAATAATTAAATCAGTGAAACAATACAAAGCTGTAGTGTTCATTTTCAGTAGGTTGATGTCTGTATCGAGCTGTACGTATAAGGGTATATCAGATCACTCCTTTCCTAACCATCAACCAGTGGTTCCTATCCTAGACCGTGTAAACTATTTTTACATTACATTCCTGGAAACAGGAGATTATTTCTCACTGCTTGTTCACTTTATTCTTGCATTCTTTTGTAGGTGACAGTTTTGGGCCACTCTCTAAAGCAGAATGCAGGTCTAGATGGCTGTTACATAGCGTACCCATCCTATATTTAGTCTGCCTCTATTTGTCAAGGGTGAATTATGTCAAGCAAATCTAATTTCCTTCGATAGGGTAATTGGCTTAATAGCTAAAGGCAAAAGTGGTAGCTGTGACACCCTTGGAATTCATGAGGCCGTAAACACTGACCACATATTTGTAATATACAAATAAATATATTACCTAATAATATAATTAAGATATACTATAAAAGGCATTAAAATAAAAAGCTGTAGCAATAAATAATATTTTAATTTAACTAACTAGGAAATCACCTTGAGATGGATGAGCAACTGGTACCTATAACAACGTACAGACAAATTTTCTGTTGCTCGTTTTCAGACAGGACAGGGTTCCAGAGATCTGTCCTCTTATCTTTTCTGTGGAACATGTTTTTAGAAATTATTTCAGTGATGAAATGGAAACAAAACCACATGAATGGTGTTGATAATGAACCAACCTGCAAGAAGCTGCAGGCGTAGTAGAAGCAGTTAAATTGCTCAATAAACTGCTCAGTCTCAATGAAAAGGACAGAAAGTCTAGAATTAGTAATCCGAAATTCAGTAAAGACAAGCCTGTTTATAAAGGAGAAGTCACATGCACTGATGAGGCAATAGTATGGAAAAAGGAATCTGGATTGCACATAATATATAGCAACAATGGAATACCATTGCAATGAAGTTGGATCTAATTCTGGGATGGATGTAATGCTGGAAAAGAGTCAGGAAGGAATTATTCTGTTCTTTAGAGCACTGGTGAGACCTCATCTGAAAAGCTATATACAGTTTTGATCACTGTGCTTTAAGAAAGATAGACAAATTAGAAAGGGACAGAAGGAGAGCAACAAGAATGATAGGAGTTTTAGAGAACATGACCTATGAGGAAGGCTTAAAGAACTGAATTTGTTTAGTCTAGAAAGTACTAAAGGGGGGACATAAGTCTTCTAATACATAAAATGTTGTTGTAAAGAAGACGATGATCAATTGTATTCCAGTGCCCACTGGAGAAAGAGTAGGAGTGGTAGATTAAATTTATACCAAGAACAACTGAGTTATTAAGAAAAAATACAGAAACAAACCAAACAAAAAACCCAAAACCCCGAAAATTTTTCATTCTGAGTCTAACAAATATGCAAGTGGAAAGAAAATGTGGACATTCATTTGGATGTAATGGAAGATCCTTTCTTGGAGATTTTTAAGAACAGGTTAGATGAATATCTGTGGCACATCATAACAGCTTTATTTCCTCTTAAGTTGGTGCATTGGGCTTGGAGTAGGTGTTCTCCTGAAGTATTGCCTCTTCTAAATTTCCACACTCCGTGAACAAAGCAAGCATAACATGATCCTTGCTGCAAGAATCTTTGAGAACAGTGATAACTGAGTGAACTCTAATCATTGCTTTTTCTTACGTTTTTCCATAATATAGGTTTTAAAAACTTTTCTGTGTTGTGTTATTTATCATTCCATACAGCGTTCTTTTGTGCAGCCGTTTGAATGCCATGTGCCATACAAACCTGCATTTCTCATTCAGTAGCATATGATACACAAATTCTGGATAGTGGGTTTTGATGACATGTTTGAAACCACAGAATAAATGGAAAAAATAATAGACTTGCAAATCATCAGAGGGTTTTTTAACTTTTAAGGAGACAATAAGTGGTGCATGTTGTAACATAAAAGCCCTTTAATTTAGTGAATGCTAGGGAAGGTTTTTTTAAAGTTTTCTCAAATTCTGGAGTGAATGTACAGTGTTAATCTTGAAACATTTGTCACTTATGGATAATACTGGATTTTCTAATTGATGTGCTAGATTTATATAGATAAATACATGTATATTATATATAGCTGTAAAACGTATGGGCATGTGCATATCTACATATTTGTAAGGAAGAATAAGACATCGCCCATGTACTGACTGATGTGAAATGCTGTATGTATGCTGTTGTGAGACTATACCCCCTTTATATAGAACGGTGTACCACCAGTGTCTTGGTAGAAAAATGCACACACATCTTGCTTGAAATATGCCTACTTTTTGCATGGTGCTGTTTGGGTTAAGTATTGACATTTTGTTTTAATGGATGTGGTTTTACTTAATATCATATCCTGCTCTGGGCAGCATGTGGCAGCATGGTTCTAGGTGTAGTAAAGGACAGGATCTCTGACTTCTCTTGAAAGAAGTAGTTGAGCACCTCTTTTTCAGATGTAAGAGATACATTTAGGCCTTCTGGCAGGTGCTAGGGAGCAAAACCAAGTTTCAAGCCACTTCTTGCCCTTATCCCCTCTTTTTTTGCTCTTCTGTTTAGGGAGAGATATAGGTTGGCAACCATTTTTGCCCTTGTATGTCTGGAACTGGGAAGGATGTATCTATACCTCACAAGCAGTAGGAAGACTACCTCTTCTCTACCCATATACATGGTCATGTTACAGAGAAAGTGTTTCCTAGTTATGTTGGTGCATCTGAATTTTATTTGATATAAATAAATAAATTTCTGGGGATTGAGTGCTGCCACGTCAATAGCATTGGAATATTAACCATTTTTACTAGTCTTTTAAAAACTTGGGAAAAAAGTTAATTTTGCATCTTTACACTAAAAACTTAAATTTATTCTCTTCAATTTTGGCTTGAGAGTTGGCAATTTTTCTTAAATTCCACCTGGAAACATTTTGGCAGTCAGTGTGTATCCTGGAGTGCGGGTGTAATGCTCCTAGCATGAAAATGAGCTTAATAAGCATTCTGTACTAGCTTCAGTTTCCAAGGAGTTGTAATATGTAGCCCTTGTAGAGTGCGTTGCAGTAATCTAATCTGCATCATTACATCCAAGATCTATCTGGAGAAAACAAAAACCAAACCAAACACACACACACACAACCCAAACGTGGCTATATAAATTGTAACTTCCAAATTTAGAAGCTGTCCTGCCCCATAGCTTAGACTTAATCACAAAACCTACTGTACAACTCCCTGCCTCTTTTTTTTACCTCTACATACTGGGTTTTCCTTAAAAACTTTTTCTTTAGGCCCTCAGCTGCCCATTGTTTTCTTTCTTGTATTAAAAATGTTCTGAAGGCAGTGTGCTCTTGAAGCAAATTGCTGCTGCTGTTGGAAGTGATAGACGTCAGTACATTTGTATTCCCTGCTGCAGACCCTTTACTGTACTCTTTTCTTTCACTCTTAGTATCATAACAGGCCTGTGAGTTACTAACCGACAGGGAATTCTATCTTGCTAATGCAAGTCTGGTCATATTGAGAAATCTCATTCCTTTTTGTTTTCTAATCTCAGGAACCTTTCTTGCCCCTCCATCCCGTATTCATTTACTATTAATTTCTATGGGTATTTTACATTCCTCACTATCTCTGAAACAATCCTTAACTTACTGACACATATGACAGATATCGAAGATGGTCTCCACATAACAAATAGCATTTTTTTTGCCATCACCTAGGACTTTCTTGTTGAAGTTTATAAGATCTTTGCTATGTGGTTGAAAGGGCCTAAATTCAAGCTGCTTTTTACGGACCACATAGTGAAAAATTGTAATAATTTATTTAATTTAAAAGCAGAATCTCTCCATAAATAAGGGACTTAAAAGAACTGTAGGTAATTTATCACATGTATGTCTCTAGGATGCACTTAAGCTAGTTTGATGGCATTCTTAAGAGGAAAATATACTATTTGAGAGGGCATATGGAAGAACTTGGTTCTGCATCTACAGAGTGGAAGATTGAAGGTATAAGATCCAAAGAATTTTTCATACTTTAGGGTTGTCAGATCTACTTATTTCCCATAGTACTGGAGATTTTTAAAGACATAAAAGGTAAGGTGTTTCTCAACTTATAAAAGTTTATTGAATTCCCAAGATGTAGTTGACTAAAAGTTGAATGCTTTATGCAAATGTCAATGTGGCTACAAATATATTTTAGTTTTGTTTTCTGATGAGAGATTATATTCTTATAAAACAGATCTGCTTTTTAGAAAAAATACAAATATCATAGGGTGTGTCATGAGGCTGTGGGTGGCGGCTGCTTTCCAAAGTGTTGTCCCTATTCTTAGAAGCTGTAATTGAGGATGGAATGTCACGTGGTGTTATAAGCATGTAGCATGTCCTTCTACGTCTTTTAATGAGGTCTGGCTATGTAGAGATTTTGTTCCTATTTAAAACGTTTTTGATGGCACTTCAACAAGGTGGTGGTGTTTAGTAGTAATTTTTCATAAACTCAGCATCAAGTTTTCCATTACTCTCAAATCTCAGCAAAGAGGCCTAAAAGGTAGTTCAGGGTTTCTGAACTATCCTATTACCTATAGGAAAAGTCCTCTTATTAGGACAGTGATGTGGCAGTGTGTATCTGGGACACTTCCCCTTACGACCACTCTCCAGTCAAAAAACCAACTTGTAAAGAACCGATAGCTGCCTTACTATTAAATAAGTATCATTTTAAAAATATTTCTTAAAGTGTGCTGGTAAGCTCATTTATTTCACAAAAGAAATCACAAGCGATGATGCATGAAACTCAACAACAAGCTGACTGTTGCAAAGTAGGGCTATGCCACTAAAAATTAACTTTCAGGAGAAGCATCTGTACTCTTAAACATATTTATTGTTTTGTAAAGTGGTGAATGGTCTTGGCAACGGGTCTTTGTTCATCAGCTGGAACTGCAAAATATCCTTGGAGTTGCTGAAAGACGATGTGTGAAAAACTCTGAACAGGTCAGATGAGATTTTGTTTGAGATGGATGACTTTGAAGTCAGAGCCACAGGACAGTCAAACAGTAATTATTGTTTAGTGTTAGAATTCTGATCTGCAAATTGCTGTATCAATCCATGTATAATTTTAGGGAAAAGGCGTGCATGCTGCTTTGTGTATTTTGGCAGCCCTGGCTGTTAGCACAATGCTTTATACTCTATGACCATACTGGAACATTGCCAACCTCAAATTCTGATTAGGCCTCAAAAATATTGAAATTTGGCTTTGTCTTTTAAAAATAACCCACAAAACCAAACAACACAACTTAGAAGGTGGACAAACATAAACCAAACCAGATTATTTCAGCTTATTCAAATAACCATGGCTATTTGAAAAGCATAAAAATTCTCAAGAAATTTTGGGACTGTGAGTAGGAAGTTCAGTCTGAGCAGACATTTAGTATATGGAAAACTGAAATATCCTGTTTGGGAGTTTTTTGCAACATGAAAAATTTGTCTTTTAGTTCTTCAGGGAAGAAGAAACCAAAACAAGGGGAAAACCCAAAGCAAGGTTGAAATTTTAGTATACATTGGAGTTACTGGCTCCCTCCCTGATGCAGATTTTGGTGTGTTTCTTTATCCTGTATGTTTACATGTTGTATTTGGGCAGGTGTGAGCTTGCTCTTGTCTGTTCACTGAATGTATGTGAACTTGTTCTGCTGGTGCTTCAAGCTGCAAGGCAGCACGCAACTGCATTAGCAGAGTGCTGAGCCTGCACTAAGCTTATTGGAGTCACATGGATTTATTTAATTTAGGAATTTGGGTAGGGCAAGGTTTGCTTGTTGGTACATTCAGTGTAAACAATCCCAGGCATATTCACTGTAAATAACTAGTATTGTGCTGAATTAGAGTTTTGAGATCTCAGAAGTGCAGTGAAAATTAGTCATATAAAGGCTTTCATATTTTTAAGTATTTCCCCTATTTTTTCATCTTTACTACACATATTCTCCCTCTAGAACAAAGAACTTGTGATTCAGATCAGACATTGTTCAGACTTGTTGAACTGTATGCAGTAAGATCCTATTTGTATCATGGTCAGAAGTAAAAAGTCAAATTTTCAATTAAACTTTATGCAGTTATCATG
Source organism: Laterallus jamaicensis coturniculus (assembly GCA_022605575.1). Taxonomy (NCBI): domain Eukaryota; kingdom Metazoa; phylum Chordata; class Aves; order Gruiformes; family Rallidae; genus Laterallus; species Laterallus jamaicensis. The sequence goes on from JAKCOX010000011.1 coordinate 12,120,752, forward strand.
GCTATATTGTTTACTGTAAACACACTACTGAATGGCAGATACATCTCTTCTAATGAGTGTGGAATTTGTCTAAAAAAAGTCAGTAAGTGTTATCATGCTTTTTTCAGTAGATACAGAGACTTTTTCCTGCCTCTGATGTCTATTTTATCCTAAAACTGAAATAGTCTTCCATAGAGGCTTGCTCTCATTTATAGGATAATATGATTTCAAACTTACATTTCATTGTAGATTACATTATACCTGTGATGGAGCAAAAGAAGAGCCTTGAAATTTGGAAGAGTCTGCTCTGACTTTGAATTTGCCTTTAAGAAATACTGTAGTTCTCGGTTTTGGTATACTGCTGTTTTACAGTTGTAATCATTGTGCTCTACCCATGGTTTCTCATTTCAGTAGAGATCAGTAGTGATGCAGACCCAATAGAAGTTTCTAATACTTGTTACTGTTTCTGTTATTTTTCCTTCTTAATTGTAATTATATTGTAGCCAGAGGATTTTTTTTTTCATATACTTTTAATTACATTGAATTTGTAATTTGCGTAAGAGACAAGCTAAACTGGAGCTGTATTAAAAGCTAGAGGTAGAAAATAGGTTTTGCTGTCTATGATAGCGCCAGGAGATGGATTTTGTATATTGAAAAGTTATACCTTTCCTTTGCTTACAGAAATGAATTTATTTTATGTTTTGAGGTTTAATGAATGTGATATAATGTATACATACTGCTCAGTGTGTATATTTATATATATCTATATTTATATGTTAGCTTTGCAGTCTTTTCCACATATGGAAGAATTTTTTGAGATCATGTTTAGCTATAGAAACCTCTCCCCCTCACTTCCCCTGAATGTGTGTGTTAGAATATACAACACTTATATAGAGGTTTACATTTATCTTCTATTTCTTACTAGAAAAATTAGCTGCCACCATCATAGTCTAAAATAGGTCTTTAGATCAGCTGAAAGAGCCAAAAATGCATTTTAGGGAGACAGTAACTTGATAACAAAAGTTGCATATCTGGCACTGGTTACTTAAGTGAGATAACATGTCACAGGCTTTCACTACAAAGGGGACCATAAATTTTTGCATTGCAAATCTGATTTCACGGACCACTTCTTGTAAGAAGCATTGGGTTTCCGCTTCATCTAGTGATAAAGCTTTAGAATGCACGAGTATCTGGTAAAGCATCTTATTCATGTTAATGCTAGTCTGGGTGTTGTAAAGTAAGTGTTCAGAAACAACCTTTCGCTTACCCCGATCACCAGTGTTTATGTTTGATTTTAACTAAACTATATATAAATAGAACAAATGGAGAGATGAGTTTTATGGCCATTTTCATAACTGGATGATGCCAAGTTACTTGTGACCCCTTCTGTTATGGATAGGCTTGAATATAGGCCAGTGACATAAATCCATATTATTGAAGCAATTTTAAAGATTTATTCAATTTTTGAATATACAAATGAAACATAAAATAAAGATCTTCTAAACTCTAGACACCCAAGCCTTAAGTGAAATCATTCTTTCCCCTTTCCAGTTGCAGGCTCAGTTCTTTGAATCATTCATAGATGGAATTCTTCCGTAGTCAATTGTTCTGTGTATGGAGAGGAGAGTTCATGAAATTAGTTCTCAGCTGTTTGCTCCTAGAAATTGAGTAGCAGGTAAAAGAATCTCTAAGGTCTGAAAGATTCTGATTTTAAGCTAAGTTTTTTTATTTGAAAGAAATGTCATTACTTATCAGGTAGGTTTCCTTGTCACAAGGAGAAATTAGCATTTGTAAATGTGATTGTTTGCTGTAAGTAGGACAGATTCACAGTACAGAGTCAGTAGTTACATGTTTAATGACCCATTAGTAGCCACAGATAATAAGGAGAGTAGTGTAAATCAGTCATTGGAAAGAAAGTTAGTTTAAGAGATGAGCAGGTTATCACTAGATTTATTTAACCCAAGTTAAGACATTAATTCTTAGCAAGCCAGCACTTGAAAGGAAATGTGATGAGCCTTGTCAAGAGGGGTCTTCTGTTGTGGGAAGAGAGCCAGAAAGGCTTAATGCATCAAGTTTTTAATGTTGCCTGTGTTGTGAAAGCTTTTGTCTAAAGGGAGATTAGTTATTTGTTTGTTTTTTGGGTTTTTGTAATTTAAAGATAGGATTCTACAATGATATTTGCATGCTATAAAATTGAGGGGATAGGTATGCAGTACTTCAACTCATTGAAGTATTTGCCCTCTCTTTTTTGAATCAGATTTACTACATTCTTCACTTGAGGTAACCAAATTTTATACACTAACAGGCTTCATATCATTGAAGAATTTTCCAGTCTGATTGAATCTACATAAGGGTTTTAGTTCTGATCAAGAGTGAAGATTCAAATCAAATCTTATCATTCCCACTTTTTGCACTGCTGTTCATATCCATAAGTACTGTTGCAGTAGGCATACTGAATTCCTTTTTGCTTAAATTTAACAGAAAGATCCATTCCAGAAGGTCCCCTAACACAGTGCAATTGCTAAAAGGGAATTCAGTCTTGAAGACTGTGCAAAATCAATCCAGAATACCCCCGCCACCACCCAAGATAGGTGTGATGTGCAAATGCCAATACTCAGTACCAGTTGTTAGCTATAGGTCTCTTGCTGTTGCACCACACTGACAAGTATATCCTCTTGCAGCTATGTTCAAGAGTATGCTATACGCAGAATGATTATGAGTAGGCTTATAATTTCTGGCATTTGATTATTAATTTCTTTTCAGATATACTTAATCATGGAGACCGTTATTAAAGTTATCCTTTGTTTCTAACCTGCTGTGTAATGTAACCTTTCTGTCTGAAGGCTGCTGTTACTACTGAAACTGATGAATCTTACAGAATGATGGCTGAGAAATGTGCCTGCAAAACTTGTATTGAGATAAACTTCTTGTACAAGTTTTCTTCATCAGTATCTAGTGTTGGACCAGAACAGTAAATCATATTTATTTACACCAGGCATTTCTTTTTGAGATGTTAAGCAAATACGATTAGTAGCACCACAGAAAAAAAGCAAGGACTTGCAAAAGAATGAGATAAAATCACTGAATAAATAAGCTATAAATAACCTGTGTTCAGAGGCCTTAATGTTATTTGAGTTTATACTACTGTACTAATTCTGTGTCCAAATTAGAGACGTGCATGTCAGTCCCAAAAATAGGAGGCATTCAATCTTAAATATTTTGAATTTATAATAATTTTATAATAATTAAGCATGTACACTAATTGGGTATAATGAAAAGGTATTTCTTGAATTTTGTGGGATTTTTTCCTTTTTATTTGTCTTTAATTGAGATTTTGCTTTGCAGTTTTTGTCACTGAACTGCTATTCTTGGCCCTATAAACCAATGAAAGATCCAAGTTTAAAAAGCGGTTAATGTACACAAACATTAATCAAAAATTGCTTGATTATAGTTTATTGTTTGAAAGAGCCATAGATTAATGGTTCTGTAGGATACACACAGATATGAAAGACTAAGCTTTCTTCTGGGAGACTCTAATCCAATATTAATAAATGATAAAGCATAACTCTAGCTTTTATTTTGCTTCACAGTATGTCAAGAATGCAAAAAAAGCTAATAAACTTAATTTGTCTCAGAATATCACTGAAGAATTCTGTATTCTCTTCCATTTTCTGTTTGCATTGAGGTGTCAAAACTTATTTTCTTCACAAGCCAGTAAAACCACAATCCTGATTCTTAGTGTTTTTGGGTAGTTTTTCCTAGATGCAGAGAAAAATCTGTAAAGCCTGTAACACTAAATTATACTATTAAATTAATATCCACTCTTCGAAACCTAACAGGCAGCAGAATGTAGTGATACTTGAGTCTTATAACTTTGAGCCAATGGAAGGAGGTAGGGCAGGCTTGAAAAACCACTTGTCTACATTTTGGGAATAGTAAGTGAGCAATGAGAATATTGCTTTATGATCTTGCATCTGCATATTCTGGCTTCTGTTAAATTAAAAAGTGGTAGCACATATAATGAAATGATGGTTCTTTGTTATAATCTTTTCTATCTTTTTTTTTTTTAATGAGAAGGTGGGTTGACATTTTGTGATATCAATTGGAATGTTCCTTTTACCTCAGCTATCACCAAGCATCAAATATTTTTAGGTCAGTGCATTACCTAGCTTCAATATATGACATGATTAACTAAACAATAACATATTAGGTAATAAAGCACATAATTATGAAAAGTTGAGGTTTTTTGTTAGGGATGCTAAGTGGGTCAGCTTTACACTACACTTTATCTTCTATGAATAATTCGTGTGTAGAATTCAAAATGAGATATGCATATATTTTCTGGAATAGGTACAAATCAAGTTAAAATAGTATATAGATGCAGGCTTTTAAACAAGGCAGCATGTTGAGACTGGTTATGAAAAAATTGAAAATCAGTGAGGGTTTTTTTTCTCTTCAGTTGTCTGTCAAAACAGATAACTACTTAATTTTTTATGAACTTGTTAATCAGTAAAATATAAAACATGTAATAAACTCTGTGCACATAGTAGGATCATGGTGCAGGCATTACCCTTGTAATAAATGTGAAGAAAAAAAGACAGAAAATGGTTTTGTCAATTGTGGATGTTGAGGGTGAGGCGGACAATGATCATAATCCTGTGGACCACTCAATAATTTCTTCATTAAATCTGTTGTTTCTTTGTGGTTTTTTTTAAATATTTTGAATAGTTAGCCATATCTTTTAGACAGTGTCTAAGTCTTGACAGAAAATTGTCAGATTATCCAGAACTGATGGGCTATTGATGTACTATATTTGCCATCTAATTACTTTATACAAATCTCTGCATAACATTTTTCTGCTAGAGAAAAGAGCTGTCTCCTTTTCTGTATATGTTAGTTAATAGTGATCAAAAAATCTTTTGTTTTCTGTGTGACCAGTTAGGTTGAGACTCTTCTGTCTCTCTCTGCCAAATTTATTTTTCAATTAAAGAAATTTCAATAAAAAATTTCAGCTGTTTCCCAATCCAGTTACATTCTTTCAAATGTTCACAAAATATTTTTGATACCAGCAATTTCAGATATAGTCCCCTGCCTTCTAAGTTTGCCCTGCATGTTTTCAAATGATGCCTGTATACATTATTTCAGTCATATGTCTATGCAGCTGTTAACATTTATTCAACCAATCCCAAATATGTTCAGTCTTTGCTAGACTTTTCTTTCAGATTATGGGAATACGGATCCAGTTTGGATGAGAAAAGATATCTGCAGGTCTCTTTCCTTCTCCAGCAATATTCAATCCATATAGAGCTAATTTTGCTGACAGTCTTGTGGCACATAATCAGCCTTACAGAAATCTCAGCATATTATTTCAAAGCATTTACCTTATCAAAAAGAGTCTCTATGTAATTGAAAAAGAAAGCTATTTTGACAGGACCAGTACTCAACAAGGCAATGTTGATTGACATTAACTGAGCTCCAGCTTTTAATTTATTGCTTATTGTATATCAGGATCAGTGTCAAACTCTATAGTCTGTAATTTCTTATAATTCCCTTTAAAAATATTTGACAATATTTTCACCTCTTCTAGAATTCTGCCAAAAAGAGATCACACAAATAATTGAAGTGAAAATGAACACTTGAAGAATTACCATGCCCTACCCAGCAAAACAGCTGTATGGAGTTAGGAGTCACTTGGAAATACACCGAGTTGCCCATTTTGTTGATTTTTGCTTTTTTTAAAGATATCACCAAAGATTAACCTAATGCATTCTGTTAGTGAAATAGGATCAAACTGCTCAGTGGAAAAGAAATCCTTGGTCTTTCTTCAACCTTTTCTCTGCAAAAACCCTTGTCAACTTCAAAGTCAGTTCAATTAGCATTAGTTGGCCTGAATAAAAGTAGCTCCTGTAGAATTCAGGGGAAAGGACTCTTGTTTTCAGTGAGGCAAATCCAGCCATTGGAAGTTTTACAGGATTTGTCTCTTTGTTTCAAGAATAAATAAGAATATTCAGGCTTTACTGTGTCTTCGCTTTGTGGTGTTCCAAGTTAACTGTAAAAGATTTGCCCACATTTCTTCTGTGTTAAACGATAGCTAAGTTTATAGTGGACTGTCAGATTTCTTTACTTAATTCAGCAACATGCAAGACATCTATCTTAACATCTGGTTTTTAATAACAGTTGACATCTGGGAGCTCTTTTTTATTCCAAGAATGGACTAGGAACAGTAGTGATACTGGCAGTGTATATTTTCAGGCTGAAATTCCTGTCCATTTCAATCATAATTAATTACCATTCATTTTATTTAGTTTTTAGATTTAATTAAGTGCCAGCAATATGTTATACGAGCTAACTTTCAAAATTTTGAAACTGTAGAATGTAATATTTTATGTTTCTAAAATATAAATGGGTGAATTTTAAGGAGTTCTAAAATGATAAAATTTTAATTGATTTTGAAACACTGAGTTAAATGAAAAACATTGTGTTGAGGACCTCTGTGTTCTAGAAGCTGAGTATCGCATCAGAATTTGACATAGTAGAAATATATATAGATATGCACATACATATCTGGGAGTGCATAGATAAAATATCATTATAAAAAAATTTCATCTTCAGTAAGTGTATCCAGGGAAAAACTTTTCACTCTCCTGTTTTAATCTTGTGGGTTTTATTATTTTTTAACTTCCAAGTTTATAATAAATGTAAAGAAAGGCTTTCTGCTTTCAGTATTTCCACAGTGAAATAATCTCTCTTAAATATAAATTCATGAATGTGTGTTTGATTTTTTTGTATTTTCCAGTAATGTTATCTATCATTCAAAGTTTAACTGAAAATCCTAATGGTTCAAAAATGGAAAAAAGGAGAGCAACTGTCTAGCAGTAGTCAACAACGTGCTGTGTTTCAGAATTGCTTAAAAGACAGATGTAATTAATAGCATGTTAGAAAAGTGTAATTCACTAATGATAGATTTTTTGTTTCTGCAGCAGTTTTTTATCTTTTAACCCAACAGAATGTAAGACAATTTGATTACAATAATTACTTAAAAGGTTTGATGTATGTCTGTTTCAATGTTGGTTTGAATTGTGTGCAATGAAAAAATAGGTAATATTTTAATATTTAATCTTATAATCTTCTTCCTACACACTGTTTTAATTATGTAGGAAATTGATTATGTCACTGTTCTTGATTTTTAATTTTTTTTTTTGGTTGCTATAGATGAAGGTTTTTGTATATGTAACACAAACTTGTTCGGTTGTTTTCACTGGCTTGCTTTTTAAAGAAAAACAACAACAAAAAACTAAGAAAATTGTATTCTATATGCACAAAAGTAACTAACCTTTTCTTCTTTCATTCCAATGCTAACATCTACTCTGTGCGTCTCCTAATATCTGGCACGCAGGATGATGAGGAGGGTATATGGGCATAGCCGTTCCTGTAAACCAAAGTTCCAGTTTTGTTTTGAGGGGTAAGAAATTCTCTTTTCTATCTTTCAAGTTGCAGTCTTATTTTTATTGTGTTACTTTAAACTGTGTGGGGCTGTGTGATTTTCGACAAGTGTTTATGTGAACCCTGTAAGAAATGCTTTTTCATATGCAATGAACAAAGAGAAATTATGCCTAATGGTTTAATTTTTTTCATAGCCACAACAGGTAGGTACAGGACTTTAGGGAGAGTGTATTTGTATCTGTTTGTATCAGTCCAAACAACTTGCTGTTTTGAGTAAAATTAGTATTTAAGCCAGTATTAATCTGTTATTTCAAAAATCACTATAAAAATATTGTTATTCCTTTGCAGAATGAGTGTGAATGTTTGATACTTAAGAAAGTTTGACACAGATTAAGCCATGCTGTTTTACTGGAATAGAGTGTATGGACAAAATGAAACTACTTGTTAAGGTAAAATGTTCAGTGAAATTTTAAAATAAGCAGCAGATGCTTAGTAAGGGAAGTAAGTATCTATTTATGCAATAAATACTCTTTGCCTGAAATATTCTGATGGACTAACATCCATACAAGAATTTGGCTGTGATATTTAGAGTCCAAAGTGGAGCTTATTTTGCATAAGCCTTCAATTATGAGAATGTACCATGTTGTCACTGTGTGTCAGGTATTGATGAGTGCATATCTATTTTTCTATTGAAGCTGGAGTAATTTGTAGCTCATGATCACTGTGATCTCAGCATTGCGAAGACTGTCAGGCCTGGTGGTTTTCTCATAGAAAATATGGCTCATGTCACCACTTCTTACTGGAGCAATTCTGTTTATTGTAGTGGGGCTGTTCAGAGTAGCACAATCTTCTTTCATGAGTAGAGTTTATCACAATTGTAATATATTATTAAAGTTGCCATACTTTATATTGCTTTGGCCCCTGTCACCCCATGTCAAAGTCTTCATGATTTGTGTAGTTTCCCATAGTGTGATAAACCATGCTACAAGTCAGTTGTTCTATCTGACAGTAATAAAACATCCAAAATAATTTTCATTCTTATTTGCTTACTTTTTAGAACAGTTGGGAGATGCAGAATCAGTGTTATCCATAGTGAATAATTTGTATTTTGTTTTAAAGTATTAGTCAGTTGAAGCTTTCTATCACAGAGAAGTTTTAGATTAAAAAAATTTTAAATATAATAATGGGCACTGTGTTACCATGAATATTTAAAAGAAGGCAACTTTGGTTTCTCAGAGTATAGTTATAAAACTATTTTGGTTTCTATGCTTTCTGACTCAGTTTTAAACGTCATACTTGTACAGGTTGTATGGGTAGACAACTTCTTTGTTTATGTGCACTTGTTGCATGTGGTAACAGTAGGAAAGGATGTGATGCATATTCTAAATTTTTTTAGTTACACTTCTTTTCTGAAAATAAAAAAGAATCTGGAATTGGTATTTTTATATGAAAATGTAAAGAAAAAAAGTTTGTGTTTTCTTGGTGTTTTGTTCTAACTAAGTAGCAAGCTCTGTTAATGGCAGCTGCATGATAGTTTAATAGCAATTTATGATGTTATTTAAAAGTAATGTAATTTTCAGCTGTTTGTCAGCATCATTCTTCTCTTTTGGGTGTGGAGAGCAGATCTTTGTTTATTTTCCTGGCCCACATATATTTCAGATTTCAAAACAGACATTCCTCTCTAACTCTTTTGTTCAAATGCCAGCATAATTTATCTAGTGTCCTTATATACCAGATCCTTGACAAATAACTTGTTTGCTGTTTCTTTTCAGGTGGGGGAGCAGTGCAGAGGTAGTGTAACAAGTAGCTGGTAGCGGGCATAGCTTGTTCTCCAGATTGAGGTTATGAGCAGATCTATCCTTGTAGGTAGAATCGTGCTGGAATGGCTATCATAAGGTGAAAATTCATGTCATAGACCTCCTTCCCTAGGGGAAACAAATAATTTACCTCCCAGACCTACAAACCTTTCTGAAAATACATGTGGTAATATTACATTTCCTCATATTCAGTATTAAAGCACTGTATGTCATTAAAAAGAGAGGCTTGCAAAAGATACAATTAGAAAACATAGTGGATCAACCTTTCTATTTTGCACAGACTTGAGACCTAACTGCTAGATTTGGCGATCTTGGCTCCTGTAGCTCAGCAGTGGTGATTGCTGAGGGAGAACTGAGCTCCTTAGCTGTTACTCTAAGCCAGAGGAACACTGCAGTTAGTTCGGAGAAGTAATCTTGAGGAGTAAAAGTCATGACATATGGTACTTTCCCAGGTCTTTATTCTTACTCTCTTATGTTTGAGCAAGGCAGCAGTTAAAAATTGCTGGATTGTGAGAACTTTATGGTATTTTCTGCCACATAGACTACAGCTCTGGATCTGTTAGGGAAATTAATTTTTTTGATAATTGGATCATATCTTCTTTCTACCCACAATCAATACTAGGAATTGAAAGACTGATATATTTGAATCTTTCAGACAATGTCTTGTAAAATGCACATTTATACACATTTGTTTGCTTTGTAAGAACTCTGAAAATAATTAGTTCTGTTGCCACTACTTGCTGTATGATACACCTCTTAGAATCCACTTTTATGATGCTGTCGTTATGGATTGAAAGGAATAGTGCCTGTGATTTAGTTTTGGAACATGTTAATTTCTATTGCTATTTATGACACACAAGATCTGTCTTGGATACATATGAATCAGGACTAGGTTAATAGCTCAAATGGCTAGTAATCAGGGTAAAATGATCTTGTCTTGAACATTGCAATTGCTATTTAAAAGTGTCATTGTTAACATGAATAGAATATCCAAGTAAGTAATTACAATAAATCCATTTCTGTGCAGTTATAAAGCTCTAGACATAAATGTTACTGCCAAGCACTCTGCCCTGTGTTTTTGACAGTGTACATTAGAGGAGTCTGGGTGCTCTTCTCCCCAGGGAAGGGTGATAAAACTTGAACAATTGCTCGCCACCAGAAATGTCTGGTGCACAGTGCACAGAATCACTAGGTGGGAAGAGACCTTTGAGATCGAGTCCAACTGTACCCATCCTCTACTAAACCATATCCCTGAGCACATTGGCTACTCATCTTTTAAATACATCCAGGGTCAGTGACTCAACCCCCTCCCTGGGCAGCCTGTTCCAATGCATGGTAACCCTTTTGGTGAAGAACGTTTTCCTAATGTCTAATCTAAACCTGCCCTGGTACAGTTTGAGGCCATTCCCTCTCATCCTACTGCCTGTCACTTGGGCGAAAAGACCAACCCCCATCTCTGTACACCCTCCCTTAGTGATAAGGTCTCCCCTCAGCCTTCTCGAGGCTAAACACCCCAGGCTCCCTCAGCTGCCCCTCATAAGGTTTACTCTCCGCCCCCTTCACCAGCCTTGCGGCCCTTCTCTGGACATGCTCCAGGGCCTCGATGTCCTTCATGCTGTGAGGATCCCAAAACTGAACACAGTACTTGAGGTGGGGCCTCACCAATGCTGAGTACAGGTGCACAATCACTTCCCTGGACCTGCTGGCCATGCTGTTTCTGATACAAGCCAAGATGCCATTTAACCTTCTTGGCAACCTCGGCACACTGCTGGCTCATATTCAGTTGGCAATCAACCAAGTTTAGTTATCTTCATTGCACTGTGGCTGCAGGATTAGACAAGTTGGGTCGACTTTGCATGACAGTAGTAGAGTGGATGAGTAGTTGAACTGGCAAACTTTCAGTAGCCTGTTGAAATAGATCTTGATATTGGATAAATGGAATGGGAAGAAGATGGAGATTTCATCTTCATGTAGGAAAAAGCTTATTTCGCTTTTCCTAATGGAAGGGCTCTTAACCTTGGCCTTAATTCATGTTGGTTTTACTATTCTTCCTCTCACTTTCTCCTGATTTTCATAAGAAGGGAAATCAAATCTCTCAGTCAGTTTGAGTGTATATTAAAACACAGACAATACAATCAAATTGGGTTTATATCTTGTTTAGAAATTTTTTTTCTGTCTTTTTTTTTTAGTTCAAACTTTTATCAAAAGCTAATTGTGAACACTGGAACATGAGGGATATATTTTATGCTGGAGAAGAAAAGATTTTAGCAACAATTTAATTTTAAAAATATTTGAGAAAAATGTCCATCACCTTTTCTCTAGTTCGTATATTTGATGTAAGTTTTAGTTATACAGTTCAAATTAGATAAACTATGGATACAGCAGTTTCATTGCAGCACACACTTTTGGTTATGAACCAAAGCATGTCAATGCTCTTTAAAGTCTCAACTGCACATTTGTTTTGGTTTTAAAAAACTTGTGTACTAATTGTGCATTCATTTTGATAACTGGTTGTCAAGAGACTAAAGAAATATTAATTTAAAGTCTCAACTGCACATTTGTTTTGGTTTTAAAAAACTTGTGTACTAATTGTGCATTCATTTTGATAACTGGTTGTCAAGAGACTGAGGAAATATTAATTTAATCTTTGTTACAGTAGTATAAAATAACTGATATGCTTTTGAATTGGAGCTGATTTATTTTTAAGAGGACAAAAAGCACCTGAGATACCAAAATTCTTAGCTTCTGAACTTGCTTTGCTTCAAGTCTAATCCTACCCTGATTATACAATCTTATTGACATTGTTTTAGGTATCATGCAGAGATTTTCATACAATCAAAAGTTCTTCTAAGGCCATGAGGTAAGGATAGTGCAGGCTGGTCCTGGTTTAAAAAGGAGCAAGTTAAAAATCAGTGAAGTCCTTTCAAAATTTACTGCTTCAGTGCTCAAATACTGCAGAATAATGACATGAAATGGTGGCGGAAATGTAGAGTGGCAGGATGACAATGTGTTGTAAGGTTATAGAGAGCTCATTGCTTGTTAGGGAACAGAGAAGGTGTTCATGGATATCTCACTGGCCAACAAATTTGGTAGCATGTGTAACTACACTGGTTGGGGCTTGTTAGAAATGGGATTTCTTCCCCTCTGTTCACCCTTACAAAGGAAAAAGAAAACAAAATCAACAGGTGATGATAAATTTTATGAATTAAGCCTATATACCAGTCTGTCTTGGGAAAATGAAACCTTGTGACTTTCAGAAAAATATGCTTCATGGCACACCTGAGGTGTGCAGGTGGAATACAAGTGCTTGTTTTTTCCTTTTCAGTTCCTACCTCTGAAGTGCAGCAGAAACTGGAAAAAAAGTTAGTCGGGACTTTGCCACAAGCTGCCCATGCGTGTCTGTAATAGAGATCAACAGAAACCTGTTTAAGCAGTATTTTGTTTGTGCAGTACTTTTGACTTTATTCTTCATTGGATGTGAAGTAAATCAGATGTTTTAAAAGATGTTTAGGAGTGTTTGGACAAGTTTATTGACTGTTATATCCTTAGAACAGGGTTACCTTCACACCTGAAGAAAAGAGGGACTGAAGCTTGTGTCTGGCAGAAAATGATGTCTGGTGTTTTTGAAACTAAAATCGTAAAGCTAGTCTGCTGAATTTGGATTTAGGACCTGAACATAAAAAACCTGTAATTCTAAAATTTTGCCTTAGTAGCCACTCCATCTGTGTAGTAAAAAAAAAAACACCAACCCCTTCAAAACAGAAATTTGCTACAGAATGGGTGAAAAAGTAAAGTTTCCTAATTATTGCTCACCATTCGCCTCTAATTGTTGGATGTGTTTTGGATGTGTTTTCAGGGTAGGAAGGTGGGGCAGAGAAGGCTGTTTCAAAACCAGTGTGGTGCCTAAGTTTGTCTTGGTCGAGCTGAGGCAAAAAGTTTTCTTTCAAGATGTCCTTAAAAATAGCATAACAAAATTTGGTCATGTTATTATATAAGGTTATGTTTAAAGACATTAACTGTTAGTTATTGTTCTGCTTTCTGTTTTCTTTATTTCAAATCAAGATTTTTGTAAATAATTTTTTTGTGAATATTTGGATGTTTTGTTTCACCTGTTTTGAAAAAAAACATGTTAACTTTGAAATGTGTCTAAGTAACATGCAAAGTAATTGAAAAATAAGGATCATGACCGTTTGCAGTGTTCATTTTAATTCTCATAGAGTGTATGAATACCAGCCCGGTGCATAATTTGCTAAATAGGTGTTGCTACATCGACTGGAGCCCAAGGGCAATTTGGATTTGTGAATTTTTAGACATGATTGTTGTTTGACTGCAACTTGGGTTTTGCTAAACAAAAGGGGAAACCTCCCTAGGAATGTTTGTTTTGCAGACTATGGAAAGATTTATGACTAGTCTTCATTCCTGTTGAAATATTGTTATTCATAATCCATAGTTTTTATTTTTAATCAGGAAATTGTATGTAAGTTAAGAAGTTACCTTTTTCTTAAAGATGTCATTACTACTGCTAGTATTTTTGGATATTAATTGCCCACCATTGAAGACAGAGGGTTTTCATTAAAAGAAAATTGGAATTTATTAAGCTCTACGTATTTGGTTACTTTTTTATTGGTTATACATTAGAAATACATTAATCACTTGACAAACATGAAACTCTTTTCTGTCTTACCTGTAGAATGGAAGATCAGAGTATCAGCATTGCTGTTTTGGGGAGCAGGGGGTGGGGGGATAAAACCAAACCAAAAAACCCAAACTTACTGGTACAACACTGCTGTGTTCAGATACATTAAGAGTTAAGGTCAGAAGTTGAAACCTCGTGTCCATTGAAGTAAATGAGAGTCTTGTTATTTATTTCAGTACTGGTAAGTTTTTAGAGTAGTTTCTGACTCTTTTTTTGTTCATAGTTTCGGTAGCGAAACATCTGTGCATATGTATACTTATATGTATGTTCAAAGAGATTTGCACAACCTAGATGTCTTTTACTTTGCTCTGACAGGCATTTATCTTATCTTGTCCTTGGTATTTATGAGACACCAGATCACCCTCATGTCTAGCTACAGAACTTTATTATATAAATTAAATAGTTTTTTTGTCTGCCCCTTGTATTTTAGCTGTGAGTCAGGCCATCCTGTCTGAACTTTGGCCTCAGCTGCTTTACTGCAGGTGCAGAAGGTGTGCAAACAAACTGAAAAAGTAGCTGATGAACTGAACTTCAGAGCTTTTGAGTAGTCAGCCTAAAGACAACAGTCACAGGGCCTACAATCATAATTTTTCCTCTTTTATAATCTTCTATAATAAAAATAAATAACATACTGGAGTAATTTTTAACACCAGAGAAAGTGAGAAAAGGCAGTATGTATTTTCAAAATGTTATAGTTGCTGTAAACAGGAGTAGACTATCACTGACTTCACACCCAAAGAAGTAATCAAATAATCTAGATACAGTTTAGATATAGCTTAATATCTGAAGCTAAACCAGCATCTTGAAAAAAGTAGCAAAAATCTGCTTTAGAGGGATGAATTCAATGTTGTATTGCATTTTGCTGAGTTGTACTTCTACAAATATTCATGTTAATATGTGAAATTATATGGGGCTGACATCAGCTCAGCATTTATCTTGAAAGTTCATGGTGCATTTGGAAGCAAAAGTACCACCTGACTTAAAGATCTAATCAAAGGTTATATGACCTAAACTTTTGAATGTAGGATTTAATAATTCAATACTAAAATACATTATAAAAAACCCAACCAGTTTATTTTTAAGGAACATGAGACTTCTATAAATTGCTCTGGGAAGTTTATGAAAAATAAAACACTCAGTATAGTACAGAAAATAAGGCCTCACACAAATTATGTAGTATCTGGTTTTAATATAAATAGATATAGTTACAGGCTCTAATGCTGCTTTTAAAAAAAAAAAAAAAAAGAGAAGACTCTCCCTGTGCTGACCTACTTAACATCAATGAAATACCAGTTGTCATTGCATATGTCTCTTGATTTCCTCAAGGAAAAGCTTTGATAGGTGATGACTGGTATCCTAGATATCCAGTCTTACCAGCCGCAAGACCTGGAGCCAGTTTAGAGACACATCCCTGTCTCTTATGCTTCAGGTTATTTTGGCAGTGGTTTCTAATGCAGATTTTCAGATCACACACATGCAATAAGTGAGGCACTTTGTCTGGGTGTGGTGGCCAGAGCTCAGACTGAGACGAGGTGTAGATGCAGAGAAACAAATTAAAGAAGGCATTTGGCTGTTTCAGCAAAGGTATACTACTTGCAAAGCCATTCCCTTTTCTGACAAAGTAAAGCCATTGGGTAGGATGGAATTGTCTTGAGTTTGAGTCTTGACTCAGTGGTTGAAACATCATAATTTATTAATAATTCTGTAGCAAAGAGCGTGATACAAAACCCTAGGAAAAACATTTATCCATATGATTGAATTAAGTATCGAGTTTGGGAATGTTGTTTTCACAATGTTATGCTATTTGTATAATTATCCTCTAGTGGCAAATATTAATGTAATGGATTGTAAATACTTAAGGAATGCCTCATTTTGCTATACTGTCCCACTCAACACATCTGTTTGGGCATCGGTGTTCTCATTCCACAAAAACTGTTGTGCTAATTGCCCATTTCAAAATATGTCTAGGCAGAGAGCAACTTCATTTGTTGTGATGGAACATTGGTGCATATCACAAATAGCAGCGCTTTGCTGCTTTGTTTTGCTTCTGTTTTGATCTTTGCTTTATATACAGTTCACTAGTGAAAAAATGTATAGGTTATTTTTCAGGAGAGCAGTGGTGAATTCCCTGGTTCCCGGCTGGAGCCTTTCAGATCTGTTGGCTGGCAGATCGTGAGCCTTTCTTCAGCCTGGCTCTGAATTCTTCCAAACAGAGCCAAGCTAGCTAAACATTTGATACAGTTGTTTTATTTTAAACTAGAACTTTTTGACTAAAATGAGCAAGGTACTCATTTGGACAGCTTTACCTAACAGTTGAAGAAGTAGTAGTCTTAGAAGGGAGAGGGGCAAGCAGCTGGAATCTTTCAACAGCTTATCTGGATGTAGATGAGGAGATCTGTCCACAGCCTTAGGCCATGGGCAGAACACTCTACCAGCAGCTGTGCCAGTTGATGATGTTATTCTCACCCACCTTTGTGTGCTTATTACTATTTTTCTGCTAGAGGCTGTTACCCTCCCAGATCTCTCAACGGGAGAAATCACTCCAATCAATCCCATATCAACTTCCAGCAAACTGAGCCAGGTTATCTTAAATAGTGACGAATGCCCATTCATCAGGCAAGCCTGTTTGTTGTTGCCTGGCATAGAATAGGGAGCACTCTGACATTTCTGACTTTCTGATAGAAACTGTGTGGTAACATCCAGCTGATGGTTAGTGAAGAGCAGCTAGTGGCTTAACATCTTCCAAGTGGAAAAGCTCAATCTGGAAGAGAATTATGTCCATAAATTAAAACCAAAAAGACCTTCACTGAAATCACTTTATCTTCAAAGGCTCTTCCACCAATTTAGGTAATCAGGTTATTAAAATAATTTAAATTAAACCAGTGCACTTTCCTTGTTTAATCAGTATCAGAACCGCTTTGTTCATTTTGCAGATAGACATATTTTTACCAGATGCAAGCATGGAGATTAGTAATAAATGATAATTTTCATTTTATATAGGAGCTTTATTTTTTGGATAGCAAATCTTTGTTGATTTTTAGGGAAGCTAGTTCTTAAAAATAAAGAAAACAATTTAAAAAAAAGTTTAGATCTTGCAATAGGTCTTTCCTGGGAAAATTAATATGATTAATTTTGTCACATAGATCTAGCACCTTGAAATGCATTAGATGATAAATGTCAAAGAAAGCTAAAAGCTCTGCTCTTTATAGGAGATCTTAATGTATCTCTATAAGTGTTTACGAATGACTACTGTCCTATAATGTGGTCAAGGCCTAAATCTTTATTTGTTGGAGCCATCAAAGCAGCACAGTACAGTCAGATTCTTTGTGTAGTGTTTTACATCTGTTGACCTGGTTCCTGCACGTGAGCTTTTCATGAGGATTCATTTAGTTCTAAGAATATGGATAAGGTCAAATGTAAACACTGAGGCAAGTTTTTAATGATTTAGGAATTCTTTTAGCTAGGATGATTTTGATTATGGCAGTTAGAGGCTTTAGGTCTGACTTACATTCGTTCTGTACCCTCATAAGAATTTATACCTGTGTAAGTACTAACAGATTCTAACATTTTGATTGAATTAAGTTGTGTTCAAGCCTTTTGGATGGAAAGTGCTCTGTGTTTGCCCTTACATTTTTTTAATGTAAATAAGTATTATATCCTACCTGTATTAATTGCGGGAGGGTGTGGGGGTGTATATCTTTCTGCTACTGAAAACATGTAGCAACTCTCTAAACTATTTTCTCTAGCTAGCTATCCTGTAGTTATGATTGAAATTTATAGTTTGAATTAATAAAAATATAATTCCTTATCCACCCTATTTAATTTACCCTCACTGATACCCTGAGGCAGACAAAATTGTTGAAAAATGTATATACATCCTGCAGCACTAATTATAAAATGTTTATGAATGGTAGATCATTCTTTTAAAACCTTCTAAACTTCAAAATGCTTGGTGTTTTCTCCCAGATTTGTTTACCAGAGCAGATTGAGATTTTATTCTATCTTTTATGTATTGTAGTTATGCATCTTCTAGATCTTTTTCTTAATTTGTGAAGTTGCTGAATTTCTAAAGTCATCAGCAGAAACTTTAAAGAGCCTGTCTTATTGATAGCTATTTTATAATTCAAATTAATGGTTTTACAATTGCAGTATTGCAAATCAGTTTACCTTGAGGCTTGTAATGTATTTCCTTTGTGTAATTAATACATGGAGAAATATTTAGGATTTGAATTGCCATTCCTTTTAAGAAAAATTGTCAATTCTAAAAAACAAAATCTGCTAGTAGTAAAAGTTTCAGAACTGAACCTGTCAACCAAAAAAGGTCTGCAACCGATTGCAAGAGAGAGAGAGAGAAGGTCTCATTCTCAGAGGGCGAATTCTTTTTTTCAGTGAAGACTGCTTCAGATATTGCAGTCTCTTTGAGGACCTTGTCCTTTGGTTTTGTAGGAAAGAGAGGTCTAACTACTAAAGTTGTATGTGAATCTTGCACAGCTACAGTCCAATTGCTTGAGAAAAGTTTGGGAAAGTTTTATTTGGAAATGGTCTTTCAATATAAGAATCAGAAGAAAAATACCCTTTCATTCCCTCTTGAAAGCAGTGTAGCTTCTAAGAATGTATTTTTAGAGAAGCTAAATGAGAACCCTGCCTTAGTTACAGAAAAAAGATACCCTACAGTGAAAAAACATGAGCTCTCTAGGTATGTTTAGCTGCTATTAGCACCAGGACAAAATGAATACTGTTAACTGTATTTTTACCATGTGCTCTGTTTTTCCCTGAGGATTGATAGGTTTAAATGTACCGATTCTCTCCTTGACTCTGTCTGTCAAACTTTGATGTTGAAGTAATCAAAAGCTGCGTGTGTTGCAGGATTTCAGCAAACTTGATCTTACAGGTTTAACTTAAATATTGTTTCCATTTTGAAGCCTGTCTTATGGGTGTACCACAAAGAGTGTTTGGTTTTAGCCCTGATGTCTTGGGTGGTGGTATGCAGCAAGTAACAGAATACTTGGAATAAAGAAAAATCCTGAAATGAATCCCTCCAGCTATGGGCCAGTTGAGAGCTAGAGAGACAGGATGTAAAGTAAAACCCGTATGTCTCCCTTTGATCAAAGGATAGATTCCCCACCACCACCCAGCAGGTGATTAACACAGAAGTATTCTCCCCTCAGTGCCCTGCTTAGACAAAACTAAGTATCTGCTCAGCACCCATAAAGCAAATTCACTTAATAGACTTGTGTTAGAATTATTTCAGATGCTGTCTTTGTGCATTCAGATTCATGAAGTTATGTGATCTGGTGTAAGGTGTTACTGAGTTGATTTAGAATATGTAATTCTCTAAAGGAAGAATGACTAAGTACCTTGTAAAACTGTATTTTTATGTTCAAAAAACAAGCTCTTTCCACAAGTAAGTTGTTGCACATTTTTTCAGTTGTGTGTGCTTTCTGTACTTGGAGAGATTGATTATTAGTCAACTGTATCATGAAGTTTAGGTATGGTGAAACATTAGTGTGAGATGTGGTTGTGCATCATTTTGTACCTCAAAACTGTTCAGAACCAGACTTGACCAGCTAGAAGATGTGTAAGCCACTGACTGTTTCTACTTCAGAAATGATAACAGTGAGTGTTTGTTTCTGGAAGTTTAAAATTCTCTATTTTCTCATGTTTTCATCTAATTTTATTTAGTATATGGCAAGTACATGTTCATTGAAGAAGGACATAACACATGAAGCCACCAGTGTCCCGAAGAATTGACAGTACAGTAATACATTACTGTCAGTAAACTCTATTGCTGACCTGTTGACTTTTTTGCAGACAAAATTTCACAAAAGAACTCTTAAAATGGAGAGTATGTCAGCTATGCTGTTCTTGTTTTCATGATTATGAATTGCTTTCCAGTACAAATCAAAATGACTGAAATCTAAATATAAAACACCTCTGCTGTATTTCACTATTAGTATGATAGATAAATCTCACTAGTAAATAATAAGCAGCCTCACTTGGGATGTCTGATAGAACATAAGAAAAATTTTGTTCAACATCATTGTAGCGTGGATATTTTTATATGGAAATCACCAAGCAGGATCTACCATATATCATCATTGAGACGTGTTTCAGAAGATGGAAGGCAGTAAGCTAATTACTAAGCAACTATTTCTTCATAATTTTTTATGAGATTAAATGTAGGTATACATACCATATGTTTTTTGCTAGGATTCTGCTAAGAAAATTGATCTGCAGTATTTATCCTGTTTTGTAATTCTTCTTAATATCATGATTGAATTTTTGAAACAAAAATGCATTGCCAGATTCTAAACCAACATGAAATCTTAAGTGAAAGAGATGCAAACATTCCAGAAATGAAGTGTAGATGTGGTGTTCTAGAAAATTAAGCCCCAGAAGCTGCAAAATCTGTGCACTGTGGTTGAATGCTTTGGTATTTCAGCAAACATCTGTAAAGAAAAAAATACTGATTATCAGTATTGTCTTGATGATCACTTTTCTTTAAACTAAGAGACTAAAGTCTCTTTTCTTTAGACCAAAACCCAGTAGTTGGAATATAAAACCTCCAAATCTGCAGGAAGAGGTATTTGAGAAATTAATGTATATAGATAGATGAAATAACTATGTTTTAAAATCTTACTTATTGTTTTTTTCTGTATTCTTCCCACAAATGGTGGGTGACCATGCAGAGTTTGCAAGAACCTAGTATTTTCTTGCCAAATGTTCCAAAGATTAATGATCAGGTAGTTCCAACACTGGTGTTTTTAAATGATGACAAACAAATAAAGTCTTTGTAACAAGGAGAAAACAGGTGCTGAGATGCAGAACGATTTATTCTGTGTATTTTGAGGCTTTTTTAATAGTAGAAAAGCTTTATTCTTCAGTAACTAGTTTTGTATTGTTTTTATGATTTAAGCTAAAACCCCATCTTTTCTGACATACTGCTGAAAGTCCTGTCATGATACAGTTTAACAAAGCATCGCCAAGTATCCTGATGGGCAATCCCGACTGCCAATCACTTGGTACCTAAGCAGATAGGCACTATCCAGGCTGGCCTGGGGGTGAATTCTTGTTTGCATTTCCTTTACAAAAAGCCTGCGGTTGTTATTACACCTGCTGGTGTTCAGTGTCACTGACCTCTCACCTAATGTACAATCAGGTGTTCTTTTTTAACAGGCAATCTGGCATTCAGCCCACTTAAATTAGGTTCATTTGTCATGTACTCCTATCTGCCAGCAAGCAAACTGGGGAGAAGGAGGTCAAAGTAGGGATTTTTCAAATGTAAATGTTTCCTGGAAGCTGTGTTGAAACTTAGACATGTCATTCAGAATGCGTGTCACTGCCTGCCTCCTTAGCTGACTGATTCTTTAACAAGTACTTGCTTTTCCTAATGTCTTTGCAACAGTTTTGCTTAAAGCTGTTGCATGCATATTTTTATTGCCAAATATTGTTGCAAGCAATAAATAAATCACTTGGCTATATTAAATGCATACTTTGGCCAGATGCTGCTTTGAAATACTGGATGAAAATGGAAAAAAAATGTTTTAAACCATTTACAGGAAGTGGGATCATGCAAAAGGCCTGCTTCACTACCAAGTATCTTCTGGCAAGTGTTTGTATATGGAATGTGTGCAAATTTTAATTACAATATGCTATTAAATCTACATTTTTAAAACTATTTCATTTGTCCCCCTTTATTGTTGGGGTTTTATTTTTTACTAATTTAATCACATGGGCCAATTTATGAGTAACACGGTGAGATGTAGATTCTGGTAGTAGATGATTATTACTTCTTTTAAAATTTATGGGTAATTAAATTCTGGAATAATTATGTGGATTATGTCACATTACTAAATGTTTCAATGCCTATGATAACACTACAATTTGTATAAGGTAATGATCCTTGATTCAAAAGATTATTACAGCAAGATACAGCTATGCCCAGTAACAGAGCTGGAGCATGATGTGGTGGCAGGAAATAGAATAATAATTTTTTGTTTGTTTCAGTTGCTTTGTAAGAATGGCAAAACTTGTACTTGCATCAAAATTTAACAGTATTGGCTAAATAACATGTTGTCTTTTGCTTCTGCTTTTTCATTTCCACTGTCAGTAATCAGGAGGGAAGAGAGTTCTGGGTTGGTGGTGTGTCATTGAGAAGGATGAGACTGCTTATGAAGTTGAGAATTTGCTTTCTGAAACTGCAGACTGACAGAAAGACATTTCTTCAAACCTCTATGGTTGTTGTATGTGATTGAGAGAGAGACTGCCTGGCTGAATGTCTCTAGGCAGGTAGAAGTGGGAAGGAGCTGAAGAACCTGGCTTGTTTTAGCACCAGCATGGTGTGCAGTTTGTTTCAGCAGGATTGAATATCTGAGACGATAGAGTGAAAAGTTGAATGAGGAAGTAGATTATTTGGGTTATGTGAAATGAAAGTGGCAGGTATATTGTATGCTACAGATACCTTCAGGCATAGAATTAGAATATGGAAGAACAACAATTATGATATGAGAGATATAAAAATAGTTTCTTTACTCTCTACAAGTTATTCTTTGGTGGATCTTCTCTGCCACCTTGTTTGTGGTATATTTTGTTTCCATTTTCTCTTATTACCCTTTTCTTCTGTTTCTAGACCTTGATTTTTGGATAATCTCACCTCCAAACACAATTTATTAACTCTCTTTGCAGATCATACCACAAACAACTAGTTTGCTCCAAATTAAAATCACGGCTATTGCAACACTTGGTTTTCTACTTATTAGTTTCGGTAAATACGCCTAAACCAGGGAATCCACCTTCTGCCTCTGTTCACTTGCTTTTATTATCATTATAATATAGTCTGACTTTTCTAATATTATTTATTAATTAATTCAGATTTCCAAAATAGCCAAAGTAGCATGATCTGTCATTTACTTCTGCAGGTACATAAAATGAGCAGCACACAGCTGAAACCTCAAAGCAGGAAAGTGGAGAGAGGTGAGGTCTAGAGCACAAAGGAAGACTAAGTTTTCTTTTCTCCTTGTTGTGCCAGAGCAGCTTTTGTTTTGATGTTTACTTTAGGCTGTGAATGTGAAAGCCCCTTTATGAAATTGGCTCCCAGCTTCCAGAATAGAAACTGTGTGCTACTCAAGATAAGTGACTCAGTGTCAGTTTTAATGCAAAATACACTGGATGGAGTTTAGTATGGATGGAGATGTGGTATACACAACATCATGACAGCCCACAGAATAATCTTTTATGGGTTTTTTCCAGAGAGTTAGATAATATATATTAGTTATGTTAATTTAACAAAGCAGAAACAAAACAAATTCTGTAGAAGGAAATAGTCATAATTGGCACAGTGAGTTAAATTATCTTCATTCATCTGCAGACTAAAGTACAGAAAAAAAGAATGGTATAGGTATAGCAGATGTCAAGTGAACAAATCAAGGAAATCACACTCCTGGCATACAGCGATGTTACGTAGGTATTCAGAAGATTAATTTAACACTTGAAGTCTTGAAACTATGTCTTTCAAGACTTAAAATTCTTCTCCTACAGTGGATTTACATCTCTGTTAAGGAAAGCATAATTTGTATCCTCAGTAGCTGAAACACATGGCAAATTTTAAGAACACCTTCCCCAACAAACGATTAGACCAATAGTATTGTAATTGCTGTTATTTGTTTTAGATGCTTGCATTTGCTTTTGTGAGCTAGCCATAGCATATGAGCAGTGAGGAAACTTTTTTTATTCCTTAATAGCTTTTTGTCAGTTTTTGAAAATGCCTCACTCCATCAGAAGAGTCTAAAATTTGTTCATTTGATCTCTAAAGTTAATTGAAATGATATTTTATCTAATTTTTCATCTTGTCAGATATGTACATGAGAATGCCAGATTTAGTTCTCCGATTTTTTTTAGAAGAATAATCTTCTGATAGTGGTTGGAGAAGTCTAATTTACATAGTGGGGCTTGATACAGAATATAAAATACAATAAAACATTATGAAATTATAAATTCCTTAAAACAGATGTTCAGAGATAGTGAATAAATAATGATAAATGTTATACATATTAAAACATACATTTTATATTACATTTAAATTTTGAATTGGGGAAAACACTTATTTTTTATTCAACAAACCTTACTATTTTTTCAGTCTCTCTGATTCAGAAGGCAATCAAAGTAATTAAAGCAGAAAATTATATATGGTCATTGACTTTTGAGGAAGTTTTAAATTTTTTTTCATGCATGTTATGTATTATTACATAATATGTCTTCCTAGAATTTCACTAATTCTGGATAATTTTCAGGATCTAAAGAGGAATCAGGGGAGGTGTAGAAAGTTGTATGGAAGATGAAGTCCATTACTTTTCCGTCTGTGTAGGTGGATCATCACTGGCACTGTGTTTTTGATTTCAAAGACCCAGTGGCTTGTCTGCCAGTTGTATTCTCTACTGGTCTATCCAGTCTACAAAGAAGAAGGTTAAGGGCCAGTAATTGGCAGAAACTTAGGTTCACTCCAAATATAACTTGCTTATAGCAATATATCTTAATGTTCTCCCATTAAACAAAATGCTGCATCATAGTTTCTGTTTGTCTACTTCGCTATAGAATATGAAGAAGAGATTTTTGAAAACATGTTAATGTAGAGTGCACAGTATAAACTTACTCCTGTGAAGACAGGAGTGACTCAAGACTCCTGTTGTGTGGCAGAGTAAGAATCCTAGACCCTTATTACCAATTTCCAAATAACTGCTGAACATCTTAAACACTTGTCCTCACTTTAGCAACTTCTGGCAGAGACAGTGTTGTATTGTATCATGAATCTTGTTTAATATCCAAAACAGGACAAAAATTTTGAAACAGTTTAAGAATTTGGTATCTATTAATCTTTAGGGTGTGCACATAGTTTAAATAACTTTACAATGGGAATATCTGTGTGCTTTAGAGTCAATAATCAAAAGCTTTTCAGATTTAGGAGAAAGAATTCCATTTTAAAACAAAAGAAACATGTCATTAAAAAAGCTTAACATAAAACTGGAATGCAGGACGATATAGCACACCAAGACTTACACTTCCAAATCCTTTTATGTACCATTTTCTGAACACAAAGCCTGGTATGTACATGCAGATCGAATAAAATGAATCAAATGTAAGTCAAGCTTCAACAATGGTTTGTGCACGTGCTTTACACCTGGGTTTTAAAATATTGATATCTCTAAATAGCTGCGACTCACTGCATTCACATTTATGTCAATCTGTCTTACAATGTGTCATTGACAGCAGATCAGTGAATCATACGCTTAGAGGTATCAAGAAATAATATACTCTTTTGATAGTTCCATTTTGGTCATATGAAATTTAGTAAATTTCCCTTTTCTTCTGATTTTCTTAGAATTTGATGCTATTTGCATTACTGTGGTGAAAGAGGCGTATCATGGTAAAGACTATGACCAAAAGGCCAGCACACCATCAAAGAATTTTCAATGCTAAAAAAATGTGAGAGGGTTTGATTCACCAGATTTAAGCTTTCTTTATGTCAAGGCAGAAATCAGGTCTACCAGATTCCAGATCAGGTCTGAACTGTTTTCCCAAGGGTTTACCACTTAGTAAAAAGAAGGCCTGTTGTGCAGAAGCCTTAAAAGTATAAACTCAGCTATTTTGGTTTTGTGGTTAGGACAGTGCTGTTTATTGAGTTACCAGGTAAGAATCTGGTAGGTTATCTAGCACTCAATAAATTACTGTATCTCCATGGAGCTAAAAAAAAAAAAAAGATGCTTACAGTGTCATCATTGGAAATAAGTCAACTAGTCAGTCTGCTTGCTTAAAGTGACAAGATTGCCTCTGGCATAATTTCCAGATTCTACAAGGACATATTTGGATTTGCTATTCCTATTTATAACAACTTCAAAGAAAACTCATTAATTGCCTTTCCATACATGCTACATTTTGTTGGCTTTTTTTTTATAGTTGCAAGCACACTCTAAGCCTGAAAAAGTAAATACATTGTGCTGATTAGGTTAATGAGTTCATAATTGGTGTAGATCTGTGTGCTTTAATTTTTTTCATGCATCAAAACATATCAGTATTCAGGGTTGAAAGAATAAATGACATGGCTCTTTTTAAAGTAAGATATATTTTCTAATATGCCATTTTATTATCATGACATGTTCAAGAACATCAAAATCTAAATTCCTTTGGTCAATTGGTTTGACTTTCCTGCCAGGGTCAGGGGATTGAGTGGTTGTTCTAAAGTTTGGGGTTTTTTATTCATCCCTATTTGCACAGAGTGACTGGAAGCTTTCAGAGTCAATCATTCCAATCACTCATACCTGAACTGAACCCACATGAATGTAAATCCATTTGGCATTTACCCATCCCATTTAATTTACATATTTAGATATATAGTTTGTATCTTACTTTTTAGCTGTAGACAAATACTGTTTATTATTTTGTGAGACCAACTTGACCATTAGCATCCTCTATGAGTCAGTTGAAGTAGGAAGGGAGTATGAAAGCTGTACTTGGGAATAATATCTCAGTTTGCTGTTCATCTAAAATTGAAGCATGTTTGCCTTGGTCTATGTGTTAGTGAATGTCTCTTTAACTAGCTGTGTGGTACAAGGGCCAACATGATGAGGTAGAGCATGCCAGTTTTCCTTCCCAAAGGATCAAATTGTTCATACTGGCAGGAAGTTTTCCTTACCGAAGTGGTTAGCAACTGGCAAAGTGAGCAGATCCAGTGCTGAGGCATTCCTTACACACATTACTTCATGGGAATTTCTTCTGTTAACAAAGGTACAGTATGCAATGTGCTTAATATTCTATTTTATTTATCAAGGCAAAGAAACAACTGTACGAGTAAGGTCAATATATAGTAAAAGTTATTTTAGGTTGAAGGTCAATATGTTGGTGGTTGTGGTTTGTTGTTTAAATCTTTAGAGATTTTACATATTAGCAGCTATTTCCTGGAAGTGATAGGAATGATGTGAAATCCTAGAAGGATTTTCACTTTTCATTTTCTCCATCTTCCTTTAAGAGGAGAATGGTATTCATCCTGCTAAAATTAGATCATTTCTTATGCTTCATTAGTTGATCTTCTTATGTGTACATAGTTTTTGAAGACTTTCTATTTTGAATTTATTAAAGAAAAGTATATGTTTTTAAATGTACACAGATCTCATATATATAAAACCTGCATAAAATTAGATCACTTGAAAGTGTTATGTTTACAAAAGTTTTATCCTTCTCATTTGCACCAAATGTAAAACTACAGCAGGTCCTTGTTAAAGCTAGCAAGAGCAGGGAATTCTCTCCTCCTCCTCATAGACATGATTTCTCAATGATCTCTCCTATAGTTGAGGTGATCGCTTTTCACTACCACACTTGATTTAGGACATTATTTTTATTGACACTGCAGTTTAAAATCTTTCCCTAAAGGATCCCATTTATCCACCTAATTAACTAAATGAGAAAATTAATTCCTCCTCTTATTTAAAAAAATAACCAACTAGAAAATTGTTGTAATATTCTCCAAAATAAATGCTCTGCACCAAATAGCAGTTAAAAGGTTAACACAAATAGATTATTTTTTAGAAATCACTTTTTGATTATAATGTTGTCGACATTAAGACATGCTGCAGTTTGTCTTTAAAGGTTTTTGATGGGACAGTGATGTATTTAGTCATTTGTAATAATTATAACAGCCTGGCTGTTGAAAGACCATCTCTGTAGTTATCTAGAGATCAGTGTGCATCACCTGTAGAACAAGGCTTTGTTTTGGCTCACTGTTCCCAGCTGTCCTGGAGCATAGGACTTTGAAAGAATGTTACTGCTAAATCCATCCTTTCACCTCAGTTATAAGCTTTCCTGTATGTGAAGTTTAACTGCAGATGAGTTATTTCCACAATAAGGCTCCTGTGTTAGCAGTTTTTAAGGCTTGCTATGTGTTCTGCTATCACTATTTTCTCAGTAGGATGACAGCAGCTGTTCTTTGATTGAAACATGAAGAAAGATGTATTGAAGTCAGATAAGCATCACTGCTAAAGCAGCTTTACCTCCCAATTTGCTGATCTTTGTAATATGGCTAGTAATAAGGAATGCTGAAATTGAGCTTTGTACTTGATTTAAATTATAGTCTTACAAGATATGTGTAAATCTGTCTAAGGAAAGTTTTCTTCCTGTATCTCTGCTTCTTGAGACAAAATGTGTTTGCTTCATGTAAACTAAAAGGCAAAGAATAAGAGGACATCATCTGACCCTTGGTAGTTCAGTAGGATTTTTTTCCTTATCATTCCTTATGATTATTAGTTGCCTTTTTGATGACTTATCTGTCTTTTTTTTTTATCTGATGTGACTTGTGGTTGGACAGCAGTCGTTTCTTTTATCTTCATTTCCAAAGCTGCACTTGTAAGACCACATTCAGCAGCAGATTAATCCTCAAATACCTTGGTTCAGTTTTCACAGTTCCTGCCAAATAGGCCTTCTTTCACAGACCATTTTATACTCTGTGATACATGTAATTAACAATTACTTACAGCAACTCTGCTTCTGTATTCTGCACAATGAAAAATAAGCCTTACTGATACAAAATACTAATGAAGATAAGCAACATGAAAATTTACGTGAAACTTTCTAGCTCTCATTTTTTAAAGGCTGTGAAGTACAGTGGGAGAATAAGCTGTTGGTGAAATGATCCCAAGTGCTTTGGCAGATTCTGAAGATTTTCAGAATTTAAGTAGGGCAAAAGAAATGCTCATATCTGGTTTCTTCTGATCTCATTTGATTTTTGGTTATGTACAATGATGAATGGCATTCTTTTAAAAACAGAGCACCAGCTCTAGTATCTGCTTAAATCCACTGGATGCCATTTAAATTGCATTATGAATAAATGGGTCTGATAAGGTATATTTCCAAACAATGCATGAGATGAGAAACTAATCTTCTGAGGCTTTAGTGATTTTAAAAAATATGTGTCGTTGCTAAAACTTTTTTGCCAGGGGATTGAATCAGTAAACTTTTCAATTAATCTCTAGACTGGGTTTGGCTGTTCTTCAGTTTTAGTTGAACAAACATAAAAATATTTTTAAAAGAACAAAACATATTCAGTTGCAGTTGAAGGCAAAAACACCAAGCTTTTTTCCCATAGGTTTTAGTTTGTCTCCTTGACGATCTATTTCTATAGCATTTAAAATAATAATTTTATTACTTTGCTGGTTTAAATTTACAGCGTGCACTAAGCATTTTCTGACATTTGCAGAAGCTGTTTTTTGAATCTCTGTGATCTGCCCGATGTCTGTATTTTTATAAAAACTCAGTCGCCTGTTGGTGTACATAGAGATAACTTTGAACATTACCCCAAGTATATTTTTAGCCCTTGGAGTCATTAATTCATACCTTGTCTGTAGTCTGGAATAAATTATTCTTGGGGCTAAAAGTTTGAACAAGACATTCTTAAGATGATAACACCCAAATCAAACTGTACCTTATATGAGGCTCCTCTTAGAGTATTTGTACAAACTTTCTACATTGCTTAAAACTGAATGGGAAGTCTTAGGAGCATGCTCCTTTTATGCGTCAGGAATCATTCAAACAAGAGGAATTTAAAAGCAACTTCTTCTTGGGGTTTGATTCAAGTGCATGTTAGAGAATGTATTTAGAAGATCTTTCAAAAACACAGGTAGCAATTAATTTAGTTAAACCGTATTCAGGAGGATTGTGCTTGAACACTGGGAGTATTTTTATGAAAGATACTAGTGATGAGAATTTATAAAAAATGTGTAGGGTCTACTGAAGTGAAGGTACTGATTAACTACACAATAGGGAAAAAATGCTGCACAGAAAACTAACTTTAAATGTTCACATTCCAAAAAATGTGAACATTGTGTCCTCCTGTCTCTGCCAGTGCTGTGCTGAAGAGACCCATCTCGGTGTTTGGCATAAATTGGGTATGATGACTCATGATGACAGTAGTGCTCATCATAATTTTGCTACTGCTACTACTAGTAATAGTAACAATAGAAACTTGTCTTCTCTAAAGAGGCATGTTTCTACTAACATTTTAAACTAGGAGTGTTTTGTGTTGCTGTGTTGGAGCACTTTGTTTTGAGAAGGTACCCATTGTGACACTTTAAAGGAAAGTGCCTGCTTTAACTGTTCATAAACTGTGATGTGACTAGCTGCCACAGAGCAAATTGCAACTCTGAAGGAAGCATTCGAATCTAGGTTCTTCATTCTCTTCCTTTCTGGGACTCAGACTCTGCTATGTGTAAAGAACTTCATAGTATAAAGAGGCTTTAGGAGGAATGAATAGAGGGAGCGAATTAGAGCCCCCATGGTAGGAAAATCTTGAGAACGGTTTGATGAAATGCTGAGAGATCATTCTAGGAAAGAGAATTTACAGTAAATTTAGAACATGTAAAGAAATTACGCTTTATCTTAAATCCTTCAAAACTTTAATAAGACTTTAGTTCTTTTAAGGTCCAGGGTCTGTTCCAACCACTTAGCCTAATGAAAAGCAATTAGAACATCCCTGCTTGCAAAGAGAATATTCAGACTTTTTCCCTTTATTGTCTTTTAGCAGACAGACTCTAAAGTATTTTGGCATAGCTATGTTCACTGTATCCATTATCACTCTTTCATTCTCTTACGTATTACTGAATGTAAACCAAGACATTTTTAGCCTCCCTGGTTTTCATTCAGTTTTTCAAACAAAGTGGAAGTGACTAAAACAGCTCTATCAGCCACTCAAGGAGACCAATTTAAGCTTTGGAAACTTGCCATAACCATAAAAATACTATTTATTTATTTTGAATATTCTTCAAAAATGTATGATTCTTTTTCAAATTTGTAATTTAATTAAATAATAGCAATAATTAAAAGTGTTGAAAGAAGATTGCTAAGTTGAGTACCTTAAATCAGTTGTGAGGTAGAAAACAGGTCTCACGGTGTTTAATTACATTGTATTTATGCCCCAATGATTAAAACCCCCCCCAAAAACCTTGGGGTTTTGTTTGCATATTTTAATCTAAAACAGCTATTCACGTAGATTGTTAACATTCAGGCCTTATTTAAGAAATCTCTCTCTTTTTGCTATTTCTAAAGTTGAGTCAGTATTAGAACTTAAAGGTGAAATTCCAATTTGAGACTGTGTGTGTAGCTTTGACTCTATTACCCAGTTTAGGTCTGTGCCCCTGCTTTGTTCCTAGGTGCAAATCTTGAAAGGGTCCATTTTCAAGTCCTAGTTGCATTTGTAGCTGAGTAGCTTTTTCTGGTAGGACTTCAGTTCTTGGGGATAAAGTAATCCATCTCAATTTCTGAAAACAGTTTGCAAAATTCCCACCTGATTTCTGAATCCAGCCCATCCAGTGCATATTTGGATTGAAACCTGGTAATCATTTTGCCCTACTGTGAATTAAAAGACTGACACCTCAGCTGGTCTCTGGTTTTTATTTTCCATGCTGTAAATAATAATGGTGCTTTTTTGAAAAAGACATTCTCAGTAACATTGCTATCACATTCATTTGCTTTCCCCCATTTGCTTTTTCCCCGGTCAAAAATATTTGTGTCTTAAACTATGAAAATAAAAGTCAATGGAATGAAAAAGGCATATGTTCAAGTTAGTAGGATCATCTATGATGTTCATCTTTTAGCATAATTTTAAGCAGTATGGTGCTTCCTTTGAAACACAAATCAGGGATTTTTGATGATTTAACAAAGTGCTCAGTATGGAGGAGTGACTGATAAAAGACTTAGAAGCAGATGTGAGCCAGAATACAAGAAACCTTATGTATCATGGATAAGTTATTACAGGGAACCTTTGAGGAAAGTGATACACTGTTGATTTTAAAGGTTAGAAATAGCATCCTGCTGTATTTTATACTTTTAGGAATTGATATAGCTGCACAGACTGTGCAGCCTATGAAGTGGTCTCTATTCTTATGCCATAAGGGACATGTCTTTAAGTATTACCCAGACCCCTGTTTCCCAGGTGGCCTCCACCGTGGGCAACTTCACTGTTCCAATAGGATCAATCTTAATGAAATAGAGCTGATGTTTCAGTATACTTCTTGGGGCAAGGAAAGATGCTTACGGTATGTTTTTTCATACTGCCTAAAATAATGGCTACAGAAAATTTACCCTAGATTAAATGAATAACAGCTCTTTCTTTCAGCGTGTTACTAATCTCTGGCTTCTTATTGGAACTCAAATTTATGTATTTTCAATGTTGATACTCATAAAATGTGATTCTATAACGCAAATAAGTCTTGACTATTCATAGGCTTTCTCCATAACCACTTAGACTGTAATGCTAAATTTATTATTCTAGATTTTAGTATGCCACTGGTTTAGATAAATTTCTTGTCAGATCTAACAAAAAATTTTTTAAAAAAATACATAACTATTCAGGATTTAATACTTTGTGGAGATGAAATCATGCAGCACTACAGAAACAAGTTATGCTGAGATGTTCATCAGGTTGCAAAGTTGTGCTGCCTCTGAAGTTGATGGTCAAACATACAGGTATAGCTTAATACTGCTGCATGCTGTTTCACTGTTACTTAGATATGCCTTTGGTCCAGGGCTGTAGCTGAGGTTAACATTTTGAGTGGGAAGTAGGCATAGACAGTCTCTGGAAGATTAGAGCTCTGTTCTTGTGTACCTAGAGCAGCCCAGTCCATGACAGGAAATCATTGTAATATTTCCAAATGACTTGCAGGTCAAAGCAGTCCATGCTAGAGGACACAGTGCCTGCATTGTGGTGATTAGAAGAGTCATAGGTAAGGAGAAAGCTTTGGTATTTCCTAGCCGGGCAAAAGGTGCTGCTTATATAGGATAAGTGTTGGTGCAACACCAAGGCTGCACACTTCTATAAATACATGAGGAAGTGTCTAAAATGCATGAGGCACGTCCTGACTACTGCTCTCCTAGTCTTACCTGTGAAGAAGTCAAGCCAGCTCCTTTTGATCACAATGTAATGCTTTTACCCATTCTAAAGTCATTATGTTACTGCTGCTTCTGATAAAAAGTTAGGTTGCTTGCTGTCGTATTAGTGGTATCGCTATTGGCAGCTTGTCTCTAAAATACTATGCCAATCTTCAAGAAGGTAGAGCTCTTTAGTTAGATATCTAACTTAATTAGTGATTTTCTTGATATTCTGCCTCATTTAAAAGCCTCCATTGTATTTTTTGCTGGAATCGGTATGTTTTAATTTTTTTCTTAAGCTATTCAGTCACCTTGCCAGTTTTGTTTAACTCTTGTTGATTTTACTCAAAATTAGGTGTGGCTTGAAGTGTCTTGGTACAAATATACATCATTTAAAGGGTGGATAGATACACTTTCTGAATGACAGATGTTACAAAGATAAACTACTAGCATACGCCCTAATATTGTCTCTGAAGATGATTTATCAAGTAATTAGAAGAACTGTCAGAATTAGCCCATATTTGTTTCCTAGCCTAGAAACTCTGTTAAAGCCACTGACTTGTGACCCTCTAATTCTAGAACAGTAATCTCTGCTGGTTCTTGCAGGGAGAAAGGCAGAGACCTCTGCTTCCCAGGAGGTAGATTTTGAAATATGAATGCTTTGCCTTTAAAGAATAGCAATGAAAAAAATGTCAGTGGAAAGGATTTTCTAAAGTAAAAGTTGTTGTTTGTTTTTTTTTTTTTAAATCCATTGCATCAGATGTAATGAAATAATATTTTTGGTTACATTGTGCTGTACATATATTTTTCTTGGGAAAAATTGCTTTTTAGTGATTGGCCATTATATAGAGTTCAGTTTCTTGTGGAACCTTAACTAGCCTGCACTGAAAATAATTTATTAAGTTGATATCTGAATTCCTCATCTGAAGTTTGTCTTGGAAATATAATGTTTTCTATATTACTGTTAATAATTACTTGGACATATGATCAGTATTAAGAATGCATGAAGATGACTATTGTAGTTTCAGATCTGCATGATTCGATTTTAAAAATGGCACAAGTTAAAGAAAATTCTCATAAATTGGAGCTATTGGTATCTTGTTTTAGTTGTTAAACTTCTTATACTTTTTCTGGAGGAAGGGTTTGAATGGAAGTAGAGACAAAACTAAACAGGAATTTGAACAAAATTAGATTTTTAACGGGTTTTTTTATGTTTGGGGTTTCATTGCTGGATGCTCCATATAAGCATATGAAAATGTGAAAGAAAGGTTTTAACTGGGAGTCTAAGAGCAGTTTAAGAAGTTGAATGAGTCACTCTTCTATCTAATGACAGATTATGAAGATGGTTTAATCTTACAGTGTGAGTGTTCTACTGACAGGTTCTCATGTGAACTGATTAAACTTCCATCTGAGACTTTATATCACATTGATTCATTCCCTTGGAAGAATGCAGGCTTTTACTTATTTTAGAGGTGATTCCAAGTGGTTTGTTGAGATTACATCTTGCATGTGAATTTTAGCTGGGATTGTGTTTCATGGGAGTGACAATTTTTAATAGGCATGGTTCAAGTGGTACAGCAGGAAATGAGGAGCTCAGCTTAAAGGAGAAGTTAACATACATATGTGTAGCAAGCAGCTCTAGGGGAAATCCATAGATAGTCTGTTTGAATAGTGTATGTGTATGTAAAACCAGTATTTTTCAAAATATTATTGCTGGTTTATGCTCTTACAGAGTAGGCAGTTGTATATAAACCATCCTCCTGTCTGGGGCACTTCACAATCAAATGGCAGCTCAGATCATTTTTAAAAGCATGTTTGTTGGGGGACAAAGGGGAATAAATACTTTCTGAGCCAAACTTGAATAATTGCTATAAGTCTTGCAATAACACTTGGTCCCATACTGACAGACTTCAGTCTCAAATCAAAATTTTACGTAAAGCTTTGAAATTCATATTTTGTTTAAATTTTCCACTATGCCTTATTATGAAGTGATTTTTTTTTAAGATGGTATTCCTGTGTGAAGTAGCAAAAACTTCAGTGTTCAATCATGTTGCTCAGACACTTCTTTGGACTGAGATGATTTTTATTTTTTTCATTTTTTGAGAACTCACAGTATATGGTTAGTGAAATACATGGAAGCATATAAACTGGCAGTGCAGAAGTAAGAATAATTTATGTATTTGTCTATCTGCAGTTCACGCAAGTGAGGGTGAAGCAGGATGTTTGTGGAGATGATGATAAACTGCCAGATGTAACTAAATGTCTTTGCTGGCATTGAGAGTTCTGTGTAAATTATCTCTTTTCAGCCAGAGGACTTGAGCTTGTATTTAAGGAGACTTGAATTCCTCAGCAGTCAGTCAGGATCAGAGAAGTTAAGAATCAAACTTACCTGCATATCCAGAGATCTTTAAATGTCCTTTTCCTACAGGATATTGAACTGCTGTGAAAGGAATAGAGCACGTACCTTTCTCTTGACTCCACCAGTGCCGATACACTCTGGTATGTGCATTTGTTACAGCAGTCAGGAGAACCCTATGAATGGACCTCTCCTCTGTTTGGAAACCTTGAATCTTGTCTTCTCTGCCTTGATTTCTCCCTTTAGATTGCTCGTAACACTTGTGCTGCCCAATTACACAGTACTTCCTACTGTCTATTAATGACTCAGATGATAGTAACTAATATTAGCCAGCTGTAAGGCTATTTGATTATAGTAATTTTGCAATCATTATTAAATTTTCCTAAAGGAGAAGAACTTTAACTTCCTTTATCAAATAGCCTGGCTTGTCCATTTTCCTAGCTTCAAAAATTAAATATAAAATGAATACATTTTAAAGACCTTTCATAGGAGATCAATGCATTCTAATTAATATTAGTTTATTATTTTATAGACAGAGGATATAAACAACTGAAAATTGCATCTCAATAGACAATAATGATGCAATAAAAAAGAGGGAGATAGAACAGTGTGTAGGGAAAGTACAAAAGATCCAAAAGGGTTTTCTTTTTTAATTATCTGCGAAAGCTGGTCTAAATCTATTGGTGCTGCTGTGAAGGATGCTCCTGCCCTTTTCTTGGCTTTTCTTGCGTGGTCTTTTGGCCATTATTAGTACTTATGTGCAGCTAATGTTTCTGGCTAAACATTAAACATTACCAACACAATGAAAAAGACTGCATTATTGAATTGGTGAGCCTATCCAGCTAAGAATGATGCCATAAAAGGCTAGTGGTGAGAACTGCATGGCTGTGATTGGGAGCAGGGAGAGGGGGGCATAGGAAGGCAAGATATCCTCTTTTAGTGGGAGAGCAGATAAACTGAAGGCAATTGTAAAATTATATCCATTGGCATCAACTTTAATCTTCATAGTTGCTGCATGTTTGTGGTGTTTTAGGAACACACTGCTAGACTAAACAAAAAAATAATCCGAGCAGACTGGAATATTAACATGTTCAGCCAATATGGTTTGGGATTTTTTTTTGTTTCCCTTAAACAGTTCACTAACATGAGGTCTTTGCATTTTACCTACATAGCCAATTCTTTAAAGGTCAAATGCAAATTCACCCTCTAAAATCTTTACTGATTCAGCATAACAAAAATGGAGTTTTCCCATCATTGCAGGCTATAAATCATACAGACTATTCTTCCCTTGGATAGATTTCAGTTGTCATGTCTTTATATATAGCACTTGAAAAATTATTTCTACCCAGAAGTTGAACTTCTGTAACAAAGTGCCTATTCATTAGACATATTTCCTGGATATCAGAAGGGTATCTGCAATAGCCTTTTATCAAAGAAAAGATAAGATTCCTCTTTTCCCTGTGACTGAGCCAACACCAGCAAGGAGCAAACAGGAGAGTTCTGCAAGAGACTTTTGTATCCTATTGCAGGTAAAGCTTTTTATTCATCAGTAATAAAACATACTGTTCAGCTGCAGTTTAATGCCTAGCAACAAATGTCTTTACCTAGAAATGCATTATATCTTTTAATGTTTAAATTTATTAAATGCGCTTAAAACTGAATTAGTATTGGATTGAAACAGCATTATTTTAAACACATAGAACATGAAATTTTTTGGTGTCTGACATTTTTCACAACTAGACAATCATCACATTGATATATGTGTAGCCTTTTCACTGAAAACTGAGCAACGGATCAAGTAAAGTTTAGTTGATGGACATATAATTAATTCTACATAATAGGCCATGCCAGTTGTAGAAAAAAAACGGATTTGAAACTTAAACAAAAAATATACAAGTAAGTGGCAGTCATTGGTCTGCTTTAATTTGCATTCCAGTAGGTCACCTACGCTTTAAAGGCTGGTTCCTCCAGTATTCAATAAAAATACGTGAATTCACAAGAAACTCTCTCTCTTGCCATGGCAGTCTCTGAAGAGGGAAGAGAAAAAGGCTTCTGAGATGACACAAATTGAGGAGCGCTTCATTGTGACACTAAATTTTTACTGGTCTTCCAAATAAAAAGAAGTCTTTTAGTATAAAATGCATTTTGCACATATTTCTTTACTCATTGCTTCTTTTCTTCTAATGTGACAAAGAAAATTTAGTCAGATCATAAAAGTATGAAAACAGTAATAGCAATGATTTTTAAATTGTTTTTCTTAGATATGTAAAAGAGTGAGAGCCTCACACTCCACTCATGGTGGAGTCTGCTGGTATGGATTTTTGCATCACATTATACCATGTGGGAATGATGAGGGTCAAATATAATAAGGGCCAAATGATTTTTTTTAAGTGGTTTGATTTAGACGTTGTTTGCTTATTAATGAAGCCTTACCAAATGCTTAGGTTCAAATCATGTATGCAAATTGCATGTATGAATAACTTTTTAATGGGGAGTGACTGATGGGAATGTAATAGAGACACAATTTTTTAGAGGTGGGGTTGGAAATCAGCAGAAAGTAGTGGGTATTGACTATAATACACTGGTGCTAGTAGCACGTGAAGGCAGATCCCTGCAGGCAGTTGTCAGTTGCCAGCAAGAAAGGTTGTGGGCTGCATGCATATCTATTTTAACTGACCGCAGGTTGTAGTGTCTGCACAGCCATATCAAATGCACTTACAGTGCACAAAGCATCTCTGTGTTCTGCCACACCATGTAATTTTCAATTCTTTCATTGCTATCTATTTCACTTTCAAGCTATTTATGGATTCTGACATATTTCAGGGTAAAAATCAATCTTTACCTACTTTGCAACTACATATTTGTGGATGGGATCTAGTTAAATCTGGATAGAGTCTTACCTGGGTTGACTTAAATCTCATCTCTTATCCTTAAGATGTCCCTTAAACCAGTTTAAACTTCTAGATACATCTGCAATTGCCTCCACTCAGTGGGCAAATAGCACTCTTCATTGCCTCTGAATGTAGTAACAGTGCAAAGATGTCTTAAGTAGCATAAGTAGTTTTAATCATAATATTGAAGGATAGAACTCCTCACAGGAGCAAATCCACTTATATTTTCTTTCACGTATATAGTTGTAAGGTACTATCAACACAAATTCTACTTCTCTGTGCCTGGGTGATCAAAAACGAAATGCCTCTTTCCTTTCTTGTTTTCCTATATCTTCTAAAATCTGATATTCAACCCTAGTGTAATTTTACTGAAATTAATCTGGTCTGCTATTTCAATATTTGGATGTATCTGAAGAACTGAAAACTTGAGTTAGTCTGCCATAGGTTCCTTATCACAGAGTCATAGAATGGTTTGGGTTGGAAGGGACTTTCAAAGATCATGTAGTCACCACCCATGGGGATGTTATCCTCTCCACCAACATCCTTCTCTGCAGTTACAATGTGTTTATTTTACAAGCCCCACTTCACATACCTGAGTTATTGTTTTGATATTAATATCCCTTGCCTTTGATTAATTTAATTTTACCAGTGGCAAGCAGGTTAGAAAAATAAATAAATGCAAAGGCGGATCGCTGACAGAATACGTCAAATTTTAGGCCTTCCATTCTTATCTGTCACTTTAAAAAAAGTACCTCAAGACCACCACCCTGTAATTCTGTGAAGACATTACAGTCTATTAAGTTAACAGAGTAAATGTTTATTTAAAGAATAGTTTTTTTAAAAAAAACTTGTCTGTGACCCAGTGTAATAAATAATCAAGGCTGGAATAATTTAAAAACTGTATCCAGCCATGAAGCCATAGGTCATAAGAAGTTTATGTGAAGAATGCAAAGCTCTAGTCTCAGGCACTTGCACTGTGGAACTTACTGGCTGCAGGATCCAGCTCTTACAAAGTTTTGACTGGGTTTTGTCATATACACAATTGGGGAGTGCTTCAAAGGCATTAACATTAGCACTTTAGTTAGGATTAAGTGTTGCATGTGCCAAACTGTCTTCCTGTTTTCAACATTTTTCCTAACTTAATTTGGCATTAGGAAGACATGCGAGGCACACTGTATAGCTGTTGCTACCCAGAGGAGATGAAATTAGGCAAAAGGAGTGGTTAGTCTTGCTTCAATGTTTGTATTGTAGCCAGTCTGCTTAAATGAAGTGTAAAACTACTAATGCTAAAACAAGGGAAGCTCTGTAGAATAGGATGAGTCTGACTCAGTGTCTGCAGAGAAAGTAACCAACAAAGGGCCTGGGAGGAGAATGAAGCACAATGTTCTCTTACTGCTGGAGGTTTGGTGAAATGGACCCTGTCTGAGGGCAGTGAGACCACTTATTAGCCTTACCAAACCCAGCTGCATTTGTCCTTTAAATAGAAAGGGTGCTTGGTTTGTGGAGCTCCATCCAAGTGTGGTAAGCACAGAAGTTCTGTGGAAAAGTGCAGTATCCTGTCCTACTGTAGATAACCTCACCAGTCAGAGTACTAACCATGGTTAGTTATGTGCATGTATAAGCACACAGTTGCATTCTGTGGAAAAGTAGAAGGATAATGTGTGCTTTTCAGTGGTTGAGGAAACCAGACATGCAGTAGTATTTCAGCTCCTTCTAAAGGGAATGAAAAGATTTTCTGTAGCAATAACCGGCTACTAAGTCCTTACATACTATAGATTAGTTTTTTTCTCATAGTCCTATTTGATGGGGATTTTAGAAGCCTGGGTGCTAAGAAT
Source organism: Laterallus jamaicensis coturniculus (assembly GCA_022605575.1). Lineage (NCBI taxonomy): Eukaryota > Metazoa > Chordata > Aves > Gruiformes > Rallidae > Laterallus > Laterallus jamaicensis. The sequence continues at coordinate 12,160,672 of JAKCOX010000011.1, forward strand.
ATGAATCCTTTCAACTCCTCTTTTAAAAAGCAAATTGAAGACAACTATCTACCTCTCTCCCTCTCTACCCTCTAAAAGCAATTTATTTATGAGAAAACAAACATGTCAGTGTTCCACTGAGGACTGTATCACCACTTGATGTTTTATGTGCCTCAGTTGTTGTGTTTTCAGATTGTAAGCCCCAAGGGGCAGGGACCATGTCTTCTTTTGTTTGTACAGCACTGAGCCTACTGTCAGCACTCTATAAATAAGAAGTAATTATAGTGTTATGCACCCATGTATTTTGAAAGCTTGGGTCTGCTCCTGTTGAAATCCAAGGAAGTTTTTCTCTCTTGCTTCAGGGACAAAGGATAACATACTGTATCAGCTGGTTGAGTATGTTTTACCCTGGGGGGTGTATTTGCATGAGGAAAATAGACTAAAAACTATAATGGATTCTTTTCAACCAAGGTGCCTTATTAAATGAAGCTGTATTTTGATTATATTTTAATTATGTTAAATGCATGTATAGGAGGTGTTGTGAATTAAAAATACTGTTTCAAAAGATGATAACCAGTTTTCCAAAGCTAACAACTTAGCTTATTAATACGATAGTAAAATAAGAAATGAAACTGCTACCAACTATGAAAAATTGTAATTAGAATGGAAAATTCCATCATTCTACTCAGCAGACACAAAGGTTTTTCTGAGTACAAGGAGTGCAGAGAATACAAGAATAAGAATGGGAAACCTGTTTTGAGCTAACATGTAATCTGAAAGGCACACCATTTTTTTAATATATGTGAAACATACTTTAATGCTGAGACCTTGTGTGTTAAGGTTGTGCCTGAAGTGGAGTTTTACGGCCAATTTATAAGGTCTTGCAAACAGGAGTTTACAGTGGAAACAGTGACTCTTACTTTAATTGTAGCAATGTCAATAGCATTGCTGTAATGAGCATCTGGCTACATTCCATCTGTTGACCACACCAACCGGTTTTGTGTATCATAAAAGAAGTGTTTCCCCTCCATATTTGATTTTCCACATGTCAATCCCTCCTGTGCACTCCAGCCCTTTCAGTTTATTGGAATCCCGACATGTGAGCGATGTAGGTGATAGAGATGGATATTTGCTTGTACGATAGAGACAGCCTGGCCCGTGCAGGCCTTGTAGCATGCTTTTTCACTTGCATGAGTTTCCCTTGTCACTTCTCCACTGCCATCTCAGTCACAATGGATACACATAGTTGATTAGCCTGTCAGTTGCATGTGGCATATTCGCTTATGGATTTGGAGAGGGGAAGCGGCACCATGCTGTAAATGCATGAGGTCTTGCAGCAGGAGAGCATGGGATGAAGCCAAAAGAATGAATTTCGTGTTTAGCACATGAGACTTGGCAGATATAGTTACTGGCATGTGCTTGGGGGGAAGCTTACATTTGCATTTGTACAAGGGAAAAGTTATGCATTTAAAACGTTACCAAAACCAAACTGCATAATTTTAAATGAATGCTGGGCAATTTCAGTTCTAAGTCACTTTATTAATTTTTACATCAAAGGAAGAATTGAATAAATGCACCTATTAAAGTAGGTAAAGAACTTGGAATAAAATATCTTTTGTATGAAATAAAAATAAAATATCTTTATGTATGAAGCAAATGTTGCCCAGATGTGCATGTAAGGTTTCACAGCAGCACATAGAGCTGCTCTTATTCTTCGAAGGTTAAGCCTATTACTAGAACTTTTAATAGGTCTTCTAATCTCTTCTGATATCAGTAGCTCTTCCATCTCCACTGAGATGAAATGCTATGATTATCCAAGCTGTTCAATGTGATAATAAACTTAGCACTTTAAGTTGTCAGTGTTTGAGGCCCAGGCCACTTATTCCAGGAACAGAGACAGTCAATAATGGATTGTTGTTACAGACCTATGTATCTGTGCTCTAATTTACAGAGGCTTTTTCCTGAGCATGGAAGAAGCAAGCAAAAGTGTCATACCTGATGATGTCCTGTCCTGGTTTAGGCAACAATCAGTCCTCACAGCTATCCATGTCAGAGTTGCTCTAGCTGTGCTTTACTTTCTCCTCCGTTTCAATCCTGTGCTGACTTTGCTGCTCCTCTATTGTGTCTGTTAACTCAAACATCAGTCACTGTAACGTCTCTCCTTTTCTCCAATATGCCGGTTTGAGTTTTTGCATATTTTGGAAATTCCCTGAGCTTTCCTAGGTTCAGTGTCTAAAACATAAGACACTCTTCAGGATCACCAGCTGTGCTAATGTGTTTCTAAGCACCTTCTGTTAGCTTTTATGGCAGGTTTTCATCGAAACCTCTTGAACCCTTTGGAAAACTTATTCCTGACATGCCTGAGGATACAGGTTTCAGTTGTGTTCTATACATAGCGATTCCCCGAGTCTCTGGTGAAGTCAGTGCAAAATGTGTTATGGATATCTTTTATCAACACTGTTAACCTAATTGGATTTCTAAAGAGCAGTGTTTGGGAATTCATTGTGCATCAAAAAATTGCTGTAGTTCTTAAGGAACACTCCTTATTTTCCATCTTCATACCTTTTTGCTTTCTTTAGAGCCTCTACTGTTAATGTAGTAGAAAAAATAGAGTCCTAAGATGAGGATAAAAGCTGGTCAGTAAACTTTGTGCTCCGAGAAGTATGCAATAAATGGGAATATTTGAGGCATGTCTCCTTTTGGATTTTACATCTTCAATAAGAAATTGGCTCTGTACCATTGAGACCTAATATTCCAGGACACAATGTCATTCCTTCCTTGTCTGTATCAGGAAGTCCAACTGTTACTACTGGTATAGGCTACTTGTTCCTCCAACAACTGCAATTTTTCTCATGTTTCCTCCAGGTGAGGGGAAGCTATGTCCAAATCTATAAACTCACCACTGTGCTGACTTTTAAATCATTAATAATTATCCCTAAAGGGTTTAAAGGCTGACTGACAAAAGAGAGGCACAAGTGACAAGTAAAACTGATGAATACTAATTAAAAGCAGGGCTGTATCTTCCTCTTCATCTCACCCCTTTTTTTAAAAAATTTTTATCTATGTTGTGAAAATTCTGGACAAAAAGTATTTTTACCATGAATAGCAAGATGAGATTTAAGTCTGTGATTGGATAATAAGTAGAATTGTAATAGAAATTAATAATTCTGAGTAAGCAGTGTAATTTTCAATTTTCACTTTCAGTAGGTCACAAGACGTGACAAATAAGGAAATGTGCACTTAGGGAAGTTTATTGAAAGCAATTCTATAAAATAGTTGTTCTGAGGTATTCTTCTGTAGATATTTTTGGGGCCACAGAAGGGTCTTTGCCCCATGATTTGGTACAATTGTGTCAAGCTTTGGAGAACTGGAAAAGCTGCATGATTACCCTTACAGCGACTGTGTTCTCTTGCTCTGAAGTGGGTGCTCTCCTACCCTTGCTTTGAAAGTTTCAATTACTATTAATTTTTACTACACAGAGCAAGTAGATAGATAAGCTGTGTTTCTCCTCCAGAAACCATCAATACTTGATAACACTTCACTTTTTGTGGGTAGGTGTAGAAATAGTATTATTGATAGAAGTGTGAATTGCTAGGATTGTTTGCTTTTCTTGTTTATAGTAATGAGGTCTGTAGTGTGTAAGTTGTAGGCACGCTAAATGTTTGCCCACAACAGAAAATAAGGCAGTCTTTATTCGTTAAACCTTAGCAGGAGTGCTAATTTTAGAATTATTAGAAGAATATGACAGTCATCGCTGTAATTACTTGTGTCAGTGGTGAATTATTCCTCTCAGTGATGGTAGCTGCTCAGTGAGAGATCTGGGGACAGGAAAGGACTATTGAAACAAGAGGCTGAACTCAGTAGAGATCTACAACGTCACTAGCGTTCCTCGGTTTTGTTGCGTGCACTACAGCTACATACCGTGTAGTTGGAGCAGAGCTATTAATGTGTAGTTTACATTACTGAGCATGTTATTGCATCCTGGATCATTTTGGGCCTCCTCTGGTGATGTCTCCCACGAAGCATTTGATGTGGGAAAAGCTTCCAGAATTTAGGAGTGGAAATTTTCTTTTTTTTTTTCCAATTTGCTCCTGTGCCTGCCTCATAACTGATGATAATGACTCTAAGAATATAGAGGGCTAATCAGGCATGGCAGGAGTGCAAGTGATCGAGAAGGTCAGTGCATGAAAGCATTCCACAGTTTGCACCTCATTTGCTTTATAAACCAATTGCTTTTTCTTTTGCCTTATACTTGAGAAAGTATTCCAGGCTGATGATCAAAAACAAAATGAAAAAAAGCATAGACATGCATGTATTGTGCATCATATTGATTTATAAGATAACTTGTGTGTTTTGAGAGAAATAAAATGCCTATTGTATATAGTGGCTCTCATTTCCCTGTGTGGCATGGAATTATATACACAAAGTTTGGCTCCATACTGTATCATACCTCAGTCAAATATCTTTGTTTGCTACATAAATGTTTTAGGGAGAGCAGTTAAAAGCTGGGTTATTTATTTATTTGCCATTTTCCTTGATCTAGGGTGGATATTTCAATATTAGGAGATACTGGCTTGCAAGATTCATAATTAGGAACATGATTCAAAACCCTTGTAGCTGTACTTTTAACCCACTCCCTTAATGCTTTAGTGTCAAAAAGCTCATAACCAATTCATAACGAGGGCATGCCAGTTGCTTTTGTGTATTTTACTTTATAATAATGATTTCAGTATTCTTATAGTTCACTATTAATCTATTAATAGCAGGCAAAGTTTTAATAATTTCTGTGATCTCATCACATCATTCAAACATTGATACTCTTATTTTTTGTTTAGTTTTATTCTTAACTCTTCAAGTAATTTCCTCATGTACTTATCTTGGTTAATCCAGCTGCTGGAAACTAGGCAGTAAGTTGGGATTTACTTGAGCCTGAAATTTTTGTCTAAAGTTTTCTCATGAGAAAAAAAAATATTATTATTGAGTTTCTTCAGTTTATTCCCCCCCCAATATAGGACAAACAGTGGATAAAATGAACAATATTTTTTGTAGCTAACCTAGAATGTTCTAATTTTTATAATTTTTGTGATGTGACATGCTTTCTCATTTCAGTTTTTATCACTTTAACTTTTAATCTTTCAGCCCACGTCTGCATATAGATATATTTCTAAAATATGGAGTTTTTTCCATCTATAATTTTTTATATTTTCTTATTATTGGCTAACTTATATGACTATATGTGGCAAAACCTTTCAGAGAAAATAGTGACAATATGCTGGGAGGTAAACTTGAGAAATGACAATTAAATACCTGGATCTTGGAATGAGTCATGGCTCAAATAATTTTAATAAAGTAAGCCCATTAAAAATGGAGGAAAGGAACAAATTTGTAACAAAGATAGTCTCATGGATATGAAGGTTTTTACAGTGATGTTTTGTAAAGTTAAGAGCTGGAGCAGAAAAAGTGGAAATTAGCAGTATGATATGACTCTCACAGGATGCAGAAGTAAAAGAAGTCTGATAACTGAAGAGCATAAAGCAGTCATAACTGTGGAGGGAAATGGGATGAAACACTTAAAAGCCACTGGCATGACATTCAGGGCAGGAAATTGCAATATATTTCACACGAAAAAACCTAGTAGGACAGATGAGGAATAAATTCATACCAAGGAAGACAATTAAACATCAAAAAGTTGTGGTGGATTCTCTGTCATTCTGAATATTCTTCATTTAAGATGCTCTGTTGCATCTAAACAAAAAATAATGGATCTGTTGAAGATATTTTATGCACAAAGTCATGGAGGGACTACCAATCTATCTTGTGGCTTTAGCCATGAGGGAAGTTATAGAAAGGAAAACACCTGGAGAAATGTTAAGAACCTCATTATAGAGTAAGGCAGATTTATCTTGCTCACCATATGCACACTGCTGTCTTCCAAGCTCATGCACAAATGCACTCTATTTTTATACACCTTTTCATACGCTGTTTAACAGCAAATATAAGGGAGTTGAGGTGGATTTCTAGAATTGTAGCTTATTCTAGAGTTAGTAGGTGATCTGAAAACATTTGGAAGCAGTGTGTTTAAATGTCTGCTGCAGCGCTTTTTTTGCCTTTCCTCCCTACCTAAGAGGAAAACAGCCTCTGTGTGATTACAGGAGAAAGAGCAGAGTGAGAAGAAATCATAGTTGTTTGGTTGCAGCTCTATAGTGGGAAGTAAATAAAGCAATGTCTGATATATTGTCTTCACAAAAGGAAAAGGAGCAGCAGTGAAAGCTCAACACCCACATTATGATCTGATCTCAGATACTTGGCATATAGGAGAAGATATCTGCACAGGCATGATGGTGGAGAAAGCGATTGAAGTGCAGCCTTATTTTCTTCAAGTAGGCCTCTGTACAAATTTTGTGGCGTAATTTCTATCCCAGAATTAAAAAATAGTTGAATGCATTCCTAATCAGTAGATTAGTTTGTGTAATGAAAGAGCTTCTGTGCTGTAATACTTCAGTTGGTCTCTACTAGGGCTAAAGAGGTAATTATCACTCTTACTGCTTTCCAAGTTGACAACCAAGAGGGTTGAAAATGTTTTTTTTGTCAGATAATGTGCTTAACTAGCTTTCAATGAAGTTGCATATCATGGTTCATTACCCCTTGATTTTTTTTTCAGGATCTAAAGCGGCTGGTTTAGTTACTAGCAGTAATGTATCAGTGCAGATCAGCGGCAGATAATTTAGTCTGATCTTGTTTGATTTTATGGGTCTCCTAAAAACTTTGTTTCCACATACCTAGCAGCTTTACCTGACAGACGTGATTTCAAGCTGCTAAACTTCAAGGACTCGTAGAAGGGGCAAGAATGCATGGTGGAGGAAAAAAGGGTGGAATTAATGCTGAGGAAGAATTAGAGGCTGGCTTATTCACTGTTGCCTTTCATTTCTAGACATTTCTACACTGAATATTATACGTTTCTGCATCTCTTTGTGGTACAAAAAGCCAGATTTGAGATGACTAAGTTTTTAATAAATAAAGTGCTTTCAGATGTATATAGTTCTTCATGTTCTCCTCAGAGGAAAAGAGAAAGTTCTTTACAATTCTAATTATAACTTAACACCTATAGCTAAGGGACTCTTCAAGTTGTTATTATTTTAAATTAGTCTTTTTAGCAATAAAGATGCACCTTTCAAATAATTAATATAGATTTTCAGTGGGACAATGTATCCTGAACTCTGCTGGGATTTCAGATGGTGTTGATCCTCGTGTAAATGAATGGACTAAAAAGTGGTTTGGGCTTTTTACCTTTGAAATAAAAAAAACCATAAGGCATTTTTCTTTTCATTTCACTCACAGGGTTGAAAAACCCCAGTGGTATCTTATGCTTAGACTCTAAGAATATTGAATTCTCATGCGGAAATTAATGGGCTAAAAGTTAAGGGAGATGCAATATGCTAATAAAATGACTCTGTACACCATCAACCTTGGGACCCAACAATTTTCAATTTTATGTGAGACATTAATTTAATCAGACTGAATTTTCATATAATTCTCATAGAATAAAATGCACAGTGTCTTAGCACAAGAGCAGTCATTCCCAGGAGACCAAGGAAGATAAAATGTGTTTGTATTCTTATGAATTGTCCTTGCCCTAAAAAATAATGCAGTACACTTCATGAATTCAGCAGACATTGTAGACATCCAATGACCATTTTTGTCAGTAAATCTGATTTTTAAATGTTTAGTATTTGAATTTTATAATTATGTTAAAAACTGTCAAATAGTTATATTTCAAACTACTGCAGCTGTTCTAATTTCTACTTGTTTTCTCTGTTCTTATAGTAAGCATTCTCAGTCAATAAAGTAAATAATAGCAGGTGACCATTATTTTAATTTTAAACTGGATTCAGTTGAATCAAATGTAATGGTGGGATCTGTGTAGAAGGAGCCAAAGTATTCTAACAGAGATCTACCTGGTATTAACCAGGGATTGCAGGGGCTCACTTTTATGTATGTATGAACTTGATGTATTTATGGAGTGTAGGATAGTGGATAGTTTCCGTTTAGTTTTTTTACAGTTAGACAAGGTCTTACTGGTATGAGCAGGTATTTCCTATATGCAGGATAGGAAATACTGCTAATGCAGTTAATAACCCAACTAACAGAAGGGGGGGAAAAAATTAAAGGAAATGCTTTAAGGGCCCTCATGGTACACTGTAGTATTAAACACATGGCAGCCCATAGACTCAAAATAAAATCTAACAATTTGAGTGTGATGTCACTATTCAATTATTTGACTGTGGTAGCAATACTGATAGTGGTATCACACCTATGAAAACTGGAATGCATCCAGTTAGGTTGGAAGGTGTGATGTACAACTCATCAATGTCAGTTGAAAGTCAACCATTACCTTTTACACCAATCTATAAAAGCAAGTTTTACCTTCAGTGCTGTAGGGGCGTTTTTCAAGCAGCCTATTCTTTTAAGGAATTTTGCATGTGGGTTATGCAAAATATATGCATATTTTGCATATCCTCTGAGAGGCTGTTGCATCTTTAATCTTAATAGCTGGTGTTAATTACTACTGATAATGTGTGGTCTTTTTAATAAATTTAAACTTTGCAACATAATTTGTAAATAGCAGCTTCTTTTATTTTGATAAACTGAACTATGAGGTTGTTATGACCTGAGGTAGCTGTGGAAACAAATGAGGATAATGGTAGTTCAGGGGACAAGGAGAACTGCTTAACTGTGAAGGAGGGGGTTGTGAGATGAGATTGGAGAGCATGGTGGAGGTCTGAGTATGCAAATAAAAATGATTGAATGCAGAAGATGAAGAGGAAATAGGGACTGGCTGAGGAGAACCTCAAGTGGTAGTAACTGAAGAGAGTCCAGAGAAATGAGGATAACTACATGCTGACCAAGTAGTGGATGCTGAATTTGGTAAATTAATGCAACAATGTCATAGTAAAGAATGCTCTAGAAAATTCTGAATTGAAATTAATAGTTTTGTTTTGATAGTAGGGTATTTATGAAGCTTGAACATAAGATGTATCAAAAATCTTGTCTAGTTGGTCGTGGGCAAGAGCCTGACATTTATTCTGTGTACTGATTGCAGCAAGAATCCAGGGGAAAAACAGAATATGCAGAATTAAGGACTGTTTCATAACTAATATGTAATAAGATACAAAATTCAAGTTGAACAGATAATCTTAATTAGGGATTCTTTTTACGTTTTGCTTGTTTCAACTTGTAAGATGATAATGTTGTTACACCATAGAAGTTTTTTTCTCTATGTGTAATACACATTAAATAGATTGCATGCAAGATAGTAAACAAACTTCTGGAAATTCATTGTGTAAATTAAAAAAAAATAGTTGATGTGCATAAGCTTTAATCACATTGTGCGATTAACATTAAGCTGGGTGACAGAAAGAAGGATCAGCTTCTCAGTATCTTTTTAATCAGTAAAATATTAACTTGTTCATCACTGAAGATGATTAGCAGCAAGAGGTTTTGCTAATTAGCAAAAGCTGTAATGTGAATTTCAGTATTTTATCTTCAGTATGTGTATCTGTATCAGTCATCTTTTAATTTTTAAAATAATTATTTGGAAATCAATTCTATCACTGATAAAACACAGTTTCCTCACGGCAGCTGCAGAGCCTGACAACTTTTACTACAAGGCCTAAATGTGGAAAAACTGACAGGTAGTTCTGTCTTTTTTTTTTTAACCGGGATAAAATCCTGGAACTCAAAAAAGGAAAGTAAATAAAATAAGCAGACAAAACTGTGTGCTTCCATGAAGAGAGAGAGTAACAAAAAGAATACATAAAAAAAGCCACGGATGATGTGTTTCAAAAAACCCTTGGTATATAAGACAGTTCTCTGTTTAGCATTTTCTTGTAAAGGTTAATGGTAGAATAATTTAAAGGTAGAATAGAGTACTGCCATAATATCTGACCTGTCCTATATACAATTTTTTTGAGGCAATGCAAGTATTTAATTGACCTAAGTCTGTGGAATTTATTGTCCAAAAAGGTAAATTCTATCCATCAGCAAAGCTTTCAAAATAATAGCTGACAGACTTTATGATGGTGTTTTTATTTGGGAGCATCTGGTCAGTAAATTAGTATTTAGAATAAACATGAAATCAAATTAAATTCAAGAACACCATTTTGTGAGTAGTGCAGAAATCTGGTCTGTAGTAACAAGGATCTGCAGCTTGTGTTGCTAGAAACCTTAATGACCAAGTGTAATCAGCAAACATGTCTCCATGGATTCAGTAGAGGCTGAAGAAAATCTTTAAATAGTGTTTTCCTCTTTAAATTCACTCCGGCTGTGGAGCACCTATTACAAAGCCAAGACTATGTACATCTGTCTAAATCTTAAACTGTTAAGGACTGCAGTTGTTCTTGCAATTACATTTCTTTGCAAAGCTCTATGCACAGATTAGATGCTGCATAAGCAATAACTGCCAGTTATAGTGCACTATCACCTAGAAATATTAAGGATAGCCAGTGAGGAGGAAAACAGTAAATGATGCTGTTCGGGTTCTGTAGAAAGAATAAAGTAATGTTTTATTGAGATTTTTTAAATCTCTGTTTTCAAGATTTTTTTTAATTTAATTTTTACAATTTTCTTCAAGATTTAAACATCAAGATCTGTTTAAATAAAGTAGCCTTTTAGTGGAAAATTTTTTAAAAAAACTATTTAAAAAAGCTTCAAAGTCTGTCTGTCAGGTTCATTCTGGCAATGAATCTCTCGCATTATCTTTTTAATGTTGAAATCAGTTCAAGTCAGTGAAATTTTTTTAATGAACTTTAGGGCACATCTTCAAAGAAACCTGCAATTGAACCTGTGGAAAGGCCAATGCCTTTGAACTGTGGAAAAGAAGTTTATCCTAGATTAGCTTGATCTTTTCGTTTACTCTGCCTTCTAATCTAGTAATGAAGATCTAAGCCTTAAGAATTCCCCTGAACTGCAGTGACAACCTAAAAGTAGTGTATTGTTATGGATAAATTCATTACTTCCCTTAGGTATTGACATTTTAAATTTGGAAGGATACCAAAGTTATGTATTTTTTAGCTTGGATGTGAACATTCTGGGTCTCCCTGAGCACTACATTTTCTGTAGTTTTGCTACTATCTTAGAAATTGAAAATTTAACTTCATTTTTAATTTTATTCTCCCTCTAACATTTTGCTATATTTTCCATTCAGTTCAGTCTTATATCACCCAAATGTGGAATGATGTGCCTTCAAACGTGAAAGCACTAACAAGATATGGGACAAATTATGATGTGATAGCGAAGGGAAATGCAGAAGTCTATGGAAATAACTACATTAATGCATAGGCTCTGATGCACAGAAGTTTGTTTTGAAGGACACTTCATTTTTACTTTGGACTGCTTTTAAATTTTACCGTAATACGATATAAACATTTACTTGGGTGAGTACATGAGGACCTTTGTGTTAGTATTCTTTTCCATAGAAATGCCTTTGGATTTTAGATTTTGAACTCTTTCCAGTTTAAAATAAGAAAAACATGGAAGAGATTTTTAATAGATAAACAACTCTCAGTGGTTTTCAGCTGGCAATCCCAATGCCTCTGCTGCTGCTGAACCGGTCAATTCAATATTAGAGCTGATTGTTTTCCTTCTCTGGTCAAAGTGAAAATACAGGTACAGCAAAACATGAAGTGATCACTAGTTTCTTCCTTTCAATCATTCTGTGAAATGTCTTCTAATAACCATCTCATTTTGTGGAATCAAGTAGGACAAGAATGGTTATCCCTAGGCTGGCAAAGGAAAATAGGCCTTTTATCTATACATACAGACTCCCATTACTGTCATTATTTGATGCCTACTTTTAATTAGGGGTTAATAAGAAATAACACCATGCAAAAACTGCAGAAAACCAGAGGTAACTTGAAAATCTCATGTACAGTGGGATGAAAAAAAAAGATTTATAAAACTGGACTTTTAAATAGGGGGTATAGAAAGAAGTATATAAAATGTAGTTAAAGGAACAGAGAGTAGTTGAAAATTGGAATGATGTATTTATCCAGCACTGAAAGTTCAGTGATGCTGTATTTTCCTGTATTGTTTTGGATTTGTTTTTTCTGTTTGGGTGTTTTGGTTTTTTTGGGGTTTTGGGTTTTTTTGTTTTAAGTTCTTGATCTATAAAAAGTCAATGGGAATTTCACTACTGACTTGATTGGCACTATTTCACCCTGCATCTCAGAGAAGCAGTTTCAGATTTTTATTGTTATTTCAAAACAGTATCCTTCCTTTTCTTCTCTCATTCCAGTTTTCTAAAGGATTTATAATCTTTTGCATCATAAGAAAAACTTTTCTTGGTATATACAGTGCAGTTGTAATCAAGACCTATGCAAAAAGCTAACTGACCTAATGGGCTGATTCCAGTAGAGCAGACGTTTTGAATCTGGACGTTCTTAGTTATTGAGGGTATAGGATTTTGAATGCTTTTATCCTTTTATTGGTGAATGCACTAAAGTGCATGCAGACAGAGAATGTTAAAGCGGCAGTCAGATAAACTTGTTAAAGCAGTGGGAGTTTTTCCTTTCTTTCTACGTGACTTTATCATCACAGTGGAGTTAAAAGGCAATTAGCCCTTCAGCTCTTTTCTGGCCAGTTTATTGGCATTTTACACACAACTGTTGAATAGACAGTGCCATATTAAAAATTCCAATGAAGCTGGCCTGGGGATAACAGACTCTAAATTTCAGGTTAATGTAGGTTTCCTTCAAAGGAACTATTGCCAAAAACCTCGAGTAAAATTATCTAAATACAGTACCTATGCTGCATGTACTCATAGTTGATGGAAAATTGTAGTAGTCTTGCTACATGCTGTGTTACATTTCCAGGGAAATATTTTTATAAAGAGTGTTTGATGAAAAAGTTTATTCCTTTAGTAATAACAGGCTACCCACTGTGTTACTTAAGGCGATGAATATAGGGAGTAGAACTACATGTTTTTATCATAATAACAATTATACTTGCTTTGCATTCCTGTAATTTTCATCTGAGGTCATTAAAACACTTTACACACATGAATTACTTATTTTTTTCAGTATAAAATTAATATGTCAGTTTTCACCAAATTTAGTCTTTTTTTTAATTGCAAAGTAAATTTTGTGGATTTTTTTTCATTTTAGTGTAAATAGAAAATGTGTCTTTTGCAGTTTTTGCACCCCAAAATGCCAAGAATTAAAAAAAAAATAATTATAATAATTTTTCATCACTGAGGAGAATGGAATACACAATACAGACATACAACATGCTCACTACTGGAGAGTAAATTGAAATTTTCATAGTATGTCAGTTTTAATCTACTCTGGCCAAAAAAAATGGGAGGTTTTTGATAGACTTAGTGAGACTATTAGTGGGTTTTAATGATGCATGTGTTGCTTCTATGAAGAAATTTTTTTTAATTGTATTTGGTAGGCAATTCTAATTTACTGATGTTAGAACAGATATGAGAAAACAATTGTGGTCTGTGTAATTGAAAAAGAGATGCTAAAAACAAAGAGTATTTTTGACTTGACCATTTGCATCGCTCTAACTCCTCCAAGTTGTATGTCACCTGACTGTGAAATCAACAAAAAGGCACCTTTTAAGTCCAGCTGATTTGTGGATCAGATTCATTTCAAAATTTTGAAGGGAAAACTGTTAGCCTTAAAGAATCAAAAGACACATTTTCACTCTTTTTTTTTTTTTTTTTTTTTTCTTTGTGTGGCTGCTCCAGAGAAGACATTCAGGTTTTTTTCCTGGATAGATTTATGCTCCAGTGTGTTTTAACAATCAGCAAAGCAAAGCAAGCCAATATGTTTTCATTTGTTCAGGTATATAAGCTAGCATCTCTTTCTTTCAGTGCATAACAACATAATTAAAGTGATCACCAATAACCACTGTTTTTTTTTTAAATGGCAAAGATCTGTGTTCCTACTGTCACTGGTAAGAGCTCAAACTTTGCTTCTGATACTGAAGAGCCATCATTATAGTGGCATGTAAATTTTGTCTTCTAACACAGCATTTATGTTGAAAGCAAAATGGCTTCATTAAATGGGCATTACAGTGTAAATCAAAAGTCTGGAGCATAGGCAGTGCCAGATTTAAGGAAGCTCATATAATCTTGATTTTGGTGCCCTTTTTGGTACATGTTACAGTGCTTTTGAGTTATACAGCCTTTGACTTTCTTTTCTGTAGCACTTCACTGCTGTTCCATGCTTCCCATCTATTACACGAAAAGATTTGTGGGTTGCATATTAAATGGGACAGTGATTGTGGGAGAAACAAACGATAATGGATTGGTCAACTTTGCCCTATCCATTCTCATGCTATAGATTTCTTATGTGCTAATAGATTGTGTAGACCAAAATATAGGTATTGTGTGAACTTCAGTTTATTTCAGTCATGACCCATTTCAGAGTATAGAGAATTCACAGTACCTCAAAACAATGGCAACACTGCCATTGTGGTAGTAAAAGTATCTGGTCATCAGAAGCAAAGCCAGTGCAGAAGCACTAGGAGTGGCTCTGAGTTTTAGGCCATGTCTAAGTTCTCTGGGCTGCCTAGGCAAAAGTCACTTTCTGACATCTACAAAATGAAAAGAAAATATACAGATTTATTTTATAAAGATGTCTAAAATATAACATATTAAAGTCTATACAACTGTTTAAAAAATGAAAAGGATCATAAAAACCAAACAATTTTACACAAGTAAGGCTAACACGTTAGAACAAATGACCAAGACATCTGCAACAAAGACTTTTGACACTGTGCCCAGTGTCTGTGCACCATCTTCTCCCACAGAGATAATAATGCTGTCTTCATATCACAAAGAAGATGCAGAATGCAGTTTGTTAGTGTTCCAGAGATATCCAGATACGGTGATGAGCAGCACAGAGAAGCCTGGAAACAAATAGTAACAGAGTTTCAGGGCAATGCTTAGCAAAGGCAGCATTTTAAGAACTTCGGTAGTATTGAAAAGCAGCTTCACCCTGTGAGAAACATTTAACCTGCAAACAGAATGAGACTCCAATGCTAAAGTGAAAAATAATAGATGATCTTTAGTTAGAAATAACCACAATTTATAGACACGGAAGGTAGAATTAAGATTTTGCAAGTACAATTATAAACATGGTATTGCCAGTCATCTAAAGGGCTATTTATGTTCAAACTCACACTATAAATTATTTGAATTGTGTTGAATTCGTGGCAAATAATATTCTGGTTTTTTGTTGCAAATAATATGCTGCTTTTGTGGAAACGAAAGCACTTAGGTACACTTGCAAGGTAAGTGTGATTGCTCGTATACTCAAAAAGTGAATTTAACAAAAATTATGTTTCAGCTAACATCCATCACACTCTTGTTTGTGGGTAAATTAGTCCACCTTCTTGAAGGAAACACATCAAACAATCCTTTCTTGAAAGATAGACCTTTCTTTCTTACATTCTGAGCTGCAGAAAATACTGCAGATAACTGTAGCTTTTTATTTCCAACCTGACCTTCCACATTCTGAAACTAATTTGCCGTACTGCTTCTCAAAGTCCGCTCAAGGACTTCCTTTAGCGGCGTAATGTGGTTCTTATTAAGTACATCCTATAAGACCCAGGAGGATTGCATGCAAAGGAAATAAGACGGAGACACAAATGAATTTCCATCCTCCAGTCAGATATATGATATTGATGACCAGGATGTATATGAAGGATATTGTAAAGAAGACAAAGAAAAAGAATTAAAGCAAATGCCTGACAAATTGGCTGTCTTCATACACAAGGATGACAAGTGGTCTATACAACTAACTAGAAGAGATGTAGGCATCAAGCCAAATAGTTATATAGTCAACAAGTCTCTTTGAATCACATGGTTATATGTAACCTCCCTTTCAAATAAGGCCTCACGTTAAATTACATCATCATGAAAGACTTAAAAGCCACGAAGTCTTACATGAAAACTGATAGTTTCTTTTAACTCCAAATGTTGTTTTTCACTGGCCTGAATTTTATATTTTTACCAGAATACGGAGATGATACTTTGTTAAAGTGAAACTTCTTTAGGAGATTCTTTTCCTAGTTTTTATTTAAATGCACCTAATGTAAGCCTTCATTTCAAAGTCTGTTTCTTCCTTTGATTAAAATTTTTCAATAAGGTGACAAGATATTTTCATGTTAGAATAGTTTGTTGGGAAAATGCATTGAAATAGCTTGGATATAATATAGTTTTCATAATTCCTGATGTTCTGGTTTTAGCATGTCTTGCCTGATGTTGCTAAATATAGATTTCAGAGATTTTACACAGCACTTGGTTGATGAAGAAGATTTATGCTCTAGATGTAATTCACTGCAAGTGTAAATAAGTGAATGGACTCCAGAACTATCACTATTTTTCATTTTATTCTTCAGCAACATGCAGAATTTGTATAATCAGGATTCTAATATGATTTTCCTATTAATCTGTTTTAAACCGTGAAATCTGATACTCTCACCATGACTAATCCGTGAAATTTGTCAACTTTGTCTGTGATTTACACAAGCTCCATTTATAAAGAGAACTTGTTTGAGTCCTAAGGCATGGAATATTATTTCCCAGCATGCTTTTAGTGGCTTTTTACTAATAAGTATAAACAATATGTGCTCATTGATTATATTATTATTTCAAGATCAGGAGGTAAAACATAAGGAATGTTCATGAGTATATTCCCCATAGCAGCGTATATGAGTTCTAAGCCATTAAGAAGAAAATAACCTATCATATCAGAGTTGGTAAGAATGGTTGTGATCATAAAGTTTACCTAAAATAATTGGATAACTTGCTTGTAGATTAAAAACATATGTGATAGTTGTATGTCTTTATGCTGCAGGCTTTAGAATTAATTGCTGTCAGCATAAAGCAGACCAAACAAAAATAGATTTGCATCAATTCTTTGTAATGGGGGGGAAAAAGCTTGAATGACAGTGAGGATAATTCTGTTTTGTATTTGAGAGGGAAATGGCTATACAGCATTCACATACTGGAGTGCAATTTACTATATATGGAAAGAATAAAGATCCTTTATGTAAATGCAATAATATGCAAGTAATACCTTCAAAAGGGATGGGGAAAAAAAAGTCTCTTGTGTACAGAAAGTTGTTCTAGTCCAGCTGTCCTCTCTTACTTTGTGGGGGAAAGACATTTGGGGAAAGGCCAAGACACAGATATTCACAACCCATCCAATTTTTAGTTCAGCATAATGTCTTAATCAGCTTTTACAGAGCTGCTCTGCTCTGTACCAAACATGCTATAAATGTGCAATACATCCGTACATGTAAATAAGTCACACTCCCTGTGGTGATGAGAACAAGATGACTACATATTTCAATAACTGCACAGTGCTGCAGGTAATAGAAAAGCAGCATCATCTGGTTGTTTTTCAGCTGAGCAGGGGACTAGAGCTGAATACTATGGCTATCTCTACATCATTTCAATCCCTGATCATGCAATTTTATGAAAGATCGCCAGAAATCATCATGCATATTAATATCACAGATTGCCAACTTGTTTCAAGATCCATAGACTGGAGCCAGCTAGCAAGAACTCGATCTGATTTGTAATCTGGTCTTTCTACAGAAGAAATGACCATAAATCTATTTACATGTCTATTAAATTATCAGAATGCAAACATCATCTGTCATGTTCCTTGGGCATGTTTTGTGATCAGATGAGAGGTAAACTTCTGGTCATGTGAGAAAGGACTCAGAGAATACAGCCTTCAGGTGTTTTCTACAAACATCATGATGTTCTTACATGGTTTCCCA
The DNA here is from genome assembly GCA_022605575.1 of Laterallus jamaicensis coturniculus. Taxonomy (NCBI): domain Eukaryota; kingdom Metazoa; phylum Chordata; class Aves; order Gruiformes; family Rallidae; genus Laterallus; species Laterallus jamaicensis. The sequence goes on from JAKCOX010000011.1 coordinate 12,178,453, forward strand.
AGCCATGGCAGGTGAACTCTGCCCTTATGTGCATCTCCTTGCCTTTTCTCCATCCTGCCTCCTTAATCACTACAGCTAAATGCTCCCAAAGACACAACTACCTCTTAAAGCTATTTCTAAATGCTGATAGTCAACTGGGCAATTGCTAACTGTAGAACTAAAAAGATTTAAACAAATTCCTGTGAGTTTTCAGAAAGTATAAAGCCATTCCTGATGAAGTGAATTCAGAGCAGCTACTTACAGTCTCTAATACTACAGTTGATTTGAGTATCAGATAAATTTAGCAGGTGAGGAATTAAAAAAAGAAAAAAAAAGAAAAAAGGGAAGGATGGAGTATTTATTTCTATAAACTGCAATTAATCTATGGAACTTCTCACTACATGATGCTGTGAATGCCAGTGTTCTTACTGGTTCAAAAATGCATTTCACAAACCCATCAAAGGCTATTAAACATTGAGATACCCTTTGCAGTGCATAATGTCTATGCTGTGAAGGTTGCTTCACCAGAGGAGAATGGGTGCTGTGGTGGATGGACTGGTGGTGTGCTCCAAGGTTCTTTAGTTCTCTACCAGGCCTCCTGCAGTTCAGAAATTCTTGTCTCATGATGTTCTAAAAGTCAAGGGTAGGTTTGGCCTCTACCCCAGACTGAAATCTGTTCTTGACCTAAGAATTATAATTTATTTCAAAATTACTGAAGTAATTGGTCTGCAAGAATATTTTGTGAAGGATAGGGAAGAATTTGCAAAAAACAGAGTAGTGTTTTACCCATAATATTTTGCACTTCTCTAGCTAAAAATCAATTAAATTTTCATCTGGTTTTTCATAGTGTAAGATGGAAAGTAAGTAGAATCTCAGCCTTTTAAAAATGTTTTGAAAATACCATGAGTAAAAAAAAAAATGTTTACAGAGAGTGAGATTTTATAAAATCCCACCAGATAGAGAAATTAAAATGATCTACTCATCCTTTTTTTCATTAAGTGCATCTTGTTTTGGTAGTTCCATATAACTGTCTACAAATGCAGCTGTTCCTTTCAGAATCTTAAAACTTCTCTAGTACTACTCCTCTAATATGGAATGAATGAATAATCTGTAGGGTTACACAGATTTTGTTACTTATTCTATATATATCCTATCTATTTGATGCTAGTACATTTATGTATATCTAATCTAAACTACATAGACTTGCTCAGGACCAGAGTCAAAGCTGTGTCAAACTACAAGACCTTTTGGCTTGTTCCAGTTACTGAATTTTTAAGCAAGTACTCGGGTTTTCGGCATCTAGAGTCTTAAAAGTATTGCCTTAATGTTTTAAAGGATTCTGTTTTACATGATTAATATGACATGTTCATATAAGACAAAATGCTCTCCAGTGTAAATTATGTCTACAGAATTTACCTAAAAGTTTGTTGAGTATGAGACTTCTACAACAAGGCCTTTTCCTAATGCATACTTTTATCAGCCAAAATCTTGATTGTTTTGCCTGTATTATGTCACTCACGTCTGGAAAGAACAGCATCCTGCTGTTTGTGAAGCTGATCTCCTGCTGCTATTTAGCCAGTTGTAGGATTCTGTCCCAATTCCTCTAATCCGCTCTGTTTCAATAGCACCATATTTGGACTCCTTCACACATTCTTTTGCTGCTCTGTTTGGGATGCTCTATGGGCTGAAATAGAAATTTAATGTTCCGTTCCAAACAGAAGGAACCTTTGTGTTAAATCAGAATATAAGGAATAATCTTCGTTCCCTTGGATAGAATTTCTGTACATGCTCTGTATTATTTTCTTTTCAAACTATTGTCCAGAAGTTTGGGACACTGTTTCAAAATACTTCTTTACTTTATATAAATCAGATCCAATTTGAGGCTTAATGTTGCATTAAGGCCTGCTACCATCTTAAATTGTTTCTTTCCTGTTGTAACTCCTCATTCAGAGTTCAGTGCTCCTTGTTTCCATTATGTCAAAGGTTACTGATATCTTTTTGAGCTGCTTGTGCAAGTCAGGCCTAATTAAAGCAGAGAACTGAAAGGACGCCAAAAACGCTGTTATGACACCAAAACACAAAGTGTACTGTACATATTCTTGCTTTTTTTTTTCTAAACTTTTTGCCAGTAGCTATTTTCACATTCCCACATAAAACAAAGTTTAAAGAAAACAAAGCTTGATTGGTATACCTATTTATACATTGTCTGTCACTTTACTTCACAGCTAAGCCCTTTAACTTTGGTGGATCTATTTGTGGCTATGACACCAATTGAAAAAACAGGATAGCAGAAGGTGATCCTTTTTCATGTAGAGCTTCTAGGCTTATACTTGCCTTAGGAATTTTTCTTTAGTGAATGGCATTTAGCTTACTGAAAAATAAATATGTTGTTGAATTAGTGAGGCTAATTTTACTCCATGAAAAGGAAGAAGTTCTTTATTATTGCATGAGTCTTACTTGTACAATTTTAAAAAATTCAGTGTGATATATATATATTTTACCTAAGTGTATGGAGAGAATGAAGACATTATCCAGGTGAAAACATAGCAATTTCATAAAGTGTGTCTCATTTGTACCAAGCTTCCAGCTCTGGAAAATTCAGAATGTTTTCTAGACCATGTATTACGGTTTTTTTAGCTGTAGCTTCCGCCATCCAGAGTTCCGTCAGTGTGCTGGATTATCATCAGCAGGAGCCAGAATCCAATGAGAAACACCATCTCATGAATGGGGTTAAAGATGCAAGAGGAAACTGTAAAAGATAATGGCTACAGCAATTTGTTAATAGATTAATTGCTATCAAGTTTTACAGCTAGCAATGGAACAGAGAAGACAACAAAGAAAAAAGCTGAAAGACTACAGAAGGAGAAGGTGAAACAGGGAGAGTGCTGGAGAAATACAGAAGGAAGCAAAGGAAACCATGCTGAAGAAAAGAAATGGGACCAAAAAAATAATATACGACCTACTTTTTTGCTTGCATTTGGCAAGTAATATGTATATGATTTCTTCACAAATGTGTTAACATTTCTAATGATAGAATCACATAAGAAAGTATGATGTTTACAAGTCTTTATCAAGGGATTTCTTTTATATAATACAAAATGAAGAGATTTGTAAGTGATCCATCTAGACAATGTTAGCTTGAAGACTTGTGGCTCTGCTGGTCCTTCTCTGTTTGTACTTTAAAATTAATTGAAAGCCTCATTGTTTTGTTTAAACTGTGAAAGCTTCCAAGGTCAATGAGTGAGGTAATTGACCTGCCTGTTGTAGGACAAAAATATGTATGTTAAATTGCATAATTAGTTTTAATTGCATAATTATGGTGTTTAATGTGTGGGGGTCAAAGGTTACTATTACATTTAGAAGTCATGGCAAGAAACACAAAAATAAGCAACATAGTTTAATTCTGTATTTCTTTGGGTTTTAAAAAAGGGTTCCACTGTGATCTATCCTTGACCTTGGGTATTTGACGACTATAGCAAATAATATATTGGTGTTATACTTTTTGGAATCATAGAGACACCTTTGTAAATGTCTAAGTGACTATACCAAAGACTTCATTTAGGTTTAGAGTACACGAAAGTTAATCAACAGTGGGAACTCAACTGACAGCAATTTAATCTGATTGGGTAAGGTAATTACATGATTACCAGGAGTGTTTATATATGGACAAGGATATTTTTATTGGAAAAAAACCTAATTGCTTTCTTACTGAGAAGAGAAAAAAACAAACAAATTTGTTGTCACAGGTTAAGAGGACATCCTTCGTTCCTTGAAATAGCTTCTTTTCATATTTTAGCGACAAAATGAACTCATAATTCTTTGTAAATTTGCACTAGGATTATGTTATAGGTTCCTCTATTTCTAAACTAGAAATAATGCCATCATTAACTTGTTTAACTTAAGAAGCTCATAGCTTAGACATTAGTTATGTGATAGTCTAGAGATGTCATGATGTTTGTAATTCATGATCTCTCCTACTGTGTGTAAACACTGCTGCTTAAATACATGTTGATTTCACCAAAATTAAACCAAAAGGTCCGTTACACTAACAGATTTTTCTGGGAAGGAGGGCATTTCTTTTGCTCTGATGGTTAAAAAAAGAAGCCCTATGTACAATTTAGATAAAAGATTATGTTGCTAAATGCTAGAAGAAATAGTCACACATTATGTGCTCTGAGTGGTCCTTTAGAAAATGGTCCTTCAGACTATTGACTGAAAATCTATGGAGGGAGTGTTGGGAGATGAATCTTCATTAGCAAACATTAACCTCTGTGAGTACCTCCCTGAAGTGCACTACAGAGTGGAATCCCATTTGGCTAATAAATAGCGGCTTGTTCCAAAGCCTCTTTAAATACTGGGCCAGGCATGGCCTTGGCACTTGTTATGGTTGTGTTAAACACCAAAAAAACCCCAACTAACCACAAACCCAAAACCCTACAAAAAACCTTCTAATAAATGCATATCTGATAACTATGGAACATATTCTGCAATGTTAAATTAACTGTATAATTATGGGAAGAAGTTCTGTGATACATTCCATGTTACAACTTGTACTCCCTTTTGCTAATTTTTCCCTAAAGAAGTTCTTTAGAAAGTATTACAATTTCTAATTGTTTTTCTAAACCAGATGATCCAGTCACTGTTGGAGGCACATAGCCACGGCAAAATCTCATGCTGTACATTGATCACCTGTCCAACCTTTGCCTAGAGTGTGATCCCCAGTTCCTTCAAGAGATCCATCTATACCTGTCTATAAAGAAGAAGAGGAGGAGGGAGACATCTGGGATATTCAAGTATCAAAGTTTAACACCAGAGCAGGTTGAATCTCCATTTATATTATTCTCTCTATATGTTGTTAGTATTGACTTCAATATTTGGCTGAATTTTTTTTATTTAATTCTATAGTATGCTCTGAAGTTTTACCAGTGTTAAACCTTTTTTCTTTAGACTCCTCACTTATGAAACTATACGTGCCTTTTTGTGGTTCCATGGCATGAAATGGAATCTGAAGTCACACTGCTTTATGGAAGTTAGCTATTAATGAGCATGCCTGGCAGTCCATACCTGTCTCTTGAACATATCCTGACCACAAAGACAAAAATGGCTTGTTTAAAACTGTGCAGTAGTTGTACCATTCTGTATTTAGTGCACACAACTAGACCCAGGTTCCCAGCAAGTACAGTCATTTTCATTGACTTCCTCCAGGCAAGTTAAACTTGCCTCTCACTCTTCCTTTTCCATTTCCAAGAGGACTTTGATATCCACAAAACAGACAAGGTTTCACTTACTGTCCTAAGGACTGCCCCTTTAGGAGTCTAGCACAGCCCACACACAATCCTGGAATATGTCCAACTTGTTCTTTGAGCAGAATGTGAACCTCTGACCTTCTGGGCCTCCGGCAAGAGTGCTGCCTACTGAGCCACCAATACCCAGGCCATCAATAAGTTTTAAATGCCAGTTGCAGACTTCACAGAGATAATGACTTCAGTGTGTAAAGGTTTTGTTGCGGAGGCTGCAGTCTCACATATGGCGTGACAGAGTAAATATGCTAAAACCATAGAGCTGTTGCATAACTTGCCTTGATACAACAGTTTTTGTAATATGTTTCAAGGCATGGAATATTATTTAAAAGGGCCCTGTTATGTAGGCTTAGGCCCAAAATGAAGCTATTATAAAAAGAATGTTTAGCAAAAACAGAAATATGCCCATGAAATTGTTGGAGTGGGAATTTCAGGGTAAACTTGCTTGCATTGAAACAGTCGCCTGCATGACATTGCACTGTTGTGCTAGGGAATGAGAACCAGCAAATGAAAATACTATTAAGTGAGAATCATAAACTGGAACTGAGCAGAATTAATGTGGTAAGTCTATTACTATTGTTACCTTCAAAATCTTACAACATCCCGAGAAAGATGAAATGCAAAAATAAATTCCACTTAGTAACTCAAGGCATCATTACTGACACAGATAAATAAACATATTTGCATTTTAATATTATTTTTAACCTCTCAAGTAAGTTCTTGTATTTTATATACATGTAAAGCAAAGCTAATACGAAATAAGCTTTAGGGTTTCGGTACATTTCAGGTTTTTTTTCTGTTCTCTAAAATTTAGCATGAAAAGCATACAGAAGACATGTTGATGTTTGCAAAATTCAGAATTACAAATGTGATTACACAGGATTATATTTATGAACCTAGATCAAGAAGGAAAACCTAGCCAGATTCAAGCTAGGTCTTACATCGTGGAATGGATGTTAGATGAATTTCAGGAACCTTCTATGAAGCAAAGGCCAGGAGCACAGGACTCCCTTTTCCCAGCTGAGTGCCCAAATCACTAGGCTACAGACTCTTGCTCCCTCTTGTGTTCTTTCTCTGGCCCAATGAATCTTGAATTATATTCTGTACAATAATATAGTTTCAACAGGAGAGCTTTGATAAATCCCTATCTTCACTTCATCATTTAACACAGTCTGTAGCCCATAGATTAGAACATTCTGCTAAGAGACATTGCTTTGAATCCTAGGCTGAAGAAAGAATTGAACCTGTGTTTTCCTTCTGGGATGAGCAGTCCTGCTGCTAGGCTAGGAATCACTGCTGTTTATGTACCATTCTACAAATAAATAGCACCTGAAGAATTTTGTAGGAAACCCACCTGGTTGGTGTTTATTAGGCTGGCTTTGGATGGCTTTGACACCACCTGTTGGATCAAACTCTTCAGATCATCTGTGCAGGGGTGGGCGTTGTTTCTAGATCCCAGTCAGGTGGAGATAGAAGCTGTGCAGAGAGATGTTCTGTCCTGGCCATGTTGGTAAACACTGGCCATGCGGAGAGAGGCAGCTCCTGTGCCTGGTCTATCTTACCATAGAAAACTGCATTGCCTTCAGAGAACAGACATCTCCTGGATGAGGTATGGGCCTTAAAGATCACCGTTTTGGCTGGAGGTGCCTAAATTTTCCTCATGTCCCATTTTGAATTCCTGTATTTTTAGGTCTGCAATTAGTTTAATTTAACAGCTCCTTTAAATATTGAACTAAGGGGTTTTATGAACCTGTTTTTCAACCCTAAGTTATCTTGGAAAGAATGTATTACAGTTAAGTAAGGTGATAGGAAGAATTTCTGGTTCAAAAGTACATTGACAGTTATGAGCCATAGACAAACAATGGGTTTTGAAGCTCTAAAAATTAAGATTACTTTAAGTGTGTTACTACTTTTCAGGCAGTTCTGTAGAGCAGTGTGTATTAGATGTGAAAAGTCCATTAAATTAGCTGCATTGCAGTTAAAAACCCAAATGTTTGTAAAAAATTCTGACTTAATTCTAGTCTATCTTTTTTTTTTCCCCCAATATGTATGTTTTTTATTAATTCCTGCAATGCAAGTCCTTATTCATGCAAATAAATATTGCATTCATGCAGATGCATTTATCTGCCTCAGTGGAATAATTCTGGTACGTCAGTGCCTAAGATTAACTAGGATGAATCTGGTTTTCTTTTTATCAGAAATGCTGATTTTGAAAATTACTTCTTTATTTTTAGTTTGAAGAGCTATAGACAGAACAAAATTAGAATGGTGGACTTCCTTGGCAGTTCTTTTATTATTATTTCTACCTGTTTAAAACGCCAGAGGTGTTTTCTGGTAGTAGGTGTACCACCTAGCTTGGTATCCAAATGTATTGCCTTGTGAACTGTTGCTGCTTTGTAATATGGTAAATTGGGGGTGGGGATGGTGGAATTGGAAACTTCTATTTATGACAGGCTGTTCATTTTAAAGACAAGTCTTTTTCTGCCTTGCTAGTGTCTATTTTCATTGCAGTGGAGCTTTTCATATAGTAGGATAGCATTCAGGACAAGTAGGAAGGACGCAGCCTGTATCCTGCTTATTGACCGAGGAGATTTATGTGCAGTTCATTTGGCAGCATTTATGTTTCCCCACACAGGGCTTTCACTGTCTTGTAATCTGTCTTTAGAAGGGCAACCATTTGCACAATTCAGCACTATCTCTCACAGTGAACAGAAATTAAATTGATGAAGACTGTAAGTCAACATCATATTCATGATTTTGTGTGCATGGGGACCCACCAGTGTAGGGAACTGCTTAGTGCTGTGTTGACTTGAGAATTGGCTGTTTGTCAGTATGTGAAAGGGGGGAATCAGTGGGTGCTTAGATACCAGTGTGATGAATAAATCACTAAAACCCCTCTGTAATAAGCCACATAATGCAGAGAAGGATAGAAAGGACTGGAAAAAAAGCTGAAATCAGAATATTAAGAAGGATGGAGAAAAAAAAACATTTTTACGGGAGGGAAAATACTTAAGTGATGATGTGGTAGAGAGGTAAGCTTTGGAGGTGATTCTTAAAGAATTAATACTTTTGTATAACCATGGATAAACTATATTACATGTTTTTAGTTGATTTGAATTGGTGTACTTTTGACAGCCTTGCATAAAGCAATTATAATTATTAACAGTTACAATTTATAAGCATCTTGATAGAGTCAGGTAATACTCAAATGTAGGACAAGTTATGGAAATTAAAAAACAAAATTAGAGTTAAAATAAAATAAATTAGTATTTAATTTGAGAACAGCATATTTTCAAGTTTACAAAGGTAAAGTTAGGAGGGATAAAAAGAAATCACAGTAAAGATGACTCATATGTTAATTAAAGCTTTATCCTCTCAGGTATAAAAATAATCAACTGCGTTGACACTTAGCAAAATAAAAAAAAGTAAAATGTATGCTATTGTCTTTTCCCTTGATCAATTTTAAATGAAAATGCTTTTCATTTTATTGCATATTTTATTATTCTATGAGAGGTTTGTTAATATCTTGAACAGGAAAATATTGCATGATCTGGTCTCACTGTTCCCTCCTTAGTGTTGTCACAAAGGAGAAAAAAATAAAAGGTCTGTTTACAAGTATCCAAAACTTATTTGCATTTGATTTTGGAAATACCAAAGCCTATAAGGAATTTTTCAAGTTAACGGAGTTTTTGACAGAAATTTTTGCTTTATCAAACCTGAAAACTCTATCATAACAAGCGTAGTTTAAAGAAACTTTATTTAGGAAGTTTTACTTTCAAATAGTAAATAACTTATTTATTGAAAATGGAACTGCTCAACAAAAACCTTTGAGACAAATCTGCATTACAATACTCAGTGTCTAATAGCTAGGGTATTATCCTTTAAGACATGTGACTTTGGTTCAATTTCCTTTTCGGAATCCAGATGAATAGAGACTTAAACCCAGTTGAATATCTAATGCATCCAAGGCAACTGTCATTACCACTGGACTATTGTTTGTAATAGGTTGGGTATCTCTGCTTTTGTGGAAATTGTGAAAGGATTTGTCCTAATACTAACAAGACCTTTCTGAAATCTCCAGAATTCTTATAGGCTAGGAGAGAACCTTTGTGCCGGGCTTTATTAATAACCCCCAGGCTCTGAAGAGGCGCCTGCAATAATCATTATCTTATATATTCATACCAGGCAACATTTATTAATCTGGACTCTAAACTAAATCTCAATCTCAGACTCTGTATGGAGTTGGCTTTCCATGCCTCTGGTTATTCCTGTCAGCTGTCTCAGGTTTTTCTCTGTTTTTCCTATATCCACACATTTAACAGTTCAATGAAATTTGCCTAGCAGTAGTACTTGGGATATAAAGGCAAATAATTTTATTGTATTTTTCAATATACTTTTCTATCTCTGGTTTTGCACCTTATACTTATGACAAGGTGAACTCAGTGGTGATGACTTTTGACGATGCTTCTAGTTGAAATGTGCACCTAGTAAAAAAACATGTCATAGATAATTTGATTGTGGTTGGGATGTTGTTTTGGAAAATACAGTTGATGATGTATTCCGTGAAAGTGCAGGAATCAGGATTGTTTTGTGGCCTGTCACTGTGTAGGTATTCTTCTAAGATTACCAAAGGGATCAGTTACCTTGGTAATGTGTCCACTAATATTTATTGTGCCTATTTCTTTGCACAGCTAACAAACATTCATCAACTGGGAATGCTGGTCATGATCAACTTGAGCTGAATTTACATTGATGACCTAAAGGTTAAAGTCTCTGTATCCCATTACCTCACCCTTGGGCTGTCCAGTCTCCCTACAACTGGGTTTCACACCATTTTTTGGTTTGTCAGTGTCTTTGGAGGAAGAGCAGCATTGATCTGACAAATGCTATCAATATCCTGTTTAAAAAAAAAAAAAAAGATATTTCAATATAACTTTATGCTTGTCAATACTTGATGAAGAGGGTTCTGAACAAGTTTTCAGATGCTGGACAAATAGTATAACCAGCCTGTTAGATAGTTTTAATCCAGTCATATGTGAACACAATGCAGTGTAGCAGCCCAGTGAAACATGAAACTATGAGAACAGCTGAATAAATTTAAACACATTTTTGAACATTCTAACCGTTGTCATAAAATCTGATAATATAGAAGAAAAACTAATAATGCTTTCTTTTGGTTTTGTTATTCTGTACAGTAGTTGAGGAGACTTAACATTTCTTGTGGTTGCTGACTTTAAAGAAGTAGTGACAATTTCTAACACTACATTTTGCCCCATATGAAGTCTATTCTTCCTCTCTCATTAAGGAATGAATCTGGTTTCTGTTTTATTCAATATTGTATATACATCTCACCCATAAATATTTAAACTAAGTAAATATAGAATCTTAAACATGGAATATGCTTTCATTCTAAACTGGTGGCTGCGGGGGGAGGTAAAAATATTTTATTCAGAGAGCAGTGGTCCCTTTGGAAGAGAAAAAAAAAAGTGTTTTGCCTAAAAGTTGGATAGACTTGTGCATGCTGTAGGGCAGCAAACTTTTAACCAGTTCATACCTATATTTCTGTATTTATATGTATAAAATTAAGATTATAAAGGATCTATAGGAAAGGGTTTGCAGATACTCACTTCAAGAACACATGGCTAGATTTCAGCCCCTATATCTGGGGCTAATTTAATTCTTCTCCATTCAGAGTGCCTCACTCCTGCCTACAAATGCAGAACAGATTCCCTGGTAATTCTCTTTCTTGGAAGTACCGTCATTTTATTCCTAACTGGGAATAGCATGAAATGGAAATATATTTATGACTCTGCTTAAAAACAAACACCAAACAAAATAAAAGCAGGCATAATCTGAATGATAGTTCCATAACAAGTTGATGCAGAACAATGCAGAAACAAAGCATATTAAAAGGTACACAACTGACATTTTCTCCAGGAAGATTTCCTATAGCAAACTGGTTTTTGGAAGTGGCATAATGTGGCATACCTAGAGCACTTAAATACTGTTGCCTTTATTGCCAGTTGAAACTGGTTATGCAAAGTCATGGTTTTAATTTGATCTATGCAAGTGAAGTTCAATACATGTCTAGGTATGCAGCAGGTCTAGATCCTATTCTTATGATACAATTAAGAGGATTATAGAAAGAAAGTTTTATTAAACGGAATACAGTGAATACAGCACATTTATGCTTTACAGTGTTAACACTGTGTGACTCTGTTATGTATATTCCTCACTCTCCTTTCAAATATATTGTACAATCTGACAGGCTGAGGGATGCTGAAAGTTACATCCTGAGGCACAGTTCTGCTGACAAGCTCTTTGTTATGTTTTGGAGTCTGCGGTTCAAACTGGAGCTTTTGCAGGTATCTAATGGGTTAGGCTAGCCCTTTCAGTAAAGTTTGGATCCGTTTGTGGATAATGTATTGTTGAAACATAAAATAAGCTTTGATTATAAAAGGTGTCTTCTATAAACAGGTACAAATATAGTGCTTCATGTTTACAAGGCAGGATCAGACCAAACCTCAAAACAGAAATGGAAAGGAAATAGTACCTTATTATTAATTACTGGGATGTAATTAACTGATCAATATGACTCTCCTTTGTTAAATTTGATGGGGTTGCAGAAATCCACCTTTTATTTTATTTTAATTGATTTTTATGTGTAGACCAAGTGCCTGAACTGGGCCAGTGGTAGAAATTGTTTTAGCTAAGTTTAGTATTGATTCTCAGCTTTCTTTTGTCTATTAAATAGAAGAAGAAGATATGAGAGAACATAAAATGGAATAATCTCCTTTCTTGTGGAGAACAGGAGAGTAGAACAGTGTTTTCAACAAGATTCAGTGGTTATTCAGTTGATGTTTTAATGCTAAACCTGTGACAATGGAAATGAATGTCAAAAGCCTTATGGATTTATAAAAGAAAGACTGGGTTGTTAGTTTTGCTCTTTGTAATTAGATATAATAAAGAGGAGTTTTGGTGTAGAACCTTTTAAGCCACTTGGTCTGGAGCTACCTTTTCAAGATCTACTGGTTGAAGTTGTCACAGTAATTAATCCTAAATTAAAAGATTATTTCCTAAGGGTGTTTTTTTCTTCTCCTGAGTACTCTGGCAGACATAGGGTGAGCAAAACCTTTCTTTGGTCTTAGAATGATGAAAATGCAAATACTTGTGTATGTGACCATAGCTCCCATACAAGGACCATTCTCACATTATGGGGAGAGGAGGCAGGGAGGGTTCCCCGCTGTATCAGTACTTGCCCATGAATTCTTGGTTGGCACAGAAACATGGAAAATCAAGAATGAAGGGAAGTGTCTTGTCATGTCTCCCTGTGCTTTTGTTTCCCATCTCTTCAAACTATCCTCCTGTATTTTTCCACTTCAGCTATGTGGTTACCCTAAGTACTTCCTTTTACTAAATTTGTTAAGTGAATCTAGACTTCTGAGCTCCGAGTACCATTTTCATATGAACACAAGCTCTTTTTATCTTTGTGGGCATTCTAATTCTGCTGTGCAGAATGAAGTATGGTCCCTTTGTCTGTAATTGTAATATACTTCATTAGTTTCCAGAAGACAATAACTTGCTTTATTCCTATTTTAGAAGGATTAATTACACTCACAAAAAAATGCTCAAATAGCAAACAGAAAAGGGAACCAGATGTTGCAGAGTTATTTAACCAGTGTTACTTGTGGACAAATATTTAAGCTATGTGATGTAATTTTTTTGTGGAACCTTTGGCAGCTGCCTACTGAGTAAATAAAACTTCCAACTTATATATGAAAATATATTTTTCCTGATAGTATCATTCTTTTACCTAGCTATTGCAGGTAAATACTTTATCAGATCCTGGCCAACAAATTCGTGAAAGTATTTGATTAGAACAAGAACAATCCCCAAGGCATACTGTGTATAGAGTCAGAATTCATAAATAGGCTTTTGTTGCATAAGCACAGTTGCACATTTCCAACAGTTTTAGTATTGTGTGCTAATGAAATGATATAGTGATAAACCTCTGTGAAAATTTGTTATAGATGCAGAATCTAGAATAATGAATGTTTAAAACAAGCAAATGAATTAATCACTTGAACACAAATATTTAAATATGTTTCGTGAGAGCAAGCTTCACTTCTGTAAGTGGTGTTTTCAAAACAGACGTGCAGTTTCCAGTATAGCAATCTTTTGTATAAGTAGTTAAAGTCATATTTAAATGTTAGCATGCATTCATAAAACTGTTTCTATCTGTTTATCCTAATTTTCATGTCATTTAGTACCATTAAGATTTCTAAGACATAGTTCTAAAGTATAGAAGTTCCTTGTTCCAAGCATCACAGGACAAACAAGAATATCTGTTTGTACTGTCCCGTTCATAATTTCTACATTGTTGACATCTCAGAAATCCTGAGCTATGGTATCTCCCCAAATTTGTCTTTCAGCCTATCTTCTTGAGCATCTAGAGGATGTCGTCTGACAACCACTGCTGTTAAAGTCAACATGCCTCGTGTCATTAATAGAAATTATCTAAATGACAAATGTTGCACTATTCCAGTTACTAATACCTCAGCACATGTATGGATATGCCTAATATTCAGCTTTGCCTGCCTATTTCAAGGAAACGCCTTATCCTCATTTTGTCAATTTGCTCTTTTGACAATTTTCTTACAGTATTTCAATGTCTTTCGTACATCCTCTAGTGGCTCTTCATTCTCATAAGCAGTCTTTCTGTGGTGTTCTCCCTTCCCTCTACAACTTTTTCCAGCTGCAATATTCCTTCCAGGCTTTCAGCTTCATTTGATTTATTTTCAAGCCTAACTCCAGCCTCTTTTCCCTTCTTTCCTTTTTCCTCATTAGTAACCTTCAGGCTCTTCAAACCCTTTTTTTCCCAAGTTAAAACCCCGCTTTCCCAGGTTACATCATCTACCTCCTGCCTCTTCAGCTTGAATTCTACTGTTCTCCAGTGGCACAGAAGTTTTGGAACAGTTGTCTTGCAGTAATTTTCACCATTCTGTTCTGACCTTGCAGTTTCCTGGTTTTTGGTTCTATGCAAGTGCTCAACCTGATGGACTTTGCACTGAACATAGACAGTGAAAAAGAAAGTATGTAGTTTCTGAGTTTCTGTCATGAGAGATGGTAATTATCTGTTCCTCTTTTTATAATACCATTTCCTGCCTATGGGAACCCATTGTTGCTGGCAGTTTATTGCAGAGAGGCATCGTTCTTAAATGTATATTCATCTTAAGACATTTGTGCATTTTTTGTGCTATATGCAAGAATTGTTTGCTTTATGTAACTATTCCCCTTGTCCAAATGTAACTTGCAGAAAGTGATGATAAATGTTAAATGGTTCTTGTAAAACTGTTAAATTGTCAGTTTCAAAACTTAGTAAAACATTGATGTTTTCATTAGACCCCAGCACTGAGGAATGTCCGGCTTTCATCATAACAGAATTGTTTAGTTCCATATAAGTCTAAATACTCTGCCCTTGGGAGATATCTTACTGTCACCTGCTCCTAAATTGAAAATTACTTGTTCAGCCAAACGATGGGGGGCTTGCTGGTTTTTTTAGAAAGGATTTTTTTTTTCTTTAACAGGCATCTTTGATGTGGGACAGAATCCCTTCGATGTAAAATAAATCAAAGCCTGAGATGCTATTAAACAACCCTTTAGTTTAAATATATCCAGTTCTAGATAACCAAAAACTGTTCCTTCCTGCCCTTGTTCTCTCTTTCTCTATTAAACAGATGTGTAGATTTTCAGACAAACAGTTCTATTGGCTACATCGTGAGTTTCTAATCACTAGCATGGAGGAATTTCTTAAATATGTGCCCTTTACTTATAAAACACATGTGAAAATTACTGATGGAGAAAAATGCTTTCAGAGTAATTTGGTCTCTGGGTTTTCCCAGTGGAATAGTCCCTTTTTATCCTTCTCTTTTCCTGTTCTCAAGGAACATCTATCTTTTTGAATCAGCCTGAATTTCACTTCTGATACTGCAAATTCTTTAATGCTTAGTCTTTGTTTTTAAAATGAGAAATAATTCTATCAACAACACATGCTGTCCTACTGGAATATGGCTGTGCCACTATCGGTGGCCTTTTGATGCAGCATGAGACACCTTAATGTTGAGCATCTCTTCCTGATATTAGAAAAATGGCAATTAAAAAGATGGTGATTGAGGGCGATCTAATTAACAGAAGTCTCAACATGGGACTAAAATGTATTATAGATTTGTCTTTCTGCCTTCTCTCCTGTTCAGATTGCAGACACAGATAAAACACTTAAATTGTCAGAAGGTGCAAAGTGATCTTTGGAGCAAGTTCTTGTGTCTAGACTAAGAATATCTGTGGATTTGACAGCCACAGCAAAATGTAATGCTCTGTAATTCTCAGCAGAGATGAAGAGCATTTTTACTTGCCTACTTAACAGAGATGCTGTGAAGCCACATCTTCATGTCTTTTAACATGTAATATAAGGAAAAATTCTACTTAAAGGATTTTTACCATAATCTTGATCAATTTGCTACAGTGGCACAGAGATGAGAGAGTAGCTGATATTGATTCTATTTATTTGCTTTTTATATATCTCTCTTGCTTTCTTTTATTTATTCGTCAGAACTTCATCGCTTCCCCTTACCCTTCTAGTGAAAAGATGTGTCAGTAAATGATGCTATACGTATGAAGAGCAAAACAATCTGCTGTTCTTCTAGACAGTTATTACTATGGGACATTCAGGTTCTTTAAAAGCAGAATCATGGTGGCATTTACCATATGCCACTGTTAAACTAGTAATTTCAGGCTTTGAAGGTACTAGAAAAGGTTGACATAATGGTAAGTAGACAGGTCATATTGGTAGTAGAACTTGCATACAGTAAATATTTGCAAGTGCTATAGGTGTACAAGTTTGTAAGAACACAACTCCTTTTTTTTCAGTAACTGTTATACGCTATATATGTATATATAATATGTGTAACAAGGATGCAGGGATTGCATGTCTCTTAATTTAAAAAATATGAATGGAATCTTAGAGGGCTTTGTAGAGTAACTGTTTCATTAATCAAGTATACCCTATCAGCAAATAAACACTTGATTTATTTTTATTGCTGAATATCTATAGAAGTATTTTACAGGATATCCATGCTTGAAATGCATTTATTTGTTTCTAATGTGAAGTTTATATTTAGCTGATGTGTATTTTAAGATTTAGGAGTAATACATAGTATAGTAATCTTTTTTTCCTTTCAACCAGAAAAAATTGTAAATTGAAGTTGGCCCAGGCTGCCAAATTACTTAGTTACGCTTAGTTAATTATTAAATCCATTCACAACATGACTTAGAAATGTGCTAGTTAAAAATATCCCTAATCAATCTCTAAAAAATAGTGTTTGGCAGCTTTAAATTTGTACAAAACAAGGAATGAATTATTAAAGCACTGAAACAATGCCAATCACAAAGCCATCTAAATCCTTCCCTGCTTTTATGTCATTCACAAGAAAAGCACTTGTTATCTGTTTTCAATTTATATTCTGTATTTCTGCTCTATACTCCCAGTTTGGAAACAGAAGATCTGGAAATAACTAATAGCAACTCTTAAGTTATTTGATGTTAGCAAAATAATTTTTAGTTCATCATAAATCAATTAGTAATGATTAATATTATCTACATACTATGAAACTAACCATTAAAAGAGTATCTAGATTATAGAATTCAGGAAATTAACTGGTACACGGGTTGCATTCTTTCTTTCTCGGCAGAAGTGCATAGCATGAATATCAAAGCTCAGTCATGTATGACTTCCAATAAGCATGCTGTCAAATACAGTAATAGCTCTGCTGTGCTATGTAAATCCAAACTGCTGAACAGTTAGCAAACAGCTAGATGACATTCTTTTGCAAGCTTTTAACTTTGCACTAGCACAGGATACGTTGTTAATAACAAAAACAGCTGCATAGACATTCTTGGATGCCATAATTAAACTGATAAATCTACAGTGACATATGAAGAGATCTGCCATTAGTGAATTTTTTTTTCTTTAGTGATCATATGTGTATCTGTAGCATCTCATGGAAGTATAAAGCTCTATACTTAAAAGCCACTTGACATTTTGTATGAAAGTAAAAGAACTGCTTTCTGTCTTAATAGTTTGTTAGGAAAATATTTTCAAACAGAAAAATTGCTAATTTTTCCTAACTTTTTAGAAAACTGAATAGTTTCACAGAGAAATCTGCAGCCAGTGTTACTTTTTGTGATGAACAACTATGCACTTACAGCACATGCACAAACAGAGAAACTTCTTTTAGAAAAAAAAAAATTACTGCTGTGTATATGACCTACTAAATCCTTGTTGGACAAAACACTGAATTCTTAGTGTTATGGCTTGCATAGGAGTGTGATATCATTTCTTTTAGCTGTACAATTCAGCTTTCATTTGAATGGGTATAAAAATCTCTGAAGGAAGAACCAGGTCCAGTATTAACTATTCTTTGCTCTCCAGATCATTTTCAGATGTCGGCTGTATTTCTCAGTCCCTATACAACTGAGAATGAATGGATGCAAACTGCATATTGATATCTCCTGCTCTTGCTAACGTGTGTTAGTTTGTCTGGTTTTAGGTTTGGAAGTTGTTGGGGGTGGTTGGAGGGCAGAGGGGGTTGTGTGCAGTATATATAAGTTCTTATTGAACACTCCAAACCCACTTTCCTTTGCAAGTATTGAACTGCTGCCTGCAGATCAGAGGGTCAAGTTCATATCTTGAGTCCTGGAAGCCGGCCAGCTTCCTAACAGAATCATAAATTCAAGAAGTCTGTTCTGATTTTGAGACCCGTTGGGAACTGCAGTAGCAAATGAGAGCTTGGACCAGTTCATGGGGAAATAAGGTATGCACAGAAAAAAGACAAATTTATTTGAGATTAGTTTAGTTACTGCTTACTGGAAGCTGATGGAGTTGTTCCTTACTTATTTAAGATGATCTGCAGTGATGATAAATTTTACATGATAGGGATGACTGCTTTTCTTAATGAGTTCAACCAATGTTAATATTTGCCTGGTTTTTTGTTAGGAGATTCTCAACTTGCAAAGATATTTGGAAATTAATTGTAACATAGTAACACTGTAGTAAATTACTATAGAACTATTAACAGAACTTTAATTTAGCAGATGTTCAGTTCATGGACTGTACTGATTTGTTCTTTTCCTAATTGACATAGGATGAGTAGAGATGGAATTTAACATTTGCCTGTTTTTCAATGATAAATCAACATTGCTTTTGAAAAGGTTTTTGGAGCACTGCGTTTTGGAAGAGGATTGCTTCCAGTCCATGTATTGTTCATGTTCCCTATTGTCATGGGTCCGCTTTGTCCATATTTGACAAATCATCTTCACTGGTGGTCATTAGAAACTATTTTCACTTTCTCCTTGTTATGATATGTTACAAATTAAGAAAGTAAATGCCTTGGGCTAGATGGAAATCTGTAATAAGTCATCATACATACATAAATGCTATGGTTATGGTTCAGAAAGTCTGTGGAAATTTTGGCTGAAGTGATTTTGGAAAATGTTTCCAAAATCTGCTGAGCTCTTTTCTTCTTCCAGATTAGTGGTTTCTCTCAGGGTGCAGGTTAACGATTTTTTTTTTCTAGTTCTATGCAAAACTACTAACGTATTTCAAAATTCACCTTGCATGAAAGCAAAACTTTCATTATTTCTCTAAAAGAGATAACACACCTAAGCTATGTGATTGCAAATACAATAGTTTCATTCTTATTTCTGAAAACAGTCACCCATACAAAAGATGGCATCGTGCCAGTTTCGGGAACTCTAATGCGACTTGCGAATAGCAGCCTCCAGGGGAGCAGGAATGCAGCGCTCCTAATCCTGGCCCAGAGTCCCTGGGAGCCAAGGCAGTTCCCTGCTCAAAGTTGTCATGCTTTGGCCTGGTCTGTGCTGGCGACTATGCAGCAGGACCTGTCACTTCCCCATGCACTGTTTCAGCTATGCAAGTGGTAGGTCCAACTCCCTTTCTGAAGTATTCTCAGTGTTGCTGTAAGTGTAGGATTTTTTTGTAAGCTCTTGCATTCAGGAAAAGCAGGAGTTGCTGCAACTGCCTTTTCCCATGGAGCAGAAGTAGGGAAACATAAGTTCCATTTCCTCTGCCTCTCCTGGTGCATGAGGCAGGTCTGTATGGCCTGCTGCTCTTATGGGGATCACACCAGCCCCTGGGGTCAGGTATACCATGTGAATGTCAGGAAAATAACACCAGAGGAATGATGGAAAGCATATCATCTGGTTTGCCAGCACTTCTGAGAGATTGCTTTGTAAGCAGCGTGACATCTTGCTATGGGTGTTAAAATACTTGTGATGTTCTGTAAGTGAGGAGTTATATTTGGGTATCACCATGACTAAGATTTTGTATCTATGCACCGCCCCCGATTGCATATATGAGTGCTTCTGTATGTGTGTGTGTGCAGCGTTCAAACTCTAGCAGAAAAGTGGCTGGGCACACAGGTGAGACAGAGGTCTGCTTCCTTTTTTTGAGATTCAGTAATTCAGGATTAGTTGCTACTTTCGTGTCTTACAGTGAATAAAAATTATCTTTATGTGGGGATAATTAGGAACATTTTTGTTAAAAAAATCTAAATTTGTTTCCAAAAAAAATGTTTAGAAGGATGAAATACTGTGTGCAACTTCACGTCAGATTTGGTGAACAGATGTGCCCCTCTTTTTTTAAGAAATGTTTTTGAGAAGTTTTAAAGGTTTGTTTGTTCTGTATAGAAAGCAAATCAGGATGAACTCAGAGATAAGCACCGCAAGTTTTTTACTACAGCATTGAAATGTGTGTGCACAAAACAGCACACACTTTTGCATTTTTTTTACTTTTAGAATATGTCTAATTTTCCCGCGTGTTTCTATTAATTTACATACATTTCATATACATATGGTCTGTCATTTAAATCTCCTCTGCGTCATTACACAAGAATGCCAAAGCTGATTCTAATTGTTCAGCAAACTAAAAGAATTTAGGGACGTTGCCCAGAAATTCAACGTTACTTAAATAAAATACACATGTATTTTAAACCTTTTAACAGACACGTTCAGTGCCATATCCCCTTTACTAATATTAAAATAAGACTTATCAGCACAAGCTGCATAAGGTTGTGGTGCTGGAGCCAAATCCTGGGATCAGCATCCAGGCCACGAGCCTGCAATCAGTTACACTTATGTTGAACTTCATGCACATTTGTCATTCTTTTGAAATCAGCAGGATTATTCACCTCTATAAGACAAGTATGTGTGGAACTGATTCCATGAGCAGACCCTCCATTTTTATTGGCTTCATTATGAATCTGAGAACAGGAAGAGGAAAATCTGCATTAGGACCACAAAATTTAGCTCTCAGGGATCATACTGGAGAGCAAATTTTGTTACTTAGGCTGCTAGTAGTCACTGAAGGAGAAAAGGATCGTGCAGGCGACACGCATGGTCAGTGGTGGAAGGCGTGTTCTGGGGGATAAAAGAGATTATGGAGAACAAGAGAGCGAAAGTTACTCTATTGGTTGAGCTGAACCTTTTGAGGTCCTGTGAAAAATCACAAGCACGTCATGAAATGGTAGGAACGGTAGGAAAACAGTAGAATAAGTGTAGAAGGCAAGATTAGAAGTTTTTTTTTCTTTTTAAGATCTTAACATCTGGATCAAGTAAATATTTTGATGCTGGAGTTTCCCAAACTGTTTAGTTGAACCTGTAAAAGGATATTTTTTGGCTGGTCCTAAACAGTAATGTTAATATCATTTAGGAAACATTTTGTCTTCCCTAGATACTGCTCTTTTACATCACTCATGAATGCAGTTTGCACTGTCATGTGCAGTAATCATAGAATTTTTTGCTATCAGTGCCAGTATTTAGCAGCAGAATTTTGAATTTTTGCACAAGTATGTTATTAATGACCTTAATATCTTGGTTCTTGAGGGATATTTGATTGCAGATTTGGGATTGAATCTTTAATAATAAAATTCATGCCCTCCTTTCACTGCCCAAATAAAAGATCAGTAAGAGTCTTGAGGAGATTTAGACAGACTTAATGAAATCTTTTTACATTACATGAACGTAACTGCTGCAGGTAATTAACACTCTTCATTTTGAAGAATGATTTCAAGCACTTGAGGGAATTTGGAATGATACTTTATGTTTTATTCCAAATAGTAATGTAGAAAGGAAATGAAATAAGACTAATTTTATTTTCCATTTTTGCTGTCTCTCTTCTTTCTCTGTTCTTTCTCTTGTTGAAAAACTATTGTCATTTATGTCATTAAAACACAGAATTATTGCCCCCAGACTTTCAGTGAACCACAGCTGTTGACCTTTTTTGTCAAAAGCTTTGAATACAAAGCTACATTGGGAACATTTGCAGCCTGTGGACCATGACAGTACTGTAGACTTCTCTCCTGTCCTGACAGAAGAGAGTGCCAGAGGGTGTGCTCACATAGCAACTGCATTATTTTCTGGCAATTGTGGTAAAGATTTCCTTGCTTTTGGTTTTTCTGCCTCCTCTCAAGTGTACAATCATCCTTCAAACCTATTATACCACCTTCTGAACACTGTGGCTTTGTCCCTTAGGCTACATAATCTATTGTTTAAAATGTTTACCAGTGCTGTACAGATATTAAATTAAGCATTGCAGCTTAACGTGGAATGTGTGGATACTTGAAACAGGATTCAAAAGACATCTTGATTTCCTTGCATATTACAATGAATGGGAAAGTAAGTTAAAAATGAAACTTTTCTAGTATATGAAGTGCTAATTTTCAGTGAAGACTTATGAATATTAAAATAAATACTGAATACTAAGCATGTGAAAAATTCAAGATGTTGTCGCTTGAAATATGCCATAAACTCTTTTATTTTTCCTGGTGATTAAATTAAGCACTTTTCAGTAGTGCACACCAGCTGCTGCATCTGTAAGTAAAGCAAGTACTTTCCCACAGTACATGCTGTATATTTCATTCTAACAGCATTTTATTTTGACAGGTAATCTTTATTCTTCTGCATATGAAGTCAGACTTCAGAGGATAAGTAAAAATGAAAGTCAAAATACGATGTGTTTTGCAATTGCTGTGAATTTGGAGCCATATTTTTATTGACAAATACCAGGACATGTAAAGCTCTATTTCTAGATGCATAGTCTGCATGTAGCATGAAGTCTCAAGTTTGGATCTAATTTCTTTCTTCTCTGTACAATTGGCATTTCCTCAGTCTTTCTCTTGTGAATGTGTGGGGACAGCAGGAAGGGTGGTAGTGGAAGGGAATTCTACTTTTTTTCTTACGCTAATTTTCCCTGTGGAACTTGATCTGTCTTGGCTACATCTAGGAGATTTCGTGAACAGAGAAGGAGCAATGTGATGTGAATGCAAAAATCATATGTTTTTGATACAATTCATTAGATTACACTGCAACTTCCATACAAAAACCTCAAACCCTTTCATAACCATGCTTTCTGAGCATTAGCATAATTGTAAGCATACAGTTATTCTAAATAGTCTT
The DNA here is from genome assembly GCA_022605575.1 of Laterallus jamaicensis coturniculus. Classification (NCBI taxonomy): domain Eukaryota; kingdom Metazoa; phylum Chordata; class Aves; order Gruiformes; family Rallidae; genus Laterallus; species Laterallus jamaicensis. The sequence goes on from JAKCOX010000011.1 coordinate 12,201,261, forward strand.
TTCCTTTAGAGAATAAATAGGTACATTTTTTTGTATCCTCAGTCAATTCCACTTAGAGGTGCAAGGAACAGAAATTGGATGTCCAATTCAACTGGTATTTTGAAATTATACTGGCAGAAGAGAGACTGCCTTTCAGAAAAGTGATTTCTATACACTTCTCCCTCTTCTCCCACTCTTTCTATAATAGGACAATGTGCTGCTTTCAGCTGAACCACAAAGTTCTTGAATATCCTGAATGTCAAAATTGGGATTAATGCTTGAAATGTATGCACCCATCACAAAAATCTCACCCACAGAGCTCCAGCTTCTGGTTACTCCAGAATGCAGGAATCAACATCACGCACGCATGGGCCACTGTGATTAAATATGAATGCTGTTTGGCTCCTCTGCTTTACGTAAGACCAAAGAACTATAATAATGCCCAAAAGACTAGATGGCAAAAATATGGAAGAGTAGCAATAGGCATTGATGACGTGGTTCAAGTCCATTTCACCCAATAACCTCTTCTTTAGTAGTAATTTTACTGGAAGACTTTAGCATTGAAACGTCTGCAGCTGTGCATCATTTGAGTATCTGTTTTCAAATTATACTGTTATATTTTATGCAAGCTTTGTTAGTAGTATATGCAATGTATTTTTTTTTCCTTTTTTGCATGCCCATATGCTTTGTAGTCTGCAATGAATTAGCCATGTTATAAAAGGCATTCTGTGTTGTCATTTTTTACTGCTGTCATTACTGGTAGGCCTGTATCTCACCATAAAAGGCTGCCTGCTAGTTGCTGAATGCTCCACATGCAGACTGGAATGCTCCATAACTGCAGGCAGCAAGTTTAGACACCTTGCTGCATGAATACTGCCTCCATTCATATTTTTGAGACTGAAAATTTTCTTTACTAATACTAGTAACACATGTGATCATGCAGCTGCCTGGAAAAAAATCATCCACGCAAATTGTGTTGTAGTTAAAGTAAATGGCATCAAATTACTCAGGGGTGTGTGATAGGAAGCGGATCTCTTTGGCTGAGGATGCACTTCAAAGTGGAGGATGGGCGATGGTTCTTCAGTGCTGAAGAAGTGTGGTGGAAAAACAGAGTAGGAGAATTACGGTAACGGCTCCTTAACGCTAATTCTGAACAAAGCACTTAAGTTGAGTCAGATTTATGGCGGTGTTTGAGTAGAACAGCTACATTGTTTCCATTCAAATCCATCTTGTTTTCCTAATTTAATGCACTGTTATACAGAAAAGAGGTACAAAATTTTTCCTTTCTTTTGGTAGTTGACATAGTACATCTATTTTATTTTCAATTGTGGGGAGAGTGGCACAAAAGCCATTATATCAGAGGAACAAAACAGTGATTGTATGCATGAATTTATCTCTCAATTCTTCTTAATGGGCTAAGAAATAAAGGGAAGGTATGTGGTGATGTTGTACTACTTCATTTTAGAAAATCTCCTAAAACTATAACACAATTATATATAAAATCAAAATGTGTGTTTGTTATTGGAGAGTAGAGTAGTGGAAATAAGTATGGACGTAGAAATAAGATTAAAATAGTACATTAAGTAATGCAAGAGGAAATACAAAGAATGAAGAAATGTAATTCAAAGCAAGTAGGATCTAGTGAGGTCAAGTCCAACAAGGTGCTGGTGCAGCAGTTCTGATCTGTCAGCAACATCTTCCATACTGGTATTTTCTAAATATATTGAAGAACAAAAAGTGAGAATAATAAGGTCCTATCTGCTCAGTTGGGTGTTTTGAAAATGAAATACTGTTCTTACTCCAAGAAAACCCTGAGCCAACCTGCTTATTTAAGGCTGTTATTTCATTCAAAGTCTTGATAATCTGGAAGGGAAAAGTATCTTCCTGAACTAAACTGCAAGGAAGTTAATATGCAGGGATCTTTACAGTAGCACCTATTGCCAGAGGCTGCTTTCTCCCATCCCAGCCTGTCCCTTGCTTGGCACCCTTACATCATTTTATTTTTTTATTCTTCCAATTCTTCTGACAGGGATTTTTAAAAAGTAGTTCTGTCTGAAAATGCAGAATGGCAAACCTACCTCCTGCCTGAGAGCGTTCTGCACAACTCTCCCCTATGTCACAATTTTCTTCTATTTTTCAAAACAATACAATATTTTTAGAATAAATTTCCACCATCTCCTAACTGCCCACAGTTGCCATGTGCTTCCTGAGATTGCTTTCTGTAACCCAAAAGAGTCTGCAGGACCCCTCAGCAGAGGCTAGCGCCGTTGAGTGCGGCACTGTCTGGGGACGAACATGGAAATCTGAAAATACAGGTCAGAAAAAAGGCTGAGTTACTGAGCCCTGCAAAGGTGGGGCTTCCTGTGCAGAATGGTATATGGCAGCCATAAGAGAGCTCCCAAAAATGGTATGGGGAGAATAGGAAAAGGTGTGAGAAAAAGAGGAATCCCAAGTTTGAGGTTTCTATGAATGCATGAGATAAGAGCTTTCAGCCCCTGCCCTTGTTACTTAGGTGCATTCAGCCAGATCGTTGCTTTGATGTGCATTGCATCTCCCAAATCTTTTCAAGGCGATCTTTATCACCTGATTAATTAGATTTTCCAAGAAAAGGGATCGCTGTATCTGGGGGTGGGGGGTGGGGATGGGGAGGAGCTTCTTTCTGTTAATATTTGTGGAGGGGAAAAGCTTACAGCATTTTTTTGAAGCGCAGGGTTAAATTTTTGCAGGCATATATATTAGAAGTTAAACAGATGAATCCTACTACATCACAACTCAGATGTTCATTTCTATCTTGCACCTCCCACTTAAGAAATGTTCTCCTTTGTGCCCCAACATTTAACTTTATCAGGGAATTACTGTGCTGAATAATTTTGTTACTGCGCTAATATGAGAAAGGAAAAGAATTTCTAGAATTACATTAGAAGAGACTGTCTGTTTCAAGGCAGTGGTTAATCCTTAAGGGGAAAATGGTAATAATAAAAATAAAAAAATAAATCTCTTTGGAAAAAATAAGAAAGTAGGAACTTACTGGCAATTTTTCTCCCCATGAGATATTCTTGGAAAACAAAAATTAATAATGAAGCCAATTAATTATTTGTCATGTCATAAACTAGATTAGCAGGCTGACATGTTTTTTAATTCTTGACATAATTGAAATTAGTATCTATATAAATTGCCAAAATGTGATGATGACAGATTCGTAATATGAGCAAATGAACATTTTTGAGCGCATTAGATGCAAAAACATTGGAAACTATTCATCTGATTTAATTGTAATCTTTTGCCAAAAACATTAATGCAATACCTTTGAAGAATAATTGGTATAAAGAATATCCTCAAAGAGGAGCATTTCCACATGCCTAGGCTTTATGTTGCCCTCATTAAACTTTATTCTGAGCTGAATATTTCCTGTCTGTAGCATAAGGATTATTCTTGTTCTGCAAACATCTTAACCTTTTAGTTTTATCACATTATGCTCTCTAATGTCTTTTCCAGATACAGATCAATTAATGTGGGGTTTTAAGCCCTTTAATGGTTTCGTGTCAGTCTTTCTCCATTGTTTGATCAGACAGGTTGGAAGCCCGTTCTGGTCAGCCTGTTCATCAGGTGAAATGGACGAATTTATTAAGCATAAATTGCTTTCAGGATGAGTAGGAACTGATATGTACAGTACAACTAAAGTTCAACACAACCATGAATTAAGGATTGAAGAATGAGAAGAATAGATGGTGCCTTGGGCAAGACTGTCATCTACCTTACTTTCAGCCCCAAGTGTAAAATGTTGGCTGAAGGAAACACATTGGAAAACCCTGTTAGTTTATCGGCATATTTGTTCCTGCATGACCCCACCTTACACTCTTCATCTGCAACTCTGAATTGATACTTTTTTTGAGTTAGGAATTAGTTATATGTGCATCACAATGAATCCCTCATCATTAGCTACTCTAATTGGAAAAAATCAAGGATTGTTCCTTTATGAATTTGTATCATAATCAGATGAACTGATGCCATTGTCTATGAAATGGATTTATTTCCTCCTGAGCTCAAGATCAACCAGATGCTTAGAAGTTAAGATGTCACAAAATGTAAGATATACTCAAAATGAAGTCTAGACTTATTATCTCTCTCTTCCCACCCCCTCTCTCCCCCTCTCCCCCAACATCCTCTTTTCCCCACCCCCATTATCTCATGAACTTTGCTTCTCACCATAAATTTGTCTGATACTGACATTTTCAAGATAGTAAGTCTAGACTTTTGGAAACTCTGGAGACTAATGAAAAAGTCATTGAGGTGGTTCTTAAGTGTCTTGGGCAGTGTTCCCAGGGCACCTTTGACAATCAGTGTTACTTTAACATTTCCGCTCTACATTTAGAGGTCTTCTCCATTAACATCTGCCTGAAGCTAACCCTATGGATGAGCAGATGTTTATGATAGGGATTTTGAGGGTGTACGATCCAGTAGGGGAAGTTTCATTAACTTCTTGTGGCCTCTCCAGTCACAAGTCCTAAGGATCTTTGCTTTTCCCATTTTTCGTGAGCTGAAGTTCCCACTCCTGGAGAGATAATGCTGGCCACACAAAGCTCAGCAAAGGACATTGGGTATTTGGTTTTGCATGGTATTAAGCAGTCACTGGCAGCAGATACCATATGCTCTCTGCACGTGATGTGACTTCTGCTGTAAAAGCAACTTCACCAGTTACCATCTGGGACACCTTAATGTGTTTGCAGACTCTTGTGCAGTTATAATGAAGACTTCAACTGGTATTTAGCAGAATTCTCTTTGGTTTTTAGTTTACTTGCTTACATACAGCTTGTAAAGTGATGACAAAAGCCTAAGGAAGAGAATCACACTTTGGGAGAGATCTATTTTGATAAAACAGGAGCCCAGGAGTACTAAGGGTTGAGCTGGTAGCAAACAGCCACAGACCTCTGTGCAAACTCATTAAAACTATCTCCCTTGTTAATGTCTTTTATCACTTACTGCTAATGAGCCTGGAAGAAGTAGGGCTTTGAGGGATGTCATATGTTTTCTGAAAGGAGAGTTTTGTCTGAGAGTTAATGGGTTTGTAAGCTATCACAGAGGTTCTGAAAGCCTTGACTAGGTTCTCCGTTTTCAAAAATATTATCATGATTAGTGGTGAAACTGTGTATAGAGAAGATCACAAGAGGGCAATTCTTCCAGGTGCCAGGCATTCTTCAGAAATTAATGAATCAATATGCTTTTTGGAGCTTGGAGAAATACTACACATCACAGCGTTATTCTCGGTGTGGCAAAGACTGTATTTCTGTAGTGAACTTGAATTATTTGTATAAATAGGAATTAATATAATAATGCATCTTTACATCCATCCTGAAAACTTCTAATTCCTAGTGACTATTTAATTAGGAGTATGAAATTAGATAATGTAGAGATGTCTTATTTTCAAACCCTGACAGCTCAAATGGTTTAACAAAGTTATCAACATTATAATGTGCTTGCTTGCTTCTCTGCTGCTCTGACAGCTTTGAGTGACCATCGTATATTGCCTATACTATGCAAAGTAGACTTAAGTGTATTTATAAATATATTTTTGAGGCATGTTTGGATATCATTCTGTAATCCCTTCACTGGTGCACAGAGATTTTGTTTGCAGAGGTTCAGAAGTGCCTGACTGCACACCAACCTGCTGGCAGAAAACCCGTTTGTCAGCACAGCACTCCTCGACACTTATTGAGCTGAGAGTTGTAAGCACTGCACACACTGAGAAACACCTCTGACATCAGTGGCTCTCACTCAGACATATTGTAAAAGAACTTTCCTATTTGGTGGATTCTAGATGCACTGTCCTGCCCCAAAGTTGGTTTGTTTGGTACTTAATATTTGTGCCAGTGTGAAATACAGCTGTACAGCAACAGGGCACGTAATTTCACCCTGTTCGTCTAGTCACAACTCCTCCGTACCTTTGTTATTTTAAAAAAACCAAACAGCTCTTCCTCTACAAGAACAGATTTCCAGTTTCCACCCATAATTCAACACGCACAACTAACTGCACAAATTAAACCACCAGGTTGTTCCATGAAAAAAAGCTGGATACCATCCCAGGTATGATTATTAACATGGCCCTACATGTGTGCCCAAAAGCATCAAGCATCTTACATTTAAAGCTGATGAGAAAGATTTTTAATTATTTTGCAAATTAATGGCCTGACCATTGCTTGGATTGAATTGATGTAGCAATTTAGTGGAACTATAGTTCCACTGTAAAAAATAGTATAAAAATGTAAAATCAGCATAGCCATGCTCATTTACATTTGTTTTCCCTACTGTCAGGCTTTACTTTTAGCTGGTCAGCATTAAGCAAGCCATGCAGTAGCTTTGATGCATCTATCGGTGTTTCAGTTTTCAACCAGTCTCTTCTGATATGCCTGTTTCTGTTGTATATGGTGTAGCCATATGTCTCTCACACTTTTCTTGGGAGGTTGATGAATGTGTTTTTAAGCATCTGTAAGTGAATTGTAATGTATGCTAAAATTATATTTTTGCAATATTTCTGCCAAAATGAACTACAGTGGATGGCTTGTGTCCACATTACGTTGGAATGTGCATGCTCATAAAATTTTACACCGGACATTTGATATTTTGCCAACATTCATTTGCTATCACATCACCATCGTTTCCTACTTGAAACTTCTTAGTACCAATTGCATATACAAGCATATTTGTATGCTGCTTGGAATATTATGTATTTAGAGGGGAAGGAAAGATGAAGTCAGAAAGACTGTGTGAAGGTCTTCTTAAATAGCACGGTAATGCTTGACCTTTAATCACCCTGTCTTAGACAACTGAATGAGATGAGTAAAAAAAAATATATAAGCAAGCTTTCTGGTATTTCTGCTATCGGCAGTCCAAGAGCTTTTCTCTTAGTAAGTCGATGAAAATTTTTGCCAATAACAAGTCAGCACTATTATTTCTTCATCAATATGTCCATAACCTGTAGCCCAGGAAATTAGAGGTCAGAGAGTCCAGTGTTGTCTAAAAAATACAATGAAAGGAGCTGTTTTCATCAAAAAGTTTATATAAAACAGCATTTCTTCCTTTAAATTGAATTATAATTAGAAAATGTAAAGGAATATTGTCAAGGTAAACTATATATCTCCTACTTTGTTATCTTGAGCTTCTGCAGCAGAAGAGAGCACCAAAATTTCTGTTGGCTTTAAAATGTTGCTCAGTAGCACACTTGTATTTCATTTCTGAGGATGAATTATGAGACTGTTTCCTCTCACTTTTGGCTATTAATGCATTATCTACCCTGGTCTTTTTGTTCATAATGCTGTTGTGTTTGGGGCTCACAATGCAAAATGATTTAATTTTTTTTAAATGTTTTTATAAATGTTAGGTCATTTCTACTCTAGTTGACTTTTCAATTTTTTTTCCTAAATTTATAAACCTATATTCTGAGCCCTGTTAAGTGATGCTGTATTTAAAAGGAATTATTACTCTGTGGACCTAAGCTAGATGTGCTTTGTGGGAAATCTGCCATAAACCTATACATTTGATACCAGCAAAGCTTGGGTACAAATGCAGGAGCCTGTTCCTTTACTTGGCAGGAGAATTGGGTGTTCTTTTCTAGAAATGTACATCCTTGTTGGCAAGATGATCATTGAAGAAGATGGACTGATAAGCCTGTACTGTAAAAGTATTCTTAATTGCCAGTGATAATTTGGAAAGTGAAAAATGGGTTCTGAGAGGAAATCATATGAAGTTAAGAAAAGTTTCTATTAGTTCGAAATAAAAAGAAAATACAAAGTAAGAGAAATATTGGAGGGAATAAAAGATGAATGGATGACCCTCAGAACTTCCAATTACTCTCATGTTGTTAAAATTTTTGGACTTTACCTGAACCATCTAGATTTCCATACTGATTTTCTGTATTATTTCTGTGTGAGCTCACACTATAAAAAACAGAAGTACTTGAAAGAAAACATACAAACAAGTCTGGTCTTTATTAGCAAAAGAAAACAAAGAACTAAAGCAAAATTAATCCCCTTTGTAACCATATAAAGTTAAGAGGCACAGCGTTATGAGACAAACAGCAGAACAATTGCATCTGAAGTCTATAATAAGATTTACAATATTATATTTTGAGGAGCTTAAAACCATATTTATGAATGTTTTGCATTTCATATGAAACTTGTGAAAAGATATCACTTTCCAGGATTACTCTACTTAAGGACTAAAACCTACAGAAAATTATAACTTGCTGCACTGCAGACTGTTCAAGGTTTTGTTCTGACCCTGTTGTTGCTGGACTTAGCTATTTACTGCCTTTTTTTTGTGCCATCTAGTCACTCTCTGCTTAAAAGAGAAATGTCAGATGCTGTCTCATGAGAGTATATGCAATGCATATGAAATGTTCTGCTGTTGACCTACCTCTGAAAATCTTCGGTAGCTGGAATCTTTGAGTAGCAGATATGTGAGACAGAACTGGTTGAATGCATAACAAAAAGGACTGTAAGAAAAAAAAGTATAGAAATATAGTTCTATTGTTTCCCCCGAAATTTGTGGGACTGAGGACAAAATGATAAATTCATTCTAGCATCTTATTTAGGCTGAACATTTTCCACACTACTCAGTGCTGTAAGGGGCAGATCTTACTGCTTTCTATATGTTCTTCCCATTGTAAATAGGTCATGGACAAACTATCAAATGCCATTTATTACCACAGATTTTCAGGTGTTCCCATTTTCCCTTTTCAGTTTTTTATACAAGCAAACAATAGAGTTCTGTCCAGTATTGAGAATACCATGACTAAAATTGAGGCGTTGGTAGGATATGGCATACTCCAACGTAAGGGAGGGTGTGAGTCCTCTAAAACTCATACAGCCTAAAGCAAACCCTAGGTCTTGACCAGGAATTATGCAAGTGCAATGAGTATCTTCTTTCTTCGGTGTCGTTTTGTAAATAAATAAAATCACCGTGGGCTGTTCTGAGAATAAGACAAATTCAAGTTAGGAATACCATCTGCATTATGTGCTTTCATTATAAGGGTGGATAACAGTAAATATTATGTAACTGTTAAGATTTGGACAAAAAACATTGCTTTGCTATCCCCTTGATATGCTCTCATCCCCTGAGGAACTGAACACTCATTTTCCATAGTAATCACTTGGCCCATTATTTTCATCAAATGATTGCATCAGATGATACATTTTAGCTTGCGTAGCCTAACACTAGTACTCCCAAGAGATTAATAAGATTATAAATGTCACTAGAATTAATCAAGTTTAATCAAGAGAAAGGATTAACATGGTACTATTTTTATTCTTGTTGTCAATCACTCCAAAGAATATGCAAGGCTGAACTTACTCCAGACTGATGTAGCAACACTTTAGCATTTCAAAACTTCCCAATTTCCAAAAGTTCTACATTGAAATTGTGACTATATAAATAGAAAGAAGAATCTATCTGGTCCATAAAGTCTATGCCCATTGCATTTTAAACAAGTAACAGTTAAAAATATAAAATAATATCAGATATAATGCATGAAAATTCAGAAATGTTGCATGAATAAAATTTATTTAAACCTAAAAATAATTCCTGATGGTGGAATTCCTGGACTTCCATTTAGAAAAAAGCAATGTTGATTACTATAGAGATCCAAGAGCATTTTTTCTGACTTTGTTTTGTTTTGTCAGAATAAATTTCTATACCTATCTTTGAAGTAAAGCATTGACTCTCTGTCTTCCAGAGATCTTCTTTAATCTTGTTCTAAACAGAAAGTTCATTGTACTCTCTTTAATCTTGCTAGGAATGCAGCTTTCAAGGTCAATTGTTGTCCACTTGGAGCCTTGGACAACAGAAATTTAAAAAAAAAAAAAGTAAGTATATTAGGTCACTCATTCCACCTTCCTACCAGTGAGAACTGCTCCCAAAGCATCGTTTTCTGCTGTTAATTTTGGATAATAAGGAGCCTTCAAAAACAGATATTCAGTGTATGTGATTGAAAACAGAAAATGTGGCCTTACTCCAGTTAGGCTAGGAGAGTGTTCTGAGTAACTAAATTATGTTAATTTAAGAACCTAAATTTCTTTAGGGTGGAACTTCATTTTGAGGAGTAATGGCTAGAGTCTAATTGTTGCAGCAATGAGCAGGCCATTATTCTAGCATAGGCAGTGGACCACACTGCTTCACCTCTGTCTTTGCTGCCGTTTTCGGTCTTTGTCTTATCTGCTTAGAGTGTTTGTCAATAGGCTTGTACAGGCATTTCAAAGACTACTTGTTATACAAATTTATGATCACCATAGGGTTAGTTACAGATCTATCCTCCCTTTGGAATAACTATTTTGCTCCATCTCCTATCCCACTGAGGAGTGAAGATCTGGAAAGGCCCACATTAGCACTGTAATGAATTGTGCTTTTGACTTTAAGATAAATAAAAAGCAAACAAACATGTCTTTGTCTGACAAGTTTTGTCTTGGGCACACCCACTTATCCTTCATCAGCCAAGATAGATTGCTTCAGAGGGAGGACTTCCATGTTCACAGAAGGAATGCAGAAATTCTTTCTATTTTGTACATTCTTGGCATCTTTCCTTTGTTATCAATTTCACGTCCTCTTTGTGTTTTGAAGCTCTGCTTGGGAAAGGACGTTATAAATATTAAAGCTCTGCACAAGTTCTTAAGAATGATTTGGGGTTTTTTGTTTTGTCCTAAATATCCTTTGTTTCTGCTATTTTTACCTCAAATTTATCCTTCCTCATCTAAGCAGTGTATTTTTAGCTAGTCCAGATTGTTGAAAACATTGTTATTAATTGTCAGAGATTACTTTTGGCTTTCTTAGAACACTTAGAACAGATTTTGCAAGTATCTTATGAAAGATATATCATTTATATTTTGAAAGTACTTTAATTAATCCCCTGCCATAAGCAGCAAGAGTTTTCAAGTACTGGAATTTGTGTCTTAATTCGGACTTTTTGAAGAAACATCCAAAGGCTTTGTTCATAATTGCATTGGACTTTGTAATTAAAATTTACTGATTGGCCTGTGGTTGATACAGTTTCTGTATCACTTCACTATAGACAATGCAAATATGTTTCTGGCATGGCTTGAATTAGACGACAATTTCCATTTTTCTCTCATAAACATTTTCAGTTGAAAGGTCAGGATTTTGACTTTTAGTTAAAAGCAAATATATGTAATGTATTGAACCTCTAGCTGTAGACTACATTTTTAAGCTTAGGTTCCCTTTCACAGTGTTCTAAAAAAGTAAAAATCATGTGGAACCTTTCTGCATAAACTCTTCCACAATTCCTTGTTATTTTGCTTGCCTGGCTTTTGGACAGTCTGAGTAGACCCTTTTGCTTCACGTGTGAGGGTAATGTACAGATCCCTCTGTCACTTCCTACAATCACCCAAAGCTCCGCAGGGGAACAGTAGGAAAGGATATGGAGTAAGCAATAAAAAGAACAGTCCAAGTGCAATGCCAAAAAAAAAAAAGGCAAGAAACACCCTTCTTTCCATAATTGGAAGGTCCATAAATTACTGTAGCCCTGGGGTCAAATATTTATGTGTGGAATTGCTGGACCATTTAAGCAGCTTCTCATTAAAACCATGTAAACGCTTTGAACAATCAAACTATCATTTTACATTAATACTTGCACCTACTCCCAAGGAGGGAAGGCAAATGTGCATTGATAAGAGTGTGTATACTTTTAAGGAAGGCTAGGTTCCCGGTACACAGCCCTTCTCTACATGTTTCCTTAAAGCTACACTGTCAGGTGAACTTTGCAGATTTTCAAGACAGACTTCTGTATCTCTACAGTTAGATCCCTTAACTGTTATGGGTAGAAGCTTACAGGGAATACGGAAAAATCCCTTGTAGGCTGCTCCATTTTTTTAAGTTTGTAGTGCAGCAGGAGTAGTGTGGTTTTCCCTTGTGAAGTGAGCAGTGAGGTCTGCAGAGATCCCAGGGACTCCTCCAGAGCCACAAAGTCATCTTCAGAGGTAGCTTCTGTGCTACCTCGGCAATTCAGTCTTCCCTGTTTTGGTTTCTCAAGCACAGGGAGGAGGGAGGGATTTGCTCAGCAATGGTAGTTTGCTCATAGTTTAATTAGTTCTCAACTGCATTTACTTTTGGCAGCCTTCCAGTGGAGTTCAGCAAGGATGGTGGATATCACTCGTGCCTGTACCTGTCTTCTTCCTCTTCCAGAACTGGGGAAGTTTCCCTGCAGGTTCAGAAACAGCAGTGACATCCCTCAGTCCCCTCAGCACACGTGGGCACAGAGGGGCCCTCAGGTGCGGAGTCTGCAGTCTGTCTTTGTTTAAGACACTGGGTTAAACCATGTTTTCCTTCTAAATCAGCCTTATGTCTTTAATTGCCTGGGGTGCTTTATCTCTTCTATCTTGGCCTTTCTCCATGTCGGTATTTAAATTCAGTTTTTCAATTTTCCCTGTGCTTTTCCCTTCCAAATTTCGATTGCAACTGTTATGTTCAGCAGCTGTTTTGTTCTTCTCTCTGATCCTTTCACCACCCCACTGAGGTGAGGTCCCTCATACTTCAGCCCCATGTGATGTGAGTGGGTGAGTAGTGAGCAGATGACAGAATTAATTTGCAGGTGTTTCCCTCCTTTTGCTTTTGACATCCTGTCATTTACCATGTCCTTATATCTAGGGGGTTATTTCTCAGAGTTGTGCAATCCTTTTCTAGGTTAACATTGAGCAATGTTAATTTTTTTCAGAGACATTCTTTGTATAAGAGGTATTTCTTGAGGGAAAAGACTTTCAAATGGTTTTCTTCTCAAACCAGTTGAATACAATAAAATGGAAAAGACGTGGAAGCAGTGGTATTTTAAAGTATGTCTGCAGCTACTGAAAGCTATGAGAATGGAATAGTTTCCAATAGAACAAAAATGGCAAATTTAAAAACCTAAAAATACTAATAGTAGAGATTCATTGTTGCATGTTCTTTTCTCATTTTAGGAGATGACATATATTGAAGGTTTGGTCTTCTCTGCAGACTCCTGCCTCCTTGTGAGGTGAGGCTTGCCTGTTTGCAGGAGTGCAGTGTGGTTGACTTGTATATGAACTTCTTATTTACGCTCTCATTTGTTTACAAAACCTGGGATGATTTACTACAAAGAGTGTTTGGCATATTCTTCCCGTACATCCTTTGCATGTCTCATTGTGCCTGGCAAGCATCTCTCAACCATACCATTAATTATATTTCCAGAGGGGGAAGGGTAAAGTGGAAGTAATCTGTGCAGTAACGGAGTCAGGTAGGAGTGAAGGATTCTAAACATCTATTAAGTGCACACTTTAATCATATTTATGTGGTCATTTACTGTTTCATTTCTCTCTTGACATTTGGTGTGCTCTTTTTTTCTTCTTCTGTTGGGTGACCCCAAAATCATACATTGTTCTTAATCGTTGATATTTTGCCTCATTTTGGGAAAAGAATGTAAGAAAAATGTAGGTCCTGTGAACTGTCCTTTGTGTTTGAGCTCTACAGATATCATTTCCTTGGAATACTTCAGTTATGCCTAGCCTTAAGGGAAATCATCTTTAAGGAGTTTCTTTTCATCATTTTAAACATTTCTGAGAATGTCAAGTGAGATTAGCAGAACACAGTACACATTTGGGGAAAGGTAGGATGAATAAGAAATTTAAGTGACATGAGCATCAATATTCCTTTTTATGGGTTTCATGCTGTATGTTGTGGTATGATTACAGAGGGCAAGTATTGCTAAGAAGTCATTAAAGGAGACCTCATTTTCTTTATCTCCAACTGTGGCCTTAAATGCACAAAACTCATAGTAAAATAAATATGTGCCCATCTGTAAAGTAATAGGAAAAAGAAGTAAATGCTGGAAATGAATTTGTAATTCTTCCATGCTCACTCTGAACCATAGTTGTTTTTATGCTCAATATTACAGTTCATGACTTGCAGTGAAATAAGAATCCAAACTTAATTATTCAAAACCCAGAAACAAATTTCTTGATTTTTTTTAAGCTTGCATGCTTTTTGCTGAAGCTGTTGCTGTAAATTATGAATAGCATCTAGAATTTAATATGTTTGCATGCTACGTTTCTAGACTAAATGGACTATCATTTATTCCTCATAAATGGCATAAAGGTTCAGATTCCATTCTCTAGTTCTATGTTCCCACTGACTTCACTGGGAATTAGTGGTATTAAAGATCTTTGAAAATTAGGCCAAAAGACAATGTTGTGCAGTGCTGCTTGTGGAGTGCTTTGCAGACAGATGTGCAAAATTCAGTTCAGATACAACCAAAAATCACCAGGAAACTCCATCCTCTCCCAACATCTTTGTAAAAATAAAGGTTTCTTTTCCACAAAAAATCGATTTCCAAACATCCCAGATCATTTAATCTGTATTTCAATTCATGTGAAGGTTTTAAAACAAAGCTGCCGTTCTTTCTGTGAAACCAAAAATGTTTCAATACATTTGTGTGGTTGTTTGGTTTGCTTTTTTAAACTGAGTTTCTGATAAATCCCTGTTTTTATATTAGACTAGAGATGGGCTAAACCAAGGAGAACAAGTTCAGTTATCTTTAAGATGGGACAGAGGATTTGACCAACTGGAGAAGGTGGTGGAGTGAATGCTTAAGCCAACCTGTCTAATAAGAGAGTCTGTAACAGTTCTCCCTGTCACAGAAGGCTCTTTTACATGCTCTATTTATAATGTCCTGTTGCCATTTTATTGTGCCTTAAACAGCTATGCAAGGGTGATTAAAAACAGTCCCCAAGTTTCCGGTGTCACTTTTCACTCATCATCACTGCTCTGAATGGTGACAGTTTAAACCTTCCCATGCCCATTAGCTAATGTTTGTTTGGAACATAATACCCACCTCTTTCTTCTCATGACACTCTTCATGAATTTGTATTATTAATTTTTCATTGTCAGGCTTATGGGAAGGATCCAAATCTGGAAATTTAAATAACAATTCATCTTCCTTGTTTTCTGGTCTTCGAATTCCTCTGCGCAAAACTCTACTTGACACAGCATTACTCTAGAATTAGTTTCGCTGCCTTTGCCTAGCAACACAAATACGTTTTACACTTTCCAGGCTTATCCTGTTAACTTCTAAAGCTGATTGCTGTCATCGGTATATCTTGTTTGCTATTTATTTGTTACTAGGTGTCATGGCTCTGGACAGGCTCCCCTGGCTGGATGCTCCCCAAGCTCTCTTTAGGTCCCACCGTGCTGGAGCTGTGTGCTCTCAATCTTCCTGATTTTGAGCAGAACCCGGGACTGCCTTTGGCACAGGGCTCCTACACGCCTTCTCAAGACGTGCTCTCCTAATTGCTCAGACCTGCTCTCTGTTGCTTAGGCCTCTATTCATGCCGGATGTTCACGAAGATCCCCATGCTTTCCCAGGGCTCAAATCTTTGCACTGCTCTTCTTCAGACCGAGATGGAAATTTTCACTTTGAACTTTTGACACTGCAGGAGATACACTGAATTCAAAAGAAAGAAACATCGTTAAGTCCTGGCATCATTATCTTCCTTTGTTAGCAACACAGATTTTAGAGAGGGGCACGGTTCCTCTTCAGAAACTTGGACCATTTTTCTTGCTGCCAGTCAACTCCCCTTCACCTTTGCCATGCACAGTAAGGAAAGTTTATTCTTTGGCCCAAAGCCTGCGCCTTTGTTCATCTCCTACTTTTTGCATCATCTGTCTTCTTGACCCACCCTATCTTCTCGTCTTTTAAAAACAGTGTTTAATACTGTGCTCCCTTCAGATTGCCTCAGGAGGGTGGTTCTGCCTTCTCAGGCAATCCTTAGCAAACTGGCTGCCCAGCTCAGCACATTCTTGAAGTATTAGCAACATCTTTGCTTGTTCTGTAGTTTCTCTGAAAGAGGAGGTGTCGGAGGACAGTGTCCTCATCAGATTTGCTCAGTGTATGAAATGGAGAGGAAAGAGTGAGGACATGGTTCAAAGCCTGCTGGTAACAGGAGCTGTTGCCTAATGCAGAGACAAAACACATCCGCTCAGCAGGATTGGGCTTTTGTGCTCAGTGCAGGTTTGACACTGACTGTCACAGGCTCTCTGGGAGCCAGCATCGCTCTTCTTCCTCGTGACACCTGCCCTGTGTGTCCCTTCCTGAGTCACTGGCTGACGCTTCCTACAGTGCTGCAGGAGGCCTTGTTCTGCTCCCTGGCCGCTGTGTCATGCTTGGGCGAGGGAGCAGCTCTTCAGCGATCCAGCTGCATAGGGCCCTCAACACTTCAGAAGGAGCTGCAGACCTCGGGGATTGGCTGAGCTCCAGCATCTTACTGTTTATGTGGGACAGATGCTTCTGGCGGCACTTAAAATGACTCAGAGAAGAAAATAAGTGGCATCAGGTAAAACTGTGCTGGAGTCAGTGCTGGTTGCTCAGTAGAGACTTGTGCATTTACAGCCACACCTCAGATTTGTCATTTAAGAGCTACTGCCAACACATTCTGCGCCCGACTGATGCCAGCAGTGCTGGGAGCCCCTGAGCTCCCATCTGTTTTTCCTGACGGCGTCTCCTTCTTTTGCTGCCTGCTCAGTCACAGCCTCAGAGGTTGTCACCCCTCCCACCGCCTTGCACGCAGACTGTTTTGAAACAGGGACTTAGTGGAACGAACCTATGAGCAAATCTTGTGCTCGGCTGTTTGCAACAGGCTGGTGTTATGTGGGTCCTCAGCATATATGTTTCCTTGAGAGAGTCAATTCCTTTCAGGAGCAGAAATGAAATGTTCCCATAGAATGTCCTGGGGGGAGGTTTTGCATAAGATACGAGTGACTCCTAGTTTTGTTGGGCTTTGACAACACGTTGTGTAAATTACGCAAATGTGAGGCAGTTTCCTATTTATTCTTTCTGTGGACAAAAAGGCGGTATTTGATTGAGGATAGCTTTTCAGTGCATATGCCTCAGCTATGCACACATTCCTGAATCAGTTACAGACTGTATTGAGAAAGGTATTGTTAATATAATTGTCTTGGTGCAGTGAAACATTTAAAATGAATAATAGAAAGATATTAAAAAATGTATATTTAAAAAGTAATATCAAAAGCAGGAAAGGACATGACCTTCTTATGTCAGTGATGTTTTTTGTTATTATAGGAATGAGAGGCTTAATTCCTGGAAGTGCTAGAGTGGTTTTGGTTGGCTGAATGTGTCCCTCATAGTAGTCTGTTTGTCATCTCAACCTTTTATTGAAAATGGAATTCAGATTCCTAGCCAAAAGCATAATAATTTTTACTTTGCATTGAGGTTATATAACAGATGGTGAACTAAAATGTGCTCGGTGTTTCAAAATGATTTGATGACTCATAAAATTGAATAACACTTTTTCCTTAGATCATGTTTTGATTCTATCTAGGGATGAGTAAAACTGTTGAATTAAAGAAAACTCCATCTAAAATATCAAGCAAGGATTTGAATTGTGAAAATCTGTTGGGTTTTTTTTTATTAATTTACCTGTGATTTGTCTTGTATAGGAAGTACTTGAAATGTCACAGGAGAATAATGTGCAATTCCTGAAATATTTCAGGAAAGCTGTAGTTTGGTGAACAGTGAAACAGCAAACAAGCTCTTCAAGTTCCCTGAAAGTTTAACCATATAAGTAGAAGCAATTTTAAGGATCTTTTTAAAATTGTTGTTTTCTCGTATATTTGAATGAGTCGGGTCAGGTTCTTTTGGAAATACTTCAGAAGACATATTGGGAAATTAGGTCTTCTTTGAAGTCCCCAATACTTGTGTTATGGAAAAACTTTAAAAGCATGAGTCTGGTTTTGGAAGTTTTGCACCATGGACTTAATTGGTTTCTGCGGGTATAATTCATCATTTTCTTCAACGTTCTAGTAGGTGTCATTAGCTGCGTCAACACCTATGTTGGAAGAAGTATGATAATGTCATTGACATTGTAAATTACATCTTGGTGATACACATTTTGTCCAAACACTCCCTGGTCATAGTTCAGTCTGACCCTTTTTAAGAAGTAAGGCTAGTCATGCTCCTCTGCTTGAAGCAGATGAGATTTGCTCAGATTAGGAGGGAAAAAGAATGGTGTTCGAGGCCTTAGCACACATTAATGTATTTCTGAGATCTGGAAAGACATGCTAGGTTATGGACCAGAGCAAGTCTTGGTACCCAAAGGATGGTCTGAATCAAGGGGACAGACAATTCTATGACCACGTGCTTAGAAAGTTGTACACAGGAGGTGGTCACTTAACAACTTTTGAGTTCTGGTTAAGGATTTTTATTCAGGCCTAACAGAAAAACTCTATTATTGTACCTTCCTACTCTGCTTTGGTTATACTTTTAAGTTAACATACACATTACTATAGAAGAAAGCAAGGAACTGAAAACACTCATATCTTACAAGTGCACAAAAGTATATTATGTAAACAAAGAATATACAATTTCGAAAGGGCTCTTAGGCCTGCTCATGATGTTTACATAGAGAGTTAGTATTGCCATTCTAGGTGTATTGGTAACTTTTGCTTGAAAAAGAGATGTCATCCCTTGAATTTTCTTCTTTTTTGAAAATTTATATTTTTACTCTGTATATCTAGTAGCACAAAGCTGTTTTTCTACAAGTTGCTCTATTTTTAAAGATAATAGGTAGATGTTAGAGTTCCAGCTTTTCTTCCTGATATTACATGTGTGGCTCTATTTGCATTCTCTCAGCTCATGTTTTCTCAGATGCAGAAAATTATGTAATTAGTTGTGGGGTCTCATACCATCATTGCAGAGATGTTTCCCATTTAAATTAAAGGCCTGTTCTTCTACCCAATCAGTAATTGTCTAGATCTTTTAAGATCTCCTTCAGCTTGATTTAATTGTTAAACATTAATTTAGTGGGAAAAAGGCTTCAAAGGGGGGAAAAAAGAACTGCTGGAGGGGCAAAATATTAATAGGTGCTTAAAAGCAAAACAGTAATTCTTCCCTTTCTAAGCTTGCAGACCTTCAGGCCTAGCAGAAAAGAAACAATTGACTGTATTACAGGATTATATAGGTTTCATTGACTTAAAATGAACTGAAAGCAGCTGTAGGGAGATTTACCTCAAGTCTTTATTATTAGCCATATGAGGCAGAAAGAAAAACAATGTTTTGTTTGAATCAGAAAATACAATTTTCAATGGTGGTTTAGGAAAGGTTAGATAAAGAGAGCATTACTTTTCAATAGGGAAAAAGGTGAATAGAAAAACTCTGTTTTGCCAGCATTATGTACCATATGAAAGATTTCAGCCAACAGAAGAAAATGAGGCTATCTTATACTCATAGGGTGTTTGATTTCTTTCATTTCTGATAGATAATCTTTGCATTTAGTACACTTGATGTCTCTCAGTTACTAATGACAGTAATACTTCACTACTTGGAATACTTCTACCATGCAAATGGACATAAACATCTAAAGATTGTTGCTTTTTTACAAACAATATCCTTCTAAAGTTTGCACCTCATTGCAAAATATGTTGATACAGGTTTCCACTCTGACTTCTGCCCTTGCTAAACGTTCTAATTAAGAAAGAACCAAGAGGGTTGTATTAGAGAAAAAAAAAAAAGTAATTCAGGAAGCAAAGCCAGAATCTGTTTTAAAGAACCAGAATATTACCTGATCATGAAATTTTAAAAATATTTAGGATTATTTTACCTACCGTAGACTTTGCTGGAAACCATACTTGTCATTAAAATGCAGTTAATAGTAGTTGTTTTAGAGACTGATGATGCTAAATTACTCCTGTAAATCACGATGTTATTTTAATTTCATTGACGTGCTGAGAATGGGAACTGCTCATTCTCATGCTTAGATGAAAGTACACTGTTGCACTATAAATTTGGGTGATAAGGCATCTATAAATACACACACCAACACAAATAAGAGCTGGTGCCTGATATCAGTAGTAAGACACTGCTATTTCAGAAAATACAAAACTTTCTGATAGAAGTTTCTTACTTTTTGTAACTTTCCTTTGTCCAAGGTGATCATCTGTAGCCACATGTATTCTTTTAGACTGTGTTACTGATAGATTCTGAAATACATAATAGAGATTTTCCTCTGGGTTGTTCAGGTGGAGTGCTTTTGTATAAAAGTATCCACAACAGTATTCATTATGATGCAAGATAGAATTAATGAGATTCTGAACATTATATTAGCTTTACATTTCTTTGGCATTGCAGTAACAACATTTCAGCAGAGTCAAACTATGATTTAGAGATATAAAAAATAAATACAAATGTTTTCTATGGATAGAGAAGTAAAGCTGGGTTTAAATTCTCACTAAAAAATGTTTTCTTAACCTATAGACCAGATGCTCTGTAGTACATTTTTGACTAGAGCAAAAATGAAGCATTCTGGGATAAGGAAGCTTCTCTCGTGTAGCTACAAGTGGCAGCTATACCTCTCACCCACTTACCCATAAAGTTCCTCCTTCAAAGGAGAGTCTACAAAGAGAGATGTGGCTGATTCTGTCTGCAGCGATGTAGCTTTGAAGTACATAGCATTGCATTCTGATACTCAGTGTATGCAGAGGCGGAGTTTTCCCATGTTTAAGAGTTGTCTGACACTCTCATGTTTTTATGCCACATACATTTTCTCAAACTTTTTCCAGGGGAATGATGACATTTTGAGATGCTATAAATGATATCTTTTACAGCCTGCAATGCTGTCACCTTAGTTTACCCATTTTGAGTTTGATATATTTGTGGAAGAGCTCTCTGTCATTCAGGGGCTCAACATACCATTGAACTACCATTTTTTTCTCTTCTCAAATCATTCACCAAAGCATTATCTTTCTACACTATTGAAAACACAACTTCAAGTTGGTGGACCTTGCTTTTGGATACTAAGTTAAGAGAAAGTCTGAATACATTGTGAAAGTAATTTTTTTTTTCAAATTTGTCACCCAGAACTGTTACTCAATCTTTTAAAAGGAAAAAAGTTGTTCATAATCAACCTGAATTCAGATAACACAGGATATGTTTTTTCAACCTAAAGAAATTAAAAATGGTGTACTAGTACAGGGGAAAGCTTAGCTTTTACATCTCACTCTGATCTGTAGGTTCTGAGGGACTTCTACAGGTTTAGTAGGTGCTTTTTGATTTTTACAGCTGAGAAAATCTTGATACTGAGAGATTAAGCAACTTGCCCAAGGTCTCAAAAGGAGCCACGGACAAAATTGGAGCTGAACACTGAACTGTCCCCTTGGTCACAATACTCAGATCACAGGCTGGGAAGGTGACAGTTTTTCTGGCATGCAGAGGAGTTTCTTCCTGGAATCTCACCCCAGTTTGCTTCTCCAGCAAGAAATCCCAACTTTCCTTATCTCTTATAATTTCCAGTAGGTTCCTCCTCCGTTAAGCTATCAGCAGACACTTCTTACTATCAATGTTGCCTTCTAGTAAGAAGTTCAGGTACCTCCACTGCATGTAGGAAGTGGATGCTTTCATTCAGGTTGATGTGTTTCATGTTCAAAAGTATTCACTTCTAATTGAACTTCCAAAAGATAAGAGTTTAACAATGGAATTTGATATATTTGCTGTAGACATGTTGTCAAACTTGCTAAACACCATCCCAAACACTAGCGGGGGTGGGAAGTGGAGAGTGGATACCAGTGACCTGAAATACTCCTCAACTGTTTGCACAACTACACAATATAATTGCTTGATATGTGCATGCATTTACAGTGCTGCAATTGTATGTCTGATATACTATTAGTTGTGTATTCATCTGTTAATCTGCTGAAGACAGCAGAAATACTGAACAAACCAAAACATTTCTAATGAGAAATTTTAGTTTATCCACATATTCACAAAAAAAACCAAACCCAACCAATATGTAATGTGAATTTAAGTTAGTGTTTCTGACAAAGGGAATGCTGCTTGTAGGATAGGAGTAATCTCCCTTCTTTGAAGGGACTTTCAATTATTTGTATCTAGGATGTACAGAATGTTTTGCTTCCCTGGGCAATGTTCTCTGTTCAGAATTGTGAGGGACATGTTCATTGTGTTGTTAGTGATCAACAGGAGTTGTGAATTATTGAAAGTTATCACACCTTCCAGGCATTCCAAGGCAGGAACATCTAACAAGAAGAGGCACATTTCCTTAAATGAATACATTTTCATTCAGTGGGTTATTCACTTAACCAGCATTAAATGTAATCCTCTTTGAATCTCAGTGGCCAACTCCTACTCATTTCCTGTCAGTCTTCATCTCCTGCAAAAGCATGAATTCAGCCTTCAAAAGAACAGTACTTTGGCTAAATCACTGTGTAACTTTCTCTAAGAAATACAAGAGGGATTCTATAGAATTAGTGCAAAATAGCTCAAGGTCAATAGCTCCTAATAGTTTACATCATAATTGAAGTATTCACATTTTGTTTCTTTTCTCCTGTTCTTCTCCCCTCCTTTCTCATAGTTTATTCTCCTCTCTCCTCTCTCCTCTCTCCTCTCTCCTCTCTCCTCTCTCCTCTCTCCTCTCTCCTCTCTCCTCTCTCCTCTCTCCTCTCTCCTCTCTCCTCTCTCCTCTCTCTCCTCTCTCCTCTCTCCTCTCTCCTCTCTCCTCTCTCCTCCTCTCTTCTCTTTCTTCCTTGAAAAGGGATTTGACTCAGTAATATAACATTGTCACCTCTTTTAATGCTAATTTTCTTTTCAGACAAGGCAGATCACATTGCTGGCCATTGTGATTTACTGCACACCAGCTTTGCAGAATATAATGGAGTGGGACAGTATTCTTTTTGATGTGGTTAATCTCCGTTATACTTGTGCCTCTTCTGAAAACTGCACTGTGTCAGAGAGTCTTTTGTAGGCAATGGTGACAGGAAGATCAACAGAGAGAGGTTGCTCCATTAACCTCTGAAGCAATGAAGTTGCATTTCAGGCAGTCAACACTCATGCCGCCAATTTATTATCATTTAAGAGGAAGTGAAACTACTTCAAGCCACTCTAGTGTCCACATTTTGATAAATACAGATTGGTAATGTTCTGGTGCTAGCAATCAGCCTTGAGGGGACCTCTAATGGCGTCGGATGCTGAGCCTGTGTGTCTTTGGTCTTGCAAAATGACCAGTATTCAGCATAGAGAAAACAGGCTAAGTGTATTTATTTCCATACTAAATATGCAGAGGTGGTTTTGCTGATGATGACAGCTTTGTCTGTCCACATTGAAATGCTGAAAGTAGATAAACCATTTGATAACAATTTTGTGTAAACTTTCAAGACAACTGAATTCAGATCTCCAAATTTACTCTTATGTGATTCTGGTTTCTTAGGGGATACACATTGTAAGGGGATTACTTTCCATCTGAGAAACGGACATAACCAAAATCTTAGGAACATGTTTAAACTTTCAATTTGTTAAAATCTCGCAGGATGGTCTGACCTTGTAAGATTTTCATGACCAATAGTCAAATCCTGTGAGAACAGCTTTCTGAGGAAGCAATAACACTAGTCTCCCCCACCTCAGCAGTAAAACAAGCTTGTAAAAGAAAACACTGCAAAACTGGCATGACCATACCCCCATTCTTCCTGAGTTCTGCTCCTAGGCATGGTCTTTGGCACATATTTTTTTCCTGCTAAAGGTAACGTAATTTACATGTCTGGCTTTCTATAAGTAGTGAAAACACTTTTTATATATAAAAATCCAGGTGGTTTCATAGCCATATCATGCATTCCTTTTCTCCCAGGGTGACATAAATAGTTATTTATCCACAGTATTTCAGAGACACGGAATCAAGATGGTCAGTTAAATGCAGTATGTTCCTGCTGGTGGCTTGCCGGATTTTGGATGTATTTCTGCTTATCCTGTGGGCCAAATTTTGCCTGCAGATAGGTCTAGGTGTTTGGGACTATTTTGACATAGCTCCACTGAAATAATTTGATAGACTCTGTCTTCCATGGGCTTTAGATGGATCTTTTTAGTGCCTTTCATCTGTGAAGGGAAAGCACTCAGTAAAGCAGGGGGAATGTTACCTGCATTTTATAAAAGGATATTGTTTATGAACAGAATACTCAGCCATGGCCTCGTGCCCATTGTGCAAGGTGACTGTTTTCTAGCCTAGCCTGTCAATAGTCTGAGTCTTTCTCTCCCTCTGAGCTGTAACTCTCCTTGCTCTAAAGACAGTTCTCCAGCTTGTTCCCTTTGCCTTGCTTCTGCACAAGGAGGATGGCTGCATCTCCTTGCTTGGTTTTTTTTTCGCTGATCAATGGTCGCTGGACCATGGCAGACGACACACAGAGCTCTGCCAAAGGTGGGAGTGATGGCTGAGGCCAGCACAGTTTCCTACCACTAACTGAACCTGGCAGACAGTGTCCTGAGGTCTGCATCAATGCCACAGGATTTAGAGCGGTGCTGCATTGCTCTGCTGTTTGCCAGAGCTTGTTACAGACCTGGTGCCAGAGTGAGGACCACAAGCCTCTCCCATGTGTGCCCCAAAGCTGCATTGAGAAATACAGCTTGCAAAGCTTAACGTGTTTTCTCCCATTCCCTTTCTCCCTACCCCCACCACACGTTTTCCTCTGTACTGAGACAGCAAGTATCTCAAAACTCTGCCTTTTGTCTTCAGGCAGAGGGGTTTGCTTGCCGAGGGCCCCCTACCAGGTTAGAGCACAAGGTTGCTGTTGGAGGACCTGATGTGACACACACAGTGGTTGGCTTTTTCAGCTGTTCTCAGCTGGGAGCGGATTAGAGCTCTGCTCCCAGCTGCACGCAGCTGACCGGCCGAGAAGGACACGAACCGCTGCTGTCTGTGCTGCCGGGCAGGAGCACGGCAAGGGTTATGGCACTCAACAGCATTCCCAGGACAATGTTTTTAATATTGGGAAGTGGGGTGGGGAATCTCTGCCACCTGCAGAGCCAGTGGCGGCTGCAGAGTACTCGGACACCCTGTGTGTCCCGAATGCAGCCTCAGAGTTTCTGCAAGGACATGTCACAGAGGAACTGGAAAAGCTAACAAGAAATCCGTGGCAATGCTAAAACCAGAGAAACGTGGGCAACTCTCCATGAGCCAGTTCTGTTTCAACACTCTGTGCCCTCTCAACCCCTTGCTTACTTGATCTCGCTTGTCTTCAGAAAGCAAATGGAACGCTCTGTGTGTGCGTGCAGGCGTGTAGAGGAAGAGAGCTGGGATGCACGTTGTGTGGTATTGCAGAAAGATTTTGTTGGCATTGTAATCAGCTTTTCAAGGCAGTGAAGATGTTTTGATTTATCACAAAATTAGTTTTATTCTGTGTGTTTTAGGAAGGTGAGATAAGATTAGGCAATGCTGAATTATAATTTGTACATCTACAATTTGTTATTGGTTTGTGTCTGCAGTCTTTTTATGTGATTTAAATACACAGTTCACTAATCTTAGCTTCTTCCCTTCTATGTTTAGCCAAAAAGAACTACTAAAGAATGTGAAATACATTATTTTATTGGCACTGACTCACAACTGAGTCAGTGAACTTTTTTGTGCTTACAACTAAAGTTGGATTCTAAGTTTCAAAAATTTATGACAATTGCTCCTTCTTGTGGCTTGAATGTTGACATATAATTAATTTAGGATTTCTTCTTGAGATTTCCTGTCTAGGTTTGTACCTGTCACAAAAATATCCTTGGAAGTTTATCTAACAGCTGGAACACCACGAGAGTCAATTGAAATTTCGCAAAGAGATTTACTGGGGCTGACAGGAAGTGCTCGAAGCAGGATGGCATAAATATGCAAAAAGAGACCTTTTTTTTCCCCAGCTGTTTTAAAGGGTCCCACTGCAGGCTAATAATGGTGTAATCCTGAAAAATGCTGACACCGTGTCAGCCAGCAGCACCAACACAGAAAAGGATTCCACAAGCACGGATTGGCGCTTTGTTGAATTATACACAGAATGAAAATATGGCTGTTGCTTTCCCTCAATCCCAGCTGCCCTGCAGGTTTCAGCTCATTCTTTTGAGAAACTAGATATATTTAATGGTAATTTCCTCTGCAGGATTTAAGGAATTCTGAAAATTCAAAATCTAGGTTGCAGTGACATGGTGATGGTACTGCGGGGCTGGACAGTAAAATAGCAGATGAGGTTTCCTTTAGGTGAATGTAAAATGAAGCATATGGGAGAAAGGCAACCCTAACACTACATCCCAAATGTCAGGATGCAATTTAGCCGTTACTTTTCACAATGGGGATGTTGCAATGATTATGCACAGTCCTCCAAAAACTTAGCTTTATTTGCAGTGGTCAAAAAGAGAAACAGTATTATAAATGCTAAGGAAAAAAGAAAGAGATGCCTAAGCAGAAAGCCATATAGTACAACACTGTACCTGAGAATAGATAGCACAGAAAAAGCTAGAAAAAAGTTTTATGAGGATGACAGAGACTGTTACAATAGAACTCTTCAGCTTGCAAAAGAAGAACTATGGGAAGTCTGTAGTCATTAATAGTCTGGAGGGTGTGAATATGGAGTGATTGGTAAATTTTCCCACAATATGGGCACTTAGTGAAATGAGCAGGCAGTGGATTCTAGGTATAACACAAGGAAACACTAAACTATCGTGTAACTGTTGTCTGGGCTCGCTACACCAACTGTACAGCAGAAATGAGAACAGGTAAATGGCTTGTGGATGGTATTGGTCTACTGGTGGTTGTTAAATGCAATGTTATGAGTTTAGCAGGGAGCCCTCAGCTCCCAGGGGCCTGTGCATTGTGAGGAGCCTGGAGGGATGCATTTCCTGCATAGGGTTAGTGGAAGGTGGCAGGAATTCCTGATCCACATTTTAAACTTTGAAGGAGAGTTGAATTAGAAATTATTACTGGAATGAGCTGCATTTTCTATGAGCTTACGAAACCATTTGTGTTCATTGTTGTGTCAATGCCTAATGGCAGAAGATAGTTATCTTAGGGAATTAAAAATGAAATTTCATTTAACAAAATGAAAGATCCCAAAACATTCCTTTTGAAAAAAGAATCCTGCAAAGGACACGGGTGATCCTCTCCTCCTTCTCCTCCTCCTCCTCCTCCTCCTCCTCCTCCTCCTCCTCCTCCTCCTCCTCCTCCTCCTCCTCCTCCTCCTCCTCCTCCTCCTCCTCCTCCTCGTCCTCGTCCTCGTCCTCCTCCTCCTCCTCCTCCTCCTCCTCCTCCTCCTCCCTCCTCCTCCTCCTCCCTCCTCCTCCTCCTCCTCCTCCTCTTCCTCTTTTTTATGTCCTATGTTTGTGGTCCTAGAACTTGCATGAGAAAACTAGTGGGGGGTTTTGTTGGATTTTTACCACTGTTAATTGTTGAACCCAGTTAAAAAGCTATTCCTGCCTTAATTAATTGATTTTTATGATAAAACAATTGATAAATTACAGGAAAGGTATATGCTGCAAAAATTGGCAGCTTGTTCAAAAGCACAGGCGGTTTAAACAACTTAATAAAAAGTTAGCTTGATCTATGCAAATGTTTGTAATAACAAGGCTTTCTTGTCAAAAACATTCAGTAAAACCACATTCTTTGACTTAATCTTCACATTATATATTCTAGCCCTCAAAACACAGAATACTAAATTCAAATATGATTGGTCCAACTGTGCTTTTTGCTGGATTTCCCACATCTCTGTATCTAATATTCTTTATGTTGCACAATCTGCGATGTCTAATAACCAAAGTATATAAATGTGAAGGTGGAGGTGCTTGCAGCAGTGGGATCTATAGTATAAGTCTGGGTAGAAAATGAGAGAAGGCATGCAAGTGTGAGGAAAAAAGAAATCTGTAAGATTAGAATTAAATGGGCTAGATGATTTTATTTGTATCTAGAATACTTAATGAGAAATTAGGATGTGTGCTCAAATTTGGGTTTCTCTTCTTGAATAAGAAACTCTAGTACGAACAAAGCTTCTGGAAAGTAGCTCTGAAACTATCTTGTCTGTCTTGTAATGCAATTGTTTCAGTGGAAAAGATTTTATTTTTTTTTAAGTACCAATTCTGTTGCTATTCCATCTAAAATTAATGGGGTAATGAACTAAGTTTTGTCTGCCATCATTGTTCTTGTTTTCCAAGTTGTTTCTGTGGGTTAATTTCCACTCTGGGCTTTACTTTTTCCTCAGTGGGTTTGATTCATTTGTGTAAGCACAAGAGTGTCTTCTGGCTTTGTTTTGCTGGTTTTAATTACCAAGTTGTTGACCTCAACAATGCTTTTTTGATTTACTCCTCTCATGTTTTATCTTGTTCCAAACAAAAGAACTGCAAAGTTCAGGTAAAGTAGGCAGTGATGACATCACACAACTACCAGCTACAGTCCAATACCATCGCTCAACGATGAGCTGGTTAGAGATTGGCCGTGGAGACTGACAGTGGTAAGAGCACTACTGCAGAGAATGGAGTAAAAATGAATGGGGATAAATAAAGCTTAGCAAGCAGAAAAATAGACAGAAAAAAGAGAGGTCAATGTGTAGTTGGAATGGGAGATTGAGAGGGGAAAGAAAATGGGCATAGGGAAATGGAGTTCTCTAGAAAAAAATTCTAATTGTGTTAACTGTGATTAATGATGGATTGTGGTGATTACTTTTGCTCATAAAGTTATTAATCTTGTATTTCTAACCACATATCATTTCATTGCAATGCATAGAAATTTCTAAAATTAATCAAGTAGAAAATGTTGACCTTGTAATTTTGCATGATTTAATAACAAAATTCACATTTTAAATTGTATATATTTACCTATCATTTGACAGTTGCATGGAAGGTATGAGCATCTCCTTTGGAACTCTTGTAATCTCTCTCAATAACTTAGATATCTGCTTGCTTTTAATTTCATAAATGGTTAAATAATGGTGTTTAGAGATCGAGGCGAGAGCAAGATTTTGCTTAAACAAATTTGTTACTGCTATTTTATTATTTCCCTTTATGCAGTAGTGACTACTTGTATGCTGATAACTGTGGGTCTTCAATCTACATAGCATGTTGTATGCATGCCCTTGTTAAAGGATAGCCTGGAAGATCCCTTTCAGGATAGACTCTTAAGCATCCCCTTAATGTTAGGTGCAAATTTAAGTCTCACTCAGAGTGAAAACTAAAATATGTGATTATATGGTTATCAGAACTGGTCCCTAAGTTGTCCATATCATGCACTGAGAAATGCGTGGGTAGACCCATAATTGTGGAGAAGCTCATAATATTGGGACCTAAAGTATAAAAATTATTGCATAATTAGACCACACAAGTTAGATTTCAAAATGCTGCGTGTTGTTTGGATGGGTATTTATAAATTAAGTAGCTGTTGAGCATGTATGGTCATGTTCACACTGCCACACACAGTCATTGTAATGCTTTAGCAGTTGAAGGAGTTTTAAATGGATCCAGCATTGGTCTTACTTCAAATAGATCAAACCTACTAACACTTTCCTTAGCTGTATCTCTTTCTTGTTCACATTAAAAGATGCAACTGTAACTATGACTATTATGAGTAGGTTCCTGTCATGAACCATGTAAATTAAGAAATATTTAGGATCATTTGGAGGAGGAGAAGATGCAAGTATAACTCAAGTGCTGTAAAACAGGCTCTTGATATATGACGAAAATCTGAGCCATCCTTTAGTATATTGATTTCTTCTATATTATTAGTAATGCAATAAGCATACTTCACAATGTCCTCCACAGCCCAATTAGTATTTAAATATAACTGATAGGATAACTTTAAAGAGTTACAGGGCTATTAGCTACAAGAACAAACTAACGAAGTGGCATGTTAATGGTTTACCTAAATTATGAAGTACAGATAGGGACACACAGCTGTTGGTACAAATATTTAGATCCACAGAGCAATACTCTGAAGCTTATTAGTTTATTCTCAGCTTCAGAAGATAAGCAATCTAAGGTGATTGGAAAAGCATACACAAGCTATTAGATGCATCTTTATTAATTTTCTTATTATTGTTTGGTTAAGAAAAAGATAATCCAAGCAAACTTCTGCCAATTTACTGGAGTCATCTGCCCTAAGGACACCATGCTATTATGCCCAGCACTTCCAAGAAGACTTGTCCTCTCTAGCCAGGAATCCAGTCTTTTCCTAAGGGAAGAAATAGGCCCACACATGAAGTACCTCAAACCTGCACTCAACCCTCACCACCTCACTTCCTCTCAACTCCATCCAGCCTTTGGGCACTTCAAAAGGAATACAGCCCTTGTATGCCTGCTTGTTGGCTGGAACGCTTTTGGATTAAACTTCCTCACTGCAACCACCTAATTTATTAGTATTTACTCTGGTACAACGTCTAGTAACCAATGTGCTTCTAACAACAGAGTGTGGTGACAGCCACAGTAACTAGGGCTTTCCAAGCACAACAGCCAGCCAATTTTAGCTATTAAATATTGACTGACTCTGGCAGGATGCATGAGGTGAAAACCAAGTCATACTCTCTACAACCAGACAAATATGTATGAGATTTTAAGAATTTCCTTCTGTTCCCAAAGTATCAGCAAATCTAAAAAACATGACAGAAAAAGAGTAAGTCCTACAAATTCTGAAAATATCCCTCATCCAGTGAAAAGCCACAGCTATGACCTTGCTTGGCTTAGGGAACTCCTAAGAACAGAAAAGAAACTCTCCTTCATCACTGATGGCCAAAGAAAGAATGTGCTTTGACTTTTACATCATTTTTGTTCCTCCAAAAGGAGTGGCAACTCATTTCTGTGGATCAGCAAGTTGGAGCATACTGAGCCCTCAGCAGTGCTGCCAGCAGCAGTGAGCTGGGTGCATCCAAAGTGACTATGCCTGAGCAAAAACCTTGTTACCGCACCCATGAAGAAACAGAGGAGGCGACCAGGGAAATGCATGTGGACAGAGGGAACAAAAAACTGGCAACCCCTTCCCTCCTTCAGCTTTGTCCTGTCTTTATCCTCTGCACATTTAACCTCTTACATAAGCTGTAGCTCCTTTGGGACTGAGGGCAGCAGCAACACGGAACAGGCCTGAGAGAGAAAAGTTTCAGATACACAGGTGTTCAGCCAACTCATCATTTGTTCCGTATCTACAGACTAATAACTCCTGGAGCAATGAATCTGCAGGGATTTACAAAATGTGGGACCACAATGCTGTTTTGAAAGGTAAACAGAACCTTCAGAGCTCAGGGACCACCTGCATTCCCATCAACATGTATAGCAACCTTGCAGTGTTCCCTGAAAAAAATTTAGGGAGTTAGGAAGGGGGATTCTTCTAATTTGTATGTTATATTTAATTTTATCCCTCACATATCCGTAATTTTACCTTTCATTCTTTTTTTTTCTTGTCCATTTCACCCAGTTTTTACAATCTGAAATGTATGATTTATCTTTAAAAAAATGAAAAAAATAAGAGCAGTGGGGAGTGTTGATTTAAATAAGTGGATGCTCCTAAGTGAAACTTACCCCAGCTGAGATTTTAGTGGGATTCTTTTAGGTTTTCATTTTAAATGAATTTTTATCAACAAAGATTTCTCTTTCCAGTGAAAATTCTTTTAAGAGAAAACAGCATCTTGAGGTTTCCTTTTTCTTTCTAAATTAAACAAAACATGCAGCAAGTTGCAATTAAACTTCAGTTAACAAAATGCAAAAATACGCCCAACCTCCATCTGCCAAAAATAGTTTGAAAAGTAATTTGACATCCCTGACAATGACGACTGTGTTTATGACATATTTCTGGTGCCATATTCCACTCTCCTATCACTGCCAGCTTGCGTCCAGTATTTGGAAATAAAACAGAAACACATTGAACTTGCTGAACTAGATGTTGCCACACTGCAACTCTAATGGGCTTAGTGACCACAACCTACAGGGGCCAGAATGTGTCAACAGCAAAAGGGCCAACCTCAATCACTGTCTGTGCTTTTACAAAGTTGTTACATGTTTAATTCTTTGCAGCTTGGTTCTCCTGCTGTTTTGGCTGCTCAAAACCAAGGCTCATATATTGCAGCAGCCTTCTCTACCTCATATAATGCCACAAAGGTCCCAGCAGGAGACCTTTCAGTGGAGCAGACAAGCCACAGGCTAGGGCAAACAGGGCATCACAACTTCCTAATAAGATGACTTATTAGATTGGGGGCTTGACACAGCTTCTATTTAACCACTTCTTTTCCCAGCCATCAGAAACACGAACTGTCTGCACTTGAGCACAGCAAGTGGTATGTGGATCTGCAGCAAGCACTGCCATGTGCATTCAAGCCAGTCTGTAAGCGGAGCATCATTTCTGATGCCATCTTCATCACGTTGCCAGTACATTATCTTTGCTCTTAATGTCAGATCCCCAGCCAAGGATTTTATTTATTTTTTTTTTATATTAAATGGGTGCTTTCCCCCTGGATTGGTCACTGACGATTCGGGACTTTGAGTGGGCTTGTGGAGGGCCGGCAGTGAAGGGGTTAAATGACTGGAAAGGCAGGATCAGTTTCCTGCCTGCACTTGCAATGGCCTAAGGCAGTGCCTGCTGTTCGGGAGTTAGAGAGAGTGCCTTGCCTTGTCCCAGGTGGCAGACAGGCAAACCGTGTTATTAAGAAGCAGAGATCGCAAAACCTTGATCTTCAAAAAAGGCCCCTAATTAGTCCCTAGCATGAGAATAAATGGCATTCCACATCAGCAAGGATGAAAAAGGTTCCTTCAAATTTCATTAAGTAGTCTCTCTTATTGACAGTTTTTAGGATCACATTGGGAACTGTCGTCTTTTGAATGAATTTGCCAAAGAAACTCTTATTTATTTGTCACTTCCGTTTGATTTAAATAATAAAGAATAGTCTTAATGGGCTCACATGCTGCATCTTAAGGAAGTCATAAATGTCTGGACAAAGAGCTCCATGCTCTTTGCTACTGAGTCACTGCTGCCTCTGTGAGCAGCTCTCCAGTCGCTGGAGTCGATGGAAATTCTTCCATCATCTTCAGTATGTTCCAGCTCAGGCCATCTAAGAGTGCTAGTTTGAAGTCATCCTTAATACTTATCATAGCCCTCTTTTTGATTCAGTGTGAAAGTGACAGATTGAAGAATATGTGCTGAGTTTCCTCATATTTCTGAAGCTTTGATTTGGACTAGACTTGTTTTATGAAAAAAGAAAGAAGTTTATTAAAAAAGAATGTGTCTTTCAACTCATATACCACTTGTCTAATTCTGATTTATAAACATTCCCAGTAGAGGAGGCATCCTTGTCCAAATAGTCTCAAGGTTCATAAACTTCAGCTAATTTTATCGTATAATTCTACAGTAGCTTTCAAGGACTTTCACTCTCTAGAGGGCTTGAATCCATTCGTTTTTATTCATCCCAATGGTATGTGCTTTTACCCCTAAGTCAGATTAACAATTCCGGCATTATGGCAATATGGAAAGTTCATCACATTCATAGTGATGCTACAACCAGCTGCAAATCCTTCTAAAGTTTACTGTGTAATTAATCTAAAACATAAATAGCAACAAATGGGATAAATAAGTTCTTTCCCAGAATTGGAGCAAAGGTAATTTTGTCTTTATAAATAACTTTTTTATACTGATGTTTCTTGTGAACCGTTAAATATTTAATTAAATCACACAGTTTCTGGATCTTTCTTTTAAAGTGTATTTTACTCACATATCTACCATTTTTAAGCTTTATTATAAGTAACTATAAATCACTGAAAAAGTAAAAAGAAAAAATGGTTCTACTCTTATAATGTAGCTAAGAAGGTATTTTCTAGCCTCTAAGAAATACACCTCAGAATTGCGTATTCAAAATCAAGCATTATCGTTATCTGGGATAATGCACATCATTATAAAAGAGATTTGTTATTGTGATTTTTTTTCTTTTAAACTAGTTTCAAGCTATTTCTTTTCTAAAAGGCGTAGTGCATTCAGAGTAGAGCAGGACACCTTTTCCAAGGCGTACCTGAATGTCAGACAGTTGCAGATCTCCCGGGTAACATTTCCTCAAGTGGAATTTTTAAGAATGACTAAACTTTGTTCTCCTTGAAGCAGGGTGTTTGCTTTCAGTGTTCTCCAGATAACGTGCAGTGCCACACTTACCGTTCGAATGGGGAAACTTCCCCTGGCATTACTTGAACCCGTGGGCTTTATTGATTTGAGATGTTAAGAAATTGTATGCCAAAACTTTGGTTATTTTAACTAGTTCTAAACAAGAAGGACTAACATCAGTTTTGACAACAAACAAAACCAGGTTTTGTTCTATTGGTTATGTTTAAAAGATTCCAATTTCAAACCAAACACAACTTGTGGTTATTCTGTCAGATATTTATATAGCCACTGGGGCGCCATAGTTATGCACCGCATACATCATTGTATTTTTAAAATGTACTTAATGAACATTTTTTCTTTTCTGGTAACTACTTCATTGCCTTAAATGAATGCATTCCAATAGAATTTGTAACAAATGAGCACTTTGTGTTTGCATTAATGCCAAACACGTTTAACAAATTTTTAACAAGGAACACTGGCAAAAAGCCAAACTCCTAGAGGGACACTGAAGGAATGCTATAAATTCAAAGTAGATTTTACCTTTTCACTCAGCTCAACAAGTGTCTTAGGTGTCTCTGGCATCTCAGCACTGAAAGTTTTCTATGTAGGTTGGATACAACTTTATGACTTAATTATTTCTCTTCTTGGCCCTCCTCACTAGAGATTTGCACATCGATACAACAGGCTTTAACAGGTTTCTGTATTCTTTAGAAAGCCAGAGGTGGGCTTTCATTCCTTCCATGAGAGTTGGGCCGGGAGGAAGTAGCAAACCCAGTATTTATTGTTAGGACTGTAATGACAGAGAAGTTCAAATATCGTGCCATTTTCACATCCTCTGTTAAGGGAGCTACGTGGTGGTGAGCACTCCAGCAGGTCTGTGCTACCCCATATTGTTTCTTGTGCTGAGCTGCAAGTATCTGGATTGTGATCATGTTTACATCTGCACTTCAGGGGCAGGGGAAAAGCAGCCCACAGTGCTCCCACTGGTCCGAGCCCTGGGCTTGCACAGAAGCCACGAACAGATTTTTGGCTGAAGCAAACATCTGGGGGGATTCTGCAGTTGTTAAGTTATGCCCACATGGTACATGTCATTACAGACCTTGGGAATCACCTAGTCTGTAATACATGTTTGTATTAAAAGTGTTACAAGTAGCTCCACAAACCACATGCTTGCTCTTTACTTGTAACTTAATATATTAATTTAATTTTTACTGTTATTTCAGTTTTAATCAAATGCAGGAACTGAAAAATAATAATACTTAGCACTCATCCAAGACTATTAAGGAACATTAAAAACATTAAGCCTTGCAAATTCCTATGAGGAGCCTGATGTTATCCCTACTATAGCAAAGAGCAAGTTAGGAACAGAAAAACGATATGACTTTTCCCTTAGTTACACAATAAGCTAGTGGCAGGGACAGGATTCAGAACAGTGCTATGCCAGGGCTTTGTCTTGGTAATTGTGTCATTCCTGCCATGGTATTGCACAGACAAAAGTAAAAATTGAAAAATTTTTCTTTTCTGCACGTCAAATAGATTTTGTGGTTGCAGGAGGCACAGTTGAGTTCCAGGAGGTCACTTGAGAAAAAGTTTGAGTTACAGCCTTATTTTTTAAATACTAGTTTTCAGTCTAGTTGCTTGTTTCCAGAAAATGAAATAATTTCCCATTGTTTGTAAGTACTCTGATCACAGTAATGATGACTGAGCCTAGAGAAGGAAACTGAGGAATTCATCCTGACAGCTTTTAAAAAGATGTCACATTATAATGCAGATGCCTTGTCATAGGTTAAGAAGCAAAAATAGCCCTAAGAAGTTTTCAATAATAATATCCCTCTCTACTAACATTTGGTGAGATCCCAATTCCCTGCAATAAAGTGGCTATTCCCTCTCTTGCTGACTCACTAATTACCATATCAGTTGTTGGCCTTTTATGTAGGTACCATGTGTAACAGGTTAGGAGAGGGCAATTTAAGCCTATGTGAATGGGTATCTGTTTTTGTATCTGGGTGCTTGTTGCAAACATTTGGAAAGCATATGGAGTATAATGGACATTAACCCAGATGTCAAAAATAGCCTGCATTTTACTACTGTTATTAAACAGTTTCCCCTTTAACCCCTTTGTGTTTACCCACCCTCTCCAGCTTGTTTCTGCAAATCACTGCTGAGAGGAAAGGATTGGAGGTAAAAAGTAGTAATCGAGCAGGTGTCTTTATCCAAAGGAAAAACAATCTGAACAAATATTTGTGGGCTACTACACACTTATATCTTCACATCCTTCTGCTGTTTTCATTGACTAGTATCTAATGGACTATCCGAGGTGCCAAAGTCATAAGACATTAATTTAAGCTGGAGCACTGCTGAATCCCAGGCCCAATGTATGTTACCAAATTTTATTTCTGTTGTAGAAGTTCAGTGACCTATACCAAGTACAGCATTGAAGAAACAAATATAAATTTAATTTACTCAACCTTGGTTGGTATTTGACAGCAATATCCTTTTATATATTTGTTTGACTTCAGAAATACTTTGCATTTCCTACCTGTGCTGAACAAGTTTTTGTTACACTTCCAATACATATACAGTTTCCTGATGAATAGGTGGGTTGATTATGTGGGTGGGGCTTGTTCAGGGGCTTCATTCTGTACTAAAACCCCAATGAAAAAACAGGGAGCAGTTTCTCTCTCTCTGAGAGAGAGAGACTGTATTTTGTAATTTGCTGCTGTTCCTCAGATCGGACACTTTATTCTTGGTTCTTACTTTTAAGAGCATAAAGAAGTGAGAATTGCAAAGGAACTTCAGCTTGTAAAATTGCAAGTGTATGGAAGATTTGCTGTGATTATATTTTAGTGAACCTGTTAAAAAAATACAGCCATTTTTGTGCTACAGGTTCTGGAATGTACTCTCATTAGTTTGTATGGGTGCTTCCTATGCCTATATATCTCTCTGCATGATGATTAAGAAATACTCGGTGTACAAAAGAATGGAAGCTATGCACAGTTCACAAAACGTAGTGCATGCTCTGACTTACAGTTTTCATAAAAAGTTTGCAAAGATTTTATGTGCCAGAACTAGTAACATGATCTACTTTAGGAACTCCCTGGCTTTCCAGCTCTGCAGAAGTCATTTTTTTTCTCCACTCAAGGGCCAGATCCAAAACCTGTTAAAGTCAGTGGGAACCTTTCCATATTTCAGTGGGCTTTGGATTAGTCCCTAAGTGTTTTAACCAACCTCCCATTGGAAAAGTAAAACTATTCATCTAAGTTTGTATTATACAAACCATCATGCGTACTTGCCACACAGACATGAATTTGAAAATATGTATTTGAAATAATTTTCAAGTTTATTCTGTAGAGCACATTTCACTTTCCTCACAGTATAGTTTCTCTGATTAATATTAGCTTCCAGAATTTAAAGGGGCATTTTAGTCAACTAGGTCTATTTACAAACCATAATGAATTTTCAGCTGTATAGAAAAGTGTAAGGATTCTGTGGCAGTTTCTTTTTGTAAAATTGGATGTTTTGGAGACATCTAAGGTTACCTAAATGGAAGGTCAGTAACAGAGAATCACATACATAATGCATTTCCACTTTTCTAGGCACAGTGAATAGATAGATGAACAACTGCCCTGGTGCTTTGGTTTCAGCTGGGACAGAGTTAGGGTGATACAGTGCTGTGGTTTGGGTTTAACATGAGAGTAACTTTTTGGTTATTGTCAAGCAGTCAAGGACTTCTCATGCTTCTCATGCTGCCTTAGCAGGGAGGAGGCTGGGGGTACACAAGAAGCTGTGAGGGGACATGGCCAGGACGGCTGATCCAAACTGGCTAAAAGGATATTCTATATCATATGACATCATGCTCAGCATATCACTGGGTGAAGCTGGCCAGTGACTTGTACCGTGGCTTGGGATCTAGCTGGGAATTGGTGTTTTCTGGGTGGTGAGTGACTGCACTGTGCATCATTTATTTTGTATAGTCTCTTCTCCCAAGTAACTAGAATAGGACAAGAGGAAATGGCTTCAAGCAGCATCAGGAGAGCTTTAGATTGGGTATTAGGAAAAAAATTCTTTGCTGAAAAAGTGTGGCATTGGAGCAGGCTGCCCATGAAGTGGTGAAGTCACCATCCCTGGAGGTGTTTAAAAAAATGTGTAGATGTCACACTTCAGGATGTGGTTTAGTGGGCATGGCTTAGTGGTGTTGTGTTGATAATTGGACTTGATGATCTTAAAGATCTTTTCCAACCTTAATGATTCCATGATGTTGTTGTTGTCATTGTTATCCTATTCTGTCATATTAAACTGTCTTTATCTCCACCCCTGAATGTTACTTTTTTTCCCAATTCTCTCCCCCGTGCCACTGAGTGGTGGGGGGAAGTGAGTGAATGGATGTGTGGTTGTTTTAGCTGCTGGCCAGGTTAAACTATGACACCTGTAAAGGAATAATTTATTCCTCCCATTATTTGATATACAGATAATTTGAATACTTCAGTACTCTCTCTTCAAGAATTTACTGTTTTCTTGCAACAGAACTAGCGTAACAATACAAATAATTCAGACCTTACTCTGTAGTCACTTAGTCAGACACAGAGCCTCATCCAAGGCCTGTGGAAAGTTGAGAAGACCCTTTCTGCTCACAGACTGGAGTTTACACCACTTCTCGTTTTCCCCAGGATTTCAGCAATGCCAGCCAAGCCAGGAACAGCAAGTCATTGCCTCGTGACTGCATGGCTGAAAAACTCTGATTGTTGTTTTTTTAAACTTTTATAAAACTCAGCTTCTTGTATCCATAAACCTTACCCCACTGTTCTGTAAGTGAAAGTGGACTTAAAGCGCTTAAACTATACAATAAAAGGTTGATTTCAGTACCTTCAGTCCTGGAGAGTTACTAGAGATACTACATATTCCCACCTACCAAGGAACGGGGTGGAAATCAACAGATGATTCCTTTAGTTTAAAAAAAAAATAAAAAATTGCTAATAGCATTTGCACTTCTATACTTATTGGTACAGGCAGAAAACTCACAGTTTACAGAATCACAAGCAAAACAGACTCTCACATGTTTGGAATTTACAATCTTTTCTCATTTATGGTGGATCTTGTCATACAAATTACCTGTAAAATTAATTGCCACCCACCCTATGAACATATTAGATGGGTACAAATCACATTTAAATCCTCACTTAATCCTTAGTCTCTAGAAAAGCAGTATATCCAGTGATGTCTACAAGAAGTTTGAATGGATAAGAACTAGGATGTTTTGTATGCTTCCATCATGTTACTAACTGAAATATTTTGTTCCCTTGTTACAGTTGTCAGAGGAACTAGTGAAAGAAGAAGAGAAAATGTAGCACTGGAAGGTAGTGATGATAATCTATTGCATTGGATCTCCAAACATGACCATGATATCCTGGAGAAGATCACAGATGCAGAAAACGAATGCTAAGGTTGCTATCTAATGAAATGCTGCATTAATCGGCATTTTCTCCATTATTTTTTGTAGTCTACTATGAAATGAGATACTTTGGAAAATAATGAGTGAGACTCAAGCAGAAATTCTAAGAGCTTCATTTCTGTCTTTAATGGGTCTTGCAAGTTATTATGTTTTCACAAAGAAACCATCTGTTCAGAATTTTATTGTTTAATGAATTTCAGTTAAACAGGTTATTTAACTAATTTTTGGTAAATTGATATTTATTTCAATAAGTAATTCAGATTCTCTTAGGTGTGGTATCTGCATTTGCT
The DNA here is from genome assembly GCA_022605575.1 of Laterallus jamaicensis coturniculus. Lineage (NCBI taxonomy): Eukaryota > Metazoa > Chordata > Aves > Gruiformes > Rallidae > Laterallus > Laterallus jamaicensis. The sequence continues at coordinate 12,240,857 of JAKCOX010000011.1, forward strand.
GATTTTACCTAGTCTATTCTAAAGTATCACTTCTATTGCACTAGATTATCAAAGAGGTAGTAGTAAAATGCTATGTAAGGATGTTGGCAGTAATCTTACCCCATTTAGATGTGGGATTTTCCAAAAAACCAAAACCCAAGCCTTTACCCTCCTCTATTTTCTTATATCTGCTGATAAAATTATGATAATTTAAAAAAACAAAACAAAACCCAAAACCATTGGTAGTTTAACCGGTATTAAGCTCTGGGCCAGGTTGGAAATGAAATCAATTTTTGGTACTAATAACTGATGACAATGATTAGTTTTATGAAAATATGGTGTGTGTCTCTGACAATGCATAGGACATCTAATTTGAGCAAAAATATAAGACATATACAAAATGTATCTATTCTTGGATGGTAAAAGCTTGACGCATATATAAATACCAATGTATGTATATATATGGACGTATACACAAGGATGTATCAACCTTTTACCATCCAAATGCATACAGGTTCTCAACAATAAAAGCTGGGACTCTTAAAAAAAAAAAAAAAAAAAGATAAAAAAGATAAGATTGCTGTGACTACAGTATATGCACTAGGTCTCCTGTAAATGAGGAACTGTTTGCTATTGTTTTCTACATGGAAAATCAGTCTCCAACATGGATCCCAAACAATTTTAGATGTTAGAGAAGAAAATACCAATGAACAGACAGCACTTAAAGGCTGTTTGTATCAACAAAATGTGTCTGGTAAAATGAATTTAAAGCACATGCAATGAAAAATAAAAACGTGAGGCTATTACATTCAGTGAGAGAATATAAGTAAGAGTCAAATCTCTACCACTTCTCAAGGAGAGAATCCTTACAGCTCCATGAACATTTTCAGTCAGTCTGGCAAACATGTGCAAATGTTTGGCTGTTTTATTGAGGTATCTTTTTGTCCATGGAAGAAAAGCTTCCATGCTGATGGGAGTGGGAATAGAATATCTGCATTTTTAAAGGACAAACAATAAATTTAAGCATGGGTGGCCTTAATCCTTAGTAGTTTTTCTTTGCTGCTGTAAAAAAGAGAAATCTAAATGGATACTCCTAAAGTCTTGCACTGAATTTAGAAAAATTATTTTTTGAACCTGTGGTGCAATTAACCCTAAACATCCTACATGAGCCATACATTGTAACCCCTTTAAAATTATTGTCTAGAGATGATATTTTATTTATTTGTACCATAATTCTTGGTGCAATCAAAGAGCAATTTATTCAAGCAGGAGTCCTGCTGGATGCTTACTGTCTTCAGTAAATAGAGTAAAATGTATAGAATTAGTATAGCATAGATAATCCAAATTTCATTCATGTTTAAAAAGTTTGTCCTTTAACTATCAATGGCATTTTAGATCTTTGTTTTTGAAACAGCAAAGCTTTTGGGAGTATATTTAGCACATATGACAAATGTTGCACTTGGAAACTCAGACAACAAAACTAGTTTCTCATGACAAATTTGTTGTCGCAGTAGGGGACAATCATCTGTGTCTCTTACAATCAGGTCTTTACCTTAACTCTGCAACTGAATACTTGAAGTAGGAATTAAACTAGGGGGGAAATAGGGTCACAGATACAAAGCTGTATAGTTAGATATTTATATGTATGTGCCAATTTTGTCACAGATATTATTTTAGGGGCATTTTTGCTCCACTCATGTTGGTAAGAGTATTGATCTAAACTTTAATAGGGCCAACAAGTTAGCCCCTAAAGAGGAAAATTTTGTCTAACATGGCTTTCTTTCTTTTTTTTTTTGTTTCCTCTTCATTTCATGTGATACTCTATGATGTTTGGAGAAAATCTTTTCATATACTTAAATAGAATCTCGGGGTTTACAATAAACACTGTGATGTTGGGAAATATTTTATTTGAGCAATGTTTGGTAGATTGTTTTTTTTCCCCCCTCTAAGTGTAAAAAAGCAAACCAACTTTGGGTTTATTATTATTATTATTATTTTAATGTGAGATCAGTCTTGTACTGCACATTCTTTCGTTCATTTAAATGTACAGTATGAATTTTGTATTTAATGAATTTTGTGTATCCAGAATGCACGTACCTGCACATTGACTTTCATTTGAAAGTGGGTTTCCATTTACTTTTTAAACAGTGTTTATGAAAAGACCTCAGATGTGTTGACATAAACTATATCTGCAATGTTTTTTTTGTGTGTGTAGGGTGACGTTTGAATGTGATGTTCTGCAGCAATGGGTCAGTATTCCCTATTTACCTTAGATCCTCATTTGATAGTGCTTCTCGTAATAATTTTTTCAAGTGAGTGGCATGTTCTGGATTGTGATATTGATATGTGGTTAAGGACATTGATATGAAACTAAGGAATTCCTAGAAATTACCAGTGGGCATGTATTAGACAGTCATCGTAATTTAATGTCTAGTAGAAGTGTAAAGTACCAAGGTATTTAGAATTCATAACATTGTTATCACGTGTATGGGAAGTATTTAGTGTTGATCAGCTTGTTTATATTCATCAAATAAACTTCGTTTCTTTCTGAAATCAGTGTTGTGTCATTAAAAGTAGGTTTAATGACTGTAAGAAAATGTGTGAGAGATGTTATCCACATGGTAAATCTATCACACTCCTTATTTCTCTAATTGCTACCATTCAAAGTAATTTATCTTCCTGTTGTTACTATCACATAAACTGTTTAAGAAAGCATAAAAAGGAAAAAGTCTCCTAGGCCTCACTCCCCAAAATGCTTACGAGCAACTTTAGTAACGTGAGGAACCATTTTCCAGATTGGGCTCTTAGAGAGCAATATGCTTTTGAGTGGGTTTCTAAAACATAATATTCTTGTGTGACCCTGTGTAATTGCATAGAAAATTACATTTTGTTTATGTACTTTACTGACCAAAAGCCATAAGGTGTGAAATTCTCTGCACAGTCAGCTCCTTTTTCAGCTGCCTGGTAAGTGGTTCCCCGTTTCCATTATGTTCACTTTTTTTAGAAAAGGAACTTTTGTTGAACAGGAATTTCTTACCTCATAGAACTCCCTGGACCAGCACAGGGCATGCACAGCAGGAGAATAAAAGGTAAGTAAGTATGCATTTTACTTAGGTTATTTAAAAACACACAGTCTCTTAGTTTTAAGCTCTGTTTCTTTACCAATAAATTAGTTTTCTTGGTAAGAGAGTACTGTGCACTAACATAGGATATTAAATTTCACTTTTAACTACAGCTAAATATACATTTACTGTGTATTCTACTTATGCCTACTTAGCTTTGAGTTGTAATACTATAAATTGAGCAGCAATTGCTTCTATCTTCTTTCTAGACCTGCGCAATTTTTCAGAATGGTTTTGTTCTGTGTTAGGCAGTGCATGTACTAGGGGACTCTCCAACCCCCACCCCCCTCCACTGGAAACACGCTTTTTGGACTCTGATTTCTGCATTAATCACTTCCTGCTTTAAAGGCAGCTCCTGCCTCTGTGCAATGAAGGGGACACTTTGTGCCGACATGTCAAACTAAGGACATACAGGAAAATGGGGTGGGGGTGGGGGGGCTGGACTAGATGATCACCAGAGGTCCCTTCCAACCCCTAGCATCCTGTGATTCTGTGAAGCTGTAAAAGGATCTCGAGCCCCCATTTTCTCTAAGATCTTTTTGAGCAAGGAGCCCCCTCTTTCCTCTGCAGAAAGGGGTGTGAGGGGCCGGACCAGTGTGTGTGTGCCCGCTGGGTGTCTCAGGGCAGGGCAGCTCTGGCTGCAGGAACATCTCAAGTTTGAGTTCCTACAGTCAAGAGCTGCCCCAGCCCTGCAGGAGAGAGGCTGAACCAACATCAGCCCCTCCTCAGCTTGAAGTTTCTTCCGAGGAGAGCCTGTTTGTTCACTCCGGACCGAAGCCAAAGTAGCTCGAGGTTTGTGCAAGCAAATGTATAAGCAGCGGGGGACATTCAGCAGATGAAGCCATGTGTCGGCTTGCATTTCAAGTCCACGTGTCAGTTCAGACACACTCTGAGAGCCCCAAACGTCTCTGTGCCAGCATGCCTTGGATAAAGCCAATTGCAGAACACCTACTGCATCTCCTGGTTGCTCACTCTGTGCCCTGGGTCCAGAATTAGATCCTGAGAGCCACACTAAATGCACATACTGTGTCCTGCCCTGTTCACAAAGCACTTCAGAAAGAACAAAACAGAGGGTCCAAGAAGTGCATGACTTTCACCTGTTGGTATTGCTTCTCCAAAACACAAAACTTAATAACTAATGTATTAAATCATTCTGAATAAAGCCAAGTCAGCTCTAAATAAGTAGTACATTTCCCCTTATGAAGTCAGTGGGAGCCCTGCACGTCGCCAGGGCACGATTTGACCCGCATATGAAAAGGACAGCTGATGTGGGGCTGCTGTTCAGATTATCCTCCTGTGAGATGTTGCTAGTGAGACGACTCATTGAAGTGACGTTTTTTCATGCTCCTGCCCTTTCAAACAAGGGCAATTCTCTTTTTCAAATGCACCTTTTCAAACAAGAGGCAACCTCTGCTTTTGCTACAACCCATTGCTACAGGTTTTGTATGACCCGGAGGCAGTGATGCAGCAGGAGCCCCATTGAGAAGCCCAGCCTTCATGGATACAATTGCCAAATCAAGGACTGATTTTGCTCGGTTTTACATTCCTTCCACTTGCTCTTCAAAACGACTCTGCCTTCAGAATGAGACTGTTCTAAAACCAGATCACCACAGACACAGGGGAAGAGCCGGATAAATTCCAGTTGGTCCTAAAGACACCACATGCATCCCTTTGAAATGTGCACTTGAATTTCCGTTACAGGTAGTTACACCATATATTCCCACGCAGCTACAAGTCTCAGGACAAATCCAAGAACTTTGAACTCATCCAGTTTCTAATGGAGGCGACTGTCCAATTTTATAAAGGCAGTGCTTTTGGTACTCACCCTAGCGAGGCCAGGACACAGCAGATGTTCTGGCAGCTGCAGGCTGCCTTGCGCTCGGGGAGCCGGGGCTGGAGGAGAGCAGCCAGCTCCCTCCAGATGGAGCAGGCAGCAGAGAGGGGAGTGGGAGGCTGCACAAAGAAGTTAGATAGCTCCAGATAGGGAAGGACTGATGATGTGTGGCTACACATCACCTAACCAACTTTTGAGAGGCTGCACAAGAGAAATAAGCACCAATTCACAGTTAACCTGAGATCAGTAGGAAGTATTCTTGTCGTGGGAAAATTGATAGAAGGGAAATATCTGTACAGAATGCATGATAATGTAGCATGGTAACTATTTTTTATTTGAATGTAATTTGGACAAATGCATTACTCATAAGTGAATTATCCAGGGCTTGCCAAATATGCGGCTAAACAGTTATTATAGCAAATTACACCATCATCTAAACACCTCTGTTTTGGCTCTGAGTTGTCTTATTTTGCAGTAAGTTTTCTTTTTCTTGATTACTGTTGTCTAATACTGCAGTATTTACTGCTTTGGTTACCATAGAAATAAATAATACCGTGAACAACATCATGCGTACAAGAAAATAAGAGCATTTTCTGAATTTCATGAGGAGAACACCCTTGTTAATGAAGACCTATATGGTTGGGTAGTTCTTAACATAGTTCTCAAGTCTATTGATTTGTGTCCTCATATGCATTTTATTATGGGCTTTATATTTCATTTTAAACTTCTAAAAATAAAGTAAAACAGCTGAAGTACTTTTTTTTTTTTTTTTAATGGACAGATTTTGGTTATAGGTTAACACAGGCCAAAAGAGAACACAGATCTGCCCTGGAGCTCTTACAGTTTTATTTTGTTTTGTTTTAATAAAAAGATCCTTATTACAATCCACCAAGGGTCACAGAAATGTGGTCATTATGGATCAACCTTATACCTTGTGCATAACTTTCCTGCCCTCTGTACCTTCTCCAGTCCTAGATCAATCAAACGTGTGAAGGCAGGATTGTTGTCAGTCATGATAAGGGTGTACATTAAGGCACCAACCCAAATTTTACTGACATGAACTGAAAGACTATTGATTAAAAGTTTCTGACTGTACCCCACTTGCTTCTTTTTGGAACTAATGCATACATTTACAGGACCATGGGGCCAAACCTTTTCCTCTATGTATCAGAATTTGAGCTCAATGTAATTCAGATGAAAAAACTGCCCAGCTTTTGGAATGCTCTATGATAGGAAAATATATCTTAGGTTTCATTACAGAAGTTCATTTGCAATGTATTTTGTTTATAGTTGTCCTAACTGTGTTTCTGGGTCAACATTCTTGTTCCTACCAATTCTTAAGATAATCTGTCACTATAGTGTCTCTATGTTACGGTCACTTATCTTATGGTATTTATTACGACTAAGAAAGTATAGTTCAGTCTATAGGTTAGTTTGCTATCTATTGCTATAGATAGATTTGCCATTGCCTCAGGGAGTAAAATGCATTGTATCTAAGGAATCTGTTTTCTCAAACAAAATAACTTTGGACCTACCCTTCAATTGGGGTTACTTCAGGAAAAAGAAGAAAAGGAACAACTAACTCTAAGGGCTGTCTGGGTAGCCAGTTTCTGGAGGATTTGCTATTCACCATGTCGGAGATATTCTCACTTAAGTTAAACAACCAGTCTCCGTATCTGAACACTGAAGGTTGTAAATCTCCCTTGTGAATGTTGCCTATGACAGGGAAGGAAAGACTTGCATAATTACCACTTGTACTTCCTCACAGAACATGAGCTCAAGTCTGAAGCAAGGAGTTTGGTCAATAAAACATCAAGGTCTGAAAACTACAGGAAAAGACCTGTTGGGCACATATGATACAGATTTTTTTTTCTTGGTTCCAAGAACATGAGTATTTCACTAGAAGCCTCTTCTTCAGATCAGAGTATCATGCAGGTAGTTGTTTACGTATTTTCTTTAAGTTTACCATTAGTTATTGCTGTTTATAGGAAAATTAATTGAAATATCTCAGTCTTCCATTTGTGTGAAGATGCACTGCATTGGATATATTCTTCTAAAATACCAACACTTGATTGTTAAAGTGAATATAAATGTTACTATATTCATTAGTCTTTGAAACAGGTTAATAATTTAAAAACAGAGAGCAGGAGTGGCACCCTGTTTCCATAACTAACGCTACTAAAGTCAGAAGGAATTGCTCCCAGTCCTCAAGTGAGTAAGGGATATCAGTGCTTGGCCTTTTGGGCTATTTTTGACCAGAGTAAAACTGCTCATATGAGCAAATTTTTACACTACTTAGGTGCTGAAATCAATTACAAATTATTTTGGGGTAATGTGAATGCTCATGGCATATTGATACCTTTCCATAGCAACCCTTGCTCACACCTGCTTGCTACATACATTGCAGGGAGTGATTAAAAAGTTTATGCTTTGCTGATACTCTGTTTGCTCTTCTCCACTGCCACCATAGGGGTGTACAGAACGGATTTTTTTACTTTCTGCAGTGTTTTGCATATGTTTCTTCTCTAAATCCTCTCAGGCAGAAGTGCCATATGCACTCCTTGAAAACTTCATTGTGAAAGAATGCTGTGATTTTTCAGCTGCTTTGCCATCTTTTCCAGGAATGCACATGAGGTGGCAGGAAGCACCCGAAGTAAGACTGCCTGAAATAAAACACACACTTGAGACGTGGATTACCTATAGGTGCTGTTCTCTGCAATGTTCTGTTGGGGATGTTCTCCTTCCTTCATTTGCTGGGGGATTTGAATATAACCAGCATCTCGCAGGACAGAGACTGAAAATTTGAAAAAACTTACAAAATATTCCTAACATAAATTAGGTTGCCATGATCAGGGTCCCCAAGAAATGTCTAAATCAGATTTTTAAAAAACAGATAGAAGTGCTGGGTTTTTTTCAGAATTCACTTGCCTAATCAGCATGGCCCAATGATTATACTCCCCTCTTGTTTCTGAATTCCAAATGCAAATCGTAACACATTTGACCATGCATGTTTGTTAAACTCTGAGTAATTAGTTGGAAATTGGGCTGAAGAGACATTTTTTGAAACTGATTTCTTGGTCCTTGACACCATAACAAGTCCTGAGAAGAATTTAGATTACTTAGCAATGCAGAGATTAAACTGTGGTCTGAAAATAAAGTAAAAGATACTTGAACTGAGTCATTCATAGGGAAGGAATGGTGCCTTGATGTGTCATAGCCTAGTACTTTCATGAAGGGCAAACAGTACAGGACAAATTTTAAAAAACACATGTTTTTATTTTACTAAAAGTCTTTCTATTTGAATATTCAAAATGTTTCAAATTTGCTGCTCTAAATCATGGTATAAACACAATGGCAATTGAAGAGATAGTTTTGATGTTGTGTGCATCCTACTCTCACCACAGGAATGAAGATGAAAAGGACACTTCTTTCTAGTCCCACATCTTAGTACAGTTTTGTAATTATGCTACACAGACAATATTAACTATTCTTATTAAATACAGGATATCAACTCAAAATGAATACCAGATTTTTAGGAAGAGCTTTTTAACAAATATTTAAAAAATCTGATTTCACTTGAATTAGCCTTCAAAATCCAGTCCAGATATATGTAAAGAATATAAAATGTAAATATATTTTCTAAAGTATTACAGTATGTGAAATTCATAAATTGTAACATGCTTTGCTAATGCAGCTGAGCGAAGCTTAGTCTCAGATCAGATAGAATCTTCTAGATAAATCATTTATGACTAGATGACTTCTTATCCAAAAGTCAAATATGTGATCATTTACAGAGGTCACTGGCCGAATTCTGCTCTGTGTTCCATAATCAGCTGAAATAAACCCCAGGAGTCCCTCCTGGTTGTATACTCACAGGGTCACAGTATAATAAAATACTCCTGAAATTGTATTTCAGACAAGGAATGCTTTCCCCCAAACTATTCTAGTCTCAGGGATGGGACCGTCATTGCAGTACAAATGGGAATTACAAAGTGCCATATTTTGAAGGACAGCACCCTGCCTACTTAGTGGGAAAAAGTCCTGCTGTGTCACACATTTATCTATTCAAGTGATTTTTTACAATATATATTCTATGCTCCTTTTCTTCCTGCCTATAGAGTCCAGCTGGGACTTACAACTAAAGCACCTTTTTTGATAAAGAGGAGAGGAACAAAGAAAATAGAGAAAGACTTGGGAATATTTTCCCAAGGAACACAAGCTGGTGGTGTGGGGTAGGGCCGAAATACTGTCAGCTTTCATGGAGACAGAGAATCTCCTGATGACATCCCACTCATGATGATGCAGCCCTGGCAATGACTTCATAGCACTGCCATAAAAAAAAGGTCACAGCATGATGGGAATGGGTGGAAATGCACTTCTGCTTGAAAAGCAGGTAGGGCATTAGCCTCTGGCCTTTCCATCATTCCCCAGAAATACATGTAGCCGATCATGGAAATGCAATCACTGTTCTGCATAAAACCTTACAGAAAGGAATGAGACTGTTTTCCTGTGGAGTTCGCTGCAGCCAGTGGTAGATCAATACAGCCCCCTCCACATGGGTAAGTTATCTTGTGAGCCTCAGATGGTCTGGAAGGAAGTGTTTTATGAAAATATTAGCAAAACAGCTGATTAAAGAAAATTTGCTACATTGGCAACCTGTAATAAAGACAATGAGATAAACTGAAATGCAATGACTATTATCAAGCAATTAAGTGGCTTCTTCTGTAGCTCTGGCTGCTTTGTTACAAGTGGTATCACGGAGTCACCACTATGCTTTGAATTACAGGTTATTACTGACTGCTTGGATGGAAGAAATGCTGTGACCAGGACAGATGCCAACAAGGCAGGGCTGGGCAATTACCGTGGCTGTTCAAAGCAGCACACTGGGCAGTAATGAGTACCTGTCATGCTCTCCCAGAAGGAAAAATACTGCTGCTTGACAAAAAGGCTTACAGAGAGTTCTGTGATACTACAAAGAGCAGAAGACTGTCTCTCACCTCCGTGGGACTATCAGCTCCAATAGCACGGTAAGCTGCTTGCGTGGCTTTTCTCAGCCTTTGAATGAAGAAGCAGAACAGGAGGAGCCACACATACACAGGCTATGGACTTGGATACCAGAACTCAAGCAGACTGGAGTGCAGCAAAGGCCTCACTGCAGAAGCCTTCATCCCCTTCATTGCCACATCCTGCCTGGAAGTACAATACACTTTCACCCACAGTGGGCCTTGTTCCTTCCAAGATTATACTGTAAGTGTTTTTTTGTCAGGTAACTCCTCAAAAAGTGACAGTCTACAGGCTCTAAACAGAAGAGAGTAAGAAATGGTCCATGATAAATCAATTTTCAACCTTTCAAGGCTGAGTTAGTGATTTTAGCAGGGAAAGCACTTGCCATAATTTCCAAGTCTACACATGTGGCCATCACACGAATTCTGTATAGAATCTTAATACATACTGCTCAGCCTGGTCCTGTGCTGTGCTGTCAGTGTATCCTTGTGTTACTCACTGTGGGCAAACACTCACTGTGTTGGTGCCATTTTCATTCACAATTTTCATTTAAATGTAGAACTAAAATGGTAACCTAATCATGCTATGAAAAAATGAAGGCAATTAGATTCACGAGGGCAACAAAGCACAAGGTTTGCCTAATCAAATGCTTCAAATGAAGACTTCAAAATTGATCTAAGCTTTAATATCTTTGTAAAATGAGTTGTCAAACAATGCTGTATTCTAAATAAACTGGTAAGAATCAAGGCCAATTTACAGACTCCCATGGAGCTTGAAAGATAGGGTTACATTTATCAGCTGTGTTGCTCATGGTGCATAGATTGATAGCAATGTTCAGAATTATATTGGCTTTAAGCAGTCATGGACAAATATACATTGGCTTAGCTGTTATGACATAACTTTAGTCCTAAGGAAATGATGAATTAGCTAAGTAGTCTTTAAGATAATTGTCATATAAGGGCTAACCAAGCTCCCTCTTCTCACTCAAACACACCTTACTGATGGCATGTGTGTGTACATATTTAAAGAAATGCTTAGTGATATTTCAGGTGAGAGTTTCAGACAGTATCCACCTGCATTCCTCCTTGAGCTATGCAGACTTTGAGGATCTAATATTGCTACAATTATAAACCCAAGCCTAATCTTCTAATCCTCTCAGAGTTAAGTAGTGCTATTCAGGAGTGGATGCAGCCCCAGGCAACCACACATGGTTGGGACCATGTCAGGAGTGGGGTGTCACACTGGTCTGTGCTCAGGGGAAGTCTGTGGTGCCCCTTCCTCTCTTCCCCTTCCCACATGTAAACTCATGCCCATTCACAGTCTGATGGTTTGCCATCAGTTAAATCTCCTGAGAGGCCTAGTTACCTGTGGGTCATAAGTACAGCACCGCAATTAAAGTGACACCATGAAAACACGCCAGGCGGAAGAAGTTCCCTAAGGTAGGATACCATCGCATACAGTCCAAGGAGGATGATTAAACAAGCGTGGTGATGTATTACCCAGCATCATATGCGCAGCCCCAAAACACACCTCAGGCTTTCTGGTGTGCGTTAGCAGTGCAAATGGAGAGCTGTTTAAATAGCAGAGATCACCCCAGCATGATCCCTCAGCTTTACAGCTGGTGCTGGGTTGCTGTTGCTGCAATCTCTTGTTGCTGGGGTTGGGCACAGGCAGCTCTGGTGGCACCAGTCTCCCAGGAACAGGGAAATAATCATCCGTGCAGTTGGGAACCTGAGGCATGGCCACAAGGAAGAGACCAGTGTGTGAGAATAGGTCTCCTAAAGGGCTGGTAGATGGGAGTGATACCCATGGGCTGTGGAAAAGAGCTTTGTCCTGCCTGGTCCCTGTTGTCCCCGTGCAGGCCCTCTCTGCAGCTACAGCCCTCCGTGCCTCAGCTATTCTGTGGCTCCCTGAGGAAAAACCAGTGCTGGTCCATATTCAGTGTGACAAAGCTCCCTGTCTGGTCATCTCTGGAAAATGAACTCTGTCTGTGCCTTTGTGTGTGTGTGTGTATTGTGGAGAGTTATATCCAGGCCACTTAGAAGAAACACGTAAGAGCCCTCCAGAGTTTATGGGAGGTGCCTTTGGCCTCAGTGAAAAAAGGAACTGGTAGCATTAGGAGAGGGAAAGTACTCTGTTGTTAAGGAGTGGTGGTAGGACTGTTTATTTTTCCTCCCATAAACGTTTTTTTGTAAGGTCCTAATGGAAACAAAGCAAAGTATTATTCCTCTAAAAGCACTATTCTTTAAGTAAACCAGACTCACTACTTGAAACATTCCAATGACATATGGTGGCAGCAGGAGTATGGCCGAGATGTGGATGGGAGAGGTATCACCAAGATAAGACCCACAGCTAGTCAGCAGAGGCACAAGGTGGGAGGAGAGGGACACCTGCCCCACAGCGAGGCAGGACAGAAGAGAAACAGCAAACACTTCTGGAGGCATAGTTGCCTCTTGATAATTACTTTCGACAACCTTGCTATTCCAGAGATAAAACTAAAAATGACGGAAGCTCCCCTTTCGCAGTCTCTATTACCACAGAAAACAGAGGCATAGGCAGCTTTCCAGTGTTCTGTTGGGTGTGGGGGAGTCATGTCGTCCTTGAACACCTCCTTCAGACACTTGCAATAGTGTCAGCTCCTGTACCTTCAGCTCACCGAGCTCAGTGTGCCAGAGCCGGGGTTGGGCACAGGCAGCTGCTGGTGGCACCTGTCTCCCACGAATAGGGAAATAATCATCACTGTGGGGTACCAGAACACAGCTGTCCCCATCCTGTGAGAGGGCATTTTTTGCCCTGCTCATGGCAGTCAGGTCCTGTGCTCCAAAAGATGGAGACCAGATTGGGTCCTGGTAAATTTGGTCCAGGCACCAGATTGGCGCCCTGGTAAATAGTTTTCTGGTATCACATGTTGTACCTGGGCTGAGATTTCAGCAGCGGCAGTGAGGCTTATAAACCTCAGTAGGAGGGAATTAAAAGAACCCACCTGTGTTTTGCACATTGAAAGGAAAACAATGAGTCCACAACCATCTTCCTCCAGCTGATAATGCAGCGTTTTGAGGATGCTATTTGTCATACGATACATTACTAGTAGTAACAAATTGGTATAGTTACCAATTCAAACATAAAATGGCTTTTGTCCCCCTACTGACTTTGCAGGCTTGTAGATGGGTGTATTTACCAGGTGCGTGACATTTTGGTAACCTGTACACTTCCCTCTGTTGCTTGTTTCCTCTTTTTTGCATCTAAAATATGTCTTAATCTGGTTAAAATGAGGGCTAATCTACACTCTGTGTTTCTTCCTTGCTGGGGATTATTGCTAGTCCTAAGTATGCTGTTTATTGCTAGTCCCAAATATGCTGGCTTCGTTCAATATCATGAGTTTGGGATTTAGGAGGGGGACAGGGATGAGACATGACACACATCCACATTCTTTTCTTTGTGTCTTAACTTGTCAAGGTTTCTGCAGCATTTAGGCAAGCTAGAAATCTAAAATCACTATTTTAAATGAGTGTTTCCCATGTTATTTCTTGCCTCTAGTGGCTAATGATATAGGAAAGTAACAGTTATTCCAAAATTTGGCATAAACTCATCAACTTTGCATTTCTTTTGTAGTTTAGCCATCTTTTGGATGACAGGGTGGTCTGTAGAAGAAAGCAGCAGCATGTTTTAGGATAGAAAACAGCTTTAGGAAGATGCAGATATGATTTCAAGGCAGTTACATATAAGTTCCTTGGAGCTTAAAGTAAACTAATCCATGAAGTAGATGTGCTGCTGGGCAGAGTGCAGGTTGCATGTCCAAAATAACATGGTATGGTTGCTTTGGCAAACGGTCAGTATGGTACTATGTGTGACCCTCACCTAAAAAGGCATATATGCAGACACAGTAAAGCTGCTGCAGATGGGATATGCCTTCAGTGTCACAATGTATTATGTGTAGTAATTCCTACTTATATATTTAAAGGCTATGATGAACTAAAGACTTAGAGTAAAGTTGGAAGTTCTGCTTCCCAAATGCATGGTCCATGATGGAGAATTGTGCCCATTGGCCTCTGATTTGCCATTGGCCAAGGTGTAAAGCTATAAATCACACAGCACCACGTGTTAAAATGAACACATGCATGCAGTATTTCGATGTGACTACTCCTTTGTTAAAATGCATAACTCTGCAGAAAAATGGCAGAAACTCATCTAAAAGGCCAGAAATAATCTGTTTCTGTCCTGACTTCATTTATACGGTCCTGCAGCCTTGCTGCTTGGGGTTCTGATGCTGGGCATTCAACAGTATCTTTCACTTCCTATTACGTTATTCTGAGCATTTTTTTTATCTCCAGAAAACACTTTGACAAGGGCAGTAAAGCACACCAGGATCAACTGCCCAGTTAAGAGCTCCATCACCAGCAAACCTGTAAAACAAAAGCTTGGGCAGCTCAAATGCCTGTAACATTGTCAATACTTCTCTCTCCTGCCTGCTCTAGCTTCACCCAGCTGTTTTAAATAGCAGGGAGAAATTAAAATTCTTAAAGCCTTGCAGGATGTTTGGATTTCTGCCCTCTATTTCCACTTCTGTGCTCCGTGGCTTGAAAATTTGCCTGTGATTTGTAAATTCCCTGTTCAGTTTTCTTTTTAAAAGCAACGACTAGGAATCCCAGCAACGAAAATTATCTGGTGTTGGCTTCTCCCATTGCCAAGCTGCTGCTGACAGCCCTGCCCGCCTGCATCGATCGTCCCCAGCTAGGCGTTTTCCTGTGCCCGATGACATTATGCAATTACATGATGATAAACATCATTCGGGAATACAAATGCGAGAGGTAAACAGCTCGGGGCTCTTTATTAGTTTATTTCAGGCGATCTTTCTTGTTTTACTGCGCAGCTCCTCCCCTTTTTACAGTTTTCTGCTATTCTTTACTAATTCTAGTGATTTGAGAAATGACCTTTAACCTGTGCAGTTTGCAGACTCCTAAAGGGGATAATTGAAATGCCACAGTAAACCAAAGGCAATAAAATATTATTTACTAGGCATAAAACTAAGGTTGGTCTTCCTAAAAGGAACGAACAACCCCTTTATTCCTCCCCCCCCCTCCCCGGACCTAGTGCTACACCTAATTTATAAATTCCTCACCAGCCGTCCCGAGGAATGAGCCGCAGCCCGGGCTGTAAGGACGGATACCAAGGAGGAAATAAATCTGCAGGGACCGATGCTGCGGCCTCGAGCCCCGTCCCGGCAGGCAGGTGCCGGCAGGGATGCGCAGGGTCCCGGGGTGAGGGGGTCCTCCGCGATGCTTTTAAGCCTCCACCGCTCCTTTAGGCAGCACCACGCCGTCCCGCTCCCTGCCCGCTCCTGGGCTCTCAGAGCCGGGTACCCCCTTCTCGGCGGCCCCTCCGGCGCGTCTCCCTCCCGGGGAGGCGACGGGCGCCGCCGGGCCCGGCGGGGAGCGGCGCCCCGGGTAGAGCGACAGAGGGGGCGGCCCGGGGGGCGCTGGGTAAAGGAGGGAGCGAAGCGATCGGGGCCTCGAGGAGGGGAGCTCGCCTGGTCGGCGGTCGGGCGAGACCGTGCAGCGATGCCGGGGAGGGCTGCGCTTACCTGCCGGGCAGCGCCCCGTCGGGGCGGGCGAACTCCTGGCCCTGGAAGCGTGTGCGCAGCGGCCTCAGGCCGGCCGAGAGGTGCCTTTGCCCTCGTTGGGCTCCTGAAAGGATTTTAGTTGCACTGGAATGGCTTTGAAGGAGTGAATGCATTTATTGATAGCGGAGCTGCTCTCGCAGCCTGTTTGGATTTCCCAGGGCTGCTTTGATAATGTGCGCCCTCCCCTGCACCCCCCTCCCCCCTTTGGACCCGCATTTACAGGCGAATACAAGGGAAATAATGCGGAGTTATGGCACGACTGGGGGAACGCTCCCGTTTCCTGCACTTGGGTGCATGTGAGAGGTGCAATAAAAACCATTGGATGGGGACTGTACACCGGGGAAAGCACTCTGAAGTACAAAGGGGCCGCGAAGCCCTCCTCGCCTGTAGCTCTGATTGGGTCTTACATGACTTAACCCATAGTTTTGTCAAGAACGTGCCAAATTTTCGGCGGAAATAAACAAAGGACACTGAAAGAGAACCCCAAACGTGGAGCCCGCTCCGTGCCCCAGCGCTTGGCAAGCGGCACCGCGGCCGCCTCTCGCGTCTCGGAGCATGCGATAAACAAGACTTGTCAAATGAGCCACTCGTCAGGAATGCCGCCGCGGCCCCCTCCGCCTCGGCCATGTGCGCCGCACATTGCACGCACATGTGTGCGAGGGGGAGCCTCCGCGGGGCCGGCCCGGCAGATTCGCGTGCGTGTCCCCGCTGCGGGACAGCCAGCCGGCTGCCCAGGGCGGGCCGCGCACCCCTGCACGCACACGTCCGGACAGGGGAATGTGTCACTGCTTTTGCGGGAAGTTTGCGTTCACGGCGGTCTCACACCGAGCTTGGACACCGAAAAGGGCCTGTAAATGCAGGGCGGGCAGCGGCTTTGCTCCCACGGATGCGCTACCGCCGCTCAACCTCGCGCACCCCCGGCTCGCCCTGGGGCTGTCCTGGGGTCCCGCTCGCTGCCGTACAGCTTTAAAATCCAGCCCTGGCTGCAATAGGTCGGCTCCGAGCGCATGCGCTGCGGGGAAAGTTTTTCAGCTGCCGTTGGCTCTCCAACTTTTTTTTTTTCTTTCTCTCCCTTTTTTTTTTTTTTGAACAGTTTTAAGCAGTGGGGTGAAAGAGAAGCGAAGGAGAGACACGGGGGGAGGTGGGCTGGCTGCAGTACGCGAGGGGTAGAGCCCCGAGGAGGAAGGGTCGGCTGCAGCGCGACGCCGTCTGCTCCGGCTCGATCTCCCGCGCGTAACTTGCTCCCGGCGCTGGGCGCCTTTGCCAGCGATGGATTGGGGGAGCCGCTGCGCCTGAAGCCCCGGACTTCTCCCCTCCCCCTGCCCCCTACTCGCCTTGCAGGATCAGTCGCCCCGTAAGACAGACACACGCGTGCACAAGACCCCATCCCTCCCCCTTCCCCGGTTGTGCAGAAACTTCTTTTGCTGTTGGGCTCTTTTTACTTTTTTTCCTTTTTTCTTTGGCTTTTTCTTCTCTGTGTAAAATGGAGGGAGCCAGCCCCAGGATGGCTCTGCAGCCGCGGACGCCCGGCGCCGCACCGCCCAGTCTTTAAGCAAGTGAAGGAGGGCGGGCAGGGGGGGAAGCCTTGCGCCCGCTCGGCTCCGCTCGTCCCCTCTTGCCCGGTCCGCGCCGAGCCGCGGAGGGGGCGCGCCGGCGGCCCGAGCGCTGCCGGGGGCCGGGTGGGAGCGCGGGGAGCCCCGCGGCGGCACCACCTGGGCTGGTGGGACGGATCGTCGCCCGCGGCGCTTTCGCTGCCGCTTGTGAAGATTTTTATTTGCTTCCGCACAATCACGCCCACGGGCGCTGTGTGCGTGTGTTGGGTTGGCTTTTTTTTTTTTTTTGGCTTCTTTTTTTTTTTTTGCCTCCTTCTTCTTCTGGTGGTGGAAAGCCCTAATTACTGTGATTGCTGATGGACCTTGGAAAGAAGGCTGCACTGCTGCCCCGCTCCGCAGTCGGACACGCTCAGCCCACGCCGGACAGAGCGACCGCTCGCCCGCCGCCCCCCGCCAGCTCCGCGGGCCCCCGCGCTCCCCCGGCAGCCGCCGCCATCCGCTGTTTAGGAGGATACCGCCCGGCTCCAGGATTTTACTTTCGCCTCGCCCTTTCCCCTCCTGCTCTGCTTGGATTACTTGGCTGCTCTCGCTCGGTGATCCCGCGGCAATGGAGGTGAGTCCGCGCGGGGCGCGGGGGGCTCAGCGCCGCAGGGGGCTGCCGCCGCGGGCGCGCAGGGTGGGCAGCACCTTGGCGGGGCCGCGGCCCTGCGCGGGCGCGGGTCCCCGGCAGCGGGACGGCCCTCTGCTCCCCGGGCTACCACCGGGCGCTCCCACCTCTCCGCTCTCACCCACCGCGGAGAGCGCTGCTCCCCGCTCGGAAAAAGCTCCTTTATTTTCTTTTTTCCGTCTCTTGAAATGTTTCCCCCCCGGAGAGAGGCTGCCCGCTTACAGGGACACTTGCTGGGCACGCTCTGCCCGCCGCTTCCCGGTGCATCTTTCTGGCAGCGGCTCCTAACGCGAGTTTAAAGACATCTTTCCAAACTTCCCAAACTTTCCCGAGGAGGATCGCTATGGAGGAGCTCAACGTCTGCGCTAATGGTGGCCTGTACCTTTAAGGAGAGCTGGCTGGGGGCCAGCGGAGGACCCAGAGTCAGCCCCCCCCTCCTCCTTTTTAATTTTATTCTAAGTTTCTGGAGATTATCACTCTGCATCTGCAGAGGGTCCCGCCTGGGTCAGAGCGGAGGAGCGCGGCTCCTCAGGGTCCCTTTGGCGCTCCGAGGACTCCATGTTGGAAAGGCTGTCGGCTTTTTGTTGTTTATTTGTTTTTAATTGTCAATTGTATGCTAAATCGGTTGTGCTCGGAGGGTCACGGAGAGTTCAGTTGGGCCGAGAAGCGAGGCTTTTCCCTGCCGCAACCGCGGCGGAGGGCAGGACGGAGGTGCGCCCTAACCCCCCTGGAAAACACCCCCCTCCGCATCTCCCGTGGGAGAGAGCTGGGCTGAGGACCCGGCGATTGCTTTGCTCTGCGAACGTGAAACCTGGTATCGCCCGTTCGAGATGGATGTAAAGCCACAGCGGGGAGCAGGGGGCGGCCGGGGGGATCCCCGCGGAGCCGCTGCGCCTCCCGCGGAGGCCGCCGCGGTTTACAGCCCCCGGGAGCCGGGGCTCTGGATGCTGCCTTCCCTCAGGTAGTGCTCCCAGAAAACCAGATGCCTTCGCAGGCTTTCCAGACACCCCGTGTAAAACAGGATCACAGGCGATCCCGCGGCTGCAGGATCTGTAAAAGCCTCCCTTTTCATCTCAGCAAAGAGCGCGGGCTCCGCATGGGGTGCATTAAATACCAAAACCCAACCTCCGCGGCCCTACAAAGTTGGAAATGATGCCTCACACTCCTGCTAGCCAACGCTGCCATGCTGCCGGCGGGGTTTTTTAATTTTTTTTTCTTTTTTCTTTTTTTTTTAATTTCGGTTTGGTTTTCGACGGCAGTTTGTGAGCTGCTGCGTGCAGAAGGGCCGGGCTGGAGGGGCTGAGCCCCGGCCCGCGCCCCTGGGTGCAGGTGCCTCCTCCCGCCTCGCCACGCACCGCCGTGTCAGGAAGACGAGGAGGGCGATAGCAGCGATGATGAGGAGCAGGAGGTGCCGTCGGAGGGGCAGCCGCTGCCCGTCCCTGTCGCCTCCCGGAGCAGCGGCATCCGAGGCCGCCCCCTGTTGGGAACGGGGTGGCACAGCTTCCCGGGTCCTCCAGGACACAGGGGTCGGGGCTCCGGCCCGATGCGGTGCTGTGGCGCGGCGACGGCTAGCCCCGGGGGAGGGGGCATACAACCGGAGCCTTTTTACGGGGCAGAGGGGCTTCGGTCCCCGCCGTCTGGGTCTCGCAGTGGAGGCACCGCCCCCCTCCCGCGATGCCCCGACCACCGGCTCCTTCCGCACCCGGCGGGCCCCGGCTGCCTGCCCCGCTGAGGCAGCTCGGCGTGTACCGGGCTGGCTGCAGGGCCGGGCATCTACACATCTGCTGGCGTCCCGCTTGGGCATCGGCGTTTCCAACCTCCTCAAGGCTCGGGCAGTTCCAGGACACTTCTTTTGTATTGTTAGTTTAAGAACTATGAGATGAAAGAAAAAACCCAACACGTGCCGCAGTGAGCTCCTCGCACACCTTGCTTCGCCTCGTCCCTTGCTTAATATGCCCTTCGCTTTCGCATCTTTCCTGGGATAAATCCCATCTACACTCGACAGGCTTTTTGCGGGGAGAACGGTCCTCCCCGTAGTGAGGAACTGGGGGGCTCTGGCGGGCAGAAGCTGTGCAACCCGCGGGAGGCGGCCGGGGCCGAGGGGAGGCTTCGCCCCCGGGGCTGCAGCCTGGGCGCGGTGGCGATGAGCAGAACGTCGCTCCGTACCCACGCGGGTGCGAAACCCTGCGCTGGCTGCAGCTTCCCCTCGTGTCAGCCCGACACCGCCGCGGCGCCGCGATCGGTTCTCTCCTCCCGACCCTTCGCAAACAGAAATAAATCGGAATTTAGAGCAACTTCAATTCGGCATTCAGGGCTTTTTGAGAATGAATAGGGAGCCCCCAAGTGTCGAAATGCCTTTTTTTTTTTTTTTTTTTCCCTTCCGAGGGGAGGGGAAATAAAAATCCGTGAATGGCACTGGTTAGCAAGTTAAAGAGTCCCGTGTGAGGACGCAGATGGTGATCGCGGGACCTGTCGGGGGAAGAGTCTGAGTTCCAAGAGTGGTTGTTGCAGGGTCCCAGTTGGGACACGGAGCCGCTCCTTGTCGCTTCTGGTACCTCCCCGGACAAGCACCGGGCTCGGGGTCTGCCGTCGGGGTTGTAGCCGAGGGGCCAGCGCGGAGCTCGGGGCTGCCGCGGGGATCGCAGAGAGCGGGCGGCGGCGCAGCACGGAGGCTGCGGCGAGATGGTTTAGGGGCAGTGGGAAGCGCCTTCCCCGGCCGGCGGGTTGGCTCCGGTTGGGAGCCGCCGGGCTCACATCCCCTTCTCTCCCCCCCGCCCCCGTCCCCCGAGGCAGCGACTCCCTCGTGGCACCGGCCTCCACCCCTCTT
The DNA here is from genome assembly GCA_022605575.1 of Laterallus jamaicensis coturniculus. Taxonomy (NCBI): domain Eukaryota; kingdom Metazoa; phylum Chordata; class Aves; order Gruiformes; family Rallidae; genus Laterallus; species Laterallus jamaicensis. The sequence goes on from JAKCOX010000011.1 coordinate 12,261,463, forward strand.
CCCGCTCGGGCTCGCTTTGCAAACCTGAAGCCAACTTTAGGCAGCTGGGAGCGTTTCATGTCCACGATGCTGGCTCCGGAGCGGGGAGCGATGGGGTAATGCTCGGCCCGGAGCCCGCGGGTCGCCTGTAGCCCATGGGGTAGCGGGGAGGGCCGGGAGGGGTTGCGGGGATGGGGTTCCCCCCGTGTCCGGAGCGGCGGTCCCGTCCAGTCCCGTCCCGCCGCGGGCGGGGTGCAGGGAGCGGCGGGGCCGGGGCAGAGCGACAGGCGGGCGCGGGTCGGTGCTGCGGCCGCCCCGGGAAGGCGGTGTCCGCGGCGGGGGGGTGGGGGTGCGTGGGTGGGTTTTGCCCGGTGAAGCGGGAGCCGCGACGTGCCTGCGTCTGGCACCAGAGCCTCGGCGGGGAGAAGGGCAGGCGAGTCAGAGTCAAGTTAAAAGGGGCCCGGATACTTCCGTTGTTTAAACTTGAATGCTCGAAAATGGTCTGAGAAGCAATAAACAATCTGATCCTTTTTCTCCCCCCTCTAGAAATCCACTGCAGTATTAATCCAAGGAGGTGCTTTGGGGACAGTTGGCAGTACAATGGCTTCTCAGTACCTCATAGTGGCTCTGGCCATTTTCTCCTCTTTTACCCAGGTTGTAATAGAAGCCAGCTCTTGGTGGTAAGCATCTTGTATCGACTTGATTTTAAAAGGGGGTGTCAAGATTTGCTTGGTTAAATGTCTGTTTGCTTCTTATATACTTTGTTTCTGAGGGAGTACGAGAATGAGACAGCAGGGGAGTAATGTTTTAGTTGTAATACGTTGTGTAGTAAAATAAACGGGTCTCTTGAATAAGTGTAAACGTGCAGCATTTCATGTTGTAAAGTTTAGTTTTCAGAATGCTGTACAGTAGATTCTCAATGGATTTGATCGTCCTTAAATTACAAGAGTTGTCTCTCTCTTAAAAGAGTTGTTTCAACTCCCTCAGATTAGAAAACTAGCATATGTAAGAGAGAATGCTGATTAACAAGTAAAAACTTATATTAAAGTTTCGGTTTGAACTTTCCTGTAACTTAAATGTTTATAACTGTATTTGGTTACAAAGAAGTACATTTAAATTTCTGCTTTGGCAAATTACCTGTTTCTGTCTAGTGCACGATGTTGAGAGTTGTTGAAATAGGTGTTTCTCTGCTGTTTGCAGTGATCCTTTCTGGATTAATGGCCACTTTATTAATTGAAATGTATTATGTGAAGAGCATTTTAAGAGTTAAGAAAACAAAGTTGATTTTGTTTACAGTGAATATACTTGCCTTTGTGTTTTCATGTGTTGTTCAGAAGAAACTAGAAGTAGTATTTAGCAAGTTTCTAACTTCTAGCTTGTTAGAGGCTTCTCTGATTGTTTATGGCATAACAGATTGAAAAATCCAGACTTCAAAATGGGAGTTAAAGTTTTTTGCTTTATTTGCTTGTCTGGCCTTGTAGTAATTTGGAGCTTCTACTATTTTTACTGCGTCCCTTTAAGTTGGTAAAGGACTGCCTAGATGCAAGTCTTCCAAGTTTGCGTCTTAACTTCAGTCCGTAATGTAAAGTGATAGCCGCTTGGATGGGAACTCGTAACTTCTGGTCTGTGCAGTTTTTAACACAGAAGTTCCATATTTAAGTGGGTTTTTTTCTCACCTGTTAGCAAAACCAGGAGTTGAGCACTGATGTATAAGATGCAGTTCTCTCTTGGCATTACAACTTTTTTCTTTCTTTTTTTTAAACTTCTCTTTATTAATCCAAGTCTTTCTTTATGCAGGTCTTTAGGGATGAACCCTATGAACCCCATGAACCCTGTTCAGATGTCAGAGGTATATATAATAGGAGCCCAGCCACTATGTAGCCAGCTAGCAGGGCTTTCCCAAGGACAGAAGAAACTCTGCCAATTGTATCAAGACCATATGCAGTTCATTGGAGAGGGTGCAAAGACGGGCATTAAGGAGTGCCAGTATCAGTTCAGACATAGAAGATGGAATTGCAGCACTGTGGACAACAACTCTGTTTTTGGCAGAGTCATGCAGATAGGTAGGAAGCAACGTCTTTATGATTAAAAACTCTTGTCTAAGGATATGTATGGCACGTACTGTTCCTCACTTGAAACTCTTGCCAGGTTCTTACTGAGTACTGTATACAACCAAGTGTTTTTAAAAGTTGGCAAAGGAGTTGAATTATTTTTAGCTGGAGGTGATTTCCCACCACTGTCCAGCCATGTGTCTTGGAAAACAAAGTAGGAATATGTGTTTGCATCTGGGAATACAGGAGAAAGGAAAACCTGAAGCAAAATGAAGGCAACCTGAGAGAATTAAAACCAGCAGTGTCTTGTAAAATTAAAGATGTCCATGTCTAGTTCCAAAGTTAGCGGCTGCGTAATAAATTGCTCTCGGTCTGGAGGTTAACTGAAAATTGCTGCTCTGTCTATTAGTGTTTATGTGCAATTCCTTCTTGCTTATTTCCAGATACAGTAACGTTTTTTTCCTTTCTGCGAAAGGTAGATTTATGTTAAAAATAGTGTAGCAGGGTAATCTTTATAAAATCAGTTCTATCAGGACAAAATGTGTGGTTGTCCTTGTAACTTGCATTTAATGTAATCACATGGCTGGTAAGAGAGAGAGAGATTCCTGTTTAACGTCACAATTTGGTGGGCACCCAACCCCTTCCCTATCAGATCCTCTTTGAAATGTGCTTCTCCGGTGCTTACATGCTGCCTGCCTTTCCTGTCGTTTAAGAACCTCATCCTATTGTGAAGTCCTTAGCAGAATTTTAACTAGTGCTATGAAGCTGGGTCTGTGATGAAACCTGCCTCTGACTTTCCCAAGTCAGACTGCTGATTCTGTGTATGCAATTGAAAACTGCCTGTTTTTCTGGGTGACAGTTGTGATCTTCTATGTAGTGTCAGTACAGTGACGAACTCGGGAGTGCTTTTTAGTTAGTGATGTAAAGTAAAGCTTTCCTATCAATGATTTTCTACCCTGCTTTTAAAAAAAGCAGTTTTAAAGTTAGGCTCCAGCTGGGTTTATCTGTAAATGGGCTAACTCCAGTAAAAGTGGAAGGAATACATGAATTCACATTCAATCTCTTTTTTTTTAAAAATAAATTTTTATTTGGACACTGTCAAACATAAAAAAAATCTATTGTGTAAAAATACCTAATTGAAACAGCTGATTTTGAAATAAATAACTTTCCTGAGGCTTTTTGTAAGCACAGTATTAACCCCCTATAGAGTTTGGCTGTTTTTATACCTTACCCAACTAAAAGTCTAAAAGCACATGAAGAAACCCTTTTTCTGTATGCCTTTCTGTTCTAATAATATAACAAATGTCAGAAAAAACAATCTGTTTAAAGTTTAGGCCTTCAGCCCTTATTTATTATCCAAGCAAGTGAAAATTAGCTCAAGGGGACTGTTGGTGTTAAGAAACGTACAGGATTAGGCCTGTGATTTGTGGTGTCTGTCTCTGGAATAGATGTTTCTGCCCTCCCCAAGTATGACAGATCTATTTAAAGGTGGTTTCTTTCAAGTTAAATAACTTTGCCGCACCCTTCTGCTGAATATGACTGTATTAGCTGATGTCTACACAGCAATTCATCATGTAATTAAGCCACTTATTCTAATTGCTGTTGGAAACAAGGTTAATAGCCATATTCAAGAGTTAAAGAGCCTAAAGAGTGTATTCACTGAGAACAAGAAAGGTGTTGTGGGTAACAGTTGTATTATTTCGTGCTGACCTTCGGTAAGGACCTGTTGCTGTTCCTCAGAGAGGAAGGAAAAGTGGGTATCTTTGGAGCTTGGTTCAGTTTTACTTCAGCTCTCAGTGCCCTGGCTTGTCAGGGACTGTTGGATACTCCTTAGTCTCACTGACTTGAGAAGATGGTAGTTGGGATCTGAATGCACGTAGTTTGGGAGGATTTGACATCTGAGCTAACGACGTGCTGTTGCTGGCTGCGCATGGGAGAGCGCCTAGGCAAGGCACTGACTGACAGCACAGTAATTACCCCAGTGGATAAATGGTCAGTCTTTCTTCCAGGATTTATCCTGCAAAGTTAGCTAAAGCTGTACAAATAAACCCAGCATTGGGTTTGGAAACTTGCTCTGTGGCTTATGAACTGCAAAATTTTAGGGCTTTTGTTCCTTGCTGCTCTTCTTTGCTGCTGGCTCCCAGGTCAGGCCATGGTCCTTGCTGCCTTCACTGCCGTGTGCCTTCTTTTGGCTTTGTGGCCATCCCTGGGTTGGCTGAGCTTGGGCTTTGCAAATGGCTAAGAGGTGCTAACATCAAAACAAATGACTGGGTCCTTCCCCAACATCTTGGTGTAGTTGGGGGGGGATCTAATTTATTCATGCCTTCTGCCTGGTGTTGAGTGCTTTTAAAATAGAAGACAAAGAACATTTTGTATCATCTTATATTCAGGTAAAATAACACCCCACAATTGTTCCGTTCTTGCATACTTATTCACGTGTAAAGCTCAGCTTCTTGCTCTGTGGGTGGCTTCTTACAGTGCGTGTATATTGAATAGTTCCATTTCTATGCTTTTTATATATATATATATAGGAGAGAGGGGACTCAAACGTGTTTGGAATGTGTGTTTCCTTGCCATGGCTACAATAGAGAGAAACGGAGGACTGTGGGAAAAGACAGATATGTTTGACAGTGAAGGAAAAAAGCACAGTTGTGCCTAAAGACTTTTTAAAAAAAGGGAAAAAAACTGCAGAGTAACTTATCCATGTGGAACCATCACTCTTAATGTGTTCCTGGGGTCAATGGCTCGGGATAGTGTTGGCTTGCAACGTGTGGGGGCTTGAAATCTACTTCAGCAGCTGATGCTATTTTATAATTTGCCAAAATATTCAAGGGGGGACCTTGGGAGGCAACTCTCCTTTCTGTACCCCAGCCTTTCCTTCTCCTTCTCACTAAGAGTAGTTCTTTAAAATATCCTCCAGGAGATAATAATGAAAACTAGTCAAAAGAAGTCAGCTTTATGAGTTTAAATCCTGCAATAAACGCCACAGTTAACCATGTGAAAGCATGAGCTGACTAAACATGAGAAAGAATAAAATGGAACGGAAGAGGCGAGTCCTGTGGTCCAAAGCAGACCACGTTTCTTTCCTTTCAATCTAGTGGAAATTTTGCTTGAGGAATTAATCCAGAAATGTGTGTTACAGAACAAATGGGAACGTTAAAATCTGTATGAGGTTCCCTCTGCTATAGTTTGCAGTAAATGCAAGGCATAAGTCACCGTATAAAACCAAATCTTTTTTTTTTTACACTGAATAGGCTGCTCCTGTAACCCTTCATACCTGTAGTTCATGTATTTCCTCGAGCAGGTGTCTGAGAATTGACCATTCTAAGTGAATGAGCAAAGTGCTTCTCATCTTCCTTAAATCTGGTTGTTCCCAACGTAAGACTTCTGATTTTTCCCACTTGAAACCAACATCTATTACTAAAATTAATCCCATGGATGACAGCTGTTATATTAACAAAGCTGCTCTGAGCATGGTGTCATCTCAATGTTAAATGTGGACCAGACTGCAAATTATTTATGTTCCAGAAATGCTCAAAAGGTTCTATTAGATTTGACTTGTTATGGTAGGTCTTGGACAAAGGGTTTCTGGCTCAAAATGTTGCTGCTTAAAGACATATGACATGTCCAAAATGTCACCTCTTAAAGCCCTAATTTTAAAAAGGCCCATACAGTTATCTAAGAAAAATCTTGTATAATCAAGATTACAAAACTAGCTTGATCTGTTGATTGGGGTAAAGGTTAGGAATAAAACTCATCTAAACAGTGAAAAAACCAAATTTAGTCTGTTTTCAGTCATCTTGGGAAAAAGCCTAGAGGGATGCTGTCTTTTAAGATGAAAAACCCCAAACTTAAGAGGGCTCTCTCATGCAGGCTTTGTGGGGGTTTTTTGTTGTTTGTTTGAAAGCTTTTCTACTTGTAGTCAGATCTTCGTGGCACCCTTGGAAAAGTGATAAGGGAAGTCGGGCTTTAAATAAAGGTGAGATCAGATAGTGTCAAAAGGGTAGTATGTGGCTGTAGCTTGCATTGTGGGTATTGTAACTTTTTCTTTTGAAAACTCGAGGTTTTCAGTTTCCATTTAAGGGCACCAGATGCAGGAGAAAACCTTCAAGGCCACCTTGTGCCAAGGGCTTTTTCTTCCCTGTAATTTGTACAGATGATTGTCCATGGGCTCACTTGCTGTATGCGCATGAGCTGAAGTAGTGGATACTGAACAACACAGGTTGTTGTTAGTTTGAAATAGCCTACTAGTGGAAGTGTCTGGCTTACATATAGAGTCAAAAGTTGCGTGTTATTCTGCTGTATGTTTCTTTTGGTACCAGGAGGCTTAGTAAAGCACTGTAACTTTAAATAAATTGGAAGAAGTGGGTGAAGGGCATAAATCATCTTTGAGAAGTAGTAATTTAAGAACCAGACTTTTAAAAGTTGTATTTAGCATCTCTTTTGTCTGAAAGACAGGGAGTCTGTTTCTCTTTCCACCTCTCATACACAGGCACAGTTCCTTCAACCCCACTGGCATGATGCTCCAGCCCCAGGTTCATCTCCCCACTCCCTGATCCAAGCTTTCACCACAATGAATGACAAGCACTTTCTGCTCTTCACAAGCACCTTGTGTACTCTAATGGATTGGTTTTGCTTGTTTTTTTCAGAGTGAAGGCATTGTGAGGAGCATAGTTCAGGGTTCCTTTACCTTTTAATAGGCAAATTAATTTTGTTGGCTCCTGGAGAGCCTTTTTCCCTTCTGGCTCATCAGCAGGCAGGGAGTGGTACATGTGAGCTCTACCCTAACATCACATATCTTTCCATGCAGGCAGCCGGGAGACGGCGTTCACCTATGCGGTGAGCGCGGCTGGGGTGGTCAACGCCATGAGCCGTGCCTGTCGGGAGGGCGAGCTCTCCTCCTGTGGCTGCAGCCGAGCGGCGCGGCCCAAGGACTTGCCCCGGGACTGGCTGTGGGGTGGCTGCGGGGATAACATCGAATACGGATACCGCTTCGCCAAGGAGTTTGTTGACGCCCGGGAGCGTGAGAGAGTTTACCAGAGAGGCTCCTACGAGAGTGCCCGCATCATGATGAACCTGCACAACAACGAGGCTGGGAGAAGAGTAAGTGGCTGCAAAGCAGCATGTCCTTCTGTCCCTGTCCACATCCCTCCTTTCAGGGAAAGACGTGCCTCGATGGGGCACAGAGCAGTGCTGGGCAGTGACCAGCCACCACAACTTGTCTCCGTTTTGACCCACAAAACAAAACAACAGCAAATACTGGGTGTGGGTGGGTAGGGAGTTTATGAATTTGCATTGCCCCCAGTTGTCTGAGAGCCCTGTTGCCTTCCCCAGGGGAAGGATTGGGACCAACATGTGTTGTGCTTCCCTCTGTATTGTTTCATTAAAAGAAGTGCCCTGGTTGCTGTGGATTCTCTGCAGAACAGAATTCTATTAGTTTGCATTTCCAACAACGAAAGTGTATGTTGGAGGGAAGAGGGACGCGCTGGGCTTCCCAGGCTGGAATTGTGCCGCAGGATTGTTCTTTTTTTTTTTTTCTTCCCCTGCTTTAAGAGAATGTGAAAAGCTCCTCCATATTATTAGAAAACACGGTCTTCTGTGGTTAAACATGTCTTATGGTTTCTTTAATCTCAAAAATGCCTTAAATGAATGGGTGTAAACTTTTCTTTTTTTAATAGTCTGAATATGAAGAGCCAAAATCATTATTTTCCTAGAGCTTGAAGTGCCAGAAATAGTCGGCTGGAGACTTTACACTTGTGTTCTAAGGTGAAGAAGGATGAAAGATAATTGAAAATTAATAGTATTTAAATTTGAGAGGAGGGTGTCTGAAAGCAATGGACATGCCAATTTACTATTACCAAGAAGAAAAATGACACCTTCACAGTTGCTTACAGAGACTCGAGCAGTTTTTTCCTTCCTCAGCCTCATCTTTGCAGTGCCATTTGGCAGCATTAAGACTCTGTAACTGCTGGGTGGAAGTTGTCTACAGTATCATCTAATGTGTCAGACCCCAGGATTTTTGGGGAAGTGTCAACACTGACTCTTATTTCTATTTGTACAGGGCAAATGACTGATGTTTCCCTGCCAAAGCTTTGTAAAGAGGATATTGCTATGTAGCTCTGTCTCCCACCCATAGGTGTTTGGGGGTTTCTTCTTGGATGGAATCTCTCTTGCAGAGCAGTATTCGGGGTGGGAGGAGGTTGCTGAGCCAAGAGTAGACAATCAGCTGCAGCTCAGCCAGGAGCAAGAGGAATCTTAACTCTTTCCCTAAGTGCAGCCTCAGGCAGAGATCAATAGAGAGAGTAACTGTGATAGCATAGAAAGGGATGCTTTACATTTCTCAATGAAATAGCAAAACCCTTTACTGGCGTGAGAGCAAATTCCTCAAATTTGACTGCAGCTGCGTGATGCTGCTGTCTGGGCTGTGTGTGCTGTTGCGGCTGTCGCTGTGGTGGGGAGAAGCTGGCGAGACCACTCCCCTCCTCCTCTTGGCTAACGGGGGAGTGTGGAGGGTGCATGTATGTCTGCTCGCTTGCTCTTCCTTCCCAGCGTATTGTGGGAGAGACGAGGATGCTAAGATGAACAGCGTGGAGGGGGGAGTGGGAACGCAACAGAGGGCAGGAACTGGGGGAAATAAATGCTTTCACAGCCATGTTTTCATCATCCTTTCTGCTTTCTCTCCCTGGCTTCTCCAGACTGTGTACAACCTGGCTGACGTGGCCTGTAAGTGCCACGGTGTCTCTGGTTCCTGTAGCCTGAAGACCTGTTGGCTGCAGCTTGCCGATTTCCGCAAGGTAGGCGATGCCCTGAAGGAGAAATACGATAGCGCTGCTGCCATGAAACTCAACAGCCGGGGCAAGCTGGTGCAAGTGAACAGCCGCTTCAATGCACCCACCATCCACGACCTGGTCTACATCGATCCAAGCCCTGACTACTGCGTGCGCAACGAGAGCACTGGGTCCCTGGGCACCCAGGGCCGCCTTTGCAATAAGACCTCGGAGGGCATGGACGGCTGTGAACTCATGTGCTGTGGCCGGGGTTATGACCAGTTCAAGACGGTGCAGCGAGAGCGTTGCCACTGCAAGTTCCACTGGTGCTGCTATGTGAAATGCAAGTTGTGCACAGAGATCGTGGACCAGTTTGTGTGCAAATAGGGAATGGACGAGGTGGGAGGAGCTGCAGCTGCCTGCCAGTAAGGGGTACAGGCCCCTCTCCTTTTCCACAGGACTATTTCCACTTTATTTATAGAGTCCAATGAGTTGTTGTCATATTTAAAAAAAAAAAAAGAAAAAAAAAGAAAAAAGTAGGGGGAAGGGAAAAAGAAAAAAAAATAAATATAAAGGTTGCAAAGAGAAGTGCCTGGAAACCCTCTCTGCGTCCATCCCAGAACTGTGTGCGGCTTTTATTTTTGGCAATAATAGGGGAGAACTTGAGAATATTTATTTTACAAAGTAAAAAAAAAAAAAAAGTTTACTTTTCTTAAAAACAATAGAGTAGCTTGAGGGGAAAATCCAACATATCCTAATTTAGTCCCATGGGATGTAATACATGTGCAGTAGGCAGAGCAACCACATAATGTGCTTGGGATGTTGGAACAACCCTTACGGATGTGAGGAACACACAGACCTGTCCGTGACTTTTAGTTTCAGACGCTAGAAGCTATCAGAATAGGGTACATAAAGCTGTTCGGTACGTTTAGGGCTCTGTAAATAAGGGGTATGTTCATCATGAAGTGCAGTGTCTGTTACATATCTGAATGTGCCCGCTTAAATACACAATGTCATCGGAGGGTAAAGAGCAAAGGATCATAAAGGCTTCAACTGTGCCAGTCCTGAGTCACCATGCCTGGTTCTGGAACCTAACAAGACTAAAAAAGAAAAAAAAATAATCTCTCTTGACGAATGATAAAGATATTCTTCAAGGCAGAATTCGGCCTTACTAGCTAACCGTGACGTTCGAGTGTCTCATCTTACAGAGCAGTACTTCACCGCTACCCAGTGCGGAGAGCAGCCGAGGTGCAGACCGCGTGGAGCACTGGCTGGGCGCCGGGGAGCTGCGTGCTTGCAAACAGTTTGGGTCTCCCAGCCTGGAAAGCCCATAGAAAATAGAATTCCTCAAATTTGAAAATGCCTTAAAAATGGTGTAATAGCTGGCTGTCTTTCAAAACACAGCTTGACAAATAGCTTCTCTAATTCTATGTGAGAAAAAGAAATCATTAGTTGGCCACTCTCAGAATGATTGGGTTTTTTTGGGGTTTTTTTTGCAGATTTTGGGAACGCTTTCACTCAAGGAGACAATAGTTCCGTATTTTAATAACACTAACTGACTATTATACTTCAATGAAATGTTGCAGCAATACCAAATTTATCATCCTATGTCTTTAATACACATGCTTTAGATAATATATTGCAGATATACACTACAACTGTTCAGACTATAGTTGAGCAGTTATATATATGGGAGAACTGTGGTCTGCTGGTGTCTGATATTTCAGAGCTTTTTGTACATATATATTTTAATGACTTAAGAAATAATAAAACATCTAAATTACAGGGGCAGTTCATCCCCCATTTTCTTTTTCAGATCTCTTCAGGTTTTTAGATCAATTCTAACTTTTTAATTTTTATTTTTTTAAAGGTTTTATAATTCAAAAGTTTTAAAGATAATCACAAAGAAATAAGCGTCCTCCCAGCTTTAGGACTTTCTTGGGTGGTTGGTAGAGGCAGCACCCTGCAGTTGAATTGGTATTGGTCTGGAGATTGCTTCTATTCCGCTCTGACGTTAAGGGCATTACTGATTATTGCTGAAAGGAGACACCTTCCAACTCTAAAATGTGCTGCATTTGGCCCTTGCTTTTCAGGTTTTGAAATGGGAATTGTTGTTTGTTGAACAGTATGCGTTCCCCCCAGTGCTGTGTAGTTAGACAGGATTTCATCATTGGTTCAGATGCCTCTTTCCAACTCAGTCCCATCCAACAAGTTAAAGAAAATGGTTTTGCAAATACCGAGTGAGGAAAATCTTTCACTTTAGCTTGGTTGTACTAAAGCCTTAACTTTTCACGAGCCTTTAAGCTGTATCATTAAGTTGATCTTGATCATTTATCAGCTTCTTAAATGGCGCTTTATTGCTCTTAATTTATTGTACAAGGACATATTTACCCCTCATCTTCAGATGTTTGCAAAGAATAAAGTAAGATAAATAAATAAAGCACTAATTCATCGAATATGTCACTTTGGTTTTTATTGTACAAAAACCACGATAATTTTTTTTCATTTGCTGAATCACCTCATGTTCCTTTTTAATGACTTGTGTCCAAGCAGAACTGAATCTCATGATCCTAGCTATTAAAACACTATTTAATGTAAAATATTTTACTTGTCATTCAGATATGTAAATCTTCTATGTCCTTTTCTCTGTTCTGTACATTTAATGTACATATTTCTGTCTTGCGTGATTTGTATATTTCACTGGTTTAAAAAAACAAAGAAAGGATTATGCCATAATGGAAGATAGACTATAAAAATAAAACTTTGGTTGTATATTGGGAAGTGGTTTTAATTATCTTTCAGAGGAGGGTTTGTTAAAACAATGAACAGAGTTGATTTTTAAATTTACTACGTGGTAAAACAAGGAAGTGATTGTTCGCCAAACATACTAAGTACATCTTGAAGTATTAGTTCTATATTAAGAAGGCATACAGATGTAACTTCTTCTTACGCAGAAGAGAGAACCCCCAACCCAAAACCCTATCCCAAATCCTTTCAACTGTGACCTAGAAAGCATTTTAGAGATGGGTAAGTACTTAATTGGCAATGGATTGGAACCTGACTTCATGTTGTTTATGTCCATATAGCTTCCAGGGCTGCTCCTGGTGGTTCTGGGACAAGGCAGCCTGATCCTGTGAACAGCTTCCTCCAGTAAACCCAGTGATGGCAGCAGGATCCTCCTGTGAGCAATGGTTTCCGACGCGAAAAGCTTCCGGGGCTAGTGGTTGTGCGGTTTGGATCGGGTGTGTGGTCACTGGGGTGTGGTTCTCCCCATCAGTCTGACCAGACTTGGGCTGTGAGGTGAAAGCTCACCAGTTTTTCCTTAGACATCTTGCCTAGAAATTGTGCATGTATGGAGGGAAGAATCCTTTCCTTTAGAAAAATAAAAGGGCAGAGCACAATGAGTAGTAAGGAAGTAAAACAGAAAATTAAAATTGATGTAAACCTTAAACCTTCTGTCTTGAGACTGGCTTTTCTTTGAACTGATTTCCTGAGTAAGTCAGAATTTTTTTCTGCTGTAGGGAGCTTGATGAATTAGTGGCCTTTCTCTACCTCTCTTCTGCTTCTTTTCTTTTTCTTGTTTTTTTCTTTTTTTTTCTCCTCAAGGATAACCTTCTAACATATCGAAACTCCTTCTGGCTGCCAAGAATGTATTATCCCACAAACCAGTAGACCAACATCGTGTGTTTAAAATAGCGATTCTGGGCAAATGCAACGTTCTGTGGTCCTATTACTGACATCTGGTTCAGTTTTCCTTCACTTGTATATTGACCAGTATTCTTTATTGCAAAAACACAGCCCCTATTTAGGAAAGTCAGCATTTTTTTTGGACTGGATTGTATTCAAGCTCTTCCCAATAACAGAAAAGTTACCAAAAAATTTCTTTATTGGCAGCAGTAAATATCTGTATTCAAAATAGTCATTATGGGCTCAGATACAAGAGTCTTGTTTTTAATTTGCAGCAAAGTTTATCTGTTGTTAAAAATGCTGTTATCCCTTGGTTTGGAATCTTGTATTTTCAGTAATCTCTTCAGATCTTTTGCATTTGGTTATGGCTCAGCCAGTACTGATTTTCACCCTGTTTTTGCAAACCACTGAAGCCTCAGGTGTTAGCAGGAGGGGTACCAGGAACAGGTGAGAATGGCAGCTTTGAGTCAAGCACTGCAAGCTAAAATCCTTCCTTTCTGAAGGACGTGTTTGATAGAATATGTCTCTACAGAGATGGTGCAAAGCTTGTAGAAATGGAGACTGAAGCTGACAGGAAGACTGCTTTCCTCTGTGGTAAGGGTTCTTGAGAAATAATATCTAAACTGTTAGTATATTTATTGTAAAAGGCTGGTTTTGCAGGAAAGATGAGTTTTTTCTCTTCTGAACTATAGGCTAGAGGAAACTACAAAAATGAGGGGGAAAACAAAGCTTTCTTAAAATTATAGATAACAAATATATTAATGTATAGTTTATGTACATTCTTGCTGTCTGATGTAGTCTTAAAATTGCTTTTATTGAAGTCCTTTTGGAAGGCAAGCCAGATCTGTTCTTTTGCTCTTCAAACTGCATTTAAAATCCTCAATGGGGAGGGGGAAAAAAAAAACCCGAAAAAAAACCCCCAACTTTGTCCCCTACTACTGGCTCTGGTATTTCTGCTTATGTTGCAGAGGCATAAATGAACCATGTAGGAGCACAGTGAGGGGTCTGAACGAGAAATTTTGTTTTTTTAAAAGGTGTGATTAAAAAAACCCAATTTGTCTCATGCTCTGCTCTTCTATGAGGTTGCGTGTGTGCATTTGTATATACTCCACTGGTATTTTCCAATTGTGTTGGCCAAATTCTGCTTTTAGTTATGGTTAGGCATCTCTCCTGACTTTGGTGGTGTCATATGAGCCTGACATTTTTCGACCAGACGTGAAGGCCCCCCTGCTCAAAGAGAATGCATATGAAATATATCAGCCTTTCTTCTGCTGGCTGGTTATTTAAACATGGGTAACTGAATTATTGTGAAACAAATTCTGGGACTGCAGCTGCAAAAGCAGTAATACAGTATATTCGTAGTGATGTTTCTACGCCATACCTCCTAATTTCCCAGTTGATTTCCAGTGCAGACAGAAAGTCTAGAATGCATGTGGTATGTTCCTCATCACATATTTTATAAATGTAAAATAATGATTTGACAATTACCGATTCTATTATAGAGATAAAATTAGGTATTTCGGGCTCTCATGATTTCTTGAAGAGCTCTTACCTTCGGCTGTACTGAACGTTGCTGGCGTTCATTGAGCGGAGTGATGTGAAGTTGCTTTTGGTAACGTTTCTGAAACCCAGGCTGTGCAGTGTGAATATTGGTACACTGTGTGCTTTTATAGCCAATGTTGGTTTATGTTGTGTTGTCTTTCCCAGCAGTCCTGCTTTCTCAGATGGTAATTGAACAGCAGCAGTCAAAATACTCAGCTGACGGAGAACCCCTGGACACTCCATGGGCAGTTATTCAAACACTTTCTGAACCGGTTTGACCCATTGCTGATTTCTTCCAGATCCATTACGAGGAATTTTAAAAATGCAAACTGCAGCGTAGAGTTCATAGTGTGACTCTCAGCTCTTTTTGGTTTGTTTTGTTTGTATAAAGCAGCTCATTCCAAAATTCCATTTTTTTAAAAGAACTACTTTTTTTAAAGTGCAGCTTGCCAGTCATTACATTGTTGGCTGCTGCTTTCTTCCTCTGGTTTCAACCCAGGAAGCAAACCCATCTCCTGGTAGGTTTCCTTGTTGGCTTTCATAAAGAGAATTGCATCTTTAAAATTTTTCTCAAGTAGGGGCTAGGATTTACTTTCCATGACTATTGATTTTGAACAGCTAATGATTGTTAGGCCAATAGGACTTCTCAAGTATCTCTTTGCTTTGCTTTGTAAACTGGCAACCTGGGAGGAGTAAAGGGTAACGTTCCCTGAGCAGCCCTGAGCTGGTTGTTACTTGAGGTCATTAACACTGTGAAATACTCTTTAGCTGTATTTTTGTGCTTTCCTTTGGGTGATAGGATTCACAGCGTGAAAAAGAAAGTTGTTACTCTGCAAGACATGGACTAGTAAATACCTGAAGAAGATGAGGAAATGACCAGATTATGGTAGGCAAGTACATTGACTTTGTTAGCAGTTTTCATTGGTGTTGATCAATATTCATATAAAATTGAAGAACTGTGTGTTTCTGCATTTATGCTTTCTGGATGAAAGCATTCCCTTCCTGCCACTTTCATCTTACATAGCACATTTGTACCTAAAGAGCCTGTAAATAAATCATGTTTGAGGACTTGATGAGCTAGAAGAAAACCATAATGAAAGGTACATCTCCCAAAAAAACCTGTAAATAGAATGAGCAGTGCAAGGTGTGTCAAACAAATGTTTTGTTTAGTTGGGTGTTTTTTTAATGAATTAGTGTTGCTGTAGTTTTCAGGCAGGCACATGGTTACTTCTGTCAAAGACATCATGTCCATTTTAAGCAACAGGGCCATTTGATTTCTGTACATACAGCTAGGCAAACGTGATAGCAACCTGGGAGCAATTCCTTGGTAGCTAGATGCTTTACACAGAATGCTTGTTAGTTATGTCCCCTGGCAATCCTCAGTATGCATGATGACATGCTTCTACCTGAAAATAGGTGCTACAACTTTTTTTCAAATTTGCAAAAGTATTATGATTTGCATTGCATGTTATACAGGAAATTTATTTTTTTGGTACAGCCTTCCCATATATCTGGGAATGTGAGTAGCTAAGGAAAGTTATGGGAGAGGGTGCAACACCTTGGCATAAGCAGCAGCTGTACACAGCCTTGGAGTATGAGGTAAAAGTTTCTCTATCCTGATGTCTCCTGTAACAAGGCAGTATATAGATCCTGCGTAAGAGGTGCTTTGGAAAAGAATGTCAGGAGGACTCCATGAATGGGGGACATAATATGTTCATATAACGTACAAGGTCTGATGCACTAGTGTTGCCTTTGCCATGTCATTTGCCTGCAATATATATTTCTATACAAACATGTCCAATTCTAAGATCTTTACTCATACGTACGGTCTTTATTATAGCAGATTAAAAGCAGAATAAACTCTAATGAAGCCAGATGTAACAGGAACCATGTCCCTTGTTCTTACATTCTAGCGGATTTTGTTGTTACCTTGTTAAGATTCAAACCGTGTCTTCAGGATTTGGCTGACTGAAATGATAGATTACTCATTGTGAGGAATTTTATGGATAATACATCACATTCTTTTTTCTGTTGGTTTTGTTTTTGTTTTTTTTTAAAGGGATGATATATGCTTTTCTGGAGGGCATTTTTATCATAGAATCTGCTTTAATTTGTGATGTAGTTTCTGATCCTCTCTGAGGTTACAGAATATGTGGAAACATCTATGCGTGGTGTGGACTGTCATCTCTCATGTCTTCTTGTCCTCTTTGGTGGTGTGTGTTTTGAATACTTTAAGTTACTACGGCTTTACTGTTTTAAAGGCTGACTCTTGAAAGTAGAGATCTTGTAAGACCCCCATCTTGTGGACCTTACTGTAGGAGATCTTTTGACAAGTTTAGTGGAAATACAGCATAAATAAGAATAGCAAAATTTAAATATTTATATGAGGCTTCAGCTTGACTCTACATTAAATATATCTAGGTGAGCAAGATTAGGAAAAGTTGTGTTTTCTTTGCCTTATTCTCACAAAGAGATGAAGACATCTATTCTCCAAGTCTAGGTGAACTTCTGGAAGGAGTAAAAGACGAATGTCAAATGGTAGCCAACTCTTACCCTCAGTGTCATGATTGTAATGTACTTTTATTATACTTTGAGATCCTAAGACTGTGTTGATCTGTTACATGATTATATAATGCTTTGGGACACCTGTGTAAATAGCAAACAGAGAGGCTTTTTATAGATACTAGATCTTAGATAAGTGGCTCTAAGAAGTAATATAGGATCCCAGCTGTAAACCCCTGCTATACATACCATGTATTTTTGGTTAGTTGTTTATTATGAGAAGTACAGAAGCTGTTCCTCTTAACATAATTTTTGTAAGCATTGCACGTGTAAATATTAAATTTGCAAATATTAAATGGAGAAGCATTAGAGAAACCACTAAATGAATAGTTTCACATTCCTCATTCCTGATTCTGAAGCCGATTTCCTTAAATGTTACTCCACCGACATTCAAATCTGTGAGCTGTTTAAGCCTCAGAGAGGAACTATGCAGTCTCTCAGCCCTGGCCCTCTCTGGGTGTAGATCTCAACCAGCAATCTTTAATGGTAACAGATGTTTGCTGGAATCCTCCTCAGGGCGCTGGTGTTCTGGGTCAGGAGCTTGTGGTGTTAGTCAAACCACCCTGTCCATCAGTGCCCACTGAGGATCTGGCCCTCTGCAGGGACTACATTTTGTCAGGGAGGTGATTCTGGTGTAGGATTCCCTGGGTATAAAATCAGTAGTAACTCTCCCATTTCAGCTCCGTCCTACAGTGAAAATGTCCTGGTGCAATTAACTTGCCTTGCATTAATGAGAATAGACTGGAATTTGGAGGGGTCTCCCCGTCTGTACTTCACTGGGATGGTAAGGCACTGCAGTGGGGAGTGAACTGTTGTTTACCAGTATTTATAGAGGAAGGTTGTTTTACATTATTGTTTTTTAAGTACTTAATAGGGCACCTATTAAGTATGAATAATGGGGGTTTTTTTTAATTCTCAAAATAGGGTGAGGAAAATTGAGGAGAGAATACAAAAATGTGGATGTGGCAATGCTGGCATGATACTGTTCCTGTTTGTACAGTGTTAGCAGATGATTCTGCTGTAATTAATAGTCTGTGTGTGGCTCGCAGCCGCCTGACCCATGACTTCCCATGGAGTCAAGGTTTCCTTATCCAGGCATTTCTTGCAATACAGTGAAGAATAAATGAGTCATGTGGGACACTTCAGTTGAGCACCTCTATTAACAAGAAAGTGCAGAGTAAATTCAGTGGCACTGATGAAACTTCTGTTATAAAGAAGCTGTGTACAAAGAAGTAATTTAGATTCCAGATGCTTTGAATTTCTGCGTGCATTTCTTAAACTTAAATGATCCATAAGTAAACTAGTTATTCATGATCTCATTATTACCCAAACTGAGATTTATTCAATGGTGATGATATGCCTTTTATCTTGTAGAGGCAAATGGGCAATAATATCAAATATGCTTAGTTAGGACACAGAAACACATTATGCAGCATGGCTTATAGGGCTTGAAGTGCCAGACCCATCGATATATTAGAATAAGTAACAATATGCCACAATTAATTAATCCAAGAAGATTTTTTAGCAATTGTTAATTTTTTCCCCAGTACTCAGACCGATTTGTCATGTTGGTGTTTATTAATTTAACATTTGATCTGAAAAAAATTCCCCAAACTTCAAAGTTCAGCCTGTTCTTTAAGAGCAATCCAAAAATATGTTTCTTCAGGCCCCAGGCATTTCTGAAGTAGCTGAAGTTAAACAAAAACCATTTCTCTCCAACTCTGCAAATGTTCTAAAAGCTTTAAAGTGGCTCCTCACAGGGAGCCGGAGCAGAGAGGGAACCCCTGGGTTATTTTTGTTGCTGTGCAGTGGCACATGGTTTCCTGGAGGAAAGCTCCAGAATTATCGCTTTTCTGTGTGTTTGTGTATGTTTTTTCTTCCTCTTTTCACCTCTGTCACTGAGCTCCTCTCTATCCCTGTGCCTGCATCCCCTGTTGAGAAAGTCTGGAGAAGGTAGGGGTTAGATCATCCTTCCAGCAAGGATAAACTGAATTCATGTCTGAATGAGAAGATGACTCACGTCAGATGTGATTTTTTCCTAAGCTCCACGTTGGAAGGGATGAAGAAGGACTTTCTTCTCTTGAGGAAATGCACCACCACACTGGGGTCTGAGTGAAGTATTTCCTTGGTGTGTTCCACTTTCTTAAACTGTGTTTTTGCTTTGCAGTAAAACAGCATTGGTAAACCAGTCTGTATTTTGTTGGTTCCTTTTGCTGTTATAACGGCATCCCTGAGGTTACGAGTGCTGTTGCGAACTCTTCACTGGAGTAATTTTGGTGTGGTCTTAATTCATTTTCCCAAGCAAAGACTGATATTCGCATGAGATGACAACATGGCTAATTTGCCTTAAGTGCAGGCTCTGAACATATAGAGGCATTTCTAAGGGAATTGCTTCATTACACTGAGGAGGCCCAACCCAAACCAGTAATTCTGCATCCAGTTTGGCTAATATTTGAGTTTGTTTAAAGGTTTTCCATTTACAGTTCACTTCTGGAAATTTCTGCCCAGTGCATCCTGCGTTGTGAGACTCCCTTTCAGCTCACAGCACTGTTTTAAGTGGGCTTAGAGCCCTTTTCAGGACTTGGTTGTCACGTAATGCATCTCGCAGTGGGAAGTGAAATTAACTTCTCCCAGACAATTGTATTGTATGTTAAAATATGTGCTATTGCACTTACATCATGGGATAGCTAGTTGTACCACATCAGAGACAAGAGCTTGACATATGTTGCAAAATAAAAGTTGCCAGTCATGGACACTTTTTTGGATGTTTTCATCTCTGGCAGTGCTGTCATGGTCTCTGCTAGCAAATTGTCCCTGCTGAGAGTGTAACACAAACACCACCAACACCCTGCTTCCAGATGTGTTATGTGGCATTGGACCAGTGACAAATTACGATATTTCGATCTTTCATGATAATTGACAGCACAGAGAGCACCTTGATGTCCCCAAGTAACAGACTATTAAGCTTTTGTATTAAAGGTTGGTGGCATTAAGGGATAGGTTTGTTCTCGGTCACTAGGCACCTGCTTCTTGCCAGATGTGGCCTCGTTGAAACCAGTCTAGCTGGGACCCCTGACATGATCCAAACTCTCCGTCACCCACCTCCAATAACCCTAAAAAGTCCCTGAATTTGTGTTCTCAGCAGCTTTGCTTTGCATAGGCAGTTTTCCTGGAGAGCAGGAGAGAACTGCAACCTTCACAGAATCACAGAATTGTAGGGTTTGAAAGGGACCTCAAGAGATCATCAAGTCCAACCCCCAACTTCATCCTTCCTGGGAGCTTCATCCTTCTCGGGCTTCATCCTTCCCAGGAGCTGGGCTGGGAGGCGAAGGTGTGTTGAGCAGCAGCGTGCAGAGTGGGGCGAAATGTGGCTGTCATGCTAATAACATCGGTATGTTTTATACCACAAGCATTTAGTCTCCTGCTGATGCCACGGTGCTGATATAACACCCACTGCTATGTGGCCCCACAGAGCTCCAACAGCCTTTGTTGCTGCATGCATAGCTCCATTCAAATACTCTCTCTGGCACGCAAACATTCTCATTTGCACCTGTCAGTGAAATGGGGAGAGACTAAAACTTCAGATTTTTTTCCACCTGAACAGTGAAACTCAGGTCGTGTAGAAGCACTGTGTGTTAGTTGTAAAGCTGCCTTAAAAAGAATTGTTCTGCCAAGGAAAAGTAATCTTGGTCCTTGAAAAATAGTGAGCAAAGTGGATACACTGAACGCTATTTACTAGCACACTCTTGAGCTCTCTTTTGGACATCACTCTTGTAATGGTGAACAAGCTGCATTAGCATGGCCACAGCCTCTCCACAAGTCAAATGAGCTGTGCTCCCACTGAAATGTCAGTAGAAATATTGGAGGCTGTAGTAAGAGCTGCAGGTTTGGCCATCTGGTCTCTTTGTTCATCTGTTACTGTAGAGCAACTCTGTTGTGGCATGAATACCTTTGTCTTACACTCACAAGAGAAGTAAATGAGCTTTGTTTGTATTTTCTGTGGAAGAAACAGCAGTGTTGCATTACTTGTGGCATTTGAATTAACTTTTCGGAGCTTATTTGACCGCCTGCTGCTTTTGAGACAGGCAATAGCGCCAATCTGGTTTTGTATGTTGAATATTTTACAGTAGTAAGAAATATGTAATTAGAAGGGAAATATTTAAAATAGCTGTATGTCTTAATGTCAGTTCAGGTTGGCATTTGTGCATGCAACCTCCCTTTTCTATTTTTTCTTAGTCATTAATCATTATTAGTGGAGATATGTCAGAATATATAGTTAGTTTCAGCTCTTAATTGTGTTTCTTATTTCTTGATAAGCTTTCTGTTCGGGAACTCTATGAAAAAAATTGATCTGCTTTGGGTTTTTATTTTCATGGTGTAACAAAGTGACTTGTGGCAATAGATAATTGAATTTCCAGTCTATTTTCCTCTGGGAGGTTGAAATAATACATTGGATATAACATTAGTGATGATGCTTTATCTGCTGTAGCCACCAGTGTGAAGAAAACTGGACAAGGGATTCACATCTGAAAATCTCTGGTGCTGCATGAGGTAATGTTGCTATGATCCAGCCATCCGTTTCTAACGTGGGTCTCCTCTGGGCTCAGAAGTTGTAACTGTAAAAAAACCCAAAAAGCAACAGAACAAAACAGATGAAAATAGACCCAGAAGGTTACAGGTTACAAGTAGCTCTATCAGGAAATCACACTGTGCTGGCTTTCTTCCCTTTTCCTACTGTTGGTGCCAAAGGACCTGAGCACTCTGCAGTGGGGAGAGAGATTCACTGTTGTTGGGAAAACACTTTTTCAAAAGCTCAAGGGATGCCACCTCTCAAACTTTCCTTTCTTGGTTATTTTAACTTGAAAAGACTGTACTCCTGGTATAAACCTTACGAGAGCTGGACTGCAGCTTGGGAGGTTTGAATAGTTACCCAGGTACTCACACCCGGTCGGACCCCCTCGGCTGCACATCATATGCACAACATCCTAAAGCCAGCCCGCTGTTCATCATCCACGATAGCTCTGGCTCCGAGGACAGAGAGATGACTGAATCCACAAGACTGTTTAGACATAGCTTTGTAGCTAGTACAAAATCTTGCCAGTTGTCTGGAAAACATGTTCCAGTGGGTAAACTGTAAATGCAACTGTATTTTTACCTACTTCTCTGACTTTTTAGAAGTGTGACTTCTAAACAAAGTATTTAGTGCAACTCACGCTGATTTCATGGCTACATTATCTTGTCTTCCTCTCTTCCTCCCCATAGTTTACTAAGTAGTGCAATTTTGATTTTTCTCTTCATCACAGGTCTAATGGGTGAATGGTGATAACTTTGCAGTTTGGAGAGATTTTCTTGGCAGTTTCAGTCTATGTTTCTGACAGGAAATCATTTTCTCCCTTGAATTATGATTGCTGGGTTACATGAGTGCAGTCTAACCACTGCTCAACTGCTGTTTGTCTGCTCTTTCTGGTCTTAGGAGAAGGCCAAACTGCCCCAATGCGAAACATAAAATTAGATGAATGCTGCAGGAAGGGAATAACAACATCATTTTGTGTGATCTCTTGCGATTTTATTTTACCACTTCTTATCTGAAAAGCATCTTCAATCCCACTTGGAGTCAAGAATTAAATTTGTTTAGAGATGGTTCTTCCCATATATGGAAAACAAATGGAACTGGCTACATTTGTATGTTTTTTTACGTGGAAGATCACTGTGTTCTGCTGCAGATGTTTGCAAATGAGCAGAACCTCATCTTAGACCAACAGAAATTTGCTCCATAATGTGGCCTGTATCATTTGGCTAAACCTTGTGCAGTTCACATCAAACATGTAGTACTGACCTTTCATGGGTATAAACTTTATACTTGGTCTGGCGTTCAGCTATAAATTGCTGTGGGTCCTACTGTCCTACTTCTGAAAATGGATAAATTTAACTCTTAGTAATGGAGGCAAATCCAGTGTTTGGGGTAAATGATTTAATGCAAAATATTGTTACAGTTGAAATTCATAAAAGCAAGCCAGATAATTTCTTTAAATAACGAATACCCCTGTTGACAGCCAGACAGCAAACCCCCTCTATTGCTGCAGTTATGTCCTCGGTTTTACAGTCAGTGCCCCGGGGCCCATCACTAAGGCTCCAGGCATTGCTGTCAGCAGCGTGCAGGCAGCAATGCAGGTATACCTCCTCTCTAGATGTAGGAGTTTGCAAAATTGGTGACACAAACAACCAAAGAGGAGCAGCTGGAGGAACTTAGGAACTGAAAATAGTGGAAGTTTCACCTAAACCAATGCCTAACACAATGCAGGACTACCATTTCTATCCCAATTTCCTTCCCTATATTGTGTAATGAATATCTTCATGCTACTCATGTGCGTAATGTCTGAGGAATGAGAGGGAAGAGGGGCTCAGCCCTGCTGCTGCCGAAGCCCGGAGAAGCTCTGTCACCGCCTTCTGCGGGCTCTGTGCTGCAGAAAGCTACAGCTGTCAACTTTGATGCTCTATTGAACTTGCTAACGTAATTGTAAAGATCATCTTGAAGTAATTTGATTTTTGTCTTCATGAAGTCACACAAGTGTTGCTGATTTGTGTACTTGCTGTGTTTATTTTTGTTGCAAGTTCAGTTCTAGTCCATTTAATCAGTAGGCCAGAGGGTCGTGTCCCCTCTCTCTCTGCACCACTCCATCAGTAATTCCCCTATGCAAAGTACAGTCAGCTTCAAGAGAGGAGAGCAAACTGTGCCCTTCCCCAGCAGGTGCTGGAGGTAATGGGTGGGGATCGGAGCCCCCCATGCACCAGCATGGGGTCCCTACCCAGCCTCTCTGGGCACTGGTGACAACAGCCTGAGCAGAGCATAAATCCCCATTGTACAGACCTCTGTCACCTGGGAGATGTAAGGCCATGTAATGCAAACAAATCTTGTTAATTCTCATGAACTGCATGCTGTTCTAACCCTGTTAACAGCACAGTATTAATTAACTGAGTAGTGTTGGATTAGGCACTTATTTAATTTCCCTAACACATGTTCATAGCCCATAGCAACACAGAACATACTGTGCTCCAGAAAGACTGCAAACGAGAACTGAAGCATAAGTCTTGTAGAGTTTCTCAAGGAAAGAAAGTCTTCACCCTTACTAGTCCAGTAGTGTCCCCATTCCTTTTGAAGTCCTGCCCATTGGTGCAGCCTGAGTGTAGAAGAGGGAGGGAATTTAATACATGAAATTGTCCTGGTTCTGGCTAGGCCAGAGTTAACCTCCCCAAGCAGCCAGCACAGGTGAGCTGAGTTAGCCCAGGTGAGCTGAGTTAGCCCAGGCTGCTTCCCACACCACCTGACATCACTCCCCCATAAAAGGGGCTGGCTGGGAGGGGTACCCCTGGGTGCCTCCAGAGCAGTTACAGTGTGGCTGGGGTGTTGTGTTGTGCAGCACTCTGGTTGGTAAGGTACTCTGTGTTATCACCAGGTATGAGTGTAATTGTCTGTTATTGTTCTACTTTCATGGTGCATTTGTCAGTAAACATGAGTTTTACAAGTGTTCAGAGTTTCTGAGAGCCCCTAGGAGAGCACCAGGTTGTGTAGTCTGTGTTTCCCAGACTGTGAAGAGTAGTATCCACAGCACAACCTGGAGGCAAAGTACTCAGAATAATATGGTTGTAGTGGTGAGATGCTCCACACAAGCCGATACGGGGAAATTGTCCCCTCCGCCCCAGTGCTGCTGTCTGCAAGACTTTGTTGGTAGCTGTGAGCTTCTGCAGTACAACTTGCTTAGGCAGATGCAGCAGCAATGTTCCTTATGGTCCAGGAGAAGATGAAGAGACAATGCTACCCCAGCCATACTGACCAGGTTTGGGGAAAGGATTCAGCTAAACTAAGAGAGGATTATTTGTACTGCCTCAAAACAACATCCCTGGCCTCTCTGGTTTTTTGGACTTTGACTGCTGGGGAGGCAGGAGAGGAGAAGAGTTATTTCTGACCTGTGCAGTTGACTGGCTAAATTCCTGACACCGGACTATGGGAGTTTGGGCAAGTCTGTGGGCAGTGTGAGCAGTCCTGCTCTTATCCTGTTATGTTGTTATTAGAAAAAAGAGAGTAAATGTGAGCAGTAAAGGCTTGCTGGAGATGCAAGGGGGAGGATGTAATGGCTGCAGAGCAAGGACAGTGCCGTGCAGCAAGACCCTGCACCGAAAGGCTCTGCTGAGTCTTGGCTGCAAACCTAGGCTGAAGGTACCAAATGGAAAAGTCTGTCTGTCTGCCTATGTTTCACTGTAAGCTATGTATCTGCAAGACTGGAAAGTTGCCACCGAAAGATAGTTTTTTCCCATTGTGTTAGTACCTGAAATCATCGATGAAGACACCTCTCAGCTGCTTCCTAGGTCCTATGCCAAATAGTGAGCAATTCGCCTGGCTTGGTAAGTAGATGGTGACATCAAATATGCCTAGTCCATCACATCGCTTTAAATAATGCCTGTGAGCAAGTGCCTGAGTTTGCAGTATAAACACGAAGACTTTGAGGAGTGTTGCTTAAATGTTTGGTCCTGGATAATGAATAACTTGGTAGAAAGAAAAATATAGTAAAATATGAGCCTGTTGGTTTAATAATTTTTTTTTCTTACTCTGTTGCCTTCAAAGTCCCAGTTTCTGTTGAATCAATATCAACTTATTTTGTGACAGCAGCTACTCATTCTGTGTGGAAGCTTTACTTCAGTGACTGTCCATTAGTGGCATTCTGAGTGCATTGAACAACTGGTAAAACCAATACCTTGAAATAGGTGATAAAAACCAGCGATAACAAACACTTTTTCTGACCTGTTTGCCAAGCACTTTTTTGGTATGTTTCTGATTTGTTGCCACTGGTGGACTTGCAGCCTTCAATATCACTTCAGAACTATGGGTTTTTTTTAATCTTTAATTTATTTTTGAAAACAGCTGTGTGATTTGGACCGGCTTTAGGAAATAGTAGGATGCTGTTGCAAGCTGCATCACTTCCACGAGTTTGATCCTGCGGTTGGCACATGCACTCGAGTTAGCAGTGTCACATGAGAGAGAAATCTGGTCTTTCTCAAAGGATAGTTACCTATGAACGATGTGGATGTTGTTAAATATTTTTGTGCTGCTACAGATCAGGTTTAAAAGAAAACCTTTATAACCCCCCCCCCTTTTTTTTTGTCACTGAATTTGAACAAGATGCAATCTATGCACCAAGTAGCATGAATAGTGCCCTGCCTACTTGTAGATGCTTTTAAAAAGCACAAAGGCTTGCACCAAAGTGGATAAGAATTATTTTATGCACAATGCCTTTTCAGTCTGACTTCTGTTATACAGAGGTATTTGAACTCGCAGGGTACTAAGAGAAAACACATGGTCAGCTGAAACATGAGAGAGCCTTTTAAGCAGCGTGTCTTTCAAGTCTGCAGCCATTCCCATTGGTGTGGGAGCTGTCAGCTCGCAGGCGAGGGCGAGGCCTTGGCGCTGGTCTGGAAAGGCACCAAAGCCCAGGCGCATCGGGAGCGGCTGGGTTACTGGGAGATAGAGCCCTTCTGAGCCAGGGGTAAATTAGCGCTTAAGGTAGTGGTGGACTTCCAAGGATGCCCTCTTTGGGAAGAGGTGGACAGGATTGATACTGTTCTTTATGGTGTCTTTGTAAAAGTGGCGTCCTGGCTGGTTTCCAGCTTAATTAAGGTGGAATGGGAAGAGCTGAAGATTCTCTGTGTTCCGCTTACTTTCTGCTTTCATTGGTAGAAATAGCCAGTGAAGGGAACATGTTTTCTGTCCCGTGTAGAAGTCTCAGTGTAGGGTGGAGGTGCTTTTCTTTGACTTCGTAGGAGACTTTGATGATGTGCCAAGCTAAAAAAAGACGCTATTTTCCTACTATATTGTATGCCTTAGATCTAATGAGAAAAAATGATTTTCTTAAATTGCTTGGGACATTTGTGGGATTTGATCCCTGGGTAATAGCATGTGGTTTTAGGGCTCTGCGTGTCTCATTAGTTTTACATAACCTCTTGCTCTTTCCTGATACCACATCCCCCAAACTTTTCATCCTTCTCCCACTTAGGTTCCTATGCCTTGTGCTGTCACCACCCACGCCCTCTGTTTGCAACAACATCTTCTCATTCTTACAGTAAACACACACCTACTTTTCTCTTGGTCAGGAATTGTCTTTATAGCAAATCCTTCCTTGAAGATTTTTGTTAGTAAGTCACTTGGATCTGTACAAATCAGATGCTAGACTTTTGAGAATCTGGTGGTTATCTGTTACATGCTGTGCTGTTGGCACACTTAAAGACCTGAAATTATATTATTAATGTATGGCTATAGCACAATTCAGTAACAGTGCCTACACAACAAAGAACAGGGCATGTTATAACATATTTGGGACACGATGTCCCAGTCGCAGTACATTTTGTCGTGTGGTCAATCTATACTTTCCTTGGGGAAGGAAACAAATGTGAACTATGTACTGTACAAGGCTGAGAGCTTTGCTGGTACTGGGTAAATTGCAAAACAATGAAACTGCTTCTCCAGCACTAATGATCAGAGCCATCCCTAATTATGCTAGGGCCTTAGGCAAAGAATTTTTACAGTGTTGCTATTCCAGCCTGAAAGACCACACCATCCACATCCATGGCAGCAGCCATGGCTACTGCCCAGCTAACATGAACAGCCTGCTGCTTAGGTGGCATCATGGTACCACAACACCTTACTCAAGGTTGCTGAAGTTGCCTACAGGTAAAGAGATTTCTGTGGAGGGCAAAAAGATGTATTAACCCTAGTTTTGAAGTAATTACAACCGAACATGAGAAATCTTTTTGTTTCCACTTCACTTAGAAAAATGCAATCAGTTCCATATTTTCTGTGAAACAATACTCTAGATGACATCACAAAACCAGCCTAATGCCTGCAGTCCTGGGCAGATTTGGTTGGAGACACATTTTCCATGTAGCCATTTTGTACAGCCTCAGGACAGAACCAAAAATCCCAGCTCTTTTGAAGGCAGAGAATAAATAACTTTAAATTTCTCCCATTGAATTTCGACATGTTTCTTTTATTGCAAAACTTGGATTTTCATGCCCTTATTTGAATTGTACATTAAAATCTGTTACTTGCCAGCATCCCACCCACATATAGTACTATGTCTCATGGAAGTCATCACTTAGTTGGAAATGTGTGCACCATATGCATGCTCTCAACTCCAAAAGTAGCACCCAAGGGTTTTTTAAACTCAGCCCATAATCTACAGACACTGCAAGAAAAATATAAAAGATAAAAGAGAATATTTTAAGATGCTATAAAATCTTTTAGAAACTATTTTAAACCTCTCTCTGTTATAAAGAATCTGAGAAACATTTATTTTTCTCCTCAAAACAGGAGAAAAGATAGGAGACTATCCAAAAACTTTTGCAAGCATTTTTATTGCATTGCAGGAATAGGAAATGGGAAGCTTGGAGGGAGCAGGGGAGGTAGTGTTTGTTTTTCCCAGCTAGAGAAATCTACAAGTTTGGAATCCTTGTGAATAATATATACATTGACATATTTCTGGTAGGACAGTATTAAAATAACAAGCTCTGTGGAAGCAATGAATTGCACACCAATATTATAACTATGCCATTTAAAAGAATGCTGCATGTAATGCTGCTGCTGCAACCTTGTTAGCAGCTGCAGTTATTCTGGGTTAAGAGAGAAGGGATTCCTAGTTGTACAGAATATTTCTGCAAATCAGTCACCTGCTTTGGGACCTATGATAGCCTGACGTTCTTTGTCAGAGAGAGAGAGGGAAGCTTTCCTGGAAAAGACTTTCCCTATCTGATGCATTGCACGAGATGGGAGTTTGTTATTCTCTGCAATCTTTTAAATATTACAGACAGCTAAGGTAAAAAGGACATTTATAAAAGGGCTTCAGAAACAAGAAGAGGCAACATGGGTATCAAATATCTCCATTGTGGATAGTTCTGGTTGGGTAACATTTTATATCCTGTTGGCTCAGACCTGTATGACTATGCAAGCTACAAGGTGAGGGAAAGTCAAGCAAGTAGTGTTAAACAATGTTCACTTTATTTTGATAGCTGGGTGTGCATCTTTTGTTTGAAGCGAGAGATCAAAACCTAATGCCATCACCGTATCAACCTGTTCCACCCCTTTACTTCCTGTTGCTACTTAAAAAAAACCTCAGAAACAAACCCACAGCAACAAGAAAAAAAGAGAAACACATTCCAGGAGATGGAGGGAGCTGGGGTCAGTGCTAAAAAAAAAAAAAAAAAAATCAGCCCAGTTTGGTAACTAATGGCCTCAGCAGTAACTGGTGCCAACCATACTGGTGACGTGGGCTCGGCTTGCTGCTCACAGCTTGTGCTCTGGAGCGGCTCTTGGTCTTTACTCAGACTGCTTTTCTCTCCTCATTTTAGCTCTCTCAGTCACTGTATTTGTTTATGCGTTTTTGCTGTTCCAGGCAATAGCTCATTATTTAATCAGGAAACCTTTTTTTTTCCCCCTTTTCTTTTTGTTTTGTTTTTTGTGATGTTTATTTGTTTAAGGGCACACTCACATGTGTCATTCATCAACTTGAAACTGAGGCGGGGCGGGGGTTGGGGGTAGTTTCTTCCCCTTTTTTTTCCAAGTTTCATAATTGACTTCGGTGACTCTCTAGCAACCCCGCTGGTGACAGTCACCTGCACACTCATTAACTGGTGTCTGTTTTCAAGTCAGGATTTCCAGGTAGTTGTTAATTAAATCCCTCAAGTGACTGGGCTTTGTCTGCAACTTATTTATCCAAAAATGCACATCTCACAGACAGCTATTATAATGAAATTATTACATATATTAAATATAGCCAAATGTGCTTAAAAACTCAGAACAGATGTAAGTGCAGACATTCAGCTCCTAGACTAAAGGCTTGGAAGAATTTGTTCTTACAAGAAGATTGCTCCACAGCCGCTTTTGCTACAGCTCTTGGGTATCTCCTCCTGCAACACTGGTACCCACTACTGGCAGACAGAGTGCAGGGAAGAGTCTTCTCTAGATGGGTAAGGATTCCTGTGTTCCCCAAACTGCTATAGCACACGTCTTGGTTTACATTCTTGTGTCTCATGAAAGGTGGAGAGCTCGTGGAAGGATGTGAGCCTGGAGCAGGGGAAGGAGGTGACAGGTTCAGCCACTCCTGCTGCCTCTGCTGTTCCCCTCTGTAGAGTCGCTGCTCTTCAGCTCCTTGCCTGTGTTGGCAGCCAGCCCTGGCTGTGTTCAGGGGACACTCAGGAAATCAGGGAGGGGACACGTCCCTTTCCCTTTGCTGTTATCCTGCTGCAAAGATCAGTGGGGCTTGGGTAGTGTTTTGGTATCTCAGAAGTGCCAAGGACCCCAAAGTATTAGGTAAATACTCCACTGACTGTTCCAACTACCTCCTGGGCAACTTTATGCCAGAGGAGCATCAGACAATACAATCCTAATACCTCTAAGGAGCTGACAAATTACTCTGAAGTTAAAAAAAAAAAAAATCCACAATGGATTTTTCTACTAAAGACATGGATATTTTTTATGAACTCCTTATTGGAATACTCTTTTTAAAAATCATTTTTTTAATTCCTACTGTAGGAGTTACTGGTTGCTCCACTTACTACTTTTATGTTTAGTCACATCACAAAAGTTTTATAGGTAGTGTCCATTTTGTTCCTGAACTTGTAACTGGCTTGTATCTGGAAAGGCAGATGGGAACTAGTATTTCCCTGGTCTAGTGATGGCTTTAGTGTATTTTTACAACTTTGTGTGATTTCCCAACTTAAAACTACGTCAAGTCCCGAGGCTTTCACATGAGGAAGACAGCATGGTGTGCAGCAGTGGCAGCTGTGCCAGAACGAGAGCCACCACCTCTCAGCAAGGTGAGGGGCAGCCCTGTCCCATGGAGACCTCCTGGAGAGCACTGAGCTGCGCTCAGCTCTTGCAGAGGGGAAAGGGAGCTGTGTTTTCTCACAGCTGCTGACATCCAGGCCCCCATTTCTGCTGATTAAAGAAACACTTAAAGTAGCAGGATGACAGATTATAGAGGCTCATTTAAATATATGCTATTAACACTATACATTACAAAAATTAGGATGTGTCTTTCTTATGCAAACAAATTCTAAAACTGTATATTTTAGTCTCCCTTTAAGTTGTTTTTCTTATTGAGAAGGTAAATTACTGAAATATGATTTGCACAAAGTTTATGTAGTTTGTTTAAGCATTTTCAAATTGAAATGTACTTGAGCTTCTAAGCAATATGTAGAGGTGTCCTTGCCATGGTGTTACTACCGGCTGGCTACATATTGCAGGCTGTTTGCTCTGTCTCACTAGGAGAAATCCCGAGGGTGCTCTCTCTGCGGAATTTTGTGTATCTACACAAATGATTTTATTTTCTTTTTCATGGTGAACTTTACATTAATTGGTATCATTGGTGTGGTCTTGGACTACATAAACATTTGATATTGCCCAGTGAAACTTGTGCAGTGGGGAACATACTTGTCTTTCGACTATTTGCCGTGATGTGACCCGTAAGAGTCGCTGTGGCTCTGGCAGGGTTCTGGGCTCAGTTACAGGTGAGCTGTGCTTGCCTTGGAAGAACCAAGTCAATAGAGGTGCACAAATGGTGTAGACATGGGTGTGTCTGCTCTCAACTGCTTTAGGGGTCTGGACTGGTGGGTTTTAGTTGGTTTACACTCTGCCAAAGGGCCTTAGGAACTCCAGGGACTGATTGAGCAGATGGGAACCTCTTTAGGCAAGGAGCTGCCCTTTCTCTTGGAACAAAACAAGTGCAGGGGCCCAACAGTGTTGTGTGAGAACGTCTGTTACCGACACAGCACACCACCCGGGACCTGGATATACAGTCCTCTAAGCCCTGATGCAGACATGAAAGGTAAATTGTGGCTCTTTTGCTCAGTGCTGAACACATCCCACTGTCCGAGCAGCAGAGAATGCACGCACACTGCAACAAGCCTGCAGGCACAGGAATTGTGCTTTGTTCAGGTGTGGACCCTGGCTGTTGCACTGTGGGCTCCACTTACGTTGATGCCTTGTTCTTTTGTAGACGTGGGACATCAGGGAATTGATCGGAAGCAAGTTTTGTTCTTGGTTATTTCTGTGAGAAAATAGCATAGTCACAGATGAGTGAAAGATCTGATGCCTGTTAAAGCTCCTGTTGAGAAATAGTGTATTACAGCTGACTTAATTCGGGTATAGGAATTTGGAGGAAATGTACAAGGAAATACATATAATATATCAAATTATGTATACCATCCATGGGGAAAAATTCTTAAGCATTGAAGTCTATGTACTTACTGCATTGCCTTCTTTTAAAAAATAAGAAGTTACATTTTCCTTGTAATACATGGTGCTGTATTTGGATCACTTGTGTGCTTTTTGGCACACCTCGATTTGTAAGCGCTTTTTTTTTTTTTTAGCAAAGAATCAGCCTGATTAAGAAACAGGTACGTTCCTCTTCCACTGGAACTGAGTTATATTTTTAACACTTTATTTATTCCTACCTTATTTACACAATTGGATTTTTTTTGGTATTATTTT
This sequence comes from Laterallus jamaicensis coturniculus, assembly GCA_022605575.1. Classification (NCBI taxonomy): domain Eukaryota; kingdom Metazoa; phylum Chordata; class Aves; order Gruiformes; family Rallidae; genus Laterallus; species Laterallus jamaicensis. The sequence goes on from JAKCOX010000011.1 coordinate 12,293,586, forward strand.
TACTGCAAAAAGAAAGTGAGAAACGGAGGGTTTGGGCCAAATTAGCCTACTTCGTGTTAGTTTGGCTAGCACGTTAATTTTCTCACTTTGATCTGAAATAGCAATTACATCATGATGAAAGTCAAGCATAGGTTTTGTCTACACACTGCTCATGTTTATTAGTGAGTTTGGGGTGTGTGGGTTAAATATTATTTTCACTTGATTTATTATTATGTATGGCACAGCTCTTTGTGACTATGTATGCATATATGTATATGCACATAAACACGCACATATGTTATGTCATATAAAAGATGGCAGTGTGTAGTAGTAAATACATTTCTTGGCATGAACCTGGAATGTCAGCAATACTCATGAGTAGAAAATTTAACTCTTGCCAAGCTAACATATGATGATATGCAAATATTTAATGTTATATATAGTTGTTTTATGGGTTGTAAACTGCACACATGTTCTCTTTATACTGCTTTTGTTGGGAGAGAGATAACTTTTTTTCTTCCAGTTAAAAATCTGAATTAAAACTCCATGTACCCAGGGGAAGCTGCCATCCCATAGCTGCTCTTTATCCTGAAGAAATCCTTCCTGTTAGTGATGGGAATTAGCTCAACTGAGGACAAAGAAAAATAGGGAAAGTTTCTCTGCTCCTTCCTTGGGTCATATCAAAGTCCAAGCCTGTAAATACTTATGTATGTATTTAACTTTAATACTTTCAGTACTCTTAATGATTCAAATGAGATTCCTCATGGCAGAGTAGTTAATCATGGGAAAAAAATGTTTGCAGGTTTGGGTCCTAAGGCTGTTTTTCCTCTTCAGCTGCACCACTTCAGGTTTTTTGTATTGTTTTAAAGCCCTCATGTGTGGGAGTAGTATGTAATGATCAGGTTATACCATATCTTACAAAGCAATAGCAAAATATTTTCATATGTAGAAGAAGTGATCATTTTTCTGGTGGCTGGCTGTTGTTGATCTCAATATTCTTTTTAATTCAACTGCTTTAAAACATGGATTAACTACATGGGAGAATGGTAGAAAACCTAAATGAAAACTGGTGGAGAGGGACATGCGTTGGAGGAGAATGAAATATAACATGCTATCACGAAGAAGTGGCTGGCTTCATTCTTTATTTTTAAACTTCCATTTAACTCTAGTACGCTGTCATATATTCCCTAGGAAAAAATGTTAATGCTGGTTTAATATGCATGTAGTAATCAGAATCTTGCAAGCCATTTGTGATGTTTGGGTTGATAGGACCCAGCTGTTTGATGGCATTTATAGGTATGCTTAATGCAAATATTTAATCCTGGTTCATCTGAAGATGGTCTATTAAAAACCAGAATGAAACATGATGGATAAAATAATAACATTTCCTCCCTTAAATGTATCAGATAATGTACTCTTAATTTAGATGCTTGTATTTCAAAATGGTGTTTTTTTAAAAAAATAAGTAGTGCTCTAAGGGAAATGCAGTGCTTGTCTTGTGCCTGTTGCACTGCAAGTGGTTTTCTGTGTCTTTGTGGAAGGTCGCACAGTGCTGGAGCAAACAGACTGCCATTTCAAATTGGTTTCTAAGTGCTCTAATATCTCTTGGAGATGAAGGGAAGAAATGGGGATTTTGGGATTTTCATCTTAACAGGACTGTATTTGCATAGAATTTATTAAATGCTTCAGTTTAATACTGAGTTTGTTTCATCAGCTATTTGTTTGGAGAATTGCTGAGAGATGTCGCACATGCCTTTTGGGTTATTTTAAATGGACAGAGTTGCTTTAAAAGAGGTTTTAATCTTTATCACATCTGTGGTGGATTTACTACACTTCCTGTAAAACATTTTCTAAGGTAATGAATATAACATTAACAAAGCCCACTTCTTATGTGTCAGTCAACATTACTTGATTTTTCCTGCTCTTATTTCATTAGCTTTCCTTTTAGCTTTTCCTAAAATATTTGCATGTGAATGCATATTTAAAGGTAAACTAGACGAGAAAAAATTTAAGGTGAACCATGAAAGGTACCAGGATACTAATTTAAACTCTAAAATTTGTTAAATTTTGATTCAAGCATACAGTTAAGTCTATAGAGAAGATTTAAAATCAAAATGAAAATGGGTATATACAGTATTATTTGTAGTCTAGAATAGCCTTGTGCTTTGTATTCTGCCTGTATTTGTATCTTTTCCAGAAATGTATTATTCATTTCTATATCTCTGTTTTATAAATGCAAGTAAGAAGAATGCTATATATGCAAATATTTTTACATGGCACATGCTTTCCTGAATATTCTTATAATCCATCTAGATTATTTTTAAGGGTCAATGCAGAATACATATTCTATATAGGCAGCTCTGCATTCTAGAGTGAAATATTGCTCTTTTGCACTTGTCCAGAGTTGTGGTAGCCTGAATTTTCTGCCATTATTTTCCCATCTGGAAATTCAATATACCTTCCCATGGGCTGCCTCTTCCCCCACTGTGCAGCTCTGAAAGGTGCTGGTGGGGGTAATTGGCTGTTTTCCTGTTGCAGCAGAATGGCATGCTGTGATTTAAATAATCCATCCTTGAAACTTGGACCTTTCCTTTTTGGTAATAGATTATTCTTAAATGAACCTTAATGAGAGTGCCGGTAGGTAGTTAACAGCAGCAAAGGCAATCTTTCTGAGTATATGTCAGAGCCATAAAACTAAGTAAAGTAAAATATAATGAGGTTTTTCATCTTATCTGCAAGGTGAAAATTACAGGAATAGAAATGAATGAATTTAAGCCCCTCGTGGACTGCTGTTTATTTTTTTGATAAATGCTACAGCTTGTGCCACATGCCAGTGGAGCAGTCGTTTGGTCTGGACATTTAGGCAGCTGTTGTATCTAACCCATAAGCCTGAGCTCAGATTTAGCTGTTGCTCCTAAACCCAGTTCCAGCGTTTAACAAGTGCCATGAATCCAGTTCCAGGAGCTGTTTACATTTGACTGTTTGCTGTCAAACTTCTGCTGTTTTTTGTCCCACTCGTGTCAGGCATGGCCATCACCTGCGCTTACCCACATTGATGCTGAAAAATGTCATCACAAGAGACAGAGTAAGAGAGAATAAGGACTTGCTGTATCTACATGGACTCGGGGATAGACAGTGATACGGTTTTTCCACATGCAGCAGGTGGAAGTGATGTGAGTGCTTTCCCCTGAGCAGCCATGGCCAGGGCAGGCGACTCCCAGCTGGAGGAGCCAACTTCCTCACTGCTGCCATGCAGGTGAGTGCAGAGTCCCGTCCTCTTCCCCTGCCAGAGCAGCAGATCCAGGTCTCCCACCCCCATGCTCAAATGGCCCAGGTTGTACCCTGATCCAGGCACCTGACAAACACCCTCAAACCTGCACTATCCAACCTAGATTTTTGGAAAGCTGAACTGCAGTGGCAGTAAACTTAGCCCTCTATAAGTAGCACAAAGCTCTGTGTGGAGCTTGGCTCAATTTTGGACTTGTTAAGGCTTTCTCAAAGGGTGTTCGGGGTTGAATTCTTCTTGGGATTTGGACTAATATGGGAGTGAAGACAAGATGCCTCCAACAGGGCAGTGACAAATGCAAAAAGAAACAGTGAAAAATGAGGAGACAAGGATCTTAAGGAAAAGTCATAATAAACATCACATACAGACTACCCACTTATGCCAGCTCAGCTTTCGGGGTGTTTTTCTAGCCTCTTTTAATATATAGCACAGGCTTCCCTTCAGTTAGGAAAACATTAAAAATATATTAATCATCCTTAAACAAAAAAACATGTGCTTGAATGACAGGGGAAAAGCGTGCAACATCAAAGTAGATGTTTCTGAATTTTGAATGCCCCTCTCCGTGTTCTTCTCCCAAAGTCATTCCTAAAATTTCCAAAGCATCTCCCTGATCCTTCAGCCTGGCACAGGTGCTGTGAGCCACTGTGCATGGCAAGGGGGCACCTGGGCTCTGACCAGCCTGTGGGGTTCAGGGTATTGGTGTGTACAGCTCCTAGCATGATGATGCCATCACTTCTCACCCTCTGTACTCTGTTACCTAAGTAACACAGATTTAGCAAGGAGTTCTTGTGAAGAGGACTCTGGTTTCTCTTGCAGGAAAAGAAATGGAGTAGCTGTGTGTTAGGAATGAAGAGGCAGTATGACCTTTAGCTCTCCTTTTATGTGGGGAGTTGTTTGTCATCCACTGCAACAGCATTCAGTGACGGAAGGGACAAGAATGCAGCGGGGTAATGGGAACAAATCTATTCGCGTGCAGCTTGTGGGTATCTAAACAAGCTGAATTTGAGCTGCAAATGTAGAGCAGTTGCTGTATGCACCAAAACTACTCTTGTTTGCCAGGCATCAAAAGGTCTTTTTTCATAGTGCAACACTAAAACAAATCAGGATTGGAAAACCAATGGTTTTAACACTGGATAAAAGGTGAGTGGTTCTTCCAACCAGCTAAGGCTTTGCACAGTGGCCTCTGTTATGTGTAACACCCTGATTTAGACAGACTAAAACATGCATTTTATTTGGCCTCTTTTCAGAAACCATGTGGGTATTTTAAACAGCTGCTTCATTTGTGCTCTTGAGCAGGAGATGCTGAACTAGGTCCTGATATACTGTCAGGGGAAAGAGAGGGGAAGAAGCAGCAAACAGGAAGAAAAAGAAAAGGGTTTCAGGATAGAAATTTGTATTAACTCTCACACACAACTCAAGAGTTCCCCTCATGTCAGAAGAATTACCTCAAATGTGAAATTACTGTACTCAATAGATACTGCGCTTGGGAAAAACAGGCATGCTCATGTCAGAGGAAAATGCTATTGAGTGCAAAAGAAACAGATTTTTTAGAATTTCTGCTGACTTTGGTTATTATTTTCTGGTTGATATAATGTTTGTCTGAGAGAGACTCGTTTGGAGGAAAGGCCTGCTGAGCTACTTTAACACGAACATTTGATATGACTAGAACAAGGCATTTGTGTGTGAAGTGAGCAGCAAGGTACTGTGAGTGGCAGGGAGAGTCACTTTAATAAGACAGAGCAAGTAAATGAGGCTATGGGGGTCACTTGTCACCATGCAGGTGCTTTTCACTAGCACATGAAGCACAGAACCCCCTAGAGAGTCTCTCTCATCCCCTCCCAAAGGTAAGACGCTGCACCATGGCAGCTCTGTGGCAACTTATGTGCAACTGTTAGAGAAGATGAGGTCAAAAACCTGCATTTTACCGTGGGAGCAGAGGTGGGGAGTGGATGGGGGGGTTAATTCCCTGGCCTTGAGCCCCCTTTGAGATAGTCTGGTTTCCAGGAACATTCCATTGGTGTGGAAAGGCCCTTGCACTGGGTAACAGCCTCCTGAAGAGTATATTGCTTTTCCGTGGTGCCCCTCTGGCAGGGATCAAAGCAATCAGCACCCAATCCTCCCCCAGTACTACAGATCCTCAGGCCACTGTGCAGAGAAAACATCCTCTTTCCCTGTTTCATTTTTCTCAGACATGCAGAACTATTCTTAGAATTCCTGTTTCTAGCCTTATTATCTGCTTTGTCTATCTTGTAGCACTTTATTTTCCTTGAGCAACATATTAAACATGCCAACATATCCAGCACAGCTAATTTGCAGACCAGCAAACTCATTTTCAGCACCTTCTAATCTCTTAGAAAAAGACTTCACTTTATTTTCAATAGCAGAGACAGTCTGTGAGGAGTCTAGTCTTTCATGTATCAGGTCCTGCTCAGCAGCACTACTTGTTTCTCATCTAATATACCAGTCTCCCACACAGGACTTGCAGGAGTGGATACAATTCCCTTTACTGTAGACTGCTGGACTTCTTGGGTGGTGTTGGAAGTTTGTTTTTAAACATGATGAAAACAGAAGCCCTGCTTAACTTTTTCTCAAGTGTTACCTCAGCAATCACAAGCAATTTCTGAAAAAGGCAGAGCCAGGCAGCAGTGACTGCATGTTCTGACTCTCCCTCCCCTGGGAGCTGATGGGGGAGGAAGAATTGAACCTTGGGCCTCTGTTTTAGAAAGGTTACAAAATTAACTAGATACAGTAATGAAGGCTGAGTCCTTCAGGGGCTGCTAAAATCTCTGGTGCAGGTGCAGCCCCCAGCTCTGGGTGTCCCTGTGCCACTTTAGGATTGGAAGTCAGGAGGGCAGGTGTCAGAGGGAATAGTGCTGCACACTTGTCTGTAAGTTGATCTTCTGATGATCCTTACTGTCCTCTCCTTGTCTACCACTGCCTGCTGTCAGACACCGAGTACAGAGCTGGATGAATCTGTGATCTGATTCAGTACTGATGCTGTCACATAAAAACTTGGGTCGTCTTGTCTTAAGGAGTTAAGCACGTTTCTGTTAAAAAAAAAATAATTGAGAAGCCACCTGGAGAGCACCAGGAACTTGAAACCTGCACTACAGGACACAGGGCAAGCAACTATGGGGGTAAAAGTTCCTGTAATGCATCCAGTACTATCTGCCACTCCTATCACCTTGTTCAGCCCCTGAAGAAGACAAAGATAAATGCTCTTTTCTCTCTATGCTAATTGGAGTGAGGAAGGAGATAGCTGGTAAAACCTACAGATAAGATTGACACAAATGCCAACAATTCCCAAGAAGATGTGTAACATAAAATGTAAAGCTTTTCCCAGAAGAGCAATTTCTAGCCACACTGCTAATTGTGCAAGACAAATGCATGAGAAGCACTTACAGTTTGCTCTCTAGAATAAACTTAAAAGTGAAGACCTCCTTTAATCACTGGGCATGGGCAGAGACATTGCTGTGATGTCAAATTTGTCCGTCACTGTTACAGCATGCTTTATTTTCTAATTGAAGGGTTATCGTTTGTTATGCAGTTTCCCTGTTCCCACATGGCACGTTTCTAATGAGCTCATTTTTCCTGAAGATAGGTATTGATAAATGCTGGGCAGGGAGCAGGCTGCCCTTTATAGTGAAGCTTCCTCACAGTAAAAGCTATAATGGTGAAACCTCTTTGAAGCAGTTGCATTGTAGAATCAAATGGGATCAATATGTTCTGTTTAGGCTGAAGACAGTTAGTCTTACACTGAGTGAAGCAGGGGTAAATTCCGACAGATATGTCCCAGGTCTTGTATAATGGGGGTTATGAGACCACTGAGCTATATAAGATACTATTCGGCAAGCTTGCTGGCAAGCCTGCTGCATAATCAGGTATCAGATGGCCAGTGGTGCGGAGTCCATCCTGGTAACTTCCTTGTTAACTGTGATATTGAATGCAGGAGTATGCACGAGAGCTTTGGAGAGCGCTACATAAACAGTCCTCTGCCCACCCTGCCTTTTCTGGGCCGTTCCTGTCAAAATCAGAGCCCGCCACAAGTGGCTTATTTTCCATGAGTGATGAGGCTTTGAAAGGAAGATATAAAAAGAGTTAATGGAAGCAGGGGGATGTTTCTGAGTCAGTTTGCCATGTAAATTTGGAGTGGGGCTTCCCGAACATAACTTCAGTATTTGAGTTAAGTGAATTAACAAGGAGCTATTGAGGCAATGAGCAATGAGCATGGGATATTTGGCTACCACATTGTGGTTTTGATCGTAAGCATGTTAGAAGCCCTGTACCAACTTCCTTTCTGTACTAAAAAATCCTAAAATACTCAATTTGGATTTTTTTAAAAAACTTGTTAGATATATTGTAACTGACTTTTTTCTTTTTAATTGATTTTACTCATCCTCTCAGCTCTCCTGTCTTATGACTGAATAATTTTAGCTGCTTTCCAAACGGTAAATGAAAACATCTTGGGAATGCAGTACAGGCACAGGCACAAACTTTAAAAGCAAGGAGTGATCAAAGACAGCATGGGCTAACCACTGAACAATTTCTAATTAGTTTTCAGCTATCTTTATAGAGAGCAAACTGAATGATAAAGAGTAATTATTCATGCAGAGGTCACATAATTTAGACAAATAACTTGTAAAACATAGTAATCAAGCTGCATTGCACACTTTTATTTAATTAGAATTTATATTTGGGATTGGGGGAGGATTCTTCTGGTTTAAAAAGGGAGAAAGATGTAAACTATAGGAATTAGTGAGGAAAAAATATAATAATTCATCTAGTTATCTAGATGAATCCAAGCCAAATGTGGCGTTCTTCCCTTGATGCATGATTGTGAAGCACTAGCTTTGCCACAATGAAGCCTGAATATCTTTCCCTGTCTAAAAGGAGGCATGCAAAATATTCGAGATGGTTTTGCCTTGCGTAGCATTATGTGAAGCAAGTGTTGCACAGTTAATTTGCTTTCAGAATATATTGCCAGAACCAAGAGAGCTCCAAGTTGGGTGCAGAATTTAACCATCTCTTTCCCCAGGATATTAACATATATTTATCCGGGTGGTACTTCACTTGGTTTTTTTTCTCTGGGGTTTTAAACATCTCTTGGTCCTTTCTGATATTTATAGCACTTCCTAATTAATATGCTATGCATACTTAGTTAATGTTCTGTGTGGTCCCTCTTAGAGATTATTAATAAAGGTGTTAAATAAAATTGGTTCTAGCATTTACCCAGCAATCACTCGCTCTTTGCCCTCATAAAGACATTTATGACAATACACTATATCCACTGCATTTTTTCTCACCTAAAATTCTGCTGCTGTATCAATCTTGATTTTTTTAATGGACTCTTCCACAAATTACAATCAAGACTCTGGTATTAAGACTTTTGTATATAGTTGCATTTTAAAAAATCTAATTGACTGCCATAATTTAGGTTTGTTAGCTTGTATAAAGCAGTATAATGATTTTTTTCCCCACTTACAGGTTTGTTTGCCAGTGACTATTGTGTGTCATCATGGCAAAGCTCTTCAGGTTCTGTTTCGACTGTTTCACTGCTTTCTAAATGTAGGTTCGTTGCACCGTAGCTCCATGCATCTTTCCCCTCCCTTTCAGTGCTTAATAACACCCTTGCTTTCTCCCCTCCTCCCAACCTGCAGCCTCATTGCCAGTTCTTGCTCTGCTTAATCTTTTGAAAATACTCAGTTATATACTGAAATCACTTTTCTGTTACAGTAAATATTAATTCTCAATACACTATGCTTGGAAAAGAATACTGCCATATTAAAAAAACCTACGTACTAATGTGAAATGCATCTGAGAGGAGTAATTAGTTCTAAATTTTAATTAAATCAGTTAATTTTGTCATTGAAAATGATCAGATCTGGTGTAGCATTCAATTATACATACAGAATTAATCTTCTCTTTATGATGTTCCTGAGATTATGTACTGCAAGGAAAAAGTTTATTTTTTTCATCAGTGCAATGTAACCTTTTGAAGACTCTTCATGAATGCAATGTGATGAAAAGTCACGGGAAAACAGAGTGGTGTTTGAGGATGCAAATGTGGTTTAGATGAACGGTGAAAATACTTGTAGCGTAGGCTGGGTTTTCACTATGTTAAGGGAACCGGGGACTTTACATAAACTCCAACCAGCACAGAATGTGGCTGCCAGGTTTCTTATGAAAAGGAGACGACAGGAGCACATTTAATTTATTTTGAAAATGTATTGGCTGCCAGTCAAATACCATACTGGTTTTGAAATTGCTCTCCTTGTTTGTAAGGTGTTACATAGTCCCAGCCTATCTCTTTGACAATCTTTGTCCTCACATTCCTGGTCAAACTCGGTGATGTACCCAGTTGCAAGCCCTCTAAAGATCGAAGACTTCCATTTCTTAAGCAGAATTTCTTATACAGAAGATATTAAGATTGTCCCTGATTCTTGCTGCAGTCCTGACTCGGAGCATTTTGCTGACCCAACTGAGCAGTCACTTTGATTTGAAGTGGGCACCCTGTTAAGTACCTTGTTGAATCAATCTCTCGGTATCACCTTGTCTTCCCTAGTTTTGCAATGCACAGGATAAGAGAAGAATCAGGCTTTTACTTGTTTAAAAGTTAAATAAAATGCAACTTTTTACAGTTTAGCTTTTCTGATGCATTGATTACACATTAAACAGAACAAAACCAAACCACCAGGGGAAAAAAAAAAAAGGGAAAAAACCAACAAACAACCCAAGCTGTTGAGGGTTAGTTTGCTGTGCCAGTCATTGTGCAATATTTTCATAACAGCTGGTAGAAACGCATTTTTTTGTCCATGTAAAAGACTTCATCTGATTTAAAATTTTTTTTCTTTCAATTACTAGTCAGGAAATCCTTACAGTTCATGACAGTTTTTTATTTGTTTAAAAATTAATGTCAGATATGCTTGTGAATTTGATTCCCCACCATGATTTTTTATCCTTTTGTTGTTTTCTGTTTGTGGGATTTTATTTTCCTTTGCTCTCCTTTTTTTTTGCCTTCACTTTCTATAAAGTTCTCCAATCATGATTTTACATGTCAAAAATGCCTCTTTCTGTCTTCCCACTCACACAAATTGAGAAAGATTCCAAACTTTTGATAAATTAGACTGGTAATTTTGTAACGCTCCCCAGTTTACCATGTTTCTTCAGCTTTAGAAAAACACTTTGGAGTGTGCAGCTCTTAGCATGACAGAGTGACTTTGCTGGGGCTGGGGGGAGGAGAAGAGAAAGGAAGGAAAGTGACAGATCTTTCTCAAGGACCTGCATCCATATATCAGCCTTTTCTTTCTTTTTCTTGAAGAAATTTTTCTCTAAAAAGGCAGGCTCACCTTGCTATCTCTACTAAAAAGGTGGTGGGTGGGACTGGAAACTGTCGATTTATTTTTACAACCAGTTTATGTTTATTTTCTCCAAGTCACTAAGGCATTTGATGTATTCTCTTTTTTTCACCCCCACAAGGATATCGTCTTTCCTACTGCTGTTTAATGTTTTTCAGTTTAATTAAGTTCATTCTATATTTTGAAAACCACGAATAGGTGTCTTTTCAAACTCAGATAAGATGGTAGCTTAGGATCAAATAAGTCACCACTAGTTCCACTCACTACCACCCACTACTGTGACCTGAAAGGGACTTGCAGCCTGTGCACCTGCCATGCCCTTGCTGCTGAGCAATGCCTCTGTTAACCCCTGATTTCCAGAATTTTCAACCTGTAGGATGATTTTTCTAATGAGATGGATTTAAAAACTCCAGAATTTAAATTAGGATGTGATTAGTGGCCAATCCATTTATCTCCAGGTATTATTCTGAAAGAGAATGAATTATTTAAAGTTGTGCCACTGATTAAGTACATGGGAAAATTAAAACACGGGCCCTCTGAATATTCTTGCCTTTTGCATGTAGAATGCAGTTCTACAAAAGTAAGAATAATGAATCCCTGCTTTCCTTTTTGCCTGACCACCAAAAATGCTTTCTCTCCCTTGGGAAACAGAACAAGATACTGAGCCAAGGGTGTGTTTTATTTCTCTCACTACTGCTGCTGCTCTTTTTTCTTAAACCAATGTGGTGTATACTCATAGTTTTTCATAAAGTACAAAATACGTATAAACATAGCTGTGCATAGTTCCAGTTTTGTGAAGCCAGGTTTCTTTCCAATAGCTTCTGTTCCCTTCTCTTCTGCTCTTTTTATTTTTAAATTTTTGTTGGACAGATTGTCCTTGCTTTATTATTCTTTCAACACTACATGGAAAAGCTTCTGTCCAACTCTATGTAAGATGTGTGCACGAGTTTCACACTCATAGGAAAGAGAGAATTAATGGTGCTGACTTTCCACAATGTCAATTCCTCTTATTTCATATCATCAGTATCCCTTCCATGTTATGCCTATTCCTTCACTGAGTAGCTGTAATTTTGTTAATTTACTAAGCTTGGTGATGTACTTAAATGAAGAAAGATAAGGCACCACATAATATTTCTATTTACTATGAGGGTGGTGAGGCATTGGCACAGGTTGCCCAAAGAGGTTGTGGAAGCCCCATCCCTGGAGGTGTTCAAGGCCATGTTGGATGGGGCTTTGGGCAACCTAGCCTAGTGAGGGTGTCCTTGGCCATGACAGGGGGTTAGAACTAGATGATCTTTGAGGTCCCTTCCAACCCAAAGCATTCTATGATTCTGTGATAAACTGGAATATTCAGAGTTCTTCTGGACAGAACAGGAGTGCTTTGGGGGGAAAAAACTCAATCAGAATCTTTTTTGTAGTTTTTGTTGTTCTGGATCAAAATTTGGAGTCATTTGCCTTTGGGTCTTTCAGGGAAAAATATATTAAATAAGCCTGACTTTGGCCAATATATATAGCTGTAAATCAAAGGAATGAACTAGAGTTTTTCATCAGCAAGTTTATCTTTTGTCAAGTGCTTACACTTCTTCTCTTATTTTTTTTCTTTGAATCCTGTATTGTCGTCTTCTCACCCTAACAGTTATATGCTTGGCAGTATCCCAAAGACAGCAGCAGCCTCTCCCATGATGGGATGCCAGGGTGGGAAACCAATAAAGAAAACCCAAACATGCAAAGAAAGTATTACTGTATTTGCTAAAGCATGCTTTTTGCAAGTGAGTAACCAGTATTTATAAATAGGAAAAAGAAAAGGCCTTGTGAAATACTGTCCAGATTTTGCTCCCTTTTTGGGTTGCTTAATACATAATAATGATCCTCTTCTGCACAACCCCCCTTTGCTGTTCAGATTCCGTTGTGATGAACTGCTCTTTTCTCAGAGAGAAAAGCTGTAGTACCAGATGGGAATGAATGGACACAAATGTTTAGAACTGAGGCAGTCCTGATCTTGATGGAACTTTATTAGCAACAAGTGGGTAGAACATGACATCACTTTATGCTGTAAACCAGTGTAACTATAGAAGCACCATTAGAGGGAGCTCTGCCACCTAGTCCAATAGTTTATTGGACTGACAGACTAAAGCAAGCTGCAGATTTGTGATGTAAAAGTGGAAAAAAATATGGGACTTGAACAAAGTTTTAAAAGTCAGCTTTGTCTCTAAGCACAGACATCGAGAGGGCTCTGAATGTATTTTTCTTGCTGAAAGAGCACATTATTTTTAGCCTATTTATTTCAGTCTGCTACATATAATAGCTGCTGTAAAAACTCTAAAACTGTGGCTTGGTCCTTTCCATCTTCCCTGTTCTCTCCTCCATCCATCTCCCTCAAAGTATTGAGGTATTTGCTTTAAAGTGAAGTTCGTTTATTATTTTAAACACGTGCTGTTTGTCCCATTTTTAATGCATAATGCCCATATATGTGAATATTAACTTTGCACGTAGGGACAATGGACCTTGGGATTTGAAGACATTTTATAATGTTATCTCTGCAGAATGCAGAACTGAAAGGAAATAAAAATGTATCTTAGAATTAGCTAGGACTGACAGATATCGTTGGTATGTAGAAATAGTCTAAAAGAAATGAGAGACTATCTGTACTCTCCTATTAATCATAGAATCATAGAATCGTAGGGGTTGGAAGGGATGTCGAAAGATCATCGGGTCCAACCCCCCTGCCAAAGCAGGCTCCCTAGGACATATCACTCAGATAGGCGTCCAGACTGGTCTTGAATATCTCCAGAGAAGGAGACTCCACCACCTCCCTGGGCAGCCTATTCCAGTGCTCTGTCACCCTCAAACCCTTACATAGTTTATTAATCAGCTAAATACTAATTATGGCATCCTTGAAAAATTATTCCAGCATTTTCTTACCGGCAGAAGAATTGACTTGAGTTCCCAGCTTTGCTCTACATAGTACTTAATGACCATTCTTGAAGAGGATTTTGATTTTTCAGTTTTCCTCCCGTCTCATCCAATGATCATTAAACCAAACTTTGCAGAAGGGAAGAGTTCAAAAATAACTTTAATTTCCATTTGTTTTACAAAAATAACCCAGTAGAGAAGAGGGACGTTGCTTGTGTCCCTACCAAAAATCTCTTATTACAGATAATGGCACATGCACACTGCAGCTCAGTATAAGGCAGGAATTCTTAGGAAAGCAGGCCCTGTTATCTCTCAGGGCGTTTGCTTATGAAGATACCAGAGATAGGATCATTATCAACATTTTACATTCTTGATTCTAGAAAGCAAATAAATTTCACCTGTCTAAAAATAAGAAGATACAAGAAATAAGTAAATGCAAGAGTGGAAAACTGGGCTCTGCTTCATATGTCCAGGTCCAAAGAGAAGAGTTCTGTGCAGAGCTGAAGCAGCGGTGCTGGGGCTCAGCTCGAGCACAAGGCTGTGCCCAGCACATATCACAACACAACACACTATTTATGTAGTGGCTAACCATTGCAGAGTGCTGGAGTGAGGGACAGTGCTCACTGCCTTCCTTGGTGACTCTGCTTAATACATAATAATGATCCTTCGGTGTCATACATCCCAAACCAGGTCATTTATTGGCTCTGAGCACTTGATATGAATAATTGAACCAATTTATAAAATGGAGCAGCCTCGATAAGCTGCCACAATTGTAATATTCCTTGAGTTCCTAAATAAATGCAAACTGGATGAAGAATATCAGCCATATTTGAGCAAACAGCCATCAGCACCAGTTTTCTTTTCCTCCTCTTGTGTGGCCTCTCTCCTTACACTCGTGGTAGCTTGTCAGCACTTTCTTTAAAGGTAACACAAAGCCCCCCGAATCTTTCAAACAATGAAAAATGAATTACCATAATGTATAGTAAATAAGAATTGCCTCTTAAATAAGTCAGTGGTGATGTTAAAGGGGTCTCAGAGCCTTTTGCATTTCCAGCACTGATGTGTGAGTTAGGACACAGTCTTCCCAGGAAAGGTGGCCAGGGCAGAGGGGAAGGGGGATTTCTTAATTATTTTATTTTTTAATAGTGGGGGAACATAGCAGTCAGAGGAATGAGTCACAAGGGCCAACTCAGGAGCTCAGGAATAGCAGAGAAATCTGTGAAATAAGTGCTAATAATAAACAGTGGTGTTTTAAGTTAATTAGTCTAGACAACCTGGTGGCAACACACTAATGCCTTGGCTCGCACTGAGGAGTGCCTAACCCAGGAATGTGTATTTCCACTGCTCTGAAGCCCTTCTCCACTGTTGTTTTTTTTATGGTTCCCCTCCCAGAAATCTGTGGGACTATCTCTGAAGCCAGATCCCATGCAGTGGTAAGATAGCCAAAGTTTGGCCCTTACGAGAAACTGAAATATTTCTTCCTGAAAGTCAAAGGAGATGTGAAATCTGACACTTCCTGGCAAATGCAGGCAATAGGGGGAAAATTGTTGGACAAGAAGTAGAAATTAGTTAATAACACTGTTATTTGCTTTGCCTGAATTTCCTCACCCTCCCCAGCTAACCTCTTTTTCGAAAGCAGCAGGAAGAGAAGCTGGGTAATTTGAGACTTCAGTCACTAATGGCAAATACAGCACAGTGTTAGTGGCAGCACTTTCCTGCGTTTATTGTGGAGGAGCACTGATTGCAGGCAATTGTATTGATCCATTCAGCACTCATTTCACTTCATTGGAAAATGAATTAATTCTGACAGGCTTTGGCAAGAACTCATTAGTCTGTAGCTTGTTGCTTAATAATCTGTCATCTCTCTTTTAACGGCATAGGACCAATTGCCAGCTAGCCTGGGGATGCAGGGAAAATGTGAACACTTCATTTTTCTCAGAAATTAGATTAATAAAAGACAGGGTTATGTGGGAGCAAATTATAAGAAATGCATACATGAACTAAGTTAAGTAAAGCACCTACCTGCAAAAATGAAAGAAAAATTCTCAAAAAGAAATATGGAAGGGGACTGGATTTTAACCATATCAGAAATGAATCATTTCACTGAGGCAAAAAGGGTGAGCCAATATTGGATGGCCTTGGAGCATCAGCTCCAAAAATTTGTAAAGTGAGGCTATTTCTGGTAGTTTTAATGGTATCGTTATCTGTGCTCTAGACAGTGTTTGAATGTTCTTAGCATGTTAATTATCAAGATTTTGTGACACTGATGAAAATTCCATAAAAAACCAGCCTGCACAGTAAAAGCCATATAAGCAGCACTCTGCTTTGCTAAATGATTGATTGGTTTCTTTTCCTCCCTCTATCTGCTTTCAGCTGCTGAGGTCAACCATTACTTTGAACAGTAAAAAGAATTTTCTCAGGCTGTGATAAATGCTTTGACCACAACATGATCTTTTTAATATTTTTTTGTTGTGTTTTCAGATGTGATTACATAATACTACATATGTTCTTGCAGCAAAGCTTTTGACGTTAAATTGAAGTGCTATCTTTAAAAAAAAAAGGAATACACTTTTGACACTTCTTTTGTTTTCTGTGCTAGACTGATACTAGATTGATAATCCTGCTTCTGCACCTATGCTATGTACTGTGCTAGATGTTGTGGCTTTTTGGTGTCTACTCAGTTTGTAAAGTATATAAGTCTCTGAAGGATCATAGACATCATTGCTTTGACTGGGTAAAAGTATAGGAAAGATGGCCAGAGATGGTATATGAAGAGGTCCTTCACAAATGTGGGAAACCCTGTGAAATGATTACTGTTGCTGTACCAGCTGGTTGGGTTTTTTTTCTGAGTTGGCTTGACTCATTGTCATGCTGTTGTCTAGTCCTTGTACTTGCAAAATCCACTTCCTTCAGGTTTTATGACATAAGACAGCTCAATGAATTCACCTGAGGATCCTAGTGACTACCCCACCTATGTGAAATGAAATGGTAGTTCTCTCTATTTTCTAAAACAGCAAAGCCAGATCTTCTGTCCCGGATGTAACACTGACCATGCCCCTGTGCCTCTGTCCCATTGCAGTAAGTGTATAGGGGTATAACCCAGCCTGCAAAGGCTTCTTGCCATCCCACCTCCCCCAGAAGAGTTTGGGCCTCCTGAAATTGCTGACCTCAGACAGATTATGGAGAAAAGAAGTAGTCATCCGTCATTGATGTTAGCGCCTATGTGCAGTATGGTGAAACTAGTGAGAGTTAGTATCTGAAGCAACATTTATCTGTGGCATTGCATGGATTCTCTATGCTAGAAAAGATTTGGCAGTTTGCTATTCTGGCAAACTTTCCTAGTGTAGCCACAGCTTATACTGGCAAGCTAGTGTTTTGTCTGTATATAGTTTATACCAGTTCCCTGAATGAAATGTGCTATACTGGCAGAGTCCTTCCCCCTCCCACCCACATACGACAGCATCTACTTTGGCATTCAGTACACAGCAGAAGTTTTGACTATAGATCCATTAGTAGAAGAAAAAAAATCATGCTCCTCAGTAAAAAGGGGGCCAAAAGGAGGTTGTGTAAGTATTGGGTAGAAAACTGTGTTTGCACTGTAACAACATGGGAAAATTGTAAGCTTGTGTGCTTGGTAAGGTGATTTACCAATGCCACTGGTGCCAGATTAGTACTCCAAGAACTGTACCTGTGCTGGTTTGCTACTACATTTTCCAGCTGGATAGCCTGGAGGCATTTCTTCTCCTATGGTGCATGCAATTGGTGGGTGAGAAACTACTGCCACTGATCAGTTTACTCTTACAAATAACCCTCTTTTTCCTCACCACCCTCCCCCGACTCCCCCACCCCGCTTTTCCTGAGGGGATGTGGAGTTTGAAATGCTGATGGCACAGAAGTCCCTGTCTCTGTTATTTCTTTTTATGGTTCTCTTTGAAGAGGAGAATTTCCTTGCCTGTGGCTGAGATAACAGCAAGATGCTAAGTGGTGGGATTTTTCACAGCACTTGACCATATGCAATAAAAGGTCAATTTGGACACACATCCCAGTGAACTTGGAAACATCAGAGTTTTGCTGGTTTAATGTGGAAATCAAAGTGTTTCAATAGCTCACCCAGAAGAGCTATTACCTTTTAATTGCCTTTTTGTTCATTTGCCCCCCACCTCTTAAAAGCACAGTGCCTTGCTACTTTTCTTTTAAGTTTAGAAAATTGTAAGTAAGAGGACTGGGACTGATTCTTTCCTGTCTCTAACAGGAGAATGAAGACACACAAGTGAGGGCTGTGGGGGTCAGGTCCAAAACCCTAAGTTTGCCATGAGATGGGCAGAAGAACATCTGAACCAAGGACATTTTGTGTGTTGGTCATTCATATGGAGTCTAACCAGGACTGGAGAAGGAATCATGAAAGACCCTCTGAGGGTTACTGAGCAAACCAGACTGGGGCTGGGAATTGGCTGAGCTGAAAATAGCTGGAAACTGGGAGAATGTTCCCAGTATTAGGAGTATTCAACACTTTTGCCTTTTTCAACACCTTTTCTGTGTGCCAGCCAGGAGACTGATGCAGCCTGACTATGGGTTAGATGTATCCCAGTATGGCTGTTACTATGTTCTCCTGTTTATGGGGTTAAATCAGCACAGAATTCAAATTTACAGAACCCAAATATATCCATCTTGTAATGTTCCTACCATTAAGCAGTAGTTTATTCTTTGCAGAAGTGCTCAGAAATTAAGGTTCCTATCCAGGTACCTCCTTGATAAAGAATGCTTGGCAGAGTTAAATTTTTCATGTTTTGGGTAATATATTTTTTAGGAGCTGGAGATAGCAGCACACAATAAATTTATCTTTTTTTTTTTTTTTTTTGGTTTTGGCTTGGCACTTAAAGCCAGCTGACTGAGGCTCATTAAAAGGAAATTTGGCATTGCTGCTACTTAGGAGACTGGCTAAAGCAAGGATTTGGAATATAAAAACCAAATCAGAAGAAATATTTCATCTTCATAAGGTAGTCCCTAGACGCAGTCCTGCAGCCTTTGCTCATGCAAAACAAATTTCTCATACAGTTTATTCACTTTAGGGGAAAAATGTCATGACTGGTCCATTTGCTTTCCAGGTTTACAAGCATTTATTTAGCAGTGAGGACACTGGTGCAGCCTTCCTCACTCGCCTCCTCGCTCTGTGATGTCTGCGCCAGTGGAAGGCACAAGAAATCTGTCAGGGTGGAGGTGCAGAGGGCAGGGCTTCTCGAGACACCATGGGGGGAAGCACAACCAGGCATCTCCCAAAATATGCCCAAGCCTGTCTGTCTGCACAAGCCCTTCAGCTCCAGCCTGTGTCCCAGTGCCAGGCTGGCTCTCAGCAGCTGAGCCATTTGTCAGATTCGCCCTCCAGTGTCTGTTGCTTCATTGGTTTATTTATATTTGTTTAAACCTTTGTCTCCTCTCTACGTCTTGCCTTCTCCCCTTCCCCTCCAACCCTTTTTTATCTGGTTTTATGTTTTTCCCCCAGTCTCAGACTGGGGACTGGGCTGTGTCCGAGAGTCTGTATAGAGCCAGGCATGGTGCTGGGCAGGAGGTGGAGGGGTCCCAGGGACCCTGGCCCACACCAGACAGGGCACCTGTTGCACCTTGGCTCTTGGCTTGCTGCTTTTGGACCTCAGAGAAGGGAATGGGGCCTGGCCCTTCCTGCTGCCAGGCTCAGTGTGACCAACAGCCCTGGGGATGACACAGCCTTTGGTGGGCACTGGTCCTGACCCACCTTCAGTGGCTGGGGAAGGGGCAGGACCCTTGAAACCCCTTTGAAACAGAGTTCAGGATATTTCCGGGGCGGCTGCTCAAAAATGGCTGTGATATTTCTGCGGGTTTGTGCTTGGTGGCCAGGGCAATGCTGCGCAGCTGGGGAGCCAAGAGTGAGGGCTGCAGCATAGGCCTGACCCCAGCTGAGCAGCCATGTCAGGGCCTTGTGGCTAGGGAGCGGTGCAGCTGTAGGGATTGTGTGGAAGCAAATCGAGTTTCCATTTTGTCAGCACAAATTGTATCACTCTTTCTGTGCCTCTAAAAATGCGGTTTGCCTTAGTTGGGAGGCTACCTTGCCCTCAGCAAGTAAATAAACGCCAACTAAAATAAAAAGGAAGCAGAAAACAATAATGAGGCCTGCCACACGCCAGCTTTAGCAGCCTCCTGAGGCTGGATGGGAAAGTGGAGCGCAAATGGCTGAACCCTGCCCCTGGCTGCTGGGCCATGGTGGGGACCGCTCCAGCCTGTGGCCATGCTGGCCCACTGGGAGGTGGCCCCAGCCAGCAAGGGCAGGCTGCCATCTCCAGAAAGGGAGCAAGGGCCCCATGGCCGTCACATGTACACAGGCAAGGATGCTGGACAGGCATCTGGAAGTAAAAGCTGCCAGGCTGCATCGCTAACGTGCGCTAACGTGCGCAGAACGCAGAGGCAGACTGCAGTTAGAATCAGTAAGATTCTAAGATTTTTTTTCTTAATAAAAAAATCAATAAGAAAACCCCACATGGCAGTCTCGTTTAGTTCTCCTCCAGCTTGCACTTTGCCTGTGTTGAAACATTTGAAAAATGAATGGTAGCTTTACTTCTTACCTACCATTTCAAGATGAATGTTTAAGGGTTTTTATCTTTTTCCTGTTAATTTGCAAATGAACAAATATATCACAAAAAGAAATATACCTTATTTTTGAGAGACAGGGGGTTTTATTAGCAGAAATTCCTCACAGCTTTTTTTTTTGTCTAATTAATATATTGCTGCTAAAATAAGCTATTTTTTTAAGCATACTGAACAGTCAAACACTTAAGTTCTGAGTAACCTAAAGGATATTCCACTATAAAGGGAAAGAGCTGGAAAACAACTTTAAAGGGACTTTTATGTGTGAAGAAGGAGCTACATTTTGCATAGCCACCCCAGCTTTACACTTGTTAGGAGAGGGAAAAAGAAAAGTAGCACATTACTTACCTCTGTTTGAAAAATGTAGTACATATGCTTTCCCATCAAGACGGTGGTAGCTTAAATACTTCATTTATTTTTGCTGTATACTCTTGTTCTTTCTGATGTTTCATGCCAAACTGCTGTGGTAAAAATAAGTCAAATATATTAAAGATGTATATTTTAATTAAAAAGTATTAGAAGAAACATATTAATGTTCCCTTTTTATTAACAGCAGATTGTTGGCCAACTAGGCAGCAAAGTTATTTATTTGGAAGACATATGTTAGTTATGCTGTGGAGTAATACTGCAAGTAGGACATTGCATGTGATAAGTGGTTCTGTTGGCAAACTACTTAGCTTCACTTCTGCATTATGGGACCGCTGTGCAAATCCTCTCTGGGTGCAGACTGGCATTGCCATGCCTACACTGGCAGATTAGGGCTGGTTTACCCCAGTCAGGTGTCTGGTCCGAAATCAAAGCAATCAATGTGTCCACATTTAATGCAAGCAGAAAGAAATCACTTTTGTGATTAACTCATTTAGGTCTGTTAGCTGTGGTCAGAAGGAAATAAGGTAATGATGCATTACGCATGCCTACTTTTTTCTAGGGTTGAAGTAAAAGCTTAATTCCATAAAATTTATTTTTCTTTTAACTTTTTAATAGCTTAACTGACTAAACCAGGAAAGAATGGTAATGAGTTTTGTCACAATAGTATCAGAGAGAATTACAATAAAAGAGGTGTTACCCATACAACCTAGGCTATTTTTATAATTTTCTTTCCTTCTTCTCGTCTTTATCAGTGTGTTTTATGTAAACCTGACACATTTATATATGTGAAACAGATGCAAAATGAAGCAGTTTTGTCTTCAGTTATGACCATGTTTTTTCAATCATGGACATGATTTATGGAAATGTTCTTTTCTGTAAAAAATTTCTTCTAAAATCCAAACCACATTAATTATAAATCTAACATTCAATTTCTTTTGATACTTTAGGGAATGTGGGGAAGTAAATTTTTTATGCAAATAAACAGTTTCTTTAAAATATCAGTATTCATTAAATGCTGAGATGAAACCAACACATGACTTCTCAGTAAAAGTACTAGAGAATTCAATTAGATGTTGAGAAAATTAGCTCTCTTTCTAGAAAAATATTATATGTCTCAGATTTCTATCTGCTACGGTATATTTGGCACTCCTGGGGCCAACCAAACTGTGAAAAGCTATTGATGTTGGCTCCTTGGCTGATCAGCCCATTCAGGGTTGAGCTCAGTTTACTGTGGAATAAACGCTAAACATTTCAGCATTCAGAAGAGTTGTACAGAGGTGTAGGAACTGACAGAGACAGAGCCGTGTCACCAGTAGAGACCAGGAGAATTTGTAAGGTCAGCAACTGGAGAGAATATTTTTCTCCTGGACTATATCATATCCACAGCACTGCCAACTATGATGACTTCATCACATCTTTTCCAAGGCTTAGGATTTTTCTTCACACCTCAGCCCTTGAAGCATGTGCAAATCTCAGGTTCCATTTTTTAAAATAGTGGGTTTCTAGTCCTTGTGATTACAAACAGAAGCTTAGAAATGTTAACCCTAGAGGCTGAATACCCTGAAAGCAAATAAAACAGTTACATGTTTTTAAAGTCTCACTTTAAAGCCAGTGTCATGATTTTGGGGGCCTCATTCATAATTTCTGGGCATGTAGATCAGGATATACTGACTACCAAGAAGGTAATTCAGTTTTATGGAGTTAATTCCTCCTGACAGAAGGTCTCTGTGGTGCACTGGTGGTCTGTGGTGAACTGCTACTTCTCTCCCTATTTCCACCTGCTATTTCTCATTAAAAGACAGCTAAAAATACTTGATGTGTTTTCACTCTATTAATTTTGCTTATAAGCAATTACAGCACATGAAGCATTATTCACCAGCATTGTGGGAGTTGAATTCACATGCTCATCTTCGCCTTACCCATTCAGTTTTCTGTGGCATATTCTCTCAACTTGTGTGTCATACAATGAAGTGTTTTAAAGTAAGTTATCTGTCTCAAGATCATTCCTAATGCCAGTATTGTGACATTAAAATTGTTCATTAAAATGCAAAAGGAAGTGACTTTTGCCCAGTCTTTTAAGAGCAGGCATTGGCAGGGGGTCTATTTGACCTGAGCTGGAAGGAAAGCTTGTGCTTGAATTAGCTTTTTATGAAAGTTATTTCCCTACCTAGATGGGCTCTGTTGGAGACTGAATCGCTGTTCTCATTACTGCCTGTGTGTAGCTGAAAGCTCTGATAGCCCCAGAAGTGGCGGGGAGTACAAGAGAGGTTTGGTTTCTGTGGAAGGAAGGAAGGAAGCCACAAGTTCTGGTATCTGTGTAAAACAAAAGCAGCATCACGGAGTCTACAATTGATCCCCCAATAAACCAATTCTGAAAGCCCCAGCTTCCCCTATCCCCCTCCTTACTGTCTTCCTTTGATAGGAGCAGGAGGTAGGAGCTTCCCAGGAGTGTAAAGATGTCTGGTCTGGGAAACATGAAAGAAGAAAGCCTGTATGTTTATTTTGCACGCCATAGATTTTTAGGGCCAGAGAGCTTTTTTTTTTCCTAATTAAAAGATAATATCTTGTTAAAAAGTATATGTTCTGAAGCTTCAAAGAGGGGGGAAAACCCCACAAATCCTCCTTTTGACCTATAAATACAGTTTGAAAAGCTACAACAATTCATCAAAGTTTACTGTGATAACTTGATTTTGGACTCAGTCTAGAATATTTGGGCACTTTGGGAATTGCAGGAATCTTGAATCTCTCTGCTAAACTGTGAGAGGAGAAGTATGAAAGCATGGGGCAATGCTGACAGGGTGGTATGCAGCATTCCTGTGCATCAGCAGTGTCAAAGTGTGGAGTTTATGACTGCTGTTTCTTTCTTCTCCATCAGTAAACACAATCTCTCCCTGAAGTTAAATCAAACCGCTGTAAAGCAACTCGTGAGTAGCCAGGGTAAAATTTCCACTGAATTAATCACATATATGGTCCAAAATATTTAAGATATAAACAAAGGAGGATAGACTAAGGCCAGCCAGGCATGTAAACACTTCCAAAGTGGTTGTTTTCCAGATAGTTCTTGAGCCACAACTGGCGAAAAACAGGGTGGCTGCACAAAGCTAGCTTTGAAGGAAATGGATTGTCATCAGTTTATACCAGCTGAGGATATGATCCCACGTATTTTGTGACTGTCTGTTTAAAATGTATCCAAATGTCCTTGGAAAATATTTTTCCATTGGAGAGAGGGGAAAAAAAAGGGGCAAAAGCATATCTATGAAAAAGTTGGGCAGCCATTAATAGACATTCTAATAAAAATAATCCTACCATTTTTTAAATCTACATCCAGCATCCTTATCTGGATTTCCAGTATATGTATGAGAACATGAATTTCCATGACAGTTTTAATTTTCTTCCTTGAAAGTGTAGTTAAAGTAAAAAGGACACGTAATAATGAATCAGATCAAAACCAGAACTGTTGAAGAAGTTAAAGGCACAGTGATTTGGGAGAGACTAAAATTAAAGACATTTCAGATGTGATTTAAAAGCTTTATTTTACACAGTAAAATAACTCTTCCACATAGTGGAAGAGTTGGGGCGGGGGGCAACACACACAGCAGGTCACAGAGCAAGAGGTAAAAAAGTGGATGACAAAGTTCAGTAGAGTAGGTCAACAGCAGAGTATTCTAAAGCCAAACTCAGGATACATGAACAAGTTATGAAATGGTGGGATGTGTCTCTCTATATGTGACATCCAGAGTGCATATCTTCTTTGGGGCATTTGATTGTACTGTCACGCTGCACCATTTCCTAGTGTTGTGTGAAACGAGCCCAGACTGAAGTCCCAATGTATTTCAAGCATCACATGCAGTCACCTGAGATATATTCAAATGTGATGCTTCAGATTAGAGGCTAGGAATGTCATTTATTGCTCTCCTACAGTACTTAGGGAAAGAAAGTGCATTTAAAGTGTTAGACTTTGAGGTTCTTCCTCGGGGCACATGTTAAATATGAACTGTATTCATATTTATAGCAATACTTGTAGCTAGAATCCATAGGTCCTATAAAGGTGTTGCTTGATGCAAGGGTTTAAAGTTTCAGATTAAAGTCAATAATGATATGAACTCTGGGTGAAGGGAATGTATTGACTGGTATAGAATTATGTTACATATAAGTGACTTCTTTGAAGTATTTGGACAATACTATATTAGAATGCATCATTTCCCAGTCGTATCATCACCCAGACCGGGCGAACCCGGTTCAGTTCACCCCTCTCCCCATCTTTACCAGTTTAACATGCTTTCCCCACAGCATTTCTACCCCCAGAGCAATGCAAGAGTCTCACCCGCTTTTCCCCCCAAATCCTCTGCCTTTCCTATGAGCTGGGACAGGTCCCTTTGACAACAAGATGTCATCGCCGGGCATTGTGGAAGGAGCAATTGGGGTAGGGCACCAGCTGTGACCCTGGCTGGCTGCCCACTCAGGCATGGACCACTGCAGTACCTGACCTTCTGAACACTGACTTCTCCACGTAAACAAGGGGAGCAGATCCTGCCTTTGGTATAAAATGAGAACTCTGCTTCCATTGGGTGGGAGTCCAGGCAGAGGCTGCAGAATCGTACCCACTGGACTGGTCCCATGACATTTTCTCCCCTCTGATATCTTCATTATCAGCCATACCTGTATTCTTCCAGTGATCCTACAGACCCATTAGGGACTGATTCTTGTGAAGCACAATTTGTAGTCAAAGCAAAGAATTGGCAACAGCATCTTTTGGATTAAATGCAATTTGAAAGGGTTAAACAGTTGCAAATGACAGTTTATCAATTGTTACTACAGCCTTGAAAGTTCAGCTGAGATGATAGGGCTGAACTGACTGGAAAAAAAATACATAAAAATTCATACTCTGCCCCAGGTAGCCTCATTCCCAGGTTTGGTTTTTTTTGAAAGGACATCTCTCATGCTGATAAACGTTGAAAAATTCCCAAACAAGTAATTTTTCACAGTGTTTCCCTGATCTAGTAAAACATTTAGCTGATGGAGAATACAATTGCTCCTATGAACTCTGTAACCTGCTGTTATGGGTGCTGGATACCAAAACTGAGTCCTTGCTTGGCCTTGATTCAGAGCCAGGACCTACAAGGCAGTCTTCTGCATGTCTGGCAAGCATCCTTAGCTACCAGACTATTTGTTATTTCTGGATCTGTCCCTGATTTTTATTTTGTAGCTGTCCTGCTTTGTATTAGCTAACTCTTCATTAGGCAGGGAGGGAAGCAACAAGAGTTGGACACTCCAACCCTTGGTTTTGTCACTCCCTTGGTACGTTAGCTAGAGAAACTCCGAAACACTGGCTTACGAAGTTCCAGATAGCAAAGCTGTAAGGCTCCAGCTGCCAACATCAGGAATTTGTCTTCTCTCTGTTAACTTCAATACAGTCTCCTGCAGACACAGGACTTAACAGCTTTGTGTAGTTTAGCCCCCAGCTGTTTCCTCTTGGCAAGGTGATGGTATTGCTCACTTCCTGCTGGCGGTTGTCCGTATTATATAAATATATATGTTACAGAGCAAGTCCTTAAATGCCACTATCGAAAGTTAGTCCAGATTGATTGTTCATTTCCTTGTGACTATGAGAGGGGGTGCGACTGATTTTTAGGCCAGTTGTGAAGCCTGTTCTGGGACCTGACTCTGAGTAGTTAGGCAATTATCTGGAGTTGTTTTTGCCAGCTTTGTACTTCAAAAGGTAGCACTTTGAAGTTTCATTAATTCTTGTTTCATAAGATCATGCCTCATTAGTGCATGCTTAATTAGTTCCTGCTCTGTGAGTTGATGCTTTGAACATTTAAAAGCTCATACTTCTTTTTGGTATGGCAACTAGCAAGTCTGTTTAATTGATTTTGTACATTTTATCAGTTCCCATGGCTTAACAGTTGTTGAAACATGCAATTTTTACTACGAATCCATGAAATTTTAAAATGTTCCTTGTAGTTAGTTCTCTATTAATGTCCTTTGGGCAAAACAAAGCCCTTCAGTGTGGTAAATACTGAGCATTTGAGTAAACATAATGTGCTTGAGGGAGCTGATGTGGTTTTCTGTGATGGTATTAAAGATATCTATGCCAAGTTGTACTTGCTTCCATAGGACTAGTCAGTTGTCTCTGGAGATAAGGATTGAAATATAGGAGTGGCTGCCTCTTGGGTGGGACGGCCTTTTGCTACGAAGTGCTGACCGTGCCAGTTGGAGTCCTTCCGTACGTCTGCTCAGCCAGGAGGGCTGCCTGGGAATAGCATGGTGTATACAGCCCTTGTCCTTAGTCTGAGTAGAGCAGAAGGCCCCGATCACAAATCACTCCCCTCATATTTATTTTTACAAAAGACACAGTCTAGCGTGCTCATGTAAGTACTGATAAAGAAGTTGAGGCTAGCGAGTTAGTCTTTAAATGACTGGTGTGCAGAGTAGTTATATATAGAATGATTAATTTTGTTTTAGAAGAGACAAGGGCTGTCCTTAAGTTTATGAGAGACCTCAACAGCAGGTGGGAGCCGACAGCAGGTGAAGATTCATATCTCCCTGCAGAGGCCGAGACCTGTCAGCAAAGCTTTCCAACCATTAGCGTTAAATGAGTATTCTATGCAAATAGTACTATTCTCTCCACCAAGGCTTAAGTCATATATCTGGCACACTACCTGCAGATGACAATGAATTGTTTATTTTATTTGATCATGTGCTACTCTCCCAAACTTAAATAAATTATTCATTCCTAAAGAATGTCAACAGCTAATGAGTGGTTGAACAGTTCATAGAAGCTCAATGATCTCTGGAAGGTTGGATCTGTTCTTTCTACAAACTGGTACATTTAACTGTACATATAAATGTACACAAATGAGGGCTATTTCTGCATCTTTCACTTTGGTAACCCTTTGAGCTGGCTGTGGTAAAGTATATACCAATTAGCATGGCAAATGATAAACTTGGTTGTATACACTGCAAAATTGTTTACTGTATTTTTCAAGGAAGAAAAGTCATTACATCCCAGACTTGGTCTATAGTTTGGATGGCAAGACTGCTTCAAGCTGTTGGCAAAAAATCTAGAGGATGATTACTTTCTTCATTTCTAAAATTTGAATAATGGAATGGATGAATTAGAATAAATCAGACAAAAACACTCAAGAAAGTACCTAGGTACTCTTATTTTTTATTTTCCCTTAGTCTCTTATATACTAATTGAGACTGTGAGTGCTATTTCACCAGATTGTTTCTAATTATATTTGTTTGGATAACAAATTATCTTTCTGTAGAAAATATTTCCTTTTATGTTCTAAAACATGGCTTTGAGGTTTTTTATGTTCTCGGTAAAAAGGTGAATTTGCCATGTCTGTAAAGTGATTAAAATCACCTAATAAGGAGATGAGAACATAGGTAATATTTTTTAATTCATGAAGCAATTGTCAGAAAATAGGAACAATCACAAGTTTTTCAGCAACTCTTCTAGAAAAGCTACATGGAAGTTGAGATTCTCCTTTTTTAAAGGCAGAGTGGTTATGTATTTCTATATTTTCAGCATCTTGCTGTAAAGCTACTAGAGCTAGAAGAGACCAAGAGAATTTATATTTCTCATTTATATTTCGTATTATATGATTTAACCAAGCAGTATCAAACTGTCCACACCTGTTTCACTAATGTATGCTCAAAAAGAACTCACGTGCCAACCAAAGTATGAAATGGGAGCCTTTCAGGAGAAGTTTTGTCCTTTTCTTTCTAAAGATACTGGGACTATGCAGAATTTATGTTGCCTGACTCCAAACCTGCAAAAGTCAAGAGGCAGTCAGTCCAGTGAGAATTTGACATGGAGATGTGTTTTTACATCACCACTGCCAAAGCCACAGATGATGGAATAATAAAATTATCTGTGTATTTCTGTATATGCTCCCCCTCTAGCCAAGGTCCAGGCCTGTGTAGTTCAATGTCATGGCAAATACAGTCCTGATGGTGCCCAGGGATGGTAAGGTAAGTTTGCTTATATTCACTGATGAGCATATGACTATGAGTTTTTCCCACTACATAAGTAAAAGCAGTGGTGCCACATTCCAGAAGTCAACTTTAATTCAAGGCAAAAAAAAAAAAGAGACCTCTATCTACTTGAAACACAATCTCTTAGTAATCACAAATAACATGTATCTAAGCATATAAAATAAACTAAGTAACCTTCTTCAATGTTCATAATGAAGACAGAAATTACCAAGTGACATTATTGCTACTTCATACGTGCCTTTAGCAGCCCTGTAAAGCTATTCTTTTGATCAATTATTTTGATTTAAATTGCCAGAACAACAAAAGAGCTTTCACATATTATAGACAATTTCTGTTTTTCCAGCTCAGTCATTGTTATTCTTTACATGTTCTGCCACGTACAAAATGCTTGGATGAAGCCTTTAGAGAACAAGAACAAAAAAAAAAAAACCAAAAGGAAAAGAATGCTAAAAAAATATGTTTCTCTAACAAAGCAGTTTACTGTCAGTTTATGCTCTTAAATATTCAGGAACTATTAAATACCATTTCAATGGTATTTTCCTCTCTTGGTATAGAATCATTTTCCCAGCATTTCTAGGATTTTTAAAGTCTGCCTTTTCTCTTAACCAGGATCTCTCAGAGACAAGATACTGTTGTCACCAAAGGTTCCCCCATAAGGAGGTTTCTGTAGCTCCAGTTGCTATACCAGTGACCCTTGGAAGGATAAATCAGTGATCAATGCATAAGTGAATTCAGTCAATCTTTTATGCAGTCCAGCAGGTGTACAGACAATTCTTATGAATTTAACACTGTACTACTGTGCACAGGGGTAATGAAATATTAAGGATCACTCATCCTTTTTAGAATGGGAAAGTCGATCAAAGGTTGCCAGTGGTCTGTACCAAAAAGGTTTGTGTCTACTACACCACTGCGTCTACACAAGCAATAGAGGGAAACCTGAACATAGTGTTACTGAGGTCAAACTAAAGATAGCCTTGCATTTCCTTGTGCCAATTGCAGAATTTGTATTGGTGAAATTGCTGTCACAGAGCCTGAGCTCACGTGTCTAGCTGCGTTTATGTGAGCAATCAAAATATTACAGGAGTGCTGGTTTAGCTGAGTTCTGCCTTCCTCCTACTGCTTGAGCACTGTGTTGCTAACATGAATAACGAATTTTGAGTGCTATTAGTGTTGAAGAAGGAGGAAGATCTAAATATTTAGAGGCTGCTTCAGACACTACTGCAGTTACAAATTAATTTAGAAAGAACAGATCGCCCAAAAAGAAATATGTGTCTCAACTGAGGTGTTAAGAGGATTAAAGATTAAAAAAGCACAAGATCAGAGGCTAGGCTAGAGCCAAACCAAACAAATCTATTCAGTCAGGTATAAGAAGAGGAGATCTGAAGAAATTAAAGGAATTAGAAGACAGTTATGATGAAGGTGACTCACAGAGGATATTCAAGATACAGAGGTCACAGACAAGAGCTTCTAAACCACAAACTAGAATTGTTAAATCAAAACCAGATGACATGCAGAAAAACAGGCTGTGATGGCCAGATGGAAAAATTCTATGAAGAAATTTCTGAGGATAAAAACCTCCCCTATTAAATAATGTTGTTTCAACAGGTGAAAGAGAACCATGACCTGAAAAGCCAAAAGAAAGTTTGCAGTCAAAAAGTCAAGAACAGAAAAGCTCTATGTAGTACGCAAGGTACTAATAGATTTTTCCAGGTTGAATGTCAGTACTTGGGATGATTTGTTCCAATTGAGAACATGAAGACTTTATAATACTCTTTCCATCACTAAATGAAAATAATGGGAAAATTTTTATAAAGAATATAAAACTTTCTGATATCCCATGGAATCAAAATTTACACTGGCAGCTATTAGAGAAGGTCATCACAAAGGTCAGTGCTCCTCAAAATGTGGATTTTTTTCCCCACAGGAAAAAAAAAAAAAAAAGAGAATAGCTTGATACAGCCTGTGTGAATTGGCCTTAGAGACAGTTTCTAACATTTCACATAAATTTTTATTTTCCCATCACTTCACACCCAGTGAGTTGTCTACCATCAGCTACAAGATGAAAACTGGCCTTTGATAACTTCCAGCATCACAAAAACAGTGCCTAAAAGCAGCATCAGAGGAAATTCTGCTCCTCACGTTGTTTACTGGAGTCTTCTGAATTCTGAGCCAGACATCCATGTTTCAGCAAACTTTGTTTTTTCATGCTTGTTGCTTTCTTCCTCATTTGCACTAAAAGTATCACTAATTGGCATGTCTCTAAAAGGACTTGGGCACTTTAAATTATAGGTTCCGAAAAAAATCCTGCAGCCTGTACCTCAGCTTGATTGACTTCTTATATGTGTACATTTGTAACTGTAAAAATCTCAAAACACCTAAATATCTGCTTCTGAACATGACCTAGCCTCACAGGTCCTGACAGTTGATGCACTATGCACGTATCTCTTCAAATCAGCCTCTGAGAAGATGTGAGCACTCCTAGAAAAGGGCCTCACAGAGAGCGTGACAAAATGCTGCTGCTGCAACCTCTGGGAAGGGAGGCAAGGAAATGAGAGAGGGCCTTCTACCATTTGCCCAGAATTCAGATAACTGAGTTTAACTTCCTTTAAAGTGTCAGAAAGCACAAGTCTGCTTCGCCCACACTGCAGATGAGCATTATGCTAGAGGCAGTGTGGGTTTTTGCCATTCCCTCCTTACTTAAAGATGCAGGCCAGTGACAGCTGGTCCAGCTGATGAGTCACACTGCAATGGGAGGAAGGTGGGGTTGGGGGGAGATCTTCAAGAGGCGGGTGGTCCAGGCACCAAAGGGCAGGAATCGCTACAGACATCCTAAGATAACTATCTGACTTGTGAGTCAGAACCCAAAGATACCAGGATTAACAAACTTAAAAGCAAAAGACTTAGCCAGACAAAGATTGTATATAATCCAGTGTATATATAAACTCCTCTCACACTGCCCAGCCAGTTAGCCAAAGTGCTTGGACGGGACCTCTTAGTGGGAAGTCACTATTTCTGATGGTTCTGGGAGATGAGTTAGTTAGAAAGCATGGTGTCTAGTTTCTTCTTCATGGAACTTCACTAGGCATTTTGAACACTTATTTTTAACTTAAGTAAAACAGATTTTCAGTGAAACACAAAGGCCTGTTTCCCCTCCACTGTACAGTTATACAGCAGAGTGTTACAGATGAAGGGTGCCCAGAAAGTAGTGGAGCTGATGCAAAGTATCTGTACAATAAAATACAATTTTGAAACATGTAAGCAGTCATTGTGTAATTCCAGGCCAAACCATGGTGTCTGCTGATAGCAGGTAGTGCAAGATCACAAGTAATAGCCAGCCTTTAAGAGCATGCTTTCAGGTGGTGGGTTTGGTTTTTTTTTTTCCTTCTTCTTTCTTAACACACCTGCTCAGAAATAGCCATAAATTAAATTTCTTGTTAATATGCAGCATATTAGATGATTTGGGCAAGTCTAATATGTAGTTTAAAAAGAGATCTGCTTTGTGAGCTGTGTGCTATTTTCTTCTTTGCCAGCTGGGGAAAGAAAAACCATCTTTTTATCAAAGTGAGAAATGAAACAGTAATGAAGGATGTAGTTGATAGTGGGCATTTTTTTCCCTCAAAGAAATATTTGGATTCATGCTCTCTCCTAGGATTATTTAAATTTTCAGCTGCCAGTAAGCACTACTTTGTTAATTAGAGCCATTTCACAGGTATTTGTGCCACTTCTTTCCCCATGGAGATATATCTGGGGGAATCATGAGAATTTTACTAATGATACCTCTGACAATTTGCTGCTTTACACAAAGCAGCACTGCTGGTCTATGCTAAGGAATACCACTACAATCACTGACCTTTTATCATTTTATCCTACAGCAAGAAAACATTGCATGTTATGAAAATCCTGAGAATCAGATTTTGGGGCTAGATCATATGCAAATTAGGTTTTTTCCTACTTCTTGGCATGAAACAAGAAAAAAATCCTAAAATCAGAATATCTGATTTGTAGCAACCCCAAGGTGTAACTAATATTAGCAGAATATCATAGTTCAAGCAGGGTGGGGAGAAAAGAAATTTATAGCTGAACCTCTTTAGGGGAAAAAGGATTTCAGATGTAATATACCACCCACAAGGAAGCCAGAAGCCATGTTTGCTATTGTTGAAAACCAACAAACAAAATAACCCAATACATATTCGCCCTTTTTGGCACTGCAGATCAGAGCCAAGGGATAACATCACATTGTTACACTCTGAGGGAGTGAAACCATGTTAGTAAGTGCTTTTATCTGAGTGCTGGTGACACCTGACAGATAGTCCCTGGAGCAGTGACAGGTCACAGGTTTGGGAAGACTTGGTGTAGCTGCTTTCCTATAAAACTGTGATCCTTTAATGACCTATAGGAAAATCAGTTTTGCTAATCTTTTTGTTGGTGGTAAGTCACACATCCACCCTCTTACCCAACTGGCCGTTTGGATTGCAGATATAACTCATAAATTTCAATGTGGGAGTAAAGCACTGCAAATCACAGGAGAAGCACAGAGAGGAGAGAGGGGGCAGGAAGCAGGTCAGTTTGTCACAGGAAGCCAAATGGGCAACATAACGGTAGGGAAAGAAGAACAGCTAGATAAGGAGAAACAGAGAGGAAAGAAAAAGAATAAGTGAAGAAAATGTTGATCCCGTTACTGATCATTTCTGTCCTTTGGAAGCATAAATGCAGGTTTCAGATAAAGTCATGGTTACATAGTGCATCCTGAAGCCTATCCGTAGTCCCAGGCCAGTTCTAAGAAACTGGATAAAAGCCGAATGATCTTGCAGTAGTACCTGTAGCAAAGGAAAGGATGAACAATGGTGTTTCTGTCAAATACATACAGAGTCTTCGTGCTGCATTAGACAGTGGTGCTATGGACGGCAGCTGTGGCCCTGCTCCTGTAGATGCAGACTGAGCAGCAATGGGGAGGGGAAGGAAAACCTTAAGGAATTGCTGTTGGGGTTATCTTTGAATGGTCCTTCACTACCCTTTGATGCACTCTCACATCCCATGTACAAGAGTCCTTGTCCCTGCTACGACGTAAGCTCTCAGGCATAACTTTGAAAACATGTCTCTTTTTGAACTTACTGGAGCTGTTTCCATGCTTCAGACTATGCTGGAAGGACTGGAGGCCTGATGGTGTGGCAAATAATAAAGGACCACTAAACGGTTGGGGAAGCCAGATTCCAGCTCTCGTCAGAGGGCACCACATTGCTGCTTCAAAGCAGAGCAGCATTTGCACTAATTCTGTCATTCCTCCAGCACAGCTCATGACTCCTGCCATCCCCCAAAATAACAATAACAATAATAATAACAATAATAATAATACCAATAATACCAATACTAATACTAATAATAATAATACAACACCCCCCAAAAAAAGCAAGGAGAAAATAATAGTAAAGATTGCCTCTAACTGTGTCTGGGAAATGCCAAGCAGCTTGCAGAGGCTACTGCTGCAAAAAAACTAGCAAATGACAGTGATGTGAAATTAATGAGGATCAGGACACTTGGCAGTGGAGGCTTCTGGGCTGCAGGAAGGAGCGGGGCTCTCAGGAGGTCCCGATAAGCATTAGCAGTTTTGGATGCTCAGCCAAAACTTTTGTTGTTTGCCTGTTAGTACTGAATCTCTTTTTTGTTCAGCCATTACTTTATACTGTGCGGTCTGGCTAGCAGTTGTACAACAGCATTTAAAATATACAACATGCTGTGAGACAGTATGCAGCTACCTTGTCAAAGATGCCAGCATTAAATTACAAAGAGGCTAGTATGCACCATATATAGGATATAGCCATTTTTTGCCTGTAAAAGTCCGGAGAGCCAATTTCTGTTATCACTGAGTCCAGGAAGCAGCAGCTGTCTTGGGTATAGCAAGGGAGGATGAGAGAAGTACAAGGGAAGGGAGGTAGATGGTCCTGTCTGGGTCCATAAGCTGTCTGGCCTAGGAAAATGAGAAAAAAGAGGCTGGTGATCTTTTTTTGGAATTACTAACATGGAAAGAAAAGCAGTTTTATAGTGTCTCCACAGAGCTTTTCACGTGAAAGCGCAAGGGTTGTTTCTGGGATGAATATAGCAGAGATGGTGGTTAGGGGGTTTGAATTTGAAGCTCTACCTGTAGGTGTGGAATTTGACTTTCTGTCTTTTTTTTGAATTTGATGAAATGGATTTCTTTTTGAAAATTATTTGCTTTGAGAGAAAATATATAGAGTAGGGCATTTGAACAACAATAACGTTGCTGTGACACATCATAATCCTTTGTGCTCTGCAATGGGTCCCTCTTTTCTTAGTAGATAACTCCGTATTAGTGAAAATAAGTTCCATATTCTTAAAGGAGGTGGAACTAAAGATGCAGCTACCCCAGAAGCTGTGTAAGAATTACAGAGGAAAGCTTAAAAAGATCTCATAAGAGAAAACAAAGACACTAGATTAGCTCTGAACCTGGGAGTTTCCCACACCACAAATCAAGTGTGTTGTCAGAAAAAGCACAGGTGTACACCACATGTACAGGTTACAACGTAGTCGTGATGACAGTTCTGTGCTCGTAATGTATATGTCCCAAAGAGTACTTATGCATCTGTTACACATTCAGGTAGGACAGAGAAATTTCTTTCTAAGTTACAATAATGTAAATGCAGCTTTGCTCTATTGGTATCAATGGAATTATTTGTATGTATATTTGTCCCAGAGGATTTTGCTTTTCCTTGTAATGATTGTTTTGTCGACACCAATATTTAAATACTTATGTATCTGCCCCACTTTAAAACATGGAGAAAGATTATGTTGAGATTTTGCTGTGGTCTGATAAGAGCAGTGAGGAATTCCTGCAGAAGCAGGTCTGATAGGTACTGTGGTAAGGATATAAATGGGCTGAAAAACCCTTTGAGGTTTCACAGCTTTCTAAATGATACAATGCAGCACAAATAGAGGAGATGAGTTAAAATAGATCAGGAGTTTGAAGAAGAAAACCAATATAAATCTGTTTATGTGACATTGCGAAAATAAAAAAAAGTTTTTGCATCAGAAACATGTAGAAACTTATTTTTCCCACCTGATACCTCAGTAGGTGTTTCAGTAAATTTTTTGTGTGGCACAGAAGTAGAGAGTAGCACACACTTTTGGTAATTGAAAAATCAGTGAGCTTTGCATTTGCATTTGTGCACAAAAAAAGCAATTTGGGATCTGTGGCCCAGCTTTAGCAGGGCCCACATAATGCTTGGAACATGTTCAAATTGTAAGGGCTGAAGCCTTTTTGGGATGGTGGGTATAGGGGTTTAAACCCTTCCAAAGGAAGCCTCTGATGTCTCTGTTTGTGAGATCCACCACCTTGGATCCTTAAAAGAAAGGGTGAAAATTTAAAGAAGGAGAAGAGATATTATGCCAACTCCCTAAGTGAATCGATTCGTTGTTTTTATTCATAGCGTGCACCAAGAAGACCTGAGTCAGCTTCAGGCCAGGGTACTAGGCACTATATTCCACACATAAGAAATAAGGGGATTGCTGTCATCAGACTCATACTGGCCAAAGAAAGGTCTGCCAAATTGCTCTGCCATAAGAATGCGTTTGTTGGCCAGGCTGGAAGTTAAAGAGAATTTGATTAAGAACCAAACACAGGTTTTGCATCAGCTCTGGTTAGTCCAGGCAACAATAAAAAAGAAAAAAAAAAGAAGAGAAAAAGAGAAAAAGAAAAAAAGCTAATGACCATTGTGCTTGAAGCATCTTTGGGAATTAATTAAAATACATGAAAG
Organism: Laterallus jamaicensis coturniculus; assembly: GCA_022605575.1. Lineage (NCBI taxonomy): Eukaryota > Metazoa > Chordata > Aves > Gruiformes > Rallidae > Laterallus > Laterallus jamaicensis. Next base: position 12,329,879 of record JAKCOX010000011.1, read on the forward strand.
GATTAGCAATGAGCTGTGTGAACTATGCTAAAAACCTGATCAATATTTCCATAAGTCATGCATCCCACTGAGTGAGAAGCTGGCAGTCACAATAGCATCACTTCTACATAACACTACTGCAACAGGAAAAGGAAAATATTTTCTACATCCTGAATCAGTTATTTAAGCCCTCTCTACCTCCTTGGGAGTATGACAGAATCGATCAGCCAAGCTGAACAACACTGGCATTGCAAACATTTATTCATACCATCTGGTACAGAGTCAAATCCAAGTAACAAAGGCTTTTATTTTCCCACTAAGGCTGAAGGTTACATAAATGTTACCCACATACTTGTGGCATCCCAACATGTTATTCTCACGTGCTGTAGAGAGATTGACAATTCCCAGACCAGAACAAGACAGACAGCCACGAAGATTCCTGCAGCACAATTGCTTACTAATACCACTAAATGTACATTTTAGACCCCTTGAAGAGCATTAAGTTCCCCTTGGTCCATATTGCACAGATAATATACATGGTCCAACATGACAGGTAACATCTCCAGTGGTTAAATGCAAGGGTAGTAGTGTTGGTGTTTTGGGGTTTTTTTTAAACTTATCTGGGATGACCACTTACTTCACTTACAGCTCTATTTCTTTCAGCTGCTCATAAACTAGCTTGGTGTCCTGAGCTTGTGAAAGTAAATATGTATTTGATGCTTCACCAGTGTATTGTCTGGGTCATTCACTGCTTTTTCCCCCAAATATTCAGATGCCCATGTGAAACTTGTTATCTTTCATCATAACTAAAAATATCCTCTCAATTAGTGTTTTGTAAGAGGTGGTAAAAACAAAAGAAGAATTAACCAATAGACAGTCCTTCAGAAAGTCTGATGTGGGGTAACCTGTATTTTTTTTCATAACTTTCATTTCAGAATCTGGTGCACCTTATTTACAGCCTTATGATTAAGACATCTATATGAAACAGCTTCAGGCACAAAGATAAACTGAGATCTGAAACTTAGTATGTTACTCACCTGCTGCTGGTCTCTCTACGAAATACTCTAATGGGCCAGTTCCTACAGCAACTCCCATTCCAGGGGAGGGGCCACATCCTGCAAGTGCAAAGCTGCCAAGGAAATTTTATATTTCAGCATGCAGAAAAATAGACCTGGTCAGAATTGTTCTTTTCCTGAAGGAAACATAAAAGGAAAATAAAAATAAATAAATAAAATAGGAGTGGAGAGAATTCACATATTTTTTAGGGAAGAGAAAACACAGATAGAATATACATATATAGAACTATTCCCCAGCTTTTAAGATAATTCAGTGATGTAACATTAAACCATGGACTATTTCTTTTTTTTTAAAAAAAAAAATTCCTAAAGTAATTCCTTATCCTGAGATGACCCAATGGTAGTAACAGAGAAAATGGGAAAATCAGGATGAGTTAGTAAAAATTTTTCAATAATCCTCTAAAGCTCTTCCTTTTAAAGCCGAGCTGTGGTCATGTGAGAGCCTTCAATGCAAACCTGTTTTTTTAAGAGGGTGTTATGGAAATTTCCGTTCTTCAAAATCAGGCTCAACTCTTGCTGCATTCAGATAAAGCAAGATCTGTCTCTTTTGGAAAAACTATTAATGTCTCAATTTCGTGACAGTGTTGAATGTTGTGGCGGGTTGACCCCGGCTGAATGCCAGCTGCCCCCAGAGCTGCTCTATCACCCCAGGTGCCTCCCAAAGCCACTCTATCACCCTCCTCCTCAGCTGGGCAGGGGAGAGAAAACATAACAAAGGGCTCCTGGGTTGAGATAAGGGCAGGGAGAGGTCACTCACCAATTACTGTCATGGACAAAACAGACTCAACTTGAGAAAATTAATTTATTACCAATCAAAACGGAGTTAAATAATAAGAAATAAAACCAAATCTTAAAACATCTCCCCCACCCCTGCCTTTGTCAGGCTCTGCTTCACTCCCGATATCCCTCCCTCCTCCACCCCCAGCAGCACAGGGGAATAGAGAATGGGGGTTGGGGTCAGTTCGTCACACATTGTCTCTGCCGCTCCTTCCTCTTCAGGGGAGGGCTCCTCACACTCATGCCCTGCTCCAACATGGGGTCCCTCCCTCAGGAGACAGTCCTCCACAAACTTCTCCAATGTTGAGTCTTTTCCATGGACTACAGCTCTTCACCAACTGCCCCAGTGTGGGTCCTTTCCACAGGGTGCAGACCTTCAGGACCAGACTCCTTCAGTTTGGGTCACCAACGGGATAACAAGTTCTGCCAGCAAACCTTCTGATGTGTGGGCTCCTCTCTCTCCATGGGTCCTGCCAGGAGCCTGCTCTAGTGTGAGCTTCCCACCAGGACACAGCCTCCTTTGGGTGCATCCCCCTGCTCTGGTGTGGGATCTGCAGGTGGAATCTCTGCTCTACCATCAACCTCCATGGGCTGCAGGGGGACAGCTTGCCTTACTGTGGCCTTCTCCAGGGGCTGCAGGGAAATCTTTGCTCCAGTGCCTGGATCATTTCCTTCTCCTCTTTCTACAATGACCTTAGTGTCTGCAGTTCTTTCTCACATCTTCTCACTCCTCTCTCTGGCTGAAATTGCTGTTGGTGTTTTTTTCCTGTTCTTAACTCTGTTATCCCAGAGGCATTACCACTGTTGCTGTTGGGATTGGACTTGGGCACCGGAGCTGGCTGGCGTTGGCTCCATCAGACATGGGGGGAAAACTTCTAGCAGCTTCTCACAGAAGCCACCCCTGTATCCCCCCCTGCTACCAAAACCTTGCCAACTAAACCCAACACAAACCTTATCTCTTAGAAAACAGCTTGGGAAGACCTGAAGCCTGATACTGGCAGAAGCTGCAAGGGCTCTTTGAGGAGTAAATCACTGTGCAACTACCCTGTTTATTTCTTTTCTTTGCTGGGTAAAACATTACGTTAGGCAAATGCCTTGCCCACAACCAGGAGCACATTTGATTTTGGATTTCATGATGGTTCACAGCTTTATGAAACAGGTAAAACCTTGGTGGCACCAGGCACTTTGTGCATGGTAAGGACAAATGAGACTTTAACTTTTCTCTTTTACTGGCTTTATCTCAATATAAAAACTTCTACTGTCTCTTCAACATTTTATTTAGTCAGCTAAATAATGCAGCTGCCAAAAGAGAAGCCCTAATTTATCCTTGTCTGACTGATTCCAGTCACCTAAGAAAAGAAGCTGTCAAATAGAAAGCCAAATCCTGTGGCACGTACACAACAGAAGAAAGCAGTGGGAATGTTCTCTGGGAGATCAAATAAGGACTCGAGTGTTTGATTTCTATAGCAAGAATAGCGCACAATTTCCAGATGTTTATAACTCTGAAGAAAAACTGGTTTTGAGACAAGGATCTCAGAAAAGCTCACACTGAGTGCTGAGCGCTGTGTGTGAGACGTGCAATACTGCATCTTTTTGATCCATATAATAGAGGACAAGCTATTCACTGAAGGCACCAGACATGACTGCTGTTAAGACACTCTGTGTCTTAACAGAATAGTTTCAGACCTCTACAAAATATATAAAAACCAAAAAATGACCCTCAAAGCCCCAGCCCTTTCTACCGCCCTTATGAGAGAGCTTGGTGAAAAAATTAGTATTCTTGACCCTAGTCCCAGCTTATTCTCCAGGACAGCATTGGGGTCCTACAACACATTTGGTAAAATAGTATATTTGGTTCATAATCTGGTACTGAATGGGCTGGGAAAAAAACCTTCCATTCTGATAATTATTTTCTTACGATGCTGTAAATAGATTGATTAAGGTTCAGGTATAAGACAGGGAAGACATCATTATTACTCTGAATGTTTATATTACCATAAATAGAGAAGGATGAAGAGTTTTGCAGGACCAAGATAAGAATGATAAAGAAAAAATGTTTCAAAACAAAAAATCAACCTCTTTTGTGTAAACAGAAATAATTTTGCCAGAACAGACAAAAGCAGGAAAGTAATAACTTAGCCTTTTGACTAGTATGGCTGACTATTTTTATGGGTTTTTTTAATGCTTATTTGCCATATAAATGAAAGGTAAAAATGTCAACTTTTTTTGGTATCGGAGTTGTAAACCGGAGACATCTCCCTCCCAAGGTGGAGAGTTCAGTGACAGCACTGCAGAACTAAACCAGAGGACCTTATTTTTGAGAGTATTTGACATTTATGTCTGGAGTTTGATAAGATCAGTTAATTATGAAGGAATCTTTTATCGTTTCTCAATCTCATTGACCCTAAATCATGCAGTTAGGCAAGAAAAGAGCAGTTCTCACAGTCTGAACTTAGAAAGAAAACTAGTAACCAGATAGAGATTACTATCGGAGAGAAGTACTTAGATTTAAGCTATATTTGTCTTTAAGTACCATGAAATGTAGCACATGCTTAAGTGTATCGATTATTAATCAGCTACCTGAAACAGGCTATCAAAATAGATATTAAGGGGTATATCCTTTCTTCTCCTAGCTATGTTCAGTCTATTATTACACCGATTAGAGGGAGACCAGCCTCACTGAAATACATGGAGGCCCATATCCTAGTTCTTTGCATTTGCAAGTGCCAGGGACTTCGAAGCTTGTATAGGACAGGACGTGGCTTGTTGAGTTTTTAATCTGATTTTAACACTTTCATTGACCAGACTCTACAGTTAATATTTTAAATTTTCTGCTCCTTCTCTCACGGTAAATGTACAGTTTAAAACAGGCATGTCCTTATTCAAAGCTTCCATAAGACAGAGACTCTTGTGTTAAACATTTATGTCTCACTGCTAGCTTTAAAAATTACTCATCTTTAATAAAGTTACCACAAACTGCACAATTTATTTTTGCACAACAGCAGTCTATCTTTTTTCCTCTTCCAGAAAATATACAAAAACAGGTGGCTAGATTTCCTGAGAAAAATCTATTTATAATGTTTACTTGTTTTAAGGTATACTTAGGAATTTCACATGCTCTTAAGAAAAACTTTTTATTCAGGCAAGTTTCATTAGTGCTTTTACTTTTTACCTGTATTTTTAAATATCCCCTAAATCTACATTTCAGAGATGCCCAGAGAGGTTTTGTAGTCGCCTTCAGACATTAAAAATCTGCCTGGATGTGTTCCTGTGTGATTTAATCTAGGTGAGCCTGCTCTGGCAGGGGGATTGGACTGGACGATCTCTCAAGGCCCCTTCCATCCCCTAACATTCTGTGATTGTGTGATTTATTTTATTTTATATCTGTGCTGTTTATATATTATTTTCAGATTAGGAAGAAAATCTTCAAATAATGGTTGAGAAATACAGCATTCAAGTAGTTTTGTTCAGTGGTTACAGTTAATACGGAATGACTAAATACATGGTTATGTGGGTAATTTTAATCTCATAATTATTGTAAACAACTGATACGGTAAACAGTGCAACATCTGAAAGGGCTCCAGTGGATATTGTAGAAAAATGCCATCCAGACATTTTTTGAAAGTGTGAAAAAGCAAAGTGAAATGCATTCCTAGTGTTTCTTGGGTTTGTTTCTGGTTTGGTTTTGGTTTGGGGGTTTTGGGTGTTTGTTGTTGGTTTGTTTTGTTGGGGTTTTTTTAATTTATTTTCATTTAAAGATTCTGGATTATAATTATGTTGCCATTTTTGGCAAATAGAACTTAATGAGCTTTTTTGGTTCAGCCACCCTGTAAATCCAGAAGATCTCTGCCCTCCCAATTTTACCTCCTTGCATACAACCAAAACCCACCCAAAATATTGACTGGAACAAACCCCTTTTCCATGACATCTGCCCAGCAGGGAGATGGCACTGCAGCCCTGTCAGCAGCTCCCAGGCAGCCTGGGATGACAGACGATGCTGAACAGCTTCTGCAGTGCCAACAGCTCCACTGATTTTGTTGGGATCTGAAGGCATTTAACGCCTTATGATCAGGCTCAGGTCACCCCAAATGTGGGGACTCCTGGGTTAGAACCCTGATCTCTGTTTCCTTCCTCATTGGTGTATTTTGGAATGCACCATGCTGCACTGCTATCAGGCGTTTTTCTGCATCGTACTACTCTTGCAAATAACTGTTGAAGATCTGGGAGTTTTTTCGGTTCCTCTTATTCTCATGATTCCTATTATTCTCATGAAGATTTCCTGATCTAAATCAGGAAATTCCAACACAGGCTTGCAGAACTGAGGAAGCTGTGGATGGGGTGGGAGAAGGGGAAAATGAAAAGCAAGAAAGGTAGATGAAAAATAATTTTCTTTTCTTTCTCTGGGAAGATGCCACAAATGCAGACTGCATTTTTACATAGCAAATTCAAAAGAGTGGTGTGTAACTCATGTTCAAAATAGTAATTGAAATGTATAGTGTTTATTACGTTCCCATATGTTTGTAATCGAGGTACAACTCCAGTGGATGGGAAGCAAAAAGCTGTAATTTGCTGCTTAGCATCAGAACTGTTGCACATTCATTTAAATAGCTTTATTTATCTTCTTCCCCATAAAGAACCTTCCATACTGTAAATTTATTGAATAGTTAATGGCCCAAAAGTATGGGGTTCATTACAAAATGAAGTATTTATTGCAGTGTTAATTAAATAAAAGCATTGTAATCTTTCCAAATTGAACAATTATGCTCATTTGAACATTTTAAACAGAAAATCTTTTATATACTAATTGAGTTGCATAATGAAAAGCATGTGTAATGGAAATTTTAATCAAAACAAATACTGAAATAATTTGAACACTTTTTACAATATAAAATGTCTACCTCAGTTTTTATTAGAAATATTATAACAGCCAGATTAGTTTCAGAACTCATGACCTTTGAGTGCGGTATATTATTTCTGAGCTGATAGGCCACCCTCACATACCAGTTGGCTAACCCCTTAAACATCAAAGTTACTGCTTGGCTACCAGCCTCAAACCATGACAGACTGGCTGCAAGCCCAAAACTTGACAGCCTGGCGCTAGGCCTGTAGCCTTAGCTGACAGCCTTTTCTGCAAGGGGCTGATGAATGATTTCTGGCAACTTGTGCTGCGCTCTGACTGACTGGGAGAATAGCATTCAATCAGGAAAATGTGCACAAAACCTCCGTAGGTCTGTAAGAGATGGCACTTTGCCGAATGCCCAGATCAACGGCGTGTTCACACCCAATTCTTTATTTATTTATTAAATTTCACTGAGCAACTCTAGAATATTTGCAACTGCAACTATATTTCAAGTAGCTCAGCCAACTAACTTCTAACTTTTATTTGGAATACAAGCCCATGTTGCTTCTTTGTGTTTCCCGTTCAGGGCTCCTGTAGGCATGGCTGCCTTTTGTTTTTTTATTTGCAGACAAAAGCTGAATAATGTGTATTCATTTGTGAGCCTGAATCAAATTCCTAAAAGATGAAACTGCATGCCACAGACTTGCAGCTGAATTTTCTGCTCTGAGGAAGGCAAATAACCCAGCCTCTTTTGTGGGGAGTCTTCTTGTTTGTGGACTGGCATTTCCTAACTTCTACTCCCATATGACAATTTTATATTAATACATCGAGGAGAAAAGGAAAGGAACCAGCTAGATCCTTTTCTTGTCTCGATATAATTGTGCTGTAAGAGGAGTGGTCCATTAGTTGACATCAAGATTTTGCTGGGATTATCAAGAGATTTAAGGATAAATCTCCAGAAAAACAGCCCATATAATTAAAAGGTATCAGCATTAAGCTGACAGTATATTGATGAAAATGCTTTGGAAGCAAATTCCTACTGACTTTATCCCTAAAGTGAACAATTATTTATAGGAATATGTAATAGTAATCCCTTACAATGACTGAACATAGACGTTTCTATAATAAAATGGGCCTAATTGAATACAAGTGGAAAAAAATGCAGTGTTAGAGAAAAAGCAAAGGAGATAAATTTTATATCTGAACTGCAACAACCACTATGGCCATGAAATACATGTATAGCAAGGGATTTTAATGGAGCTGAAACAATATCTAAAATGTAAAATCTGTGGACATGGTGAAAGCACCTGTGCTGGTGACAGTTTTTTGGTCTAGTGTGCACTGACATAGGTAACAGTCTCTGCAGGATAAAGCACGTTTTTCCATTACTTGTGTTGGTAATATGAAAGTCTACGTGCATTAGCAATTTTTTCCTGTTACACAATATGTCTTTGTAGCTGTTTGAGTGACAGGTTGCACGTTAACATGAATAGGCATTCATATGATACTAGTAAAGATGAGTGCTTGCCAACACATTATGACACTGATATTTCTAGATCGCTGCTAATGGGATATGACAAACCCTAGTGAAGAGTCAGCTTCAGCAGCCTTTTATATTCCAAAAACCATTTTCATTCCTTCTTCCAGAAAGTCTGAATGAATTAGTAGAGGAACCTCTTGCAGTGAAAACATGTTCTTATTTGTCTTATATTAGCATGGAATAGATGTCCTGCTGTTCAGAGCAGAGAGTCCATGCACACTGGAGGAAATCTAGCTGTAGGCTTCCTGAAATTATCCCATCATTATCTAGCAAGCTAGATGAGAAAAAAAAAGCTATGAATGTGAAACAAATGTGCAGTGTAATACATAAGCAGATCAGAAAGCCTATGGATATTTATGCATAGGGATGATAAAAGCAATGACCAATATTGAACCAATGTTGAAAATATTACCATGTTGGGTTGGGTTTTTTTCACCTAAGACACTAAGAAAAGATTTTTCAGAGGGAACCTTTTCATTCCCAGAGATTTGACAGTTTAAAATTCCAAGTGAACAAACCCAAAATTATTTCACTGAATATTTTAACAGAATACCCACAGTATACTTCCTAAATAAGATACCTAAATTTTGCTCCAGGAACCAAAAAGTTGACTGGTCTTTTGTTGCCTTTTAAAAGGTTTTTTTTGTTTGGTTTTTTTTTAGAGAGGAAACGGTTTGCAGTCTTACTGTAACCATCTGAGAGAAACACCAAGACAAGTGAATTCAAGTTACAAGGAGAAGCAGACAAAACATCAATATGTGCACCCACCAACATGCACATTTAACAGTTCAAGAGCTCACCGTTCAATCCAGGGTGCTGGGAGGAGGCAGTGACTTGTGTCCAGAACCAGCATGGTACAGGTGTCCTGCTTTCTCCAAGGTCCTGGGCAGGAAAACAGAATGTTGCACCTAGGTGGAAAATACCAGACAGATCAATACACTACCTATGTGCTTTCAGTAGTGCTCTTCATACAAAACAGAAAAAAATAAGTGGTTTTTTTTCCTGTGAGAATGAAAATATTCACTATTACACTGTTAATAACCACTCCAAGAAGGTGTGGAAGCTTCATTTCCATGGGCTGTCCATGAACTGTGGCAGCAGCTCCTGCACAGGGTTTGCTGCCTATTCCCCTTGTCCACACCCCATGAAGAAAGGATTCGTGCTTTGGGACTCACCAGCTTTATCCTCTGCCTAGACATTATGCCTGGCAGCAGAGTTTGCTGGAATGTTTTCTCCTGTTGCTCCATGGTTATTCACAAGCACAGCATCGTGAAGAGGTAGCCCAGGTATTCATTCCTACAGAGCTCTTAGGACGACGAGAAAGCCAGCAAGTACCTTATATGCTAAACTTAAATTGTGGCTGAGCCTGACCGAGAACTGACACTCTGTGGGGACTTTCCCCGGCTTAGTAACTCCTGGCTGTGAGCAGAACTACACTCAATTAGAGAAACAGCCACAGAAATCTCTCACCCAAAAGGTAAAGTCCTATAAAGTACAGGCAGGAGGAATAAGGGTTACAATATGTATCTCAAACATATTAGCAGGTGTTGAAGGAAACTGAAATTTACCTTCTTCCAGGGGTTATTTGAGGATTATGGAAGAGTAACACAAAAAAGGGCTGTTTCTCCTGTGATTGCCTCAAATTAATCATTTTAATCTTATTCTTACATGATGTCTCACATTACTTCAGATCAGGATGTAAATCTCGTAGTTGTTCCCACTAGCCAGTGTTTCCAGAGTACAAATTCCTGGGAGGTATGTTCTGAAACACCTCCTGGGGTGCTGCTGTCACTGTGAGCCCTGGCCCAGGCCCGGAGCTTATCCCCTCCCCTCAGAAACGCACACAGTGTGGATTTTGGGTCTGCAACCTTAGGTCTGCATAGCTTACTTGCTGCCATAGATGGAGGCATGGATATGCCTCTACAAAAAGGGTGGGAGCTGCAGCACCACAGTCCGCTCTGCCCTCAGAAGTTTCTAGGGAAAAGGTTTGGATGTGCACACACCCCGGGGATGAGCCTGTAGCCGGAGCCCCTTTGCTCCTGGGCAGGGAACAGAGCAGCAGGGGGGTTATAGCCCCTTTTGTACCTTTTATAGCACAAAGGTGTTCGGTTTCAATAAAATTTAGGCATCTCTCATAGCATTGTAAGAAAGCCCTTTTGCAAGCATTTCTATTTCCAACACAAATGCAAAACCAACAATGGAAAGTGGGAACTTTCTACTGGTGCCACTACAATTTGTAGATTTTACTATTTATTTGAATTAAATTGATTCAGTTCAGTAATTCCCAGTCTCAGTCAGGATTAAGATCTTTGCTGCTGAGCTATGTGCAGATTGAAAGGCCAGGTCATATCTCAGAGATCCCTTTCTCAAAGTGCATGAGAAGTGAGTTGAAGAGAAAGGAGGATGGTGGTCTTAGCAGAAGTTGAGTGCAGGCACCTGAGTAGTGGTTTGGCATATGGGTGGCAGGGTAAATATCCTGCTTTGTCAAAGCTGTCCAATGTGATTTTTTCATCAGTCACTTTGGTATGACTCATTAAAGACATTTAGTATTTAATTCTCATTGATACTAGTGAGAGACAGGTGCTCAGATACTCCTGAAAATCCCACAAGTCATGCATCTACATATTTAGGTAATCAGATACAGCTAAAAACTATTAAATCTCTGTTAAAAGGAGAAAATACATTAAATCTGAAGTTTAAAAAAACTAAAAGATAGTAAGATTTTTTTTGTTATTACAATAATGTGGGTCAGCTTTAAATAGCTAAAGTGGAGTGGAGGGACAGGGGTCCTGATGCTGGTGTGGTCAAAATAGGCCAAATTCTACAGTCATTACTTCAGGCAAAACTGTGAAAAATCAGCGTAAGGTTTGCCAGGGTAAAGATTTGGACTTTCAGTGGGTGACTGCTTAGTCTTTTATCATCTGTTAGATCAGCAAACGCTTCTCAGCATGCAGCATGCACACAGGATATAATTTAGACCACCTACAGAACAGCTTGCCTGATTCCTTACTGCAAGCCATTAAAAACTAGAATGTAAATATGATATTTGAGCCAATAGTGCCATCAACATAGAATGGATTGCTGCTTCAAAATTAGAGGCATGTCTTGCCTGACTGGATTTCACAACCACCGCTCGTCTGTGAATTGTCTTCTCGAGGCTCTGAAGTTAAAAAGACCCTGAGCTGGTAACATGCTGCTGATTTAAGGACTATAATTAGATCATAACATGTCCTGGTTTTGGTTTAGTTGCAAAAGCACAGACAGAGCAAAATTTTCTCACCTGGATGCTGCTATGGATTAAAAGTAACCCCACCAGCTTCAGCTCTTACATACTCTGAAAGGGTGCGAAGCTGGGTCCACCGTGCCCTACTAAAAAGGTTATTTTTAATTAGTTCAAGAACAGGGCACCACGAGCTAAAAGAACTTTAATTCTCTCAGGAGCCGTACGCATGCATGCTATCTCTTCAAAGCTAAATAACCAGAGTGACAGAAGTATAACAACAAACACTGCGGGAGCTGGAGGGAACTGAAGGGCCTGAGATCTGAAGGAACCCGTGCAGGAGGGCACAGGGGAAGGCGATAACATGCCCGGGAGCAGAAGCAATTAATGTCTCATATCAACTGTACCATGCTGCCAGCACTGCTTTGGCTGTTCTCATTCTTCAATGGATATTGTGTACATTATTCTTATGGTACTCTTGGTAATTTTAAGCACTCTAGAGTCACGGCCATTTATAACGTATGGAATTTCAGTGGTGTTTATATTTCCATGTGAAAACCACTGATATGATGACTTAGTCATTTATGTAACATTAGGGGATAGATGAAGATGGGGATTCTGGCCTCTTTCCATCCTAAAACATGTCTTATGTTTGTAACATTATACCACTTTTGCTTGGATGTATTTTCTCTGCATTGATGAATTTGTGATTAATGAGGTTTTATCATAAAAATTCTGTACACAACTATAAATTACATGCAATTATATGTGCAGAAACAAAGTCAAAAATATTTGGGTTGGAGTGCACAACTTTGATTTGGCCACATTTACTGGTTATACGCAACCGAATCTGGTAGTTTTTCTTACAAAAACAAAGTAATTAAATAACAGTAATGATACTTTTGCAAGCAGACTGAGTGACATAATGTGGCTTATTAATGAGAACAACAAAGAACGATGGGATTACATGTATCCCTGGTGCAACACAGTTGCTAAAAGTCAACATTACCACTGGGACTAATTTGGTCTAAAATGGATTGTTTCCCAGATGGCTTTGCTATGAGAAATCTTCTTATCGCTGAGAAAAAAAAAGGAACAGTGACCTCACATAACATTTGCTTTCTTTTTCATTTGCCTATTTCCACTGGTTTCACTGTAATTGTACAAGAGAAAATGGGAGCACAATTTGATCCCACCATGCAAATAGATAGAAAATTTATCAAACTGCTAGGGAGACAAAATACTTTGAATCTGCCAGTTTTCAAAGAGTTTGCAAACAACATAGTTATAACATATTAATCTCTAACTTAACTATTTTCAGAGGTTGCATTAAACTCATGAGCGCCTTAGACAGGAAGCTGTTATCTGAAGCATAATGAATTCCTAGAAGCCTCAGTTGTACCTGGAGGATGAAATGACTAGACTAAATTTTAAAAATCACCCTTCTTTTAGGTTTCAGTGACAGCAGATGGGTCCAGATGGCCTAGTGTTGTGCCCTTGTCATGGTCAGGAACCAAACTCTATGGGCAAAAATGCCCCTGTGCTTGGAGCATTACCTGATGCATGTTGTTAAAGTAGTTGTGAAATAGTCAGCGAACAGGCTGTTGTTAATGATTATTAGCAATGAGCTTGTTAAGTTCAACCTGTTTTGCCTGGAAAATTGTTGCTGTAATTAAGGACTAATCCTGCAATCATTGTCACTGAGTAAATAATTTAATTCAGTTCTGGACAGAAGAGCAATTCCAGTGGCTCAGAATTCATGCAAGTCATCTGTGTTGATAAATCTTCATGCATGTGTGATACAGGAAAAATTTAAAGGGGAAATCTATTTCAGCTTTAAATTTCTAAGAAGCAATTATAGGCAGCAGTGAATAAAAATAAATTTTAAATCACGAAGCCTAGGTTGATGGTTTCCCCTTAACAGTTTTTAAAATAAATTTATGTGTGGGAGGATTAATATAGACCAATAGCACTGCACCCTCCTGAAGGCTAGAAATTGAAAAAGAATCATACATCAATGTTATACTGAGATATAATACTTTATATCCTAAATTTGTGTGGAGTAACATGTTTTTCTTGGATAGAAGAATTTTGAGTCAGCTCTTAACCATGTTACAGTTTCTTCTGGCATCCAGACTTGGGAAGCTAACATTTATCTAGTTGGACTATTAGCACCTTACAGCCCAATCTGAGACTTTCTCTAGTCCCTCTACTAAATAAACTTAACAAAGAGCCTGGGAATCATAGTTTTCTCTTTACAGATGCCCTTTAACCTTCATGACTGTTCCTAGCTATGTATTTATTTAGATAAAACAAAGTACTTCAGTGAAACACTAGACTGCCTACATCTACAGTCAGTTCCTATGGGGGGGAAAAAAAAGAAAGCCTGTCGATATGCTTTAGTTTGCATTTGCCTCAGTGTAATCATCCTTTGTGATTTAGAAGCTGGGAATATGTTGATATTCATTGCACCACTGTTTCAAAGGAACATAATGTACACACAGCCAACTTTTGGTGCATGGATTGGGATAATGTTAATTTTAATCTAAAAGGAATTTGGTACCCACTGAATGGCGTGATTTACAATGTGTCTTAGCTATGGGTGCCAATAATAGTTGGGATGGTTTTAGAAAGACTAAGACTACAACTGGCTTGGCTGACTATTGAGCTGTGGTGCAGTTTTCTTCAGTGCAAAATGTAGTTTGAAAGTGTCTTATATAGGGTCTGGACACAGCAGGACTTTGAATGGACAGCCTGCTGTCCCCAATCCAGATGAAACGTTTGTTAAACTCCAGCAGTCCTTTCTAGCAGACCAGTCATTAGGTGATCTCACTTTAAGATTACTCAGGTGTACAAAATATTTGAAATAATCAGATTAAAAAAAAAAAATATCACATACAGATCGGTGTTCTTGTTGCTTTGACTTCAGCTTAACCTGGTTTGAGTTTCTGCTCAACCTGATCTATGGGAGATGTGCATGAGCTCTCTGCCAGGAGCCATGTGAGCACCTTCCTGAGGGGATCTGGGCGATGGCAGTGACCACCCAGTGCTCCTCCACGGCAGCCATTGACATTTCCTGTGTGGTGGGAAATGGCATCCTCAGGAGAGAAACAATTATCCTGGCCTGGGAAGGAAAGCAAGCAGCAGCATTTGAGTGCCTGTTTGCACTGCGCCAACACACCGTGGGTCCTCTCAATGAACATCTCTTTCCGGCACACTGCATGGCATCCAAGTGCCACTCAGTGCCATGGCTGTAGTTGAGACAGTATGTTTTGAATTCCACGATGTCTCTATTTTCTTTTTAAGGAAATCGAATCCTATAGATGTTTATTTCACTGCTGAAGGATGGCTTTCCAGACATGGTACCTTCCATTTTACAAAATCTATGTCTGTTTTATCTAAAACACCAGGAATCATAATAACTACCCCACTTCCCCTTTTTTTTTTTTTTACACATAAACTTGCTATCATTCCTTCTCATACATGAATGTTCTCCCACCTGTCCTCAATTTAATCCATGAATGTAAGCACATAAATCTTCATGACATTTTGGCAGAAAGTACCTATTTTCAGATGACTCCTTTAGGAAACTCTGAATCCAGGTGTTTGTTTTTTGCATAAAGTGTTGCAAAAGGGGAATTTTAATGTGATCATACAATCAAAAAACTGGTTACATTTGAAATTCTGCAAAAGGGTGGGCTAGCATGCGTGCAAACTTTGTGTATCTTTTCCACACCCTGAGTCCTATTCAGAGAGCTAGATTATAATTACTGCACCATCTGTAAAGGGAAGGAGTATGGGGTTTTACGAGCATGATTACACAAACTTTGTTATGTGTAACAAACAGGCAATGGATGTTTAAAACGCCTTTATCGCATTTGACAAAACAGGATGAAAATTGGAATGCTGACCTCAAAACATACTTTTGGGGTGGAGTGAAAAAAGAAGAAAAAAAAATAGTTGGCTATTTTTCTTTGGCCAGATGGTTTCTAAACAAAGATCAGAATCTATTTGAACCTCTGATCATAAGGTCCACACTAAACAGTTTTGACATAAGGACTGCATGATCAGAAATTCCTTTTTTACCTTTGGTTTCTATGGGGCCTATAAGATCCTTAGCTTTATCTAAAGTTGAATGCTGAATTAAAACTGAGGTGCTCACTGTTTGCTGTCTACCAGCTTTTAAATACTGTACAGGGAGCAGATTTCTCAGTAAGTGCGTGCTATTCTACAACTGCTGGGGAAAAAAACCTCCCTCTTTTAAAATTACTCTAATATGTCACCAAACTGAAAATGCCTCCCAAATAATTGATCATTAAAAAAAATATCCTGTGTACCTAAGTACACATGTATGGATACCATTATTAAAAAATACAAAGAAGTCCTTTGTTTCTAAGGTGATGAGGAGAGAATTGCATTTTGCAGTTCATAGTATTTTACTTTTCTCCCAAAGGTGAGATTAGCTGGTGGGGGGCTTTGGCTATTAATGGCACAAATCACTGACTGGGAGAAACTCAAAAAGGGGAGGAAAAGGCAACCAAAAAGTGAAAAGAAAAAAAGAAAAGAAGAACTTGTCAGGGAGTTAGTTGAATTTTCTTTCCCTGATATAAAACCTTAGCACAGCCCTCCCCCCCTTCCCTAAAATCCTATAGCTAAGTCGATCTACATCTCACACACACACCTTTTCCTCTTGCGAGAGGATGGAGGCACAGACCACACAGGACAGCGGTTACACTATATCTCTTAGCTCATGCTCCTGGCAGGCAGTCAGATGTGATGGAGATAAGGGCAGTACAAGGACTTAGGCAGAGGATAAGAGCATGCATTGTTCCAACCTTGATATTCCCCACTACAGACAGACTATTTTTTTTTCTTTAAATCCTGTAATCACTTATATTTTGCAGAAACAAAAAAACCTTTCTTTTTTTTTTTTTTGCTTCTAATGGGCTAATCCTTCAGAAAGGCTTTGCTCTGAATTCATACTTTTCTATAGGGCCACAATCTCTTTGCCAGTGAAAAGGTTATTTCAAAGGTCTTTTGACCAGGCCGGGCAGCCGGGAGCGCTTACCGAGGCGGCAGCACAATTGCCGGCACAGGAGGGGAGTGGCAGCTGCGATGCCCGCGTCTCAGCACCCGCTCCCTGCTGCCCTTGGAGCTTCTGGAGTTGACTACAACTCCGGGAGCCAAGATAAGACACTGATGTAAGGAAGATTGATGCATTGATTGTACTGCGTGAGACCGTGGTGTTTAGCTGCCGCCGCTACCTCCTTGCAGGGCTTTTAACACCAGTGATGATCTCTCAGGGTTTGCTAGCACAAAGGGGAGGGAGAGGCTGCGGTTGGGGAGCTTCAAATGAGATGCCTGAGGTACCTGCTTTCACCTTTATGGTCCATTCTTGGATAGCACCCTTAAAAGTGAGCAAAAACAGCACCTTGCAGACCATCTCCTCTGCGTACCTTTGCTGAGAGAGAAAACAGAAATTTGGATGGGCCTGTGGAGCTGGCTGTTGTTACTGCTGCTTTTTTGGCATCATCAGAACAATCCCTTTAAAATCCCAACTTCCCATGAACTTACCCATTCTGATCTGAATTTCGGGTGCAGGGATTCCCGCTGGCCACCCTAATCTCCTGCCTGGGCAAAGGATTCCTTTTATGCTGGTGGCACAAAGGACTTTGTGGCGAGCTTTACACAGCATGCGCAAGTGAACTGATCTTCTGTTCGCAAGCAGGAGGAGAGTTTTCCTTCTTTCTTTCTTTCTTTAAGCATTCAGTTCATAGTGGTTTGTTCCTTTTACTCACTCAAGCTATCCCAGGGTAGAGAGTGAGTTTCTTGCCAAAAATAGAAGCATATTCTACTCCTGGGGGGAAAATAGCTTTGCTGTTCAGAAACAGCACTTTACACTTGCTCTAGCCATCCAGAACAGTTTATAGAGAAACATTAGGCTGCTGATAAAACCACTTTATAAGGTGAAATTATGCTCCAGGTTCAATGGGACTTGTCCATGAACATCTGAGGGCAGAGATTGTTTCCTGAAGGTTCATGTTGAGCAGTTCTTCACTGCTGAATATTAGTATCAGCTACAGCAGCTTTTCCCAGTTAGAAAAAGTGGTAGTTGTTGCTATCTATGATAAAGATAAATGGAACAAGAAGCATCACAATTAATGTCAAAAAAGGAAGAAGAAAAAAAAGCCAAAAACTTGTGCTCTTCTGAATGAATGGTAGATATTTCTGATGTCCAAATAGGATTGTCTCTCCTAAGGGAGTTGATCTCTCATCTCCTTTGACACCAGAGACATGACATTTCCCAATCTCTCGTCACATCATCCCCTTTCCATGCAGTGGAGCAGAGTCAGCCTCGGGAGCAGCAGAAGCATGAGTGCATTGCACAGCTCCGCTGGGCTCACCACTGCCCACCCCCCCACCCCACCCCCCCGGTGGGTTCCCACTCTCAGACTCTCCATGCCAGCCTTTGACCCGTGGGCACTGGTGCAATGAGCTGTCCTGGACATGAACCCATTGGGGCTGTCACCACCGAGCCAGAGAGCTTTTGCTGGTAAAGGCTGTATGATGGGACTTACACAGGTCTCAGTGGCAAAATTTTCCTGACTGAGAAAACCTATGAGTAATACCTAAGGCTCGGGCCCAGTCTGAGCATTGTCTGGGTAAACATCCCATTGATTCCTTCTTTTCTTTCATTAGAAAGACTCCTTCATAATCAGTGCTAAAATGCTAAGTGTGGGGGGGAGAAAATACCTTGATTTTTTTCAAAGCTATTTAATTTTGCATCAATTATTAAAAATTTCAGAAGTTCTTAAAAGAAGAAGGGATGTATTTTGAACAAACATACTTGTGTTTTCCATAGCATTTAGCAACTCCAGGTTTTCTTACCCCTAAAAAGGACGAAAGCTAGTTTTTGCATTTTTAAGATCTCAGCACTGCATAATACTTACATTTTCAGCATTAAACTTCACAACTTCAATGCAGCTTCCATCTCTTAAAGTGCTTTAGTAACATAACAGTAGAATTAGCATGTGTGATGTAGAGAGCAAGTAATTACAGGAGCATAGTCAGTATTTCTCATACCAAGAGAAAATTAGCATGGTAATTAAATTTGTGTCTACTTTGTTTTGCAGCTGTATTTTTGCTAATCTAATCTAATAATCTCAAAAGTTTATAATTATTTGTCTTTTTAAAGTGCATCTGCTAGCTAGCATGGTGTTGCAAGAACAATTGATACTTGTTTTATTATAAACAGTGCCTGTGCAGTCATTCTGGAGTGCAGAGCAAACAGAATTGCCACCGAGGTCGCCCCATCATTCTCCTTGGTGGACTTCGGGTAGGCTTTGATTTTCTGGAGAAAAGGAGAAGAGGGCAAATTTCTGATGCTGTGGCAGCATTAATGCATGACTTTGGGCATCCTATTTACTTTTGCCTCTAGTTAGTCATACTTTATTTCCTACGTAGTGATGCATTTAAGTGTAATTTAAACTGAATAGTTTCCCCACTTCTGAGCTGGACAATGTAGGGTTTAGGCACTTCTAGTCACTGAGCTGGTGAGTTTATCTGCTTTTAAACCATTTTCTCCAAAATCAGTACTGTCTACAAGTTGACAGGTCTTCCAGCATGTTATTTAGCTGGGTGCTTGACCAAAGTCAAGCTTGACCAAGGGTATCTGTGGCCATGTCTTCTGGCTGCTCACTCCTTGCTCAGAGCTAACTCAGGTCCTGAATGAATGAGATAGCCTTGTCAGCCGGACTCCTAAGAGCTGGAATAAGCACTTGGTCTTGAGTATCTGCTGGATACTCAGTGCACTTCGGCCAGCTCTTTGTGTTAAGTCTACAGGAGTTTTCCAAGATGCTTATAGAATTAGCACAGTCAAAAACATCAGCAGAAAAAAGGATGTTTTACTTTTGTGTCTGCTGCAATTGTCTCCTCTTAACTAATCACAACTGGTTCCTGTCTTTAGTAATAATATTAACAGGTGCTAAGTGAGTGGCTTTATTTCAGAAGCATGAAATCTTTCTGCAGGTCTCTTGATTTTGCATAATTTGTTACAACAGTGACCAAATAGGACAGTATATTATCTGCTGAAGAATGAAGTAGTGTGTATTTAGTATTTGATGTTCTTACATTCTCATAGAAGGAATAGTTAGGAAAAACATATTGGGCCAGATTTTCCTTTACTCAAGCTGATGATCCAGTCAAATACATTTACTAAATCAGTAAACCTCAGAGGAGAGAGTGTTCTTAATTAAGCATACTAGTGAGAAAGGAGATGGGAGGATCTTAAAAAAATCCCTACCTCTGCATTTCAGTCCCAGATTCTCTCTGGATTAGAGCTGCTTAATCTAAAAAACTGAAACCAATGCAATAGTCCTAAAATAGTTATCTAAATCCTCCCTGTTTTCACTGACACACTTTATGTAACTACCGCTATTTATTTGCTCTCCTCTTTAATTTGGCTGTGTTTCATCTGAGCTCAGTGCAGGTGGCACTGTATTTATGACTGAAAGAGCACGTGAAGGGGCAGGTGGGGGTCCCTGGTGCTCCCGGCTGCCCTTCAAGTATCTGTGCCCTCATATGTTCACACAGGGACACTGTCCCAGCCAAGGTGAGGTCTGCTATTTCTGTTGCATTGGTGCAGAGAAAGGATAGATGAACTTCCACTGCTCTGCAATGAGTAGTTCTGTGTAAAATTGACCTCTAAAACTGAGGTGGATGAAGGTTTGGATAGTTTGCTTATTAAAAAAGCAAAAAAACCCCAAATGTATTTAGGTCAACAAAAGCTAGCCAGAAATTATTTTATGGAAAAAAAAACCCCTAAAAACTGAACACCTCAGTTGGAATGAACTACTTGCCTGGGCCTAAGGAAAGAGTTTTATCCAAGTTAATTCTTGCTGCTTTTGGGGTAGCTAAAAATTCAGTCCTAACATCTGTTCACTCCCACTGTTTTCCTGTTCTGCCAGCAAACTCTGCCCAGTTCTGCTTTACTAATTTTTGTCATTCTTCAGAGATGTAAAAGAACACAAACCAACCAACCAACCAACTAACAACCAACCAACCACCCACCCACCCACTCACCATCCAAATCCCAGGGTTAACTGTCTGGTTTGCCAGTCCTTCACCTCCAACACGCACTGAGACACATAGGTGTTACCACCTGGAGACCCCACCTGTAATCTGGACTGCTTGAACCAGTGACCGTTGGACAACAAATTTAGGCTTTCACGCATTATTTATAAATCTTATTACATTTTACTGGACCACAGCAGATGTGCACTCAGATTGCAGCTATGATGCAGCAAGTAGGGGTGTGTAGTCCTATCCCTGTGCCCAAAATGACCAATACAGATAGGAAAAGCAGCTGATGAGTATCACTGAGAAGCCAATTGCCAATGTCAGATATGTTGGTGGAAGCTGGAAATGACTCAGCTGACACCACTGAGGTAATTTCAGATTTATATGTACCAGAGGGGTGAAATTTGATCTCTTACTTCTTGATAACTTTAATACCATTTTAGAAAAATCTCATTTGTTTCTTTCTGCTTCTGCAACAGTCAGGCTTCACTGTAGGAGGGGAAAAGCTCTGAATTTCTGAGATGGAGTTTGGGAATTAAAACTCCAACAGCATGTCTTATGCACATTTGTGCTGTATAAATAAATATTCCAAAATGGTTTTTAGATTCTGCCTTGTCTGTTACTGAAACCAAAAGCATTTGTGCTTCCAAAATGATCCTCAGAGAGTTGCTTTGCATTCACAGAGATTTTCAGATTGGCAGGGAGCCACTGGACGACTCACTGAAAGTCATCAAAAGCTAGAAGTGATGTGAGGGTTAGACATGGAAGCACAATTTCACAGGTATTACAGAGCCAATTCAGATTTCGCTTGCAGAAGAGAATGAGGATAATAATGAAACCCACTTCCTTAGAAAACAAATATATTGTTCCAAAAAGATCCCTATTACTACTTCTATACTTGATAGAATTCTTCCAGGTGAAAACAATACTCAGAAGAAAAAAAAAGCCAAGCAAACAATTCTGCTTCCTGTTGAGTAAAGCCACGGTAAGGATAGTTTGAGTGCAAACACCTAGATATGTGATCTGGTTTTGCAAAGGTTAAGGCTGAAAGGATGAACTACAATTAACAAGTTTGGGGTTTTTTTTTAATTCTCCTATTTTTTTTTAATTGTTCAGTCTATTTGTTCAAAATTACTTGCTGTTTCTTCAAAATAGTGTTTTTCTTTTTGAACAGTACATGACCTATTCGCTGTAAGGGTGCCCTATTCAAACGTCAGAAGCCTCAGCATGGTTAGCTTTTGAAGTGATGTGGTGTTGGTTTTGGTCACTAATAGGGTGATTTATGTAATCCAATGAACTGCAAATTGCAAATATAACAATGGAGATTCTGATGACTCATCCCTGTTCGCCTGAAGTTCTCCACGTACAAGCGGTGATTGTAGCGTGCAGTACACTGGAAGGATAGATGCTTTTCTGCTGAGATGCTGTGGGGACTATTGAATGAGATGATGTCTTTGGTGAGAGCCATCAGGAAGTGTTTAACTACAGCAGTTGTAGAAGACATTTGTATAAGCTGCAGCTTTAAATTTAGCCCAGTTTGCTGCATCATGGCAGCTGTGTTTTGTCCTGCAAGGTCCAGAATTTCTTCAAGAGAAGAATCCAAGTTGCTTGGCACTTTTACAGCAGAAGGAGGTGCATGTTGGCTGTTTTGATTCAAGGAATCAAACTAAGGGAAATGCAATCAAAAGCCACATGTCAGGTCTGTGCCTACACCTTGTTGCTGCGGAGAAGGTGGGTGCTCCTGTCAGCTCCCATCCTAGGGGCAGGGGCAGGCAGAACATGGCCGCAGCAGCCCCACTCTGCTGGGAGCACCAGGCCTGGGGCAGGCACTCCTGTCCCTCTCCCTGGCTATAGGCAGCTCATGGAGCTAAGGAAACCTCTCACTTTATTGCCGTTTGGCAGCCAGCAACCAGGCAGCCAGCAGCTAGGTCCAAGCAACCCCATACAAGCTGCCTGCACCTGTCACCAGGAAACCATCCACTTGTCCCAGACTCCCCTCATTTACTACAACTGATGAAGCAGGTTTAGTACTAGTATAACTGGCTAGAGGATTTGGTGGTCTAAATAGGGGCAAATGCTTTTTAAAGACAAACCAATCGGCATCTCTGACTCATATTACATGTTACAGATCCCAAGGTATGTTCACACATGTGCCTAAAGGCTGTGGAGTGACAGGCATGCCGGATGCATGGCAGCTTTCCTGGCATTTGCTTGCAGTCCTCTGGTTTGGCTGTATGATGGGAGTTTCTGTTTCCGTATTGCACTAAACGTACTAGATTTACTTTGTCACCAAAATTTTGTGCTAGAAAAACTGTATGCTAAGCTGAATTTTGGCAGGGTGTGGGGAGAACACTGTACAGCCAATAATTAATTCTATAATTGCTTTAACCTGGACCAAAACTGAGACAAACCATTTTAAACTGTGTAAAGAAAATATGGCAAAATCTCCATGCAATGAGCTTAATGTGCAGCTGATGTTGAGCTGAAGATCTTGAGCTCAACTGTCCTGCCCAAATGAGTACTGTTGGCTTAGCTATGCCAGTTTTCTTATGAGATTCTTTAAATAACTGCATAAATAAAGTAGCTAACGTTTTTCTCAATGCCTTTGGGTATCCACCTTGGATTTTAATTTTCTGCCTCATAGAAAATGATGTTTGTATATTACAGTGGTGAAACATCATCAAAATATCTTTACATGATACATAAAAAGGAAACCATATAGCAGAACAGAGCAAACCGTCAGTAACCGCAATACCAACTATACAGCCTTTCATTGCAGTGCTACTTGCCAGTAACGATGCCTTGCACATATAATTGCTAGTTTCTAAATGTATTACTGGCTTTCAGAGGGAATTACTACAGAAATGATCTACAACAATTTTCCTGTATTTCATTTGTAGAAGTTCCATAAGCTTTTGCCCTTTCTTTTTGCTGTGAAATTGGAGGCAACTGCTGGTCTCCCAGTAGAAAAGATGAAGGGACTCATACTCTGCATCCGAATGCTGGTATCTGGAATGACACCTTCAACATGCTCATGGAAGTGCTGTTCCTGGACAAGTGCTATGCATGAAAAACATTTTTATATATGTATTTGTAAATATTATATATATATAAAATATCTACAAGTATTGATGTGTATGTATTTGCAGTCCCTCACCATTGCTCCCTGCAGCCAGGTGCACAAGGCTGCCACGTCAGTGGCTGCTGGCCTCTGTGGAAAGGGTAGAGGTTAAAGTGGAACTGTGATTGCATGAAGAGAGAGTGAAACATTTCTGCCTACAATGAGAAGGTGGTGTATTTGCTATGGCTGTCTGCCCTGTAAGTCAGTCTGTCCTTGGCAAAAAGTTTAGTAAACATCCATTACCTTTTAACTTAAAGTCTATTTACTGCACTTTGAATATGTAAGCTTATAAAACCAGGGGTTTGGTTCGGGTCTCTCTTGACCAATTAAATGCATATTATTTCTGTATTTACAGAAATTTAAAATACTGTAAACAGAGGGGCAGTTCCTTCTCCAACAGCATGAGTCTAAATGGTGAGTTTCAGTTTCGCGCTGCTCTTCCCCCACACCAACAGTGTACACGAGCACTGATTCCATCTTTACATGCTACAATTCATGTAGTACTGTTAATTCATTATCTGGTGGACTACTGAACAATAGACATTTAGTTCTTGTTCATTGCTACTTCAATCTTACACTATATTTCCCAGAAGCAAACCACTTCATTCTGAACTAGAGTTCTGGAATTTATTATTTTTTTCTTCTTGTTTCTGATGACTGCAACTACTTTGCATAAGCAGCCCCGTTTCTTTAGTTTGTGCCAGCTATAGAGAAAGGAAAATGGGGTGGGGATAAATCACAAATATGACAATGATAATAGCTGGCATGAATGTCCTTTTCCAATGTACTGCATTTGGCTCTTCAACTTTTTGCAAAGTGCAGATGCAATGCTTCATTGGAATAGGTCACAGGAAAACTGACTAGTAAAAGATGAGAGGCACCACGAAATGGATGTTTTAGTGGCACAATGACTACTGCTGCTGTTGGAACACAATGGTAGCAACCATTGGTATTACTAGGCTTTGTAGTGCTAAATCAGCAGATGAAGTCCCTGTGTCCTGAGAACTGCACACTAGAAGTTTTGGTCCTTACCTGGTATTCCTTTCCTACCCTTTCTATTTAAGGAGAACTGGAGCGCTGCCAGCAGGTCAAAGGAGGTGATCCTCACCCTCTACTCTGCCCTGGTCAGGCCCCACCTGGAGTATTGTGTGTAGTTCTGGGCTCCCTAGTACAAAAATGACAAGGATCTCCTGGAAAGATTCCAGAGGAGGGCTACGAGGATGATTAAAGGACTAGAGCATCTCCCCTACAAGGATAGGCTGAAAGAACTGGGGCTGTTCAGCCTTGAGAAAAGAAGTCTAAGAGGGGATCTTATTAATGTTTATAAATATCTCAAGTGTGGTACACAAGGGGAAATAGCCAACTTCTTCTCAATGGTCTGTGGAGACAGGACAAGGGGCAATGGCTCCAAGTTGGAGCATAGGAAGTTTTGCACCAACATGCGGAATAACTTTTTCACAGTAAGGCTGACAGAGCCCTGGGACAGGCTGCCCAGGGGAGCGTGGCGTCTCCTTCTCTGGAGAGATTCAAGACCCATCTGGACACTGACCTGTGCGATCTGTCCTAAGGAGCCTGCTTTCGCAGGGGGGTTGGACCCGATGATCTCTCGAGGTCCCTTCCAACCCCTACAATTCTGTGATTCTGTTACAAAAATGAATACAATAATTTTATTCTCTGCATGGGCTACCCATGTGAGGGCAAACATTCACTTTCATCACATGTGGCATCTTACCTGTGGAGAAGACTCAGCTGAACTCAGCACCCCTGGTGCCCCCAGAGATGAAGGTGGTGGTGGGGTGCCTGGGGGCTGACATGTACTTTCCCCACCCCCAGTGAGGGCTGCACTGCAAGGGCCTGGTACAGCTCCCCTGTGCCGCCTTGCTGTCACTACTGAACATCAACCACCTTCTCCAGAACACCTCTTTTTTTTACCCAATGATGGATAATAACAGAGTGAATAACATGGCCACTGACTGCAAACAAACTTAAAATTCAGTGTTGGAAATTTGTTACTGCACCTAATTTTGCTTTCACATTTCTGTAAGACACTGTATGACAAATACTTTTGTAGTGCTGATTTTTACCTGTTTTGTAGTGCTTCACACTTGGTCTTTTATTCAGATGTATGATTTGGCTCATTTAAAATAGTAAAAATGAAATCTTAATGAAGCAGAGAGGAGAGGACATGCTTATATTGAGATTCATGGTTTTTTGCATCAAGAAGAAAAATGTTGAGTTATAGTTTTGCACCAACTCAAATTCCAAGAGACTGCAGCTTCAGTTTTGACTCACCTCAGTGACACTGGCACAGAAGGCCGACTCCAGTTCACATCCTTGTGCCTCTCATGAAACTTCTGCATTCACCAGTTCAAAGAGAGGGAATGAAGTGAGGTTTGGATCCTGTGAGCATTTCTCCAGGGAGATTCCCATCACACCTATAGGAGAATTAAGCCAAACAATTCAGCTGTATGGTTAACATTTTAATTGATTCTTTTACTAAGGAAAGCAGTAGGCAGATGTCTATAAAACATGTCTAGGCTTAATCTGTTTGGCCACTGGATGTCACTGATGGCCTCAGAAATACAATAGTAGAATGTAAAAAAACCATGAACAGGTATTAAACACCACCCCCCACCTCCAGTACATCATCTGTATGTTTGAAGGGGAGATTAGCAGGGTCTTGTTAGTTTTGAAAGATGTCACCACTGGAGTTTTTAAATCCTTGGTGCAAATGTGTGCAAAACTTTCTCACTGTGGTAAAAGAAAAAATGGTTTTTTCACATAGTTTCAGAATAACATACCTACTGTTTCCATAGGCTGATGCAGAACCTTGTAACGATCACAGATAGCCTAACTGCTGATAGAACTGTATCGGAAACTTACCCAGGTCAAGGTCAAACACTGGGAAGAGTTTAAATATGTAAAACATTTTTAAACTTAATTCTTTTCTTCCCCCTTGAATAGCTCCCCTTTAACTTTGGATGGGAACTGTCAATCTTTCAAAAAGAAAGATCACATCTGAGTGATTTCTGAGCCAGTCTGAAGCAGGAGGTACCAAAGGTCTGGTTTTGTTGGCTCGGGAGTTGGCTCGGCCTGTTAGTAACTAAAATACATTTCTTGAAAGACCAAACATGATGATTGTTATTTCCCTACATTTGTTTGGGATAAAAGTTGAATGAGGTTGAATGAGTCTGTTGAGTTACTTCTGTTGGAGTGCCTCAGCAAAAAGAGGTGACCACTGCTAATGGTGACAGTGTGAAAAAGGTCTTCATTAAACATTTGAACAGACCCAGTGTTGTTTCTACAAGTTATTTCCAGCAAACGAAACAGCCATAGGCTGAGATGAGTTCCAAGCAATACTAAAATGACAAGGGGTCCTGAATGCATGCTGAAGAACTAGAAGGCTGCTGAAACCAAAAATGCAGGGGTTAATTTTCATACTAAACTCACATTTAGAAAAACATGAAACAGATGTTCATATCAAAATCTGGTATTTTTCTGTAAGAGCCAAACATGAAAAAGAAGTGAAGTTAAAGCATGCATGTTAATAGCTCCTTTCAAATAGTTTAGTCTTTTTCAAATGCATAGATGTTCAGAAATTCTCAGTCTAAGCAATTCTGGCTAACGTAAAAAAAGTCTCTGCTGGCTTAAGCTAACAGAGTTGCTGCTTTATCTCAACAGGAAAGAACTTTTCTCTTGGGGTCTTCTGTCTCACCATCAAATTCTTGAGCTAAATTAACTTATTAATCGATGTGTGCATATGTCTGTATACATAAGGATAACATGTGGCAAACAGGCAACCTGTACAGGGAAATACTGACCACGCTGAGGCAGCTCACAGAAAAAAGATGCAAAGTGTAGTTAGGATGGTCCTTTGCCAGGTCCCTGTATGATCAGACATGACACCATAAATGAGAAATGTAGCACAAATAATACAGAATCAATGATGTATTGTACTCAGCCTTTTCCCAACAATTTGCAGAATGAGTAGTTTCATGATGTGGCACCTGGGGGCAGCCCCTGGATCAATGCTGGCTCTGCAGCTGCCGTGCTTACTGTACCTCACCAGACTTTGGATGCAGCACCAGTGGCCGTACGTGTGAATCCTTGTCTGTATGTCCAGCTGTCTTCCAGATAGATGATGAAGAAAATCAGAGCTGCAGCTCCTATTATTTTTGTACAGCAGCTAGAGAATACTTAAAAGTAAAAAAACCCCGCATAATTAATTCGGGTAAAGTCAGCTTCACTGATACTCGGAGCTTAGTGGATGATCCTGCTTGTGCAAGCATAGTTGGGTGGGGTTTTTTTTGACAAAGTCCACTCAGAAATTCCCTAGCTTCATCTAATGGCACCTCACCACTTCTATGGGCTGCTGGTCTCTTTATCCAGAACATTTTTTTCAGCTGTGTTAACTGGCTCTTTCAGAGTTTGCGATCCCTCTGTTTGCTTCCCCCTACTTGGCCTGTTCTTTAGGTTTTCTTCCAGCTAGTCCATGCCACACAGATCCACTTCCATGGGGTGGTTCTCAGTTTTCTTTTTCTTTCCTAATAATAACTCATTATGGTCTAGCTTGACTGTAAACTGAGGTTCTCCTAAACACTTCCAGTATGGCTCCAGACCTCATTCTTTGGGAGTGCTAGTAAGTTTTTCAGTGTGTGCAGGGCTGTGTGTTCACTGCCATTTTAGCATCTGGCCCCCTAGTGCCATACAATACTTCTGCAAATGTTTTTGCTATCTTTCAGAACCTGGTATCAGTAGCAAATGTTTCCAACTCATTTTTTATTCCTTTTCAAATTTACTGTGGTTGCAAAGCGTATTTTCTCTACTCAGGGACTTTAACAGTCTCTGGCATTTTGTTTAAGATTTGCAGGAGGTTTGAATAATCTATTTTTTATGCTTTGGTAGTAAAGAGTCTGGCAGATTTAAGTTGGTCTCACTGGCATGATAATTATATGGTCCACAGTAGGGTCAGTGAACCATTTAGGATACCTTGTGTGAGAAGTAGGGATGCCACCTGGGGTATGCCTGTTTCTGTCACAAACCATTACAACTGCACCACTTCACTGTGACTGATGGGTGAAATGGGAGTGGGAAGGAGCACACCTCCCCATGGTTATGAAGTCATTGTGTTTTTAAGGAGATTGGGCTGAGTAACGTAACTCATGATGCTCCAAGAGCTATACATTAGCACAGCAAGTAATGAAGTGGCCAAGACTTGTGCATACAGAAGTTGGGAAAATTAAAGTAGTTGGGCAAGAGGGAAGAAGAAGGTATCAGGAACAGTCTTTGGAAGTATTAAGCTGACTTTGAGAGCTGCTTCCTTCATTTTATACTGCAAATTGATATTACAAATGCAGGATTAAAGCATATTTCACTTACTCTGCCATGGAACTTGAGACTAAAACAAACGGCTGAACTGGTAATTAAAAAGTGGGTTTCGACCTCCTCAAGAAAAGCAAACAAACAAACAAACAACCCCCCCAAACCAACAAACAAAAAACCCAGAAAAAAACCCCAAAGCAGTTGATCTCTCTCACACCAGCTAATACTTTTAAAAGACCTGTTAGACTTATGGCAAATCGCAATACTGTCCAAAGATTGCTCTGAAAGAGTAAAGTTGAGTGCCAGGAACCCCCCCAATTGTGCTGGAATAGTCCTCAGTTTTTCCAGACCACCTCTACATGCCCCTGTGTTTTTCTTCCATACACACATTGCTATTCCTAATCTCCTGAATCAAGTATCAAGCCAGTGCCTTAATCTAAATAAGACTGCTAATAAGAATAATAATAATCAGGTTATAGGTCCTGGTCTTGGACTTAGGCCAGGCTTCTACTACAAACTACAATATCAGTCAAAGAGTATTATCCCTTCTTGTGTCAGCAAAAGTCCCTGCTGTGGACTTAGTTATGACAAAACTGAGTATTCAGCAGGGTAGTTTATTTCACCCATATTACGCAGCAAAAGTCCAGTTTTGCCAGAATAAACATGTCTATGCCAAGTGCTAGGACAGTTCTCTAGAAATAGCCACACTGGGAAAGGACTCTGCTGTGGCCCAGGTTTAGGCATAGGGAGATTGGGAGATCCTGCCCTAGTGCAGATAAGACTACAAGGCATAAGGTCAGACAGTGAGAGACTGGGAAATGTCCCAATTCTTAACGTTACTGTCTCCTCGCCTTAGTAGCAATGAGGTATTGGCAACTTGAGACAAGCTGCCTCATGCAGAGGAGCTACAGGCCAAGGGAAGCTAACTATTTCTGTCTTGTTTAATTTGACCACTTAAACAGTTAATCCCTTTGCAATGTCATTTTTTGGCATAGGTACCACATCTGTCTATTTCTGAAAAGATCTTTTTACTAATGCAGCTTTCTAATATACGAAACAGTTTGCATCAGATTACAGTGCCTTAGCAGTATCAGACCACTATCTGTAGGCACGCATATAGGCAGACACACGGACATGTGCGTCTACACATACACATTACCTCTGAACACCTCTGCTCTCTCCGATCTCCTAGCTCCTCTCCATGACACACTGTTTTCCCTTTTTGCTCCCCATCAGAAAAGAAGCAGAACACGCCCCGAGCAAGTTATATTCCTGTGTGCTGAGGTTTTATGTACAAAACCCAGGGCATAACAGATTATCTTTGATATTTTTTATTTGCTCAGCGTTTTTAATCTTCTGTTTCACTCGTGGTGTTGCTGCCTTATTCAAGCATGTTTTACCTAGGCTCCACTTTGCTTTAAACCCACACGTACTTGCAAATACTGGATATACAACAAAAGGCCGCAAAGATGATTAAGGGACTGGAGTCCCTCTCATGAGGAAAGGCTGAGGGAACTGGGACAGTTTAACCTAGAGAAGATAAAACTCATGAGAGAGAGCCTGTAAAGAAGTTGTTTCTTTTAAGTGGTGCCTTGTGACAGGACAAGGGGCAATGGGCCAGGAAAAGGGGCAGTGGCCACAACCAGAAACACAGGATGGTTCAACTGAACATTAAGAAACATTTCTTACTGTGAGGGTGGAAAAGCACTAGCACAGGTTAACCAGAGAGGCTGTACAGTCTCCATCCTTGGAGGATTTCAGAAGCTGTCTGGACATGCTCTGGGACAACTGGGTCTAGGTTGCCCTGCTTGAGCAGGGGAATTGGACCAGATGACCTCCATACAACCCTTCCAACCTCAGCCACTATGTGATTCTGTGAAACAGGATAGTAGATTAGTACTTGTATTAGGTTCAGAAGGACATCGGTCCAGGTAATAAGTTTTTCTTCTTTGTAAGAAGCTTGTGACAGCTGCAGGGCACACAGAAATAATTCAAACTTCTGCTGTAACAGCCACTAGAGTAGACTGCATATAAAAAAATTACTTTCATAATTAATATCAGCATGCATCGTACTGATGCTAAAAAAGCAGCATCTGTAACACGAAAAATAGACAAGAACAGCAGTGGATTTCTCTTCCATTTATCCCTGCATGAAGGTGATGAAATATCAGCTGGTTTTGCACATGTGAAAAAATCTTGCACAGAGGACTTGTGTCTAGAAACATGCACACAATGTTTTTACAGCAAAAATGATGTTGGTTTGCAACACTTAGGTATTTAGTATTTTTGCTAGAGCTGTGAGAGTTTAAAAAAAATAAAAACAGATGAGAAGACATGTACGTGTGTATCTTTTTCTCCCTTCTCTTCTAAAGAATTGAACTTAATTCTAATCCATTCAGAAATAAGAACAGAAAAACAAGAGGGAAAGGGAGAATGTAAACAAAGAGGGGAATGAAAACTGAGCACAATTTAAAAAGGAAAATCAATTTTCACCTGCACCTTGGAGTTACTGTGGAAAGACATCTTTCCAACAAACTGTTTGGTTTTTTTGGTTTGAGGGTTTTTTTAAGTACATACAAGTAATGGTCCATGGGAAGCTTATAGAGTTCCAGAGTAGCTAGAGTCGGCTGAAAAGATGTTTAATTTGGAGCTTGCCAGATACCCTTCTGGCAACTTAATATTAAGGTTTTTATGTACTGTGGGGTGTATATTGTTCCCTGGGTCAAATTTGGGTGCATTCTTTTGGTGGAATGCTTTCTGTGGCAGCTGAGACACATTATTCTCTGGCTATGTCTTGTGAAAGTAAAAGAAGTGGGCAAGAAAGATGTTTTGAGATAAAAATTGAATGGAGATATTGAGTTTAGACAGTGAATACAGAAACATGCTTTCAAGGGTTGGAGAAGACTACTTCTTAAAACAACAACAAATCTTCAAGGTAGAAAAAAGAAAATTGTTATTAAACAGTTATTTTAACAGAAAACTGTTACTCATCTGACACTAGTCAATTTATTTTTTTTAAAAAAAGTATGTAGAGATTTCATGTCCCCAACTCCAATGCCACAATTTTAAAGTTTTTCTATGTATCTGTAAACATATAAAAATATAGAATAAAGGTATATTTGATAGGTCATTCACTAGTCTATGTTTATTCATTGTTTGGGGTATAGCAATTAAAAGAGAAATTCATTACAGATTGACTTGAGTTATTCTATTCTGGGCTTGTTAATACATAAGCTGTATATTCTGATTCCAATGACTTAATGGTTTCTATTAAACACTGAATAAAACCCCTTCAGGGAAGCCAGCTAGAAATGCATGACTTATTCCGTGTGAGGTATCTGCAGATGATTGATTTTAAAAAAAACTTAGCAGTTTTGGGCTGAGGAAGAATTTCAAAATAGTTTGATCTTTGAACATACAGTGACCAAACTGTTGGATTGCTTTAGATGTCAGTTAAAATGTTTGTATGTGAAACTAACTTTGTCTTTATTACACATTTGTTTCATAAATTAGAAAAAAGATCTAAGGTAAACGTCCAGCTCATCTGGTTTGTAACAGAAACCATGACTATGGTGGATAGGGTACAGAGATGAGCTCATTCAAGAATTCTTCTGAAACAGTAATTTATCATCTAAGTAATTTTAAAGGTTCCTCATGTCATTGCAAAGGTGGCAGAAGCAGGCTTTTAAAGTATTCTTTATAGTAGCCTAGTAAGCCGATGCCTAAACTGGAGATTTCACTAATGACAGACTTCCCATATTTTAAATATTGGGTAAAAAATTTTAGTGTAAAAATCTGTACTGAAATGGATTGTAGAAAATTGTGTCTTCTTCCACTAAACAAGGATGACTTCCACTATCATTAGCAATTGTTCCTGAGACGATTCTGCTTTGGATTATTTTATATATACAATGGGAATTTATTTGAGGTTTCCCAAGTTTACTAGTTCCATTCCCATGAGCTAACAGACAGTAGATCAAGTACTTAACAGTCAAGTATTCCCATGGCAAATATCCACCAACGTCCCTTTCATCTGATGCAATGGCATAGTGCCCATTCTTCTGCTTCATCATTCTCTTTCAGTGCGTAGTGTTCCAGGAAAGGGCCATATCATGTATAAGACTACGCGGGAGACATTAAGCCTAATCTTTAAAACCTTATGGTTCTGTTTCATTTTTTGCTGACCACTGGAAACAATTACAGCACAGACAACACATGAGAATGTCTGACAGCTTCTTCAGTCCCTTTGCGCTCAATCCCTTGGTGAGTCTTTAGGGTTTTGATTATTATAGTGATGCTTGCATCAATATCCTGAAAATATGGAAGAACCAGGCAAGTAGTGGTCAAGGTGACTGTCATTAGATATTCATCCAATAGGTACAATATACTTTTTAATGGGCATTTTCTTATTTCGTCTTTATGCCAGGCAATACATTAACAGCCACTGATACCAATTTATCTGCACTTTTTGTGCTTGCCATTACTGAAAGCTGGTAGCCATCACGCAGATTACAGTTATCATGTCTTTATAAGCATAACTAGCAAAGTTTACTTGCTATTGGGAAACTTTTTCATAACCTTGACTTTTACCTAACAGCTTTCAAAGCATGATTTGGGCATCCATAGGAAAGAGGAAAATAGATGGAGTTGGTGACTTCATATACAGTACTTCAAGCAGGCACTGTACCTTTCATTCTAGAGAAGCAGAGTTTATGTAGAAAGTGCCTTCACCAGAACATCCAAGTTAGATTCAGAAACGTACAAATGCCATAAGAAAGGCTGATCTGTTCAGAAAATTCAGGAGCTTCCGGAGGACAGGTTTGAAGATTAAAGTCTAGAGGCTGTGGAAGTGAAAGGGATGACAACTGGAAAAGATAAAAAGAGGATTAAAAAACTCAGCTAGTCAGGAAACAAAAGTTGATGGAGAGACAACCAATTTGCAGGAATTATCTTGTATCAAAAGGGGAAAACTAGAAATTAGGAGGACAGCAGTTTCTTTCCAGAATGGTTCCAAATTCTGACTAGAAACTAGGAATGTGCTGCTGTTCACAGAGCTCAGGAATTGAGCTTGCAAGGGCTGGGTACTTTTAGATATGGGCAATTAGTTAGAGAAATTCTCATCAATGGAAACAAGAAAAATCACAAACCTACCAATCTTCAAAGAAATGTTAATTTTTTTCAATTAAAGTGGAGTAAGACACTGTAGCAGCATGTGGGTTGGTGACCAAAGCATAAAACATATAGATGGAGGGTTGGAGTTCATTAAATGTTTTAAGTTGAGCATACAGGAAACAAATACTATAATTCTGCCTAAAATAAGATAAAGACAAGAGTCATGTCTGATTGCTTCCGTAAGTCACAATCTGAATGCGCTCCTAAATTTTCCCATACTGTTTCTCATGTCTGGGATATTGGGGATACATTATGTCTTATGAGACTGGCAGGATTGCATCAAGTGAGACCAGCCATGTGATATCTAAACAGGATAAATGCAGAGCAGAAAAGTCTCCACATTTATTAACAGGGATATTTGTAAATATAGTGTACTTTTCAAAGGCTGGATATCTGTTTATTTTTTAAGTAAACAACCTAAAGTGTCTCTACTTGCTTAGACTTTTGCAAGCATCTTTGTTCTAAAGCGGCATGAAATTCAAAGAAAATTCAGATGTTCTGCAGACATTATTATTGATGGCTCGACTTTAGGCTTTGACCCCATATATATTTCATGCAATAGCTCTGTCCCATTCTAACTGACATATAAAAAGGCAAACCCAAGGAAACATTAAAACCCCTGAATTTCTTAAATTATATAAAAAAATATTGGATTTCATTGGAACTTTTTGTTCAAAGGTAGTTTGGTTTTCATGTTTCCTGAATCAAAGAAAATTTCTTCGGATGCATTTTTAAAAAATTAGTTTAATCAGACTCTATTCTGTACCTTTGATCTGGTGTGCCTGTGTCTGCTTTCTTGAAAGACCTCATATATAGAGGCCTTTTGATGCTTTGAGAATTTAAACTTGAAATAACAAACATACAGAGCTAAATTAATGTGAAATCCTGTTCCCTTTGAGCATGGACATTAAATGAGACAAAGAAAAGGTCGGGTATGGTAGTTGAAAGTAGTATTTCCAGAAGCATTCAGAAGACCAGTACCTTGCTATAGTTTGCCCAAGAGCACCCTTTTATTATTTTTTTTATAAAACTAGCTGATTTTAAAAAAATAAGCAGCATTATTCACCTAGTCTCTTAGTACCCCTTTTTTGTAAGGTTCCAGATAGTTCTGTTGCACTCAGCAGAACTGGTTTAATGCATAAAATCAGAATAGGCAAACTCTAAACGTAATGTAATGTTTCTATTGCATATGTGAATGAGGATCCATTCTGTCTCAAGAATTATATAAATACACATTCCTCAGAGGAGAGATGAAGGATTGACGGGGGGGTTTTCAAGATTTTTTTTAAAAAAAGAGATCTTGTTGAAAATGACTGAAATACAGTGGGTAGGTGTGTATTCTGTTTCTGTCATTCCAATGTGAATAGTGACTGCTGTTAGGAAAAAGAGGTGGCAGTTTTTCAGGCACTGAATTAATCTGCTGTTTATAATTACTTAAGCACTGCCGTTCTTTAAGAATAAATTATGATGACAGAGGTTAGCAACATGCAAAAAACCAAAGCATACTAAGCATCACATACATAGCAATCACAATGTCAGAGAAACTGATGTTACTACAGATTGAGATGGACTCAAGTCTTCTATTGGTCTTCAATAAATCATAGATTGTTTATGCTTAACTATATGCTGCCAGGAACAGTGTGGGCATACTGCAGTCTTTGGGCTGTAGGTTCACACTCCATTAGGATCCCTGGCAAGACTGCAGGCATAGATAAATGGGCTCATTTTTATATCCACCTCAATTTGTTGACCTGCCAAAAGGATGCTTACTGATAGGTCATGTAGTTTAAAAGGCATCGACAAAGAAAACTGGACTGTAGCAGAGTAGAAGACTGATCCTGCCTCATGTGTAAGTGCTTTGTTCTGCATCTAGTCCTACTCATTTCATTGGGTTGGAATAAAGTGCCGGTCAGATTTGCTATGACTTTACATACATATGCTATATTAATTAATTTTCTGCTTATTTTAAATGAGCAGAGATACAGCTGTACTAGACCTGCCTCACATGGGTCATGAACCCTGCCAATAGACTCCTTTTCTCTTTAGTTTACCGTGAACGAAGTAGGCTCCAGCACTGCCCCTTCCCCCAAAACCTGGCTCACACCCAGGCTGCATCTCTCTCGTCTTGAAATGAGGTCTTTCAGTCCTACTGCAGAAAGCTTCGGGGCCAGTGATCTTCTTGCAGGTTGTCCAATAACTTTGGCATGAGTTTTTCCATAGCTCCAGGCTGTTCAGTCTGGTTATGGCACAATTATTTTATAATTTAGATAGCGCAAGAAATGTAATGAGCAATGAGATCAGAAGTTACTTGAATGTATTTTCTTCCTGTGATTTCTTTACTTCTCTTGGAAATTTCTGGGGTTTAGGAAGCCAAGATGTGTCTTCTCTTTCTTGCAAAGGTTATCCTTCAGAGCCAGGCATCAGCCTTTATTTTCAGGCTTTGGCTCCTGCTTCACTCTTTGTCTCCTGTCATACTGCTCTCTCTGTTTCTCTTCCCTTTACTTTTTTTTAAATTTTTCTCTTTTTTTAAAGGTGGTGAGAGATTCTTTCATTTTGAACTGCCTCAGCCCCTTGGTGAAAGGATCAAAGCTTCCCACTTCTCTCCGTCTCCCTTTGCTCCTTTGCCTCTCCTCTCTTTCCACCCTTCTGCTCTTTTGGAGTTCAGAGATGAAAAAATGGTTTTGTACTAAGTGGAGCAATCACTTTACATAAGGAAATTCTCTTCAAATGGATGATTAGCAAAGTTGAATAGCCCTCAAGTATTAATCCTATGCCAAGCATTAGGAATTTTTTCTGTCACCACCTTTAGGTTTTAATTCAATGTAAAAACAAATACAAATGAGACACTAATAAAGTTCCAGTCTCTGAGTGGAGCATTTGATCTGACATAATATGAAACAGAATGCTTAAATTGTGTATGGAAAGACACACTGAATCATCAGGCATATGACATTTTTAAGCTTTGTGAATATTTTCACCTGTATCTTTCCTGCACGTTTAGACATCTTTTACTGCTTTTTATTTTCCCCTGGAGGATAGCAGCGGGATAGCATTTTTTACCAAAGAGGGATCTTAACAGAAAACATAGCTGCATTTACATAGGATTTCCAGCAAGTATTCAGACATTCCTTGGCTAATAAACTTATTTACCACAAGTGGTAATGTGCAGGTGTGCGTTCTTAAGCAAACATTGGTTTAAAATAGGTTACACAAATCCTGTGAACACAAGATGAATCTTGCATACTCTGAACATCCATATTGCTTTCTTTTATTGTTTTGTGTATCTCCATGAATGAAAAGGGATTTAATGAAGCATTGCAGGGAGGGAAACTCTTGTACCACTTGCTCTCTTCTCACCTTATTGTGCTTGAGATAAAATGTTCTCAAAGGAGACATCAGATACATAACCAACCTTATTAGTAGTTGTTTGTCTGCTGTACCCAAATGCTATTTTGCATTTATACTTTCTTCTGTTTGGCTTTTTAAAAAGAGGTGAGTGCCTTTCAATACCTATTTTTGGATGCCGTCTGACTGGAGACCAAAGCCAAGCCCCACATTTGCCTGGCACAAACATCATACATTGAGAAAGCAAGCGATGACAGGTAATGCCCAGAAGAGACCACACTGGAGCAAGGATGTTGTTGAGAGGGTAACAGGTTTCCACAGCTCTAATCTCCTCCTTTTGTTGGCTCAGAACTTCTGTCCTGGATATATTGGCTGCAGCGCCAAATGTTTGGGTTATAAAGCCTTAGCAATCTTCACCACATTGAACAAAACTTGGGATCCCTTGGGTGAGACTAGCTTGATCCACATGGCCCTGGACTCCTGTGACCCTCCTTGAATCTGTGAAAAGCTGTGCTAGAGGCAGTATGGTGGTTGTGTGCTCTCTTTTATAACCAAGACATTTCTCCTACATACAGTGCTTACCTTCACTCAAATGTCCAAATCTCAGCAAAATCCACACAAACATAGAGGTGAGGTCAGGAAAAATCCATCTTACACTGCAGCAAGGTGGGG
Source organism: Laterallus jamaicensis coturniculus (assembly GCA_022605575.1). NCBI lineage: Eukaryota > Metazoa > Chordata > Aves > Gruiformes > Rallidae > Laterallus > Laterallus jamaicensis. The sequence continues at coordinate 12,368,021 of JAKCOX010000011.1, forward strand.
GTCCCTGCAGGCCTCAGCACCAAGCTGTTTTTGTGGTCCTCATTCCCAAGGCAATTCTCTGATGCACAGCATGGCTGTAGACCTTCCCGGCAGCATCTTCCACTTGCAATTTCATTTTCTGTTTGAGGACATGTAACATCCTGGGTTAGCAGCATGTATGAAAGTCAACAGGAAAGAAACTAAGCAATAAACTTATCACAGAGAGCAGTGAACAATCACAAGCATAGGTCTGCTTTCAGCCCCCATGCTATATCACAGCTTGGCATTCTTTGATCACCAGTGGGAGATCTGACAAATGTTAAAGGAAAACAAGGGATAGGTTTTAAATGCTTGTGAGAGATTTCAGTTCTTTGGAACCTGTTTATCTAAACCAAAGCCAACATTATCTTCTGACTTGTGCTTGTGACTTATTTCCCATATACACCATAGATTAGTAAAGCATGGTTTTAGATTTGTTGACATTTAATAAAAGCTAAACACTCCAGGGGAAAATAAATAGTTTTTATTCTGTAGCCATAGCTGAATTTCTTTTTGGTTGGAATCTTAGCTGGGTGCTCCTAGCATTTATATTCAATTAGAATCAAACACAGCCAAGAAAATTGAAATCAAGAAGCAAGTTTGTATCTGTGTATGGAGACCATCATTCTGCCATATTCTCACATATATTAGGAGAAGAAAATACACTCCTATTGATTTTACTTGCATTAAAGTCTTAAGGAAACCTGGAAAAACTAAAGATTTGCATGAGTAATCAGAACAGTCATTTGGAGTTTTAGAAAGTGATTCATTGACTTAATCCATATGTTTTAGCTGAAACGTACAATGCTTGTTCTGGGATGAAAATAGAGCAGTTTTATGACAGTCAACTGGAAAAAATACAACTATGTTAAAATTCAAGCTATCTGAAAAATAAAACATGAAAGAAAATATGTAAGTTTATTAGCACCAATTGAAAGACAAGGCATTATTATGAAGTTACAGTAACTCTATTCTCTTGGAATATTTTTTTTGCATTTGATAAAATATAACATAAGCCATTGGATTGAATTGTAGAAAATTATTGATGGGAGAATATCTGCATGCTGGCATCACCACTCTATATTTACATTCAGCAATTCTAAGTGTTTAAAAAAACGTGAAACCTAAGAAAGCTGTAATACTCATTAGCAAGTCCTTCCACAGCTTTCAGGTCTGGCCAAACAGAAGTGTTAAAACACATTTTCACCTAAAAGTGTTCAAGTTGATCTCTTAAATGGCATCGGGAGGCATCAGACAGGGTATTAAAATACTGAAATTATGGCTTTAAAATGTAAGCAATTTATAAGCATTTAATACAGGAACATATATGTACATCCACACATGTATATAAAATTTTCGTATTTAGTGTTAATTTTGGAAATACTATGGAGAGAATGTCTTCCCCTTTTATAAGTTTCATATGCCAAATAATCTTTAAAGTAATTATGCTGAACTGAAAAAAGTATTTTCCAGTTCATTTAAACTACCAAACTCCTAGCATTACATCTTGCTTTAACAAAACTTGAGAACTTATCTCAGATTTGTGTTCTATTTTAATAGTAATTTTTTTCATTTGCATTATCCTGTGATCTGCTGCAAACAACAAACTCCACTCACTGCTCGCTGTTACATGAAAGGATAGTGCTGGTAGTGAACTGGATATGAAAGGTTTGTTCTAGGAATAAGAAAACCTCTTTCCCAGAACTATTTTTTCCTACTGTTTCCTAAGATGGAAAGATCAAACACTGTCTTAAACACAATAGTTCTATGCTTCAGCAACAAAATGCTACTTTATAATGCTAGACCAGAAGGAAAATAAGTCTGTTGTTCAACAGTCTCTCTGAAAAATTATTTGGCTTCTTCTCTAATCTCTGTGTATAATGAACTCCAAATCTGTGCCCTATTACTTTGTAACTCTGCACACACAGCCTCCCCTACGTGTCTTCCCACCATCAGACATTTAGGTCCTAGGCTAATAGCAGATCCACAGTGCTCATACACATTTCCCCAGGATTTGGAAAAAGCCTTTAAAGAGATTTTTATTGGTTTTTAAGAACAAGGTTATTTTGTGTTAATAATGGGCACGCATTAGGCTTTAGATAATTGCTTTATGTAACTTACAGTTTTGCCTTTCAGCTAAATAAACACTGTATGTGTTCACAGGTGTATTGTCCTCAAGGGCATTCTGCTTCTCAGGGTGGCAGCTGCTGCCAAGGTGTTGCTGATACAGCTCTGTGTATAATTTATTGGAAACAGGTGCTGGCTTATGATGAAGATAGACAGGAAACTAAAGCAGACAACATGTTTAACCACCATTTAAAAAGTTCAGGTTCAGAAAGACAATGTGTCTGAGATGTTTGGTAGATGTTGCCAGCGTCTTAGTGAGAGTTTACAAGCTCCCAGAAATCACCATAAGGAACAGATTGTCCATGAACTGCAGGAATTGCATCCTAACAAGCATTGCATGCGATGGCGCCAGTGCTCATCGATTACACAAATCCTGTCATTTGTAACTAGCAAAAGTTAGAGAATGTATTCCTGGGATGATGTTAAAAATTTCTTTGAAATGAGGTTAATGTCTAGAAGAGCCCTCAGGCTGAGGGATGCTGGGTGGTACATAACACTCGTGCACACATGCAGTGAGGCATTTGCATGAGACTACAATTTTCCTTCCATATTTCACCAATAACTGGTATGTACTGGTGCATCAAAGCAAAAGTAGAAATCTGATTCCAATTTACAGAGGAAGAGAGGACACTCCAGAGGAGAGTTCTTTTGCCACTGGTACCTTAGTCCAAGCCTGTGTAACACCTGTGGCAGCGGAGTAGGTTACGGTGTTATACAGGCAGCTGCTGCAGCCTGTCAGCATAGCACAGTAAGGGACCAACAGAGCAGAGGCCAGATCCGGCACATGGGAATAGGTGGAAAGCCTTCTTTTGACCTCAGTGGGCTTTGGATTAGATCCCAGGAGAAAAAAATTAACGTCTTTATTTTCTGTGGCCAAGTTAAACCATTAAAGTTACTTAAACGTTGCTTATTCCTCCCCCCATCTTACTTCCCTTTGCTTTTATTGTAGTTTTAAAAAACATTTTTTAAATAAGAAACTTTCAATAGGAGTTCATGAGGATGTTTATTCATGGACAGCAGTTTGCATATTTTAGCAAGTAATCTCCTGTTTAATCTCTAGTCTCTATAAGATACATATGTAGTAAATATGCATACTAAATATTTTTAAAAGAAGTTGTTAAAGTGTGTGCACAGTTCTTAAACCTCAAACCTTAAATATCTCAATGATTTACATTTAAAAAAATACCCAAAGGCATTAGACCACATTATGGACTAATAGCCTGCCAAATTTCATTTTTTTGGAAATGTTTGAGTTACAATATATGAGTGTAAAAAGGCAACTGAAACAACAAAATTTGGTCAGGAAAATATTGACCCCAGGCTGAGACCATGTATGCCAAAAATGTTGACAAAACTTTATACCAACCCTAGCAGGCATGTCATGTTTAATATTGGCAGTATATGGAAAAAAACTTTGGCAATTTAATGCTTATATTAATTTGAAAAACTTCTATGCAGTGTGTACAAGCTTTTACATTACCATTTCTAATTTATACCAGCCTTTCTTTTCTTTCTCAAAGGATAAATGATCTACAGTAGTGGGGAGAGAGGGACACGGAGGAAAAATGCCCCAAACATAAACCAATGAAGCCATTTGCTGTACCCCACCCAAACCCACATACCTGAGTTGGAGTGATCACCCCTTTCATCTGATGGATAATTCCATTTTCATGCCATTTACACTTTTGGATTACTTTTTCACATAAATTTTTCGTAGGAAAGCAAATAGCTGAAATAAAAATAAATCTTTTTAAGGAAATATATGTAGAAAATCTTTATTTATATTGAAACCTCCTCAAATAAATATTCCGTTAACAAACTTGTGTAAAGAATGATAATGTTTCATATCCTACCAGGTGATGAAATACAATGCCACAAAACAAGTGGAGAAATTTGGTGATTGATTATTAGACTCCTTAAGCAAATAAATGTGCACTAGTTAATGATAGTTCTTAGTGATGAGAGTTTCACTGCATCAGTGCTCTGCAAGGAAATAAATGAATGGCAGGAACTGACCAACTCTCTAGCCTAATGCTTTGCATTTTCAAGGTCTACTCTCTACCAACATTTTATTTCTGAGGAATGTGGTGGTTCAAGATCATGCACTGTTATATCTAGTCAGTAGGAAGGAATTATGATGGAGCCATGTGTCATGATCACATGTGAACAAGTTATTCCCATGATAAAGAATGAGTAGAAAGGCCCCTGCTTGATTACTAAACAAACTAAACCAAACAAGTCCCACAGGATCAACATCATGGCAGCTGAAAAGGGGCAGGACAGCCCTTTTCCTAGGGCTGGATTTGATAATTTCAAAACATGTATTCCCAGTTACACACCCAGGTTGCACTATAGCCAGGTACTGGAAATAATTTTTAAAAAATGAGAATGCAGCCATTAAATATTTCATTAGGGTCAATGGCTAAACTAGGATACATAAAACCCACCTGTATGGTCCAGGCACATCTGCTGACCTCGGTCCTGATGATTCTAAATCAAGGCTCATTCACAGGAGTATCTTCCAAAGTTATGGAAGCCCAGCCTGCAGTCCAACATAAATCATCAAGGAAGCCTGCTAACGTTGCCTACTAGGACTATTCACCTTCAGCTAAAAAGGTTTGTGACCTGAAGCAGTTGGTGAATGCACTCAGCTGGAGACGGACACTCAGCCTATGCCATGATAGCCTACACATCCTCATGGCATCTCCATGGGCTTTCCTAGGCACTGCTGAGACCTCATTCAGATGGCATTAGTGGGGAGGGTTGGGTGTATGTCAGGGGAACTCCTGTGGTACTGTTCAACTTAAAAGTTTTGAATGAGGTATTTTATTTTGCATCAGGCTAGATGCATCATATCAAAAGCATACAGTAATCAAAGTCAAAATAGAACACTTCAGTTTTGACAACATAAATGATTCAGGCAACCAATGTGATTTTTTTTTCTTCATTGAACATTTAGAAATTTTGGATCTTTGATCCAATTTGGAGCAAAGCCATATTTCAAGAGGTTGCATGAGATGGATCTCCTATGTTTGACAGGACTCTTATTTCCATCTTTTTCTACTGTAAATGGAAAAAAAACCCCAAAGGTTAAACAATTATTCCCCCGCCTCACTCATTGAGTTTTGTTGAAAGTGAGCTCCTCTTGAGCAATAAAGCTACAGCAAACTTTTACTTTATACCCATCATTCATATTTTCATATTTCAGACATGAACTCTGCATGTTCCCTGGACCCTTCTCATGCTATTGGTATGTGCCATTGAAAGCTTACCCATCCTCAGTTCCAGCAGAATGACCAAAGTTTTTCCTTCTCCCACCTCCTTTTTTAAACAGGAAGACAGTACATGTAAAAAGATAAAAATAAAAAAGGATCAGAGATAGAAAATCTGATAAGGTATCACTGAGGGTGTGTAATGTCAGATGAAAAAAGTAAAGTTTTCTGATTACTTTAGGCAGGGACATTGGAGCATGACAGAAATAGGAAAATGGTGGCTTGAGTTGTCTTAATGAAAATGTTCAAATGCTCCTTCTCAGACCTGGTGGAATTCATGCCAACAGTCACAAAGTCTGACTATGACAAACATCTGAAGGCATTGCTCAAGAGTGAGAAAATAGTTATGCCTGGAAATGAATGTCAAAGTCAGTCATGCCCAGTCATTGAAAATCTGACAGCAGAGAGAGAGCAGCAACACAAAGCAAGAAGTATGGACTTCAGACTTCCTGGAATTTAAATAAGGTTATTGAATAATACATGTTTATCTTAGAGATCATTCTTAATTTGCCTGATGCAAACCCTTTTATTCCATTCCCAGCCCTGAACTGCTACAGAAGCCAGAAGCATTTCTCAGAAGCAAGGGTGGCTTTTCATGATGTGTTGAGCATGTGGGTAGTACTGGAAGGGTGCTTTGCTTCACATATCAGCTAATGCTACGCAGAAGATAAATGGGAATGAACAGCTAAGGAGTAGACTATAGACAAGTATATGGTCTACAAGCAGTTGACAAGAATAACAACCAGCATCTTTGCTCTTCTCACAGGCATTGAAGACACAAAGGGATTTTTACTGATGTTGAGGGTGCCCTAAATTAAAAAAAAAATTGTTCACCTCACTGGCAAATGTTGACACTGCCATTTTCCTTGAGGTGATACAGGTGTCTCAGATGTGACTCATTCTCTTTTTGTGGCTGAAATTTGCAAATGAACTGCTTCAAAAACCTCCACTATATTTGTGGCTGAATTCAAAAAGGGCCCTGAGATTCTGAAGAATGAAATTGGAGGAGAAAACTAATTAAAAGGTGTATGTCTAATTAAAATTCTAATAAGCACTAAGATCTATGTATTTTAGCAGTTAAGACTTGTGGAAAGGAAAATGTGTTACCATTCTTCATGACAGAAATACTGAAATCCAAATATTCACCCTTATATCTCTTTGTGGCCATAGAAATCATAAAATGCTCCCTATATATTTCAATAGTAAAAGGACATTTTGCACCTCACAGTAAATTACGAACAATATTTATTTATGGATTTGTATGTACACAAAAAGTAGCTATATGTTTGCAATAGTTCATTTGCCTTAACCTGTCTGCAATGCAAAACTTGTGAATTATGCATATGATTGGTGCCAGCAGTCTTTAAAAGTGATTAAAATTCTAATGTTTATGTCTCTGGAAACATGTCTGTCTAGAATATCTGCAGAAGAGACTTAAATCTAAAGATGACTTCAGGAGAACATATATACTGGATTAAATGATCCTACACCAAATTCAGTGACAGCATAAAGATGACAAATCTTTTTTTTGAAGGCAACAGGCTTTACACCTCCTTATTCCACAGCTCAGTGTACTTCTCAGTGCTTAAGATGCTTGAAGAGGAATTCACATTTACACAATAGTGATGCTCCTGGTAATTTCAATGTCTTACTTTCACAAATCCAAACATGACAGATATCTTGATAACTAACTGGAATAATTTACTGTTCACATGAGAACAAAATCAGGGGGGTTTATTGGTGGGTCTGCTTTGTTGCTTTTTTTTTTAACCAAGGAATTTGTATCCGTTCATGACGGAGTTAAAAATTTCTGTACTTTCCATGAATATCTTATAAGTTAGGCACAATCCTCCTAACAATTTTCCTAGGTCTCCCTTGTTTGCATTCTGGAATATAAATATAAAAGTAGTTTTAGTTTTCTACCTAGAACTATGAAAATAAGTGCTCAAAATATTTAAAGAGCAAAAATACCTACCGAGTACATACCAACTCAGTTTTGTGCTAAGAAAGATGATACGATTCCATAGGTTCCAGTCCATCTTGTCCATACAAGTTGCAGTGTGTACTCCATAAGTGCTTATTTATCTAGAAGTCAAAACCAACCAGACTTTTCAGAGTATCAATCCAGATAAACACATTACATTTTAAGTGCTTATGAGACTTGCTTTATGAAACAGAATATAGTTTTAGAAATATGACAGAATATGTTGTCTAATTGTGCAGCTATAGTGCATATAGTATGGGAAAGTGTGGAAATTTCTGTACCACCCACTTTGAGTTCATATCAAATGAGTTTATCTTATGTTATCTTTTTATTATCTTATTTTCTTGGTAGATGTTGAGCCATCTTTAGCAAAAAAGAGGGCAGCAGAAAGTGAATGATCCACCAACCTGTCAGGCAGATTTACCTCTTTCCATTACAATGGATGTGTGAATGACTTACTCCATTTTATTGTTCAGGTATGAACAGTAAGACTAAGTCTATGTGCATTTGTTCTGTAGCAAATAAAGCATAACTACACACAAAAAAGTTTTTTATGTTTTGAATCCAAGAATAGTGAAGCAGAAGGTGGTATGAGGATCCAGAGAGGTATTGCTGACAGTTGGAGCTTCAGCATTTCTGACATGGAGAAACATCACCAGCACAGCAGGGACTCTCAATCATCTCATGTTGAGGACATGCCCTGGAAAATTCAGAGTTGTACCAACTGCCTCATATTCTCAATGTTTTAACACAATCCCTATCTCTTGTTTCACGCTGACTAAATAAAGATGCGCACTACTTGTCCTTATTAATGACTAAGATATTTCCTGGAAAAACTTACATTCAGTGTTCAGAACAGGTCTCTTGTGTCTGGAAACCTACTTTTTGGGCAGAGACCACATAGGTGGAAAAGCTGCTTTAAAACACTTCTCTGATATCTCATCTGGAGATGCACTGGATGTTTTCTATTTGATTTGGGAATAGCAAAGAGACAACCACCTGAAATTACACCAGCAGAAATAAATTTCTTCAGGGACAATTTCACTGACAGATCTATTCCGAAATACTGCAAATTTTGGCCGTGTCACATCAGTCTCCAAGAGCTAAAAAGAGCAGATGTCCTAAAGTGGCTAAGCAGCATGATGACTCCCCTATACCACAGGATCACCAGATGTCCTCTGCAAGCAGCCTAAAGATTGCTTCTCAGTGCTTGGCCAGAGGAAAGAGCTGAGAATCTGGCATGGTTTTAGAAATTATTTTCCTCATAAGTGTATCCTGTGGTTTTTCATTTCTCCAAAAACAGAGTCCTGTTTGAAAATAAAGCCTTTAAAATATACAGGCAGAGATGAGTGTGCAGCCTTCTTTTATTTCAACTATTTCCAGGGCTGGTCCTTCTGCAAAGCCAACAAAATTGGTCTCTAGACTGGAAGAATCCAGTTTTCTCATGGCTGGCTGACCTAAATATAATTAATTCTAGCTAAAAGTGCAAAGACCTTGGAGGAAGGAAGGCAATAATACCTTTAAGCAAAGCAGCACTGGAAAAAGAAAAGAGGGTGGGGAACAGGCCTCAAAGGGATTTCAAAACAAAGTGAAAAAGAGTTGAAACAAAGGGACCGTAAGATGCTACCCTTGTGGGACGCAGAGAAATGCAGGAGAAATTTAGTTCATTGTCAGCAGATATTGCTCAAAAAAGCCCAGGAAACCTTGTTGTGCCTGGACTCCTGTGCCCAGACCTTTCTGTCAGGTACGCCACTGCCACCCAGCTCCCGCTGCTCCAGCCTGCAACAGCACCTACCAGCACACACGGTGAGGAAATCAGCTCAGCAGTTTTCCTTCCAAACAGTCCTGCCACGTCTGTCTTCCCCATAAGCCAAACGTTATGTTCAAAGTATTGAACAAAAGCAACCCATGAAAATAATGAAATCCATGAAACTGTGACTGATAAGACAAAAATGCAGCCTTAGCCCTGACTGTCCACAATTAACTTTTCAAAGGCCTGACTGCTGACTGAAAATATTATCCGCACATCTTCTTCAAGTTTTGTTTGGAATGGATTTGACAATTAGGGGTGATATTCCTTTGTCAAAACAAGCCTTTTGTTAAGCATTTAACAGGCGCTCTAGGGATTCTGGCAAAGTGCTGACTTCTTGTACAGTTTATCTGGAAAAGAAACCTACGTTTTACCAGATGATGCCATTAACTGTGATGAGAAAGCATCAAGTTTACTCTTGAATTGTCTTTTTGTTTCCTGATTCAAGAAAGCAGTGAATCTGCACATAGGATAAAGGGAAACTAAGCAGTGAAAAATGCTTGAAAATTTAGATCAGCTAGAAAAAAGGTGGAGTCTCCTTCTCTGGAGATATTCAAGTCTCGTCTGGACGCCTATCTATGTAATATGAGGTAGGGAGCCTGCTTTGGCAGGGGGGTTGGACCCGATGATCTCTCGAGGTCCCTTCCAACCCCTAAGATTCTGTGATTCTGTAATATGTCTTACAGCAAAGTTCAAAGACACGTGGGACAGCATCCCACACTGACTGCTAAAGTAGAAAGAAGCTGGAGACTAAAACTCTCAACAGCTTCCCAGAAGACCCACTATACCACAGCCTTTTTAAACCATACTGTGCACACAGACTTATAACTTTGTTGGGGAAATCTGTTTATGGCAGAGAAGCACAGCCAGCATGATCCACATAACCTCATTTGGTGCTTTCTGTATCTTCATGTGCGTGCTGTGCTTCAGCAGTACCATGGCATTGCTCTAGCCAATATTTTTTCACAATCTCCATTTCCTCAGAGACACTGAAAAATCGCTCCTGCTGTAGAGCACAACAACCCTCAAAATAAAAAAAGACCAAACCAACCAAACAACAAAAAGGTATTTCATACAAGGAGGAAATTCCTATTAGTTTGATCAAAGAGACCCAACACCACTGCTGGGAGTTCCATCTCCACCTTACAAGTGGTGTGGCAAAAGAATGGCTGATGCTGTCAAAACAGGAACATGAGTAGCTGAAAAATCTTTAGTGTGGATCAGAGTAAACAATTTTTTTTCAAAAAATTAGATTTAAAATCTGTAATTACAGATTAATTTTACATTAAGTTAAAGCAAAAGATACTTGAAAATATAGTTCTGATACATCACATGACAGTATGAATAGAAAAGATTTTTTTTAAAGATGGTAGACATGTTCTTGGTAAAATAGGGCAACATGTTTAAATAACCCATAACTTAATTTCTGCAAAAGATATTGAGAAGGTCAAAGTAATATTTTTTCCTCTCTGAATGGAGTCTGGTTAAGCATCTGAATGAAAGAAAAACTCAGCAACTTTTTTCTTTTACTTTACTTGATCCACCCAAGAAGGAATATATATATATACATATATATATATATATTAAAAAAAAAGTCTTAAAGTAGTTGTCACTGTGAAATTTTCCAGTGTTTTAATTAAGTTACAGAGTCCGGTAAAATTTATCAAACTTTCCCTTTGAAAATAAAGGCAAGCTTAACCTTCAAGGCAGCTTCCCCAGGTTGTTAATACAGCTCTAACCCAAAGTTGTGTTAAGTAGTAAGGTAAGACTGGGTGTGCTTCTCATTCTTTTGAAGCGGGTGGAAAGACTCTTATGGTCTTCAGCAGGCTTTAACTCAAACTCATAAGTCTAAATTTAGGCTCATTTACAGCTATCCCTTTCCTCCACTAACTGCTCCATAATTAGCTTTTATTTTTTTAATTGAAAGACAGAGAGAGAAGTATTATACATCTCTCATGTATATTCATGCTTAGTCCAGGAAAATCACCTCTTCACCACCTTTTGAAGAGTAAGAAAAAGATCAGAGGCAAACAAAAGCTGAAATGAAGCTGCAGAGGGAGCTCACTGGCTAATATAAAAGGAGAGGACATAGACTGAGACAAAACAGATACGATCAAAGAGAGCAGAGATGGTGGCATTAAAAAAAGTAGGTCAAAATTCAGAATTTCCTTTCCTTGGTGAGAACATTATTGAAGTGAACAGTCTTGCACTAAATTTAAATTGGCATAAACAAGAACAGAATATAAGATTGACACTGGTACACTGAATAGTTAGTCTAGCCCTAAACTGTATTTTCTGATGGGTTTTAAGAACTAATACCTCTTTGTTTTGTCAGCCCTTATTCCACAGTAAAGAGTTTAGCCAAGAGCTCAGGAACTGGTGGTCTCCGCAGAATCTAGTGGGAACATTTTTGGGGCTGCTTTCTTAACAAAGGTTTGTCCTCATTAGAATACTGCTTTAAAAGGATGGATGTCCTAAGAGAAATTGCCATTAAAAGGTTGATTTTGTGTTTTTCTTTGATGCAACTTTAAAGGTGAGCTCCACATTCCACAATGTGAAGACTACTACTCAATCTGCGCTGGTAATGTGATTTGGCAATGCAAAGCTGATATCAAGACTGTAGCTCTTGACTGCACACGCATTATTGCACCCAGTGTTCTGCATGGGGAAACAACTGTAATGGGTTTGGCATATTAGAGGTGAGAAAGCCCAAGTGACTGAAGATTCCATAGATAAGCCCACATTGTCTACAAAGGGAAAGCCTTTGGCATGCTAGATAATATTTGAGATGAATTAACAGCTTGTTTAATAAAGCTGCAGACAGACATCTTTAATCCAAACACCTTTGTAGACCACATTTATATGCAGAGCTGTGGGCAATTACCAAAAGTATTATTCCATAATAAGAAAACAAAACTCATTTATGAAATAATATACATGTGTTAATACATGAAAACAAAGAATAATATACACTTACATATAACATAAAAATAACTGTACATGCCAGACACTTTTGACAAAGATCTCCTGGACACTTAAAAAGCACAATAAACATCTGGTTTATATCTGAATGCTAAACCTTGAAAAAAGCAATCTCTTGTTAAAAGTCCACCTCCCTATTTTAACTAAATTACCAGGTGTTTATAAAATATCATTCTCTTGTGAAGCTACAGTAAACAGGAGAGATACAAAAGCCAGTAAATCAAGAATGCAGGCTTCGAATGTCAAGATGTCATTCGTAAGCTTCAAACTGCTATGTTGGTATGCATTGGTGCAATGACAGAAGTATACTGACTATTTGAAGGAAAAATGAATAAGTTTAAGAGAATAAGTAGAATTTCCAAACAGCTTATGTTTAAACAAAGGAAAAAAAGGACAATGGAAAAGGAAACAAGAGGAGCCTGGCTTGAGGGTGTCTTATGGTTCTTTCTGGAACATACTAGAATAAATGCCCTGGGCTGTAAAATAACACCATTCGGCACAGAATGGATTAAATTCAATCAGAAGATCTTTTCTGATCATTTGATTACATATGAGAACTGTTTGTGATTATGTCTCTCTCTTTTTGGCAGAAAACACCAAAACATAACATGACATTACTGCATAGCATCGAAAACCTTCTCTTGCTTGTATATGTGTGTGTATATACATATATCAAATTAGACAGTATACTACATAAATTATCAATGAAAAATAATAGAAAAATTATAAGGAAATATGTGTTGCTCAGAACAAGGAGGTGGTTTTTCAGGACCATACTGTTACAGCTGCATTCCTGAAAACGGTATGAACATATTACTGGATTGCTTAAATCAAGTGTTTTTAATATTATAGGTAAGACAGAAATAATACACATTGTATATACACATATACACACACACATACACTCTGCTGCTTATCATTTGAAGAGAAAAAAGACAATACATTCATATAACATGCTGACAATAAACTCCCGTGTATCACATTGCCCAGGATGTCGCTGTTAAAATCCTTTTATTAGAGATTAATATTTTTATATCAAAGAGCCCATGCACTATAAATCCAAAGGTTGCTAGAAACAGTAGAAATATGTAACGCTGCCAAAAGCCAAAGAGAGGAAGCAGAATGATCACAGTAATTACAGGTCAGCTAGTCTGGCATCAGTCCCAAGCAAAGTAATGGAAAAGCTGATAAGGGTTTCAATTAGTATAAAATTAAAGGATGACAGTATAATTGGAGCCAGTCAAGACAGCTTTATGGAAAAATAAGTCTTGTCAAACAATTTGATGAAGGTAACTACACAGATGTAAGCCTTGCATAAGACACTTGTCTTAGTACCTCATCATAGCCTGATTAGCCCTGAGTATAGTAGTTTACGGAAGAGTAGAGAATGAGGGTAATAGCTGCACATGGTAGCACATACCAGTTTCCTGCCTGCTATTGCGCTTGCTAACAGCATGGAGTCTAGCTAACCATTGTCAGGTGAAGCAAGCATGGAAGGAGGCCAGAAACAGTCTATCACAAGCAGCCCACAGAAAAAGGAACAAAATCCTGAAGGCGGTGGCAAAGCCCCACTAACTTCAATAGGGAGAGATTTTCATATAAGGTTTGTGAAGAAACCAAAACCTAGGAAATTTCTGCAGTTTGTCTTCAGGTAGAACACGTATATTATGGGACATGTACTTAAAATCTGGATGAAGATCAAAGTAGCCTAAAATCTGAAGTTCCATCCACAGTAATGGACAGGTTCAACTGCATTACACACATAGTGTTTGGGGGGTTGTGGCAAAATATATAGACTGATTCCTTAAAGTTACAACAGGATACTTAAATCATAGTGCATTCCAAGTCCTACTGAATAACTAAGCCTAGTCCCAACAAATTTTGTGTATGTACATCGCAATGCAGATGCTTTCATGTCTCAAGTCTCTTGGGAACATTCTATGTTTTGTCTGCTTTGTTTCTTAATGATTTGCAAACTTTTAAAACTTGGCCGTGTTACTACTTCGCTTGTGGGTTCAAAAAAAGAGAAGAATACATAAACCTTTGATCCATATGCTACAAAAGTACTAGGAAAAAAGAAAAGAAAGCACAGCGCTGTCAACAGGAAGATATAATGGCTGGATCATATGAATGGTGATAATTAGTTCCAAGAAATGTGATATGAGAATTGTTTTAGGTTTTTTTCTTTCTGGAAAATATATTTCTTTGTAAGAACAATTTTTATGTAAACTGTTTTAGAGAACATTTTCTATCATATTAAATCACAAAGATACTTTTTCTGGTCTCACCACAAAACAAAGGATGTTGAGTTTCATGGTTTGCTGCAGGAAAGAAAATTTTTTTAAATGCCATTAATGTTTTTATTAGCCATAGCTTTAATATCTAAAAGGTTACTAGATCTCTTAACACATTTTTCAAGTATCACATTTAAGAAAGTATGGGCTACAATTTTTGTATATCTCACCATGAGGAGCTCGGTGTGCCAACAAGAGAATAAGACAAGTTGCTGTCAGAGGTATCTCTAGTTTAATACAGAAGTTTACCCATCAGAACTTGCTAGTTTGCAACAGGCAGTGGCTTAACTGGCTGGACCAGCTGAGGTGTGGTACTTGACTATCTGAGGATGGACATTTCCTTCACCTCATCTAGATGGCTTTGAATTTAATCCTAAATAAAAGCTGGGCTTCTGGTCCAAGCCAGTTATCTTGGCTCCCTCTATAGTCGAAGGAAAGAAACAGGTATTTCTGGATGGCAACTGATCTGACTGACACCAGCTGTCTGTCTGACACACCTTGATCCCAGGTGACGACTGGACTTCGATTAGCAGTTTAGACTGGTACTCGAACCCTCCATAGCCAATACCAGGTGGAATAAATTAGAACTGGTGATTCAGTTGATACATATATTTAAAACCAAAGGGCAACTGTGCCCATGAATTTAGTCATGTGGGTCAGGTTTCAAAAATCCAGATAAGCATTTGAAATTTGACTCAGGCTTTATAAATATCTATTTCATATTCAAGTAAAATGTAGCTATAAACTGAAATGAGAGACCCTTATACATATACTGGAGAGGAGTGTTATGAAAATGGCTAGCTGAGAGGAAAAAGGAGGGGGGTGCTGTATAGTTTTCCCTTGACTCAAAGGAGTCATGGAGCACAGTTGCAATTTGAGTTTTGCCTACTGCCCTCTCCAAGAAAACGGGAGGGTGGTTGTACTCAGTGATTCAGCCTTGGTGCAGGGTCTGTGCAAAGTATAATTTGAAAGTAATTGTGGTAATTGCTGTAACTACAAAAGGTAACACACACAAGCTTAATTTTGGTCACCTAAAGCTATACTGGTAATGGCATCATTCATCATTTTCTGCTCAAACAGTAACAGGTGTTAATCTCCACCCAACAATGGGTGCAATGGCAGTGAGCAGTAAGCAAAGTGCCAAAGAAGAAAAAAACAGTCAAAGCTCTCTGTCACTGAAAAACAATTTCTAGCAATTTCGCTGTAATTGGACTGAACTGAAGAGTGAAAAATTATTTGACTTTTCAGTGACGGGGATTGTTAATGAACCCAATTTTTCTCTTCCACCTTGATTAGCTTTCTCTAGGAAGATCCATTTTTGCTGTGTACAATGTAGTTTGGAGTAATAGACACCCAGCTGCTGTAATCTTGTCAGTCCTCCCACTTACAGAAAAATAATCTTTTTTTTTTCTTTTTTGATAGGCTGCTGAACTATTACCAGGTTTTTCAGACATAATGGAAAACAGTGCAGAGTAGAATTTAAATAGGATTTTAACAGCAATTTTGCTATTTTTCTAGTTTTAACAGCAACCTCATAAGATTTTTAAATGCTCTGCACATCCTGTCCTCTCAGGAACATATCCTATCCTTCCAAGGTTCACAGATTCACAGAATCGTAGGGGTTGGAAGGGACCTCCAGAGATCAAATCCAACCCTCCCTGCCAAAGCAGGTTCCCTAGGACAGGTCGCACGGGATGTTACCTGTGAGATTTCCCTGGCACTGCATTGTTGGGTCTTCACTTCACTGCCATACAATGCTACCTTCCAGAGCAAGAGGACAGCCCAAATCTCTGGAGTGTTTTGGATGTGTAAACTAGGCATGCAGTGGCACTCAATTTATCTACAGGGTTCATGTAAGCAAGTAGCAAAGCTACTTGAAGGCTGCACCCTCAGACTGGCATACTGCACAGGTAGTTCAGGTGGTACAGCTCCGTATTTGGGACACTTCAAAAGGTAACACCAGGTGAATCCACACAGTGTTGCCTAAGGAAATAAGTGCATTTGAGCTGCCCAGTGCTCACACTTTTCGTAACACAGGCATAGTGCTTCTAACCAGGCACAGCCAAGAGCTATTTTGATTCAGAATGGCACCCAGGATCCTGATCTTTTCTTTCCTGTGGCACACACTGCAATAGCATTTGGAAAAGAACCAAGTCAGGTGCGTGCCCTGCCTCTGGCTCCAGCTGCTGAGGATACTTACAGCCCTGTCTGTAGGGGCTGAGTCAGGTGAATGCAAGCACAATGCATGGGCAGTCGGAAAGATGAGCTGAAATGGTAGAAAGAGATTTGTAGCCAGGAAGAAGCCTCAGGGTACAATGGGTGAGTCAGCTTTTGGGGAGCTTTATGCTTCTGAGAGAGAATCTAGTCCTAGAGGAATTGGTGGGGAGAAAAAAAAAAAAAAGAGTGTCGTAAGAAAGATCAAAGCAATTTTTCATGAACAGTTTGTCATCAAAGTACTTCAGAATGGAAGATCTATCTTTCTCCTTTTAAAAAAGGGAAAAACAGGACACAGAGAAACAGTATGAATATATATGTAATATTGACAAAATTCTTCAAATTTCAAAATAATTTCCTCCTAATATTGATGTTGTTCTTTCTAATGATGATCAGAAATCATATTCTAGAATCAAAAATAAATTACTGCAAAACATAAAAATGGACTGAAATCCTGACATGTGATTAAAAGTTAAAATGCTGTGTCTTACAGCCACTGAAATATTATTTTTTGTACTTTTTTCATCATTGCATTATGTTACAATCCAAAATAGAAATAACTAGTAATGTGGTATAAAAATCAAATAGCATTAATCAAAATGATGAAACATTGCTTATTGTAACATGTTACTTATTAAAAAGAAATAAAATTAACACTGTAGGTTTTTCTCTGTTGACATTTTTGTTTATATAAGCACATTTCTGCAAAATACTTCAACTGCGAAACACTATTTTTTTCACAGAAAAGGGTTCAGTCTAGACTTTGTCTTCAGTCTTGTGTCTGTTGATATTATATTGGGTGAATTTTATGCTGTGGAATTACTGTCATGTCCAGTGACATCAGCAGTGACCATGTCATTAATTAAGGGGTTCACTGCTCAACCACATGTTTAGCTTTCTGGGTTGAAGGGTTGGAGAAATTTATTAATGTTGCTAACATAGGGATGAATGGAGATTTAGGCTGTTGAAGCATAAGTGCTGTTTGGAAAAGATGTGCTATTTACGTTACACACAGAACTATCTGATATACAGGGATATGAATGCATTACTATGTATACATCTAATATAAATACACCACGTTCAAATATTGCGTGCTCTATATGTGCCTGATAGAACAAGATCTTGTGAGACAAAATCTTGGGCAATGATCATACACAAATCCTCTAACCAAGCAGAACACTTTGAGGAACAGATTTTGCCCTAAACAGCAAAAGGAAGATGGCTATTAACAGTGGAGCTCTAATTTCACTGAAACTGCTGAAGGAGTAAGCCACATCTGTGCCATCAAGAACTGTAGTGTCCCAAGATGCACGCGGTTATACAGAAGCAGAAGGGAGAAGTGCAGCTGGCTCAAGCTGAGCTGGCATGTCCACAAGAACATGCCAAAACACTCCCTGTCACACACACAGCACCTGGTGCTAGAGAGGACAGACAATGCAGGGCTAAAAGCTGGCTGCTACTTATCTGCAAATGAGTTGGCAGTGTAAGATATCTAAGTGTGTAATTACATTTTCTTAATTCTGAAAATTAAGTGCACACAGATCTCTTGGGGAATCAGGAAGGAATTGTGTAGACTGTCCAACTGTGGCATAAAAATGCTGAAAGTCACAATCGTAGAATGGTTTGGGCTGGAAGGGACCTTAAACCTCATCTAGTTCCACCCCCCTGCCATGCGCAGTGATGTCCTCCACTAGCCCAGGCTGCCAAAGATCTGTCCAACCTGGCCTTGAACACAATGATGACATTAAAAAAAAAAAAACAACTGGGAAAAAAAATCGCAAATATGGCATAAAGTTTGAGGAAAGGCTGATGGAATTTAAAAATAAAAAAAAAAGAATTGAGGTAGAAACACATTTTCGGAGCATAGTTGAGTTAATAAATAAACCCACTTCTGTAGATTTGTATTAATGCATGACTGCCTGTCATACCTAGGAATTGTCTTCAAAACACCTAGGGAGACAATTTGATATTTTATTAGCAATGAACCTATTTAAAAAAAAAAGACAAAATATGTATTATACGTATTGCAAATATGCATATTCTGTGTATTGGGAAATTGAGCCAGTTATAAAATATCAGTTAAAACCAACCTCTGTATGTCATTTCTTCTGGTATGAAGTGATGTGTCTCCTTCGGTTTCCCTGAAGCCATGCCTGCGCGGAGCAGCTGGTATGTCTGATCTTCATGCATCGTCTCCCCTTGATTTTGCTGGATTTAGGATCATCAGCAGAGAGCACACATATTCAGATAATAGATCTGCTTCATTTGAAATTTCAGGCTTTGAGAAAGACCAGCAGCAAAGAGCACACCCATAAACTTTAGCAGGAAATTAAACTTTTGGCAACTCAGAGAAAAAAAATACACATAGGTTATGTTTTTGACACAAATGTACATAGGTACTGTAGATATTTCTTCCCTGTTTGGCTGATCATTACAGATTAATGAATGACTGAAGTCTTTCCCAAGTGATACGTATTTATTTTTTTTAAACTGAAGTATTTATATTTAAAAAGAGCTCTGAACTGTGAAATCATCCCACAGCTTTCTTTAATCATCCATCTCACTTAAAACTTATCACTAATGGAGATTTTAAAAGGAGAACTAAAGAGGAGAGTTTCATATTCAGCTCAAGAAAATCATTATATGCAAAAAATGTAAATCACAGAGATGGTCTTAATGCTAACAAATGGATAAGGCGAAGGAAATTTAAATGTAAATTCCACATTCATTCTCAAGAAAGGAATGCCCCATTTCCAAAAAAAAAAGAAAAAAAGGAAAAAGATAAGACAAAGGGGGCATTGCTCATTTTTTCCTCATACTCTGGTAATGTAAATGTCCGTTTGTGGGGCAGGGAACAGATACATTTAGAGTGGTACCGTATTATGATACACAGTCAACTTAGTTTTGGACTTATTTTTAATAAAGGAGTTTCAAATACCTGCACTTTTAGCTGTTGATTTACAATTTACATATTTCTTGTATGTCTTTCAATTGCTTAATTTATTCTGCCAATTTATTTTTTTAATAATAGTTTTCTATGCACAAGTAGATTAAATAAAAGAAATTATGTGTGGGATGTGAGCTCTCATTATGCAAAATGTTTCTATCCCTCTGGCTTTAGAGATAACTTTCCAAACATAAATTGCTTCAGTAATTAGTTTTCCTGAATATATCACATATTATTGCATAAATTTGTGGGGTGCATTTATTGTCTACAACACAGAAAACATATAGAGTCCTCAGATAAACAAAACTGTTTAGTCCAACTTAAAAAAAAAAACCCAAACCAACACTACAATAATTTTTGCAGTTATGGAGATTTTTGACTTGGTTTAATTTTGTCCTTATTTTGTATGGCTTTTTAAGTCACCTATAACTTAAAAAGAATTAAACTCAAGTGGCAGATTTCTCTATGCCGTTGTGGCTTAGCTCATCAAATGGGGCAATTCTAATTCAACAACTACACCTGTATTGACAGTCCTTTGTATGCCTTCAGACATAGACACACTTTTACTTCCTTTCTCCTTTAACTATTAGCAGCTCTTAGGTAGACCTCAAACTCATAAAACTAATAATAGAACTCTCTGCGTTATATTCTGATTAATTTTCAAATGATTATCAAATGCACGTGCCATAAACACAGAAGCCTTCAGGGTTTTTTTTCTCTTTATCCCTGTACCATTGCTTTTGGCAGAGTAATTTTTAAGACTGGAGCTTGAAGCAGCCCCACGTCACACTGACAGTTGCGGCAGTGGGCAAGGGCATCGCTGCCCAAGGAGCAGTAATGAGTTGCAGAGCCTCACGCGGAAACCCTGCTCTGCCTCAGCGTTGCAAAAACAGCAGCTGATAAACTGAGAGACAATTACAGAGGCTCTGGCAATACGGAGGAGAAGGAGTAGGTCACTAGATACCGACATTAGGAATCAGGAGCGGAACTCTGTTGAGGACCCTTATTTAGACATTTTGAGTCAAATGAAGACCACATAGAAATCCATGGTAACTCTTTCACAGCCTTGTGTGGGGCCTGGATTTCATCTTCTACAGCCACCAATACCCTACAGCAAATATTTTTGTCTCTGAGGAGTGAAAAGAAAAAAAAAGAAACAAACCATGCAAGTAATCCTAGCACCCAGAGTGAAGGGATTACTGACATTAAATCCTCTATAATATAATAAAATTCTGCACTTTTATTTTTAAAATTCATGCAAGCATGTATTGATATATGTGGCTAAGGCATTTCTTCCTTTTTTTCCTTAAATATTGCATGATGACATCATCTAAGGATGCATCACTTCTCGGGGATTTTGTGCAGAATCTTAATGTTTACACTAACAATGTAACTTAAGAAAGTATATTATGTAAATCCTCGATTCTCCTAGGGTCTAGGAATGAAATGTAATGCTAATTTGATTTAGTAATTTTTTCTGTCTCCCCAGAAACACCCAATTACTGCTTTTGAAAGACTTTTTTCTTTTTTCCATCACGCTAGGACTAAAATGAAAGTTGAGTCTGCAGCAAAGCCCAGGCTGGGAACGTAGCAGACCTCTGCTACTCAGCCTGTTACCAGCCAGAATATATAGTGTAGGGAGATTTATTTCAGAAAATGGAATGTTCATTATCTTTTTTTTTTTTCCCCCTTACAAAAAATGGAAACAAAATAAGTCTTCTTGGAATTCCGTAATAATAATCTAAACGTGAAATGTGAGCTGAAAATAACGTGCCTCTCTGTGTGTCTAGAAGAGAGAGGGCTTGTAGCTGTGTGCGTGTCTGGTTGCAGGGGAGAAAGGGGGAACTTGTGTATGTGTGTCTGTGTACAGTAGTGTAGAAATAGTTTGTCAAATGAGTGGTTTCCTGTCCTGATCTGTAGATTTTCTTTCTTCCATGAAAGGAAATGGAGATAATTGATCTGACTTCCATCAGCACATAAAAGGGATTGTCGGCAATTTGTTTTCTGCAGGGCTACTTAAATATATGGTGATATAGCGAACAGAAAAGATCACCCACAAATTCTGCAGCAATCACAAATACATGGTAGACACACCCAGGGGACTGATATGTTCCGTCATTTGCAAAGTATGACTTTCTTTTCTTTCTCTCCACCCCTACCCCTCCACCCCTTTCTTCTCCTTTAAGGATACACGATGTCCCTCCCGGTTCTGCAGTCTGGGTTTGATTAAATAATTATAAACTTCAAGCAGTAGATCTATCATTTACATTCCTTAACATGCCAACATGTGCCTTTTGTGGGGATGCCAACCAATACCAAAGCTTCTCTCATTATTGTCATTGAAAATACAGTGGTTCAATGTTTGTGCTATTTCCTGGATTTTGGCGATATAATGTTGCCCAGCAATTTGCTGTCAGTGCCAACAACACTAAAGAACTTCATAATAAATCCTTTCTATATTTACTCAGTCCACCACTGTGTCACTGAAATTAGCATTTTACGATCTTATGCTCCAAAGCACCTATTTTCTCTCTTTTAACTCCATGCTATTATGAATGCTAACAGAAAATTCACCAAAGCATGGCTTGCTTCAGCTTTTCTGTATAACGATTGCTGTCAGTCATGTTGGTTTTCTGAAGGGATATGGAGCTTGTAGCTTCATGGTAGATGATCGTAAAGATAAACCAAACTAACAAAAAAGACAGAGTGTTCGATTTAGAGCTGCTACAAAGAGATTAGCTCAAAATCTCAGATGCCACCACTTCATGCAGGCTAATGTACAGAAGACAAAATCTACAAACAGAGAAAGAAAGATACCACAAAATAACAGGACCAGATTCAGCTCTGAGGTCCAGATGGACAAATTCCACTCATCTGAGTGACAGGCAGAGTGAAGAGAGAGGGTTTGACGCCGCTGTATGAAAATATCATGCTAATGCCAGAAAATAATAAGCAGTTCAGGGGCTTTCACACAGGACTGTTCTCAGGGATACTACAGATAACTCATGGAAAGCATGGAACCATTGGAGCTCAAAATAGTGCTCTATGTGGGTAATCTCACCCTTTGCTTAATAAAGGTGCAGAAGAGAGTCAAACAGGGCCTTTTTCACTGAAAACCTCAGAGGTGCACTGCTGCAAACCCTCAGTTTGGGGCCCTGTCCAAGTGGGCCAAATTCCACTCATCTGGAGTCTTACCTATGGATGGTAACACTGTGTGCTCTGCCCACTGGGAAAAGGAAGAGGTATGCTCTGAGCAGGAGAGCGGCTGATATTAACAAGATTGAGGAGAAGATGAGAAGCAAGGATTTTCTAGGGAAAGGAAGAACATGTTTGATGGAGTGAGAGCAGAGGGAGAAAGTTTTTGCAGTGGGGAAAATGAAAGCAATGCTTTTGGGACAGAGGAGAATGACCTGAGAAGAGTGAGCTTGTGAAGAGATACACTGCAGGATCCACAATAGTTTTGTTTCCTGCTGAAATAAACGGAGGTTGGAATTTTTTGACTAATAGGAAGAGTATCATTGCTAACCTCTCATCACCCCTAAAAAGCTCAAAAGATTTTGCTGAATGTTCTGGCATAGGACAACTCCACCAGAAAAGGGAAAAAAAAAAAAAAAGAAAAAAAAAAGGGAAAAAAAAAGAAAAAAAAAAGGGAAAAAAAGAAAAAAATCAACCCTCATCCCCCAGAATGGAGTATTTTGGAAATGTGCATGTGTGTGCGTGTGGAGTCACGAGGCTGGGAGGAAGCTGCTCTGTAATCTTAGCCTTCGTGGGCAAAAGCAGCTCCCACAGCACTGTGTGATGTGGGTGCACGCAAGCTGAGTTACAAGTCTTCACAGACACAGCCTATCGTTATGAAAATCTCACGGCAGAAGTCATTTCACCCATCCTGTCATGCCCCCTAACAGTGGGGCAAAAGCCACAGTTCCACCGGCGAGAGCATCAGGGACGCTGCACAGATGCACGAGGAGACAACATGCTTTGTGGGATCCGTTCAAGCATTGCCATCATTCGCAGGGCATTTGGAATAACAAGTATACTTGCCCGGAAAATAAGATATTGTGTGGCAGGAAGGACTATCTGGTTTACAAAACAAAAACAAGGGTTGTCTGAGCAGTTAGAGTGCCTAGAGACCCCCTTCTCCCTGTGCGAGACCTGCGGGACATCCAGCAGGATATCAGCCACCAGAGGACACTCTTATTTCTCCAGGAAAACTCCGGTGGGCAGGAAACATGAACGAGTGACTAAGCCGAGAGGCTCACAAAGCTGAAAAGCAACCTAATCTTCAGGTCAGACCCAGAGCAATTTTGTAAACAACTTCCAGAGAATAATCTACATTTTGCTTTTCATGAGATAGGCTATGAAGGGGGATTTCCTTATATTGGGTAATACACCCCCCAACTAAGCCAGCTATTAAACTGATTGCTTAAGCTCAGTAATAAGACAAGCACATCTGATTACAGGGAGAAAAGTTTTCAGCGGTGGAATGGTTAGGGCAGTAACCTAGCTTTTTCTCTGGCTTGGAGTTCTGTAGTATCCACGCAGCAGTAGTGCTTGTCATAACTTTAAGTAACGGAAAACAAACACAGAAAACAAAAACGTTCATGCCATGTTGTTTGTACAGATAGTTAAGTATATGCCAAATGTCTCATGCATTAGGTGAAAAGAAAGGACCAGTTATATAAAGTGCCCAGTTTCTGCCTCTGCTGGGGGCTCTTCTCCCTGGTAGGGGCATTTAAACTCCCAGAAATTTTGGGAACTCAGCAGATAGAATGGTAAAATGAAATGAAAAAGAATCCAAACAAAAAAATGCACTCTGTTTTTCTGTTTCTGATTTTTCTACTCTAAACGTATTGTTCAAATTCTTCCCTGGTTTAAATCTGTTGAGTTCAGTGTGTCAGTGCTCGAATTTGCATGGAAAGGCATTTCCGTTACCATTATAAAACACATCAATCTCTGCAATAAAGGAATCTTCTGGCATGACATGCTATCATGTCTGTTTTCTGCTTACAGAAGGATCCGTCAGCTCCTTCCTTCCGGCACCAAGACACAGGTACAGAAAAGCAGAATTTGGGCTTGTACATCTGCTTAGAAATAATCTGAGTGAACGGGCTGGCATGGCTTCCAGCTCGTCAGAGCAACTCCACTGAGCTAAGCGATGAGCCTACACATTTTATGAGTTTAAACAGTAAGCAGAGACTGAGCCCTAATTCTCTAGACTTGTGGTGTGACCAGAAACCACCTCCTTTTCTGCTTCTGATTTTCCTCAGTAGTAAGGAAAACTGAGCTACAAGAACAATATTTCACCAACAATTTCTTCTAAAAGTATTCTAATAAAAACATCCTGAAACTAGTGTTCAGCTACTTCCTTGTATAAGTTTTTTATTTTTTTGTTCTGAGTTTTAAAACTGGGGTTAAAACCAGTGGTTCTTATTCTTAAATTAAAGGGCACAAAATAGAATAAAATTTATTACTGAAAATAAAAAGTTTTACTATCTAACTTATGATTAACTCACTAGCTCAATTAGTTACCAAAGTTATAGTAGTCCTTCCCTTGATTTATCATTAAATGACAGAGAAAACATCTATTCTGAGCTTTTAAAAATCTTAATATAAACAACAGGAGGGAAAAAAAAATAGGGGTGACTTTTCAGATCCTCTGAGGTAATGGGGAATCAGCAGATAATCAACATTGTTTTAATTTATTTTGGCTCCTTCCATCTGTGCACACAGCACTGTTTATTTGTTGCAATGTTTGATTTGTTAATTTATACCTCTGCATATGAAGGTCACTTACTCTACTTATGTTTTCACTTACAAGACCTCATTTGTTTCACAAACCACTACGGCTAGGATGATAGAAAAGTCTGTTGAAAGGTATGGAATCCCTCTGATAGAAAGGTGGCAGTGATTATTCTCACTGTGACCACTGGGAGGAAGTTTCCCTGCCTTGATTTTGGACACAGCGCTCCTGGAATGACATCACTGGTGGATTAGCAGAGATGTAGGCTGCATTCTTCCAAAAAGACCTTTGTTAACAATGTGCAAATATGCTTCTAAGTTATGGGATTTCTCTTTCCATCACCTTTGAGGATACTCAAGTATTCCTAGGTACTTCTATGCTGAGCAAAGCAATGGCATCAATAGACATCATCAAAAGCAAACAACAATGGCACTAGCAAACATTCCTTCAGTCCACTTCAGGCTTTGGGAATTTGATCTTTCTCACACTGTTCTCCACCACATAACATCCAGATGCCATGTCGTTACCACGTGCCCCTATCTTGGTACAGTACAACACTGCTAGGGAGTCTGCTCACACAGCTCACTTATGTGACCCAAGGACAGCTGGACAGAAAAGTGTTGCCTATTTGTTAACTATAATTCGTTCATGTAACTGTCTTCACTAATCTATCCATAGTGCTGATTACTATACCCCCATTTTCCACTTCCACAGCCTCCTGAATCCCCATGTTCATGCTGCCCTCCTGAAATACTGGATGACTTTCCAGTCTGGTTCTCCAAGTCTCTTCCTACAAATTGCTGCTTTAGAAGCATTATATCCAGACAGACAGGATCTAAGAAGTGAATTAGGCCGCTGTTATTGTAAAAATCCTCTTAGAACTGCCTGCATCTTACCTTGAATATTCAGAAAATGATGCATGCTCTTTTCCTCCTACATCCCTGTCCTTAGCCATGTTAGTCAGCTCACATCTGAAAGTGAAGCAGAGTTTGACTTGAGGACCTGAACTTTTCCTTCCCAGTTGTTTTCTTGAGCCCTTAGTGCTCCATGGATGCTTTTTAAAAAAAAAACTTTTAAAATAAATACAAGATTAAACAGGACTTTTTTGCCTAGTGTCAGGCAAGAGTCTGCTTGACAGTAGGAATTACTTCTGCCACAATCATCATTAAATAAGATTGCTGCAAGCAAAAACTTACATTGTGCAAAACAAATGAAACCAAAACAAGTCCTTTCAATCCCTTAGAGTTATTCCCACAATGTTTTATCCAAATTCATATACTCACACTTCAAGAAAGAACTGTAAAAAATCTGGTTTTCTGGGTGGGGTCTTCACTGGCACTGTGCCAGGCCATACACACGAGATTCTGCTGTGCTTGCTGGGTTGTTTTATCAGGTAAAGACAGGAAAAAGTATGTGGAAGGTGAGAGCAGATGGCATCCTACAAAATAATCAAACTCCTTTCCATCATTAACCATCCTAAGGAAGGCAACTGGATGTAAGAACAAGGCAGGAGTGAATTAAATAGAGCACAAAGTATCAGTGATTTTAAATATCACCTGTAAGAAGGTATGCAGTCTCAGGGCTATTTGAGGACTTAGTCCTCTGATGGATGCAGCACACAGGATTTGCGGCAGTAAGGCAAGAGAAAATACAAATTATGGTGCAACTCACTGATTTATGGGAAAGCATCCATTTTACCACTTTGTGCTGTATTTCCATTGATTTACCTGAAATACTGCCTTTATACCTTTGTCTTGCAACTATGCCAATGAGTACACCAGGGTGGATTACAGATGTGTTGCTGCATAGCCTCAACCCTCTTTAAGGCCCTCAGGGCTACAATAAAGTAGTAGGTGTCAATTCCCTCACTTTGTGGCTCTTGGAAATGGAAGAGTCTACTACCTTCAATGACTGGCGCTCACCGGGCTGTCAGTGCTTGCTTTATACTTTAACAAGGGATTTCTAACTTGTTTCTGCCTAGTTGAGATGAATTTTCAAAGACTTACTACATAAACTTTTTTAATTTATCCAGTTTATTTTAGGACTCTAAGAACTATAAGGCAGAAACGGTACATTAGTTCTTAAAATTCAGTCACCTGAGACTGCAGCAGTAAGTGTCTTGCAGAGAAGAGCCCAGAGAGTATTTGCCTACACAGCCCATCTACCTTGGCCTGCAGTGGTTTCTCAATACTCACTGCAGAACCCAGGAAGGTTCTGCAATCTGTAAAAGGACAAAATTATAATGAACTTCATTAAGAGAGCAAGATATCAATGACATCACCAAAGACCTATCACCATATGATTGCAGGGAGTTTATTAAATGCATATCCAGGATCTTTTCAGAAATTACTTGTGTACCACCTCATAAAATAGTTATTTTTTTTAACAAAGCACGGGTCCCAAATGTGTAGCCTTGCCATCCTGTTGTGGAGGGATAAATTTCCCCTTAACTACATAGGGCAATAGGTCTACATACCAACTGAAGGCACCGGTCAGGTACTGGGGAGTCTTGTGTGCTGACTCGTGTGCTAACAGTGACCAATCTCCCCAGTACTACTGGGTACAGCCAGAAAAACCCCAAATATTTCTGAGTAACCACATAACTCATGAAGAACACTGCAGGTGACCAGCAGTGTTACCTCAGAAGCAAGCAGAAAGCAATGCAAGCACATTTCAGCAAGAAGGAACAGACACTTGACCCTGCCTCAGTCCAGTTGATGAGAAGGCGGCACTGATCTCCAACTGGCAGGCATGTAGGTAGGCAAGGCTGAAACACAGCGTGTTCCAGTAATTTAGGATGACAGGGGAGACATTGCAGATTATTACATCTAGTGCACATTGGAGCTTTGTTTTGTCTAACTTATGCAATATTCTGGGGCTCAGTGTTCTCACCCCAAACTCTGGGAGGAAGCATGGGGGGAGAAGGAAAGGTAGCAAGAAGGAACAAAATCACTACTATACTCACCCTGGCCCAACACCGAGACCAGGCCACATTTGGGACTGATTTAGAAAACTATTTGTCAACATCTGTGGAAAAATGGAAGAGTAAATGACACCTATCTCTAATCTGAGTAATTTCTATGAGTCAAATGTGAGCACCACAATGATAACCTTTCTACCATTGAGCTGACATTGTTTCTGTTTGATGTTTAAGCATGTGGTTGTATACATCCGTGTCTGATATTAGTCAGTTAGTAAGGCCTCAAAAAATTCACAGTGTATATGAAAATCCTTTTTAGAAAACATGAGCCTATAGCAATAGGTGTGCTGTTTTCATTCCTTCTGGAAGTCCATTAGTGCTAGACCATACCACCACTCTCCTCCCATAAGCACCTGAAAAACAACTGGGTTAGAAAAGGTATATCAGACTTGACACATGAGCTAGAGGTAAAGCATCACTAAACTCTTTGGTAGGACTCAGTAGAAGAATGTCAATGGAAAAGAGACAGATCCTCGAGACCATTCCTTGAAGGCCAAAACTTCATTCCTGTTGAGGTGACTTTAAGTGAGTGAATATTCTCAGACACAATAGTTCTGATACTGAAAGAACACAGGACAGAGATTATTACCGTCCTGATAAAGGACAGTGCTTAGCTTGTGTGTTTTTATTCGAACTGAGAGAGTTTAAGAAAAGAGCCCTGTAACGTGCATGTCCCCCTGGTGAGTTTATGCATGCTTTCACAGCTCTAATAAAAACATACGATGAAGGTAAATTAGGGCAGACGACTGCTTCTGTCAACACTGAGCAAACAGCATCTTTAAGGTTTATATGTGACTTAGAATTCAAGAATGCAGACTTTGTTTTTCATTAATGGGCTTGTTAAAGAAAATACTTTGATAGTTCCAGAGGAAAAAGAAATTATATAGAAATGTGAGGAGATTAAAGCAAAGAAAGAACCTTGACATCAGACGGGAGCTTGTTTGATTAGGTCACCCTATAGACTAGAAATAATTAAAAATAAAGAAGACAGATGGAGGATGTCAGGTGCTTAAAACAACATCTCGAGTCTACCAGTGCTTGCGTTTGTGGGAGCCAAGACTTCAGGCTTCACAGATGTCGAGCATGTCTTTTGGCTGCAGATCTCAGGAGAATCAGAAGAGGCAACAGAATTTAGCATGAGCAAAAGGGAGATTGTGCAAGTCTGAGAGCAATGAAGAACATTTGCTGCTATTAACAGGCAGAGAAGCAGCTTTCCCGTCACCGTTCCGGGGCAGGCAGACAAGCTTGCCTCTAGTCTCATTCCTTGTCTTTTACTCCTCACCTGCTGCCGATCCCTCATGCTGCCTTTGAATTAACGAAGTGGCTATTTGCCTTAAGGAGCAACATGTTCCAATCCCAGGGGAACTGCTCCTGCCTGCCTGGCAACTGCAGCAGCAATGCCAGCAGCCTGGCAGGTGCTGGCAGATCAAAAAGAAAAACTTCACAGAGCTTCTGGGGATTTCCTCACTAATATGCTGATACACATATTAGTTGACTGACTGACACTGCCTAAATATTTGTCCTTTACTGCTCTGTTTGGCCATGATTTTGTAGCAACTTTGGTGGTTTGCAACTTAGCCCACGTTATACATGAGCTCCTCTGCTCCATCTGCTAATCACATTTCACCTGAGTTTTCTCCTTCTCAGTGACAAATGGTTGAGTTTTCACCCCCTAAGTGCTGCAGTCAGTAAGAGAATATTGATGGACTTTGACAGAAACTAAGGAAGCCTATGTCTGTACTTACCTTGCACAACACTACATATGAGTTCCAAAACAGGAAGGAGTTCTCGGTGTCTGGTCATCTCTCCAAAAGGTATTTGTACATGTGCTGGATTCCCACTGAACAGGGAAGCCTGGAAATGGCACAGGTAAACTACTGTTTCCCAATTGGCACCAGTTTCAGGTGCAGGCAGAGCTGAGGGTTGCTCTATAAAACACCAGTACAAACCAAGACTGTTAGAGGGAAACAAACCAGAAATATTTGTCTTTTCACTATAGTCACTTGGAATTTTGATGCTTAAACCAGGAGAGACAAACAGGTGGCATAACTGTTCAGAGGTGATCCTGGAAATACACATTATTTAAGTATCTTCCCGAATATCATGTTATTTAGGACAGATACCACTTGCCCAACAGTACTTAAAAAAGAAATAGGTAATTTACTTTTTTTTAGGCCACTCAATATGATCATACATGGTATTTAACTGCAGTGATGAACACATATGGTTTAGGAATTCAATTATATTTAAGTTCTTTTCTAATAAAGCTAGAACAGCTGGCTACCAGATCCTTGGAGTGCTTCAACTTTGTCAGGAGCATCCAGCATATTTTAAAACCATCTCTTGACCCTACAGAGGAGGTCAATGTTTCCTCTGGCAGCCCACTAGTTATTTTTTAAGTGTCTTGATTTTTTTCTGTGGCGTAATGCAACTTTACTCATTATCACTACAGATGTCAGACCAAGACTAGCAAGATTACAGCAGTAGCTGCAGCATATGGTTGAATCATATGAATAATAATCATAAATCCTTTTTGACATTGGCCCATTATTACATCCTGATCATGTCCCCTTGGAATCTCTTGTTTGGTGTAATGTTTAAGTCATTATAAGGTATCTCTGGAGGTCTAGATTTATAGATATCTCAATTGGAGAAACACAGTATTAGCAGTATGTTTATACAAACATAAAACACATGAATATTATATACCAATATATCTACATCTAATGTTTACAGAGACATACAGGAGAAGCAATTAATGATCAGCAGTCACTAAAAGAAATGTATCTCATGACATCTTAAAATCATGGTGTAATAAGGAGGGCAGAAACATTGCCTGAACTGGTGACGTTAAAAAAACTCTTGCAACACAAAGTGTATGCACATTAAAAAAAAGTGAAAAGATGAAGAGACAGTCTTTATACTTTAAAATGCTAACGTGTTTCTAGCTTTTAAATTTTATTTGGGGAGAAAGAAGGGTGGAAGGTAGCAACAGAGTTAGGTTCTTCACGTCTCTCTAAACATTGTTTATTTGGAAAGGACCTCATTTTTGTTCCAAGTACAAAAGTGATAAACAGAATAAAATTAATCTAAACACTGAAATATAATAAAAATCAGTCTCCAGGCCTGACCAGCTGTCCTGACCTTGACTGGATGATAAACCAACTTGGTACAGCTGTGATCATTAAACACACCAAGGCAAAGACCTGAATGCTTGAAATGATACAACATATTTGTGTGGAAAAAACCAGTCCTGCTCGTGAATTAAGTGCAAGAGTGTTGTGGGGTGTGGGGTTTTTTCCCTTTTTTTTTTCTTTTTAATGGAATACTTATTTTTATTGGGAGCTGATTCCCAAGAGTCAGCATGCTCCGTTTTTGTTTCTTGCAAACAAATGAAGTATGTTGGTATTTGCCGATTAACAGGGCTTTTGAAACGGCTTCCTATTTGCAGAAATGAAGCAGATTGCAATATACAGAAGTTATCCAAGAGGATACTTTAGACAGATGCACCAGAGATGACATCTCTCTTGTCATCGGTAAAAATGATACAGAGCACATTGCTAAGTTATTCAGCAATTTCCAAAGAATCCTTTTTAATGCACAATAAGAAACAGAGCTCAGTTGTCTTTTCATGGATGTCAGACTTAAACAAAAACACAGAATGCACTTGCAACCATTGGTGTGAAAGGGTACTTTCAAGTACAGGCCTATTAACTGAAACATTCTGCTATAAGATATCAAAAGACGGCCTATTTGCCACAAACTGTGCTAAGTTATACTCATTTTTCTTAGTGGCAGTAAGTGGTTTTAATGCAAGTAATGGAATTTAAAACCAGAAAGTCCTTATTACAATTCAGAGTGCCCTTTGTCCTTTGATAATGAACACCATATTAGTGTCTCGAAGAAAACCCCAAACCTTAAAACAGGATATGTTGTTTCAGCATTTTGAACTAAGTGACCAAAACTTTACTACTGGAAGTCGATTGTATTTAATTGCATATAGTCAAAAAAAAATCTAAAAACGAGTTCCAAACTTTCAGTCTTGCCAGAAATAAGAATAAGCTGAGGATGGACTAGCTTATTATAAATTAGAAAAATATGCCAGAAAGGGATAACATTTGTTAAAAAAAAAAAAAAAAGTCACATGATATTTGGTATAAAGCAATTATATTTTCTCTGCTGGAAAAAGACAATAAGGAAAGGAAGGGAGGGAAGAGGCAAAACCAAGAAAAGCAGGGTGTGCATTGCATAAAACACATCCCAAGAGGCTACTGGAACCAAATGTGTTGCAATTTTAGTTACTTTTACCACAAAACTCACTTGGTTAAAAAGGAAAGTAAAACCTTGAACTAAAAAAACATTTCAGCTACAAATGCAGAACAGGGAAATTCTAATTTTGCATGGGTAAAATTGATTATCTTTCTAAAACAGGACTGTATTTATTTATATAGTGTGTATAGTGTTTCGAAAAAATAAAGCATTTGCATGTAAAACATAATGTGAAGATTTAAAGCATATTACCCAAGTAAATAAGATTTGTGATATGGACAAAAGAAGGGTGACAAATTGTCCTTCCCACCAAAACAACGAAGGAGGAGTACTCCTTAGATCAGAAATTTCAATTAAAGTACACCTCTATTTGCAATTCATTTGGACCAGATATGTCTGTCTGTTCCTTCTTTATATATGAGATAGCTTATGAGATTTTAGTAAGGTATTCCTTTGCCATAAAGTTACTTGATAAAATGTCAGAAGTTTTTCAAGAAAAATATTCTGAAATGACTAAATTTTCACTGATTTTTTTGACCTCGGCATTTATTGAAATTTAAGTGATAGTCTCAGTTTTTCAGGTAGTGATTTGTATAACGCTCTTTTCTTAACTTTCAGTTTCTAGTCATTTATAAGTACATGGTGCACAAACTAGTGATGCCTAATGTGGCACAAAACAATCACAATCAAGAGTGAAAAGACAGACATGAACCTTAATTCCACTAGTCTCTTCTGAAGTCTTTAGACTACTTCTAAGGGGTCCACAAAAGATTGTAAAGTGGAGCCAACCCATTGCTGCATTTACCACTCTAACTTTTCCAGCACTGCTGAATTTAGAATCCTCATTAACCTCTCAGCATCCCTCTTCTCTGGACCATACAGACACACAAGTCGCTATGGAGTTTCTTTTGGTGCTATAAAGTGCTGTCTCGGCTGGTGGTGAAGGTACAACCCACTGTGAATGAAAAGACTTTTTTAATCAGATGAGCACTTCTCCTTAATTTAAAATGAACAGACCACATTGATTGCTATATTATCCGATCACTGCTATTATTTGCATATGACAAATTAGGAATATAACTGGTTTATAACAACAAATACATTGCAAAATTATAAATATGTCCAAAGATTAAGAACGCACTCCCTAAATTTCAAATAAAATATCTTTTAAAATAAAATTTCAAAGAATGGATTTTTTGTTTCAGGTCAGAATGAGTTAATATTTGTTTAAAAATGGACATTTTGACTACTAAACTGGAAACTGCAAATACTGATTAGCTTAAGAAATGGAAAATGTGAATAGTAACCAACTCAAACTAGTTTCAGATGAAAACTCTGAAATAGGGTAATTCTTGAAAGTATACTCTCCAATATTTTGTCTACTTCATTTATAAATCAGTCAAGCAAAAGTCTATTCAGTCCACCTATTTCCAGATTACTGCAGTGTTGCATCATCTCAGCAACCGGGAAAACGCCTCATTTTATTTCTTACCACTTCTCTGATTGAATTCATCCCCAAAACATCCATTCCCCAAAAAGCTGTATACCAAAGGCTGCCAGAGGGGCACAGAGGGATTCGGACAAAGCTGAAATCCCAGTACAGCACACAAAACCTCCTCACAGGGAGTGTTGCCATGGTCTTTGCCACTGTTTTCTAAAGGACTAAAGTTGCTAAGGAGAAACAGAGTGATTTGGGGAACCAAATTCCTTCTAGTTGTGATGAAGTCTCATTTGAATGCTCCTTGGATCATGTTTAAGTTTCCCCAAAGCAATACCCTGCTGCGGAGGATGACAGTTACGGGGAATAAATGTCACAGCTCTCTCAGGTTATCAGTGTGACATTACCCTGCTTGACTGCCAGGAGTTAAATCAAAGGAGGCTGTTGAGGCAGAAACCAAATTAGCACACAGACAGACACCGCCACCCCACCACCACCGCTCCGCTCCCCCTCCCAAAAAAAGGGAAAAAAAAGAAAAAAAAAAAAGAAAGGAAGCAAGAACTTGGAGGGCCCAAGGTAATAGGGATTAGCCAGTGAGCTGGGAAGTGGAAGCCCTGGTACCCTGTAGGCTGTCTGGGTTTGCCCATCAAAGGGCATAAACCTTGCATCAGAGGTGGATTGAAACCTTTATATATTTCTGGCTCCAAGGGAGGAGGAGAGGTAGCAGAGGTGCCTCCTTTTCCTATAAGACTCCTGCCCCTGGCAGGGAGACACAGCTACAGTGAGGACACCCTCGCTAAGTCAGTTCAAGCAGTTGTTACCATGGTTGTCAGAAGAAAGAGTGCTTGGATGTGAACCTTTTCATAAACATGAATTATGGGTAACAATATGGAAAAAATGGACAAAAGAGTAAGGAGCAAGAAGCCAAGCTATTGCATCAGCTATAAACCCAGCAGGGAGAAGAGACTTGGGTGCAGCTTGCCATGCAATGCCTAAAGCTGTTATCTGGAAGATAACATTCTTCTACCACCATCTGGATTACTGAAAATAATGTATAAATCTCTGAAGATTTATAATTACGTGATAAAGCAATGTTTTGCTATGAATCAGAGTGTCTCTTTGATTTTCCTAGCAATACAATGCCATCTTACTGTGATAAGATTTTTAACTGCTCGTATAATTTTCATCTTTATTCGTAACAGAGGACATGCAAAAACTTTCTGGGAAGAGTATAGTTTGTTTAAGCGATGGACAGTACTATTGCCTGGAGGAACTAATATTTCTTTAATAGCAGTTGAAATATTTATTGCTAATCAGCCTTATATGGCTTTATACTTACTTGAAAGACTAGTCAACTCTGTATAGACACCATTAAAGGTAGGAGACAGCTTTCTTGTCATCAACAAAATGATATACAGCAAACTACTGAATAATTCATCTAGAAATGCTCAGAGATCACCTTTCCAAAATATGAAACAGAACCCTGAGTCTTTCTTTGATGTTCGGATTTTACAGAGCAACAATAACACACTCTGGATGAGGAAGGACATTGCTTTGATAAAATATGTACCTTTTTGGCCATGTAACACTGCATTCTCTTTACAAGACTATTTTTTTTAGTACTATAGACACTTCAGAAGAGAAAAAATGTGATCTGTAATAAAGCTGTGACACACAGAAGAGTAGTAAAAGACTAGTCTATATTTCCTGGCCCCAGCCAACTGACAGGGTTAAAAAGGTTAATACCCTGACACAGGACACCAGTGG
This sequence comes from Laterallus jamaicensis coturniculus, assembly GCA_022605575.1. Classification (NCBI taxonomy): domain Eukaryota; kingdom Metazoa; phylum Chordata; class Aves; order Gruiformes; family Rallidae; genus Laterallus; species Laterallus jamaicensis. The sequence goes on from JAKCOX010000011.1 coordinate 12,403,863, forward strand.
CTACTGTTATGTGGAGAAATCTTTTATTTTTTATGTTACTTGTCATAAGGAAAGGAAAAGAATATCTTAAAGCTCTTTAAATCAAGCCAAGCATCCTCAAACAAACAGCTAAAAAAAGATCCAGATCTAATGGAATTATTATTTGGTCTTCTGTGTAGTTTAGAGCTCAGTGCTGGTTGAAAATAAGCTTGTAAAACTGGTGTAAAATAGTGTACATTGTACATGATGGTAACATGTTAGACTTACGACTCATTTTATGAAATGTTTTACTTCGTGGATTTGTTTTCATGCACACATCAGTTGAGGAATATGCATATTAACTTTTAAGAGTTTTTATTAAAGAAAAAGTTGAAATTTTAAAAACCCTTAAGAAGGTCAGATTTAAATTAACAAATAATTAAAATAAACATTTATTTATATTTATGTTCCTAACTTCCACTTAATTCCTTGTGATTTAGGTGCATGAATAATTTAAAAAATCTTGAAGGGACTTACATCTCCTTAAGCATAAAACCTCTGAATTACTCATGCAAAAAGTAGTTTTCTCTTTTTTTAACATTATGTATTATTAGTTTTGCATAAAGTTTGAAAGATGCTAGTTACTAGGCTTTGCTACTTGTATGAAATATTCAGTGAAATTTTCACTGGAGGTTATGAGCATTTGGCTTCAGAGGCACAGCATTTACAAGGAGTCCTTTTCAAAGAGAAATTCCAGCCTTTGGCCTGGTAACGATACAGCCTTTATCTCAGAAAAACAGACTAAGAATATTTATGCTTGAGGAAAAGACCTGCCTGTGTAAAAGAACATTCAGTTTTTCTGTATTCATGTTTATAGGATCTCATAGCAGGATACTTTGGAATACATTATTGGAGCTGGAAATAGAGCCATCAGGGCTGTGCCTGCTTAACCCCTCCTTGCCGCAGAAACACCATTCACTATTAAATCCATCCACAGAATTCCAGAAAAGGCTTATTAAAATGGATGGGTTTCTATTAATCAGTCCTAAGGCATTTGCATTATCTGGAGAAAAATATTTACATTTTGACAGTGTTTATAGAAGGTATTTTTAACTTCTAATTCAAGCTTCTATTTACAAAGGAAAATCTTTTTGCCTAATACGCTAAGATGATACTAACTTTGAATGCATGTTCTTGTATATATTTTTTTTATTTAAGTGCAAGCCTTCATATTATGACTGAGATCACTGCTATGTCATCAACAACAGGTTGTGTCATAATCAAATTCAGCATAATGCCTCCCAGAGGGCTGTGTAGTTATCTATACATCAGCTGAATGTGATCATCTAATCCTGCTGCAGCGCTATCACCCTTATCAAAGAGGCACTCAGGATGAGGAGGATAATGAACTCTGGTAATTTACTATTCGTAAGCAACATTGTTTCTTTCTCTTATAACAAAGCAATAATTGCCAAACATTATTTCATTCTTATTTGGGTTTTCCATAAGGACTTGGGAGAAAATTTCTAAGGAGTAAAATTACAAAGAATCCCACCCACAATTCCAAGGAATTGCAAACAAAGTGTCCCTGTCAGGAGCCAGGGCTGACTTGAGCTGGACATACCAACATTTACAAACTCAGCCTGTTAGGGTTAAATTCAGTGGGGGCAATACAGGGAATGGCCATTCAGCAAGGACAAGCTGCACTCTGCCCGTGTGGGACTCTGTCCATGCCCGTGTGGGACTCTGTCACCGCCGGGACATGTCAGACCAGCCCTGGAGTGCCTCAAACCCACAGCCGGGACATGGTGCCACAGGCTGTGCGGCCTCCGCTGCCTGAGAGCTGGCTGAGGGGGATTCTGCACCAGGCTGTTCCCCAGCTGAGCTGGCCCTGGGGCAGAAGAGCCCTGCTTGCACGATGCTTTATCTCTGTTAAGAAATCTGCCAGACTCAAGTGCTCAGGCTCCGTGGCAAAGATAATCCTTAGACCAAATAAGCAACCATGGCTAACTGAGATTTGACAACAGAGCATTATTCACTTTAAGAACAAATTCTAAACATTGTGTATTTATTCTGACTTGTACCTTTGGATATACAGATCCTGGGAGCAGCTTCTGTGTGACTTAGCTAACTATAGTACGATCCTTGCTAATGACGCATAAACCAAGATGAAAAAAACCAAGAACTTCTTAAACCTTACACTGACAGTCCAGCCAAACCAAATATTTTCTGATATATGTAGCTACATCACTGCCCTGATTGTTTTGGGGTTTTTTTCCATGCTGCATCGTTCCGTTCCTGCAGGTCACCTAGCTATAAGGCCAGTTTCCATTTTATGAGTGGAGATAAAACAGCAGGTTAGGTAGGAAGGCATCTGGGGTGCTCTGGGCCAGACACTTTCTTTTCTTGCTGTTGTTAATATTTGGTTCTTCTTTGCCTCTGCCTCTCTTCAATCTAATTTTAAAGTCACAGGCAGTGTAAATTTGAGGTGGAATGGGTTTAGTATAAAACAACGTTTGGGTGTTTTTTAAGTTCACTTACTTTTGATGATAGTTATTCCAGAAAAATGTATTTCAAGTAACAGGCTGTTTTTATCAAAGATTATTTTGTCTTGTTCTATTAGATGCAATCAGCAAGGTGTATAATGTACATAAAGCACACATGATTAAATAAAAGCTGTAGTAAATGCTAACCAAAACTACCTCTAGCAAAGTTTCTTCCAGAAATTCATGGGGATTTTATGTCTCAGGTCAATTTTGCATCTCTTGGGCCTGAGATATAATTTTGTAAATATGTTGTGGATGTGAGAGGAAATGGTGCTTCTGCAGCCTGACCTGATTTATGGGGAGAGGAAGGCAACAATCCCCTCTCCCAAAGGCAGATTTTGGATGTTCCAGCTACCTGGTTTTGGCCAGTCTCTTTAAATCTAATAGCAAAAAGAGAGGAAAACAAGAGAAAAGGAGAGAGGAATACTCCAGACCTGCATTATTAGAAGAGCAGATCTAAAATTAGAAAACGGTAACAATGGTTAAAAGCCAGATGCTGTGTGCTATTGCAGTTTGGCAAAGCAAAGCAGGAGTGAGAGAGCTCCTTTTAAACTTATTTTTCATTTGATAACAGATAAAAATAATCCTTGTAAATTTTATAGTAACTTTTATTCAGTTGAAAATCCCTAGGACATTACCAATGCCCCTGCGATTAGTCACTGCCACAGCAAATTAGCAAGGGAAGACAAGACGGTGACTTACCCCTGCGACACGGTGCACACGTCCCCACGCAGCATGTGGGAGCAGGACTGGCGTGAGGAGCTCCAGGTTCGGAGAGTAAGGAGCTGATTCCAGAGACCAATTTTTTACTATGTTGAAGTGACCCTGTGTGTATGTATTTAACAGTCAGGGAAGCCAAAGCAAGCAAATTGAAGAGTTAATGCGAAGCCAGACATAAAGCAAGCAGCAATGTACCATTACAGAGATCCCGGCTCCCTGCAGATTATCACCACGTAGAGAAACTATGTCTTGCGGTTTCCTGACATGTTCTTTAGTGCACGTTCGGGCTCTAAATGACTCTGGCCACACAATGCTAAAAGGAAACCTTCTCAAAGACACTGTGACCTCCAAAAGGTTATCGGTACCTATGGACCCCACCAGCCTAACACACACGCACCCTAACACACACTAGAAAACAACAACCTCTAAACAATCTGCAAATTCAGAGGCCTCCTGGAGTTTTTGTCTCAGACTGCCTTCCCCCCCACACCCTCTCCCAGGTTTCCTCAGCCTGTGAGCCCAGCTCATTCTGCTTGCAGTGGAGGAGGAGAAAGATCACACACAGTGATATGTGCTTTCTCTCTTCTTTTTTCCATTATTTCCAACATCTTCAGCAACACTTCAAACCATTATGGAAGGGAGCCAGGAAGAATATTTTTTAGAATTTTTATCCCATCAGGAAGGTTTCCTATTGGTCTTCCTTGCTTTATAGACTGGTTGCAATAAACTACAGTGGAGGAAGATGCAACAGCAACATATTGTAGGAAAAGCCCTCGCCTTGCTAGCAGGTAGGAACTACAGGCCTCTTCTGCGGTTGCTGGCAGGTGTGACCACCCATTCTCCTCCCACATACTTACTCAAGAAGCATGCAAGGAATGCCCTTTGCCAGCCGCACAGCAACAGAATCCGTGGGCTGCGGATCAGATCATTCCGTGAATGTAAACACAAAGATTTCTCCACCAAAAGGTGATGTTGTAACTGCTCCTTGGCACACCACAGCTTCTGGACATCATGTCTGCATGTCCCCTTGGAACAAAGATTCACTAAAGCCCTTTTAATTTCTCTGACCTGGCAATAATTAAGTATAGGGCCACAAATAGCTTATTTTATCTGATAAATAGTTTTATCGCAACTGAAATAAATGGATTTGAGGTTGTTTTTTATTCTCCTTTTTGTTAAGATGTTCCCTTGAAGGGAGATTGTGGTTACACCTGCACTAGGGGGATGTGAGAGTACAGAACAGGAAAATCAGAGAATGACAGGGGCCAAGCCATCCCTGGCTCCTCCAGGCAGTGGTACTGCCCCATCACCTCAACAGGTTCTCCAAGAGAAGGTGCCTGGCATTGACTATGCATTCTGGGGATGTAGTAGTTTAAAGAAAAATTGTGGTATTCATCCACCTCCCAGTATTGAGATGATTCTGCAAATCCACTCATTCAAAAAAAAAAAAAAGCAGTGGTGGTGGAAATCGGAAAAGGAAAAGCATTTGATTTCAGAGCTTCACAGCCTCCCCAAGGCTCCAGCTTGACTTGCAGGATGCTAAAGGATTCTTATGAATTTTTAATAAAAGTGCAAATTACCCCTGAAAGCAGTAGAGATTTCAAGGTTCAGAACCATGTCTGCAGGCAGGGTCACGCTGCCTGGGAGGAGAGCGGGAACCTGGGCCGCACTGGCCTGTGCCTTGCTACAGCACAAATTGAGAAAGAAGGATGAGGGAAGACAGATTGCATAAACGTATAATATGCTGGGGGCAAGAAATCCCATTGAAAAATTAAGAAAACATCATGTTATGAAACAGCTCTGGATTTGGTACTTACGGACTTGACTCAATACTGTCCAGTTGAAATGAGAAGTAAATTACTTCTGCAAAATCAATATGGAAAATAAAATTTCATGGTTTCAGTTGAATTAATGTTACTACAAAAACTAACAAAAGCCAACGGCTCCTGAATTATCACCCATACAACTCCCAGCCTAGTAGAAAAAAAAAAATCACCCTAGAATAAAGTTCTATGGCTTGCCAGCTGTAAGCCCAACATTTTGTGGGTTAGTGCTATTCAAATGTGTTATTTCTTTTTAATTATCTTGCCAAGAATAATATTTCTTTCATTACATAATATGCTTTTGCCCAGGAAAGGAAGAACTCTTTGTTACATGTATATTTGCTTTCTCACACGCACTGAAGACATTTAAGTTCAGCAAAATTCCTAGGAAAGTACTTAGGAGGATATACATTCTGAAATCTATGGTTTGCCTCATGCTTTTTAGTGAGAGAGAAAATAAAGCATTCTATAAAGGCACCACCTGAAAAATACAAATAGATAGTCATTCTTTGGAAACAAAACTATGGGGAAGTTTAAAGAGGATTATATGCAAATTCCTCTGTAGAAACGAATCTTATGTGTATCAGAACTTAACATCAAAACTAGACCTTGGCTAGTTATCCACGTCTGATATTTCATATGACTATCCCTTTTCTGTTAGCAAATTATTTCCAAGTCAATTTTAGTATTTTTCACCCAGACATTTACTTAAAAATCTCCTGCTAGCTCAATGAAACGCCAACTCACCTTGAGTACCACTGAAAAGCTTTTGGCAATGGGCAATATTCCAGACTAATTGTCTGTGATAGATACTGTCCACCTGAGCCCCACGCTATCACTCCCTCACCAGACTAATTCAGATACAGCATCCAAAGATAAACAGACATAGAAATGCAGTGTAAATATTGTAATATTGTATGCAACAAACAATGTAAATAAATACAACTTTTATTCTTCCTATCACTGTGCCCCAAAATAATAATAATTTCAAAATCCTTTTTATTAAAAGTTTAAAGAAATGAGAAAAATGGTTGCAAATACCAAACTAAATTAACAGAATTATTCAAATCCTCCCTCAAACAGTATTCATCACTTTGTTTTATTTAAAAATTGTACTAAGAGGAAAAAATGTACTTTGACCATTCCAGAAATTAGACAATAAACAATCTACTGAGTCCACTTGAAAGAGGAGTTGAGGCATAAAACCTGATAAAGATATTACTGTAATACAACAGGAAAAGAGTGGAAAGATGACTGGCACTGAAGGATGGCTCCTACCATGAGTGATGGCTCCTACCTTTTCTGATGAGAAGAGAAGCATGACCCGGGTGGTCTCAGATCTGCCTGACTTTTAGTCTGGGTGTAGCGGCAATGTCACTGCTGCTCTGTGATCCCCTTAGTGTATGACAACAGACTGGAGGAAAGCGTAATTATTTTAAAGGGAAGATTTTAAACAGCCTGTTAAAAAAAATCACATATTTCAAGTCAGATTTCATTTGCATGGACCCGTGCCATTCTATGATTCTATGATCACTTGCTGTCAGGTGACATAGCAGTATCTCCATGAGTAACAGCAAGACACATGGAGGCAAAGGCAGAAAGGGGGCCATACATGTCGTTCCAGAACGTTTTTAGGTACAGAAGCAGCACTTCTGTAACCACCTACGGTAGCTCCTGCAGTGCTGGTGTTGGCTCAGAATATTTCTAATGGCTCTTGCTGCCCCATGCAGTGGACATGTGGGATGCTAACTTGTCCACAAAATGGTGTGTAACTTGGACAACTGACTACTCCTGCAAACCCTTTTCCTTCTCAAAAGTCTGTTCTGTTGCATGTTCTCCTCCTAAGAGTAACTGATGACTCTGAAAGTTATTCTAATTTTAATACTTAGAAAAATATACAGTTTTAAGTAACCTATGATTTTGTTTGTTCTTTGGTTGGTTTATTTTAGGCTCTTTCAGGAAACTCTGAAATAGGTAAGAGTTAAACATTTTTGATCCTAATATTTGAAAACAATACATCTTCCAGGGTACCCGTAAAAGTAAGCAGAAATTAGAAGGGGTTTAGCATTCTTTAAAGATATAATTTCTTTTTATAACCTCATACATTTCAACAGCGCTCCAAAAGGCCTAGAAAAAACAAGTGGCAACATAATACTACAATGTAAAACAAAAACATAGCTTAATACCAGGAAACTACAGTGTGTTCCATCAGAGATTATGTGGGGAAGTCTTTGAAACTATCTTAAGTGACTCCAGCTCTTTTATTTATGGGAAGTACTTGGATGTTGACATTGAAAACAAGTTTTGCAAATTCTCAAATACAGAATCTACAAGAGCAGTAAATAAAGAAAAATGCTGTGAGATTAGAATCAACAACAAATCCCCCAAACTTTTGATCTTTAACATACATTGACTAATGGATGAGAAAGTGACTTTCAGTTTAGATAACAAGAGCCAGCTCTTTGGATCAAATAAATGCACAAATGAAAAACCAGAGCTTGGTCCCTAGCCTGTGGGAGACGACAATAAAACTCTACTGACTGCAAAGAAGGAATGAGCCCTTGAAGCAGACAACAGCAGGAAAGAAAAGGCCACTCAGACAACAGAAAAAAACAGTAATCTGACTCCTAGGTTGCATTGCTGTCAAAGTATTAAGAGGAATGGGGACTGGCGATATTGCCTGCAGAAAAATCACAATTGTTGTAATGGGGCTTAAATAGCAAAAACCAGAGTCACTTCCCAAATTGCCAAAACTACATTTAATATAAACACTCACTCAAAAATTCAGTCCATCCACTCTGCAATTTAAAAACTTAACAGTAAATTAAAAGACTGGCCTACTTGAATGGAGTGCTTATATTAATCACCAGTATAGCAATATGCTGTGCTTAGCTCTGCTTCATTATTCAAAGCAGTTATTTATTTTCAAGAAAATACTGCTTAGTTGCCTTCTGCCTTTGTTTTTGACATCTTTCTGTCACCAAAACCAGAATGGTCTTGGATTTTTAAGGTAAAAAAGAGCCATTACACCACAGGCCATATGTTTCATACAGTGGTTCATACCTCTAGGACAGCATCTTGCAGGTGGAACCCAAATCACAGAGTTGTAGGGGTTGGAAGGGACCTCAAGAGATCATCGGGTCCAACCCCCCTGCCAAAGCAGGCTCCCTAGCTCATACTAGGCATCCAGACAAGTCTTGAATATCTCCAGAGAAGGAGACTCCACCACCTCCCTGGGCAGCCTGTCCCAGGGCTCTGTCACCCTCACTGTGAAAACGTTCCTCCGCATGTTGGTGTGGAACTTCCTGTGCTCCAATTTGCAGCCATTGCCCCTTGTCCTGTCTCCACTGACCAAAGAAAAGGGTCTGGCCAATTCCCCCTGCATCCCGTACTTAAGATATTTATAAACATTGGTAAAGTCCCCCCTCACTCGTCTTTTCTCGAGGCTGAACAGCCTCAGCTCTCTCAGCCTTTCCTCATAGGATAGATGTTCCAGGCCCTTAATCATCTTCGTAGCCCTTCTCTGGACTCTCTCCAGGAGATCCCTGTCCTTTTTATACCAGGGAGCCCAGAACTGGACACAATACTCCGTGTGGGGCCTGACCAGGTTAGAGTAGAGGGGGAGGATCACCTCCTTGGACCTGCTGGCCACACTTCACCAGGGCACACTGCTGACTCATAGCCAACCTGTCGTCAAGCAGGACCCCCAAAATTTGTCTTCCAAATAAAACTCACAGTGGTAGAAAAACTTCCACAACCTTTGGTAGTCTGTTCCAAATTCTGATCATTACAATTGCATCTGCATGATCCCTACATTTGCAAAGATTTATAAACAGCAGAAAAAAGGACTCTATGTTTATATCCTTGCATCTATGAAAGAATAAGGCCTGTTCATTGGCAGTAGTCCTTTCTATTAGCATACTAAACCTGAGGTTACAGGTCTGAGAAACTTCTTCACAGAGATAAATGAACACCTGAGAAAACATGGACTTGTTAAAAAATGAAGGTGTATCGCTCTACTATGTGGCCCTGTGCCAACAATATGAAAAAGCAACTCCCAGCACCTGCACGTGCATGTACAAGTTTTGATTTTAGCAGATAAGTGAGGGTGCATGCCACCTATTAAAGTGCTGGAGAAAAGCTTTGATCCCATTGACATCTTATATATGTGTGTGCATGTGTGCATATGTGTACCTATTATATATATTAAAAGGTGTTTTAATCATTCATGTAGGAGCCTTTCTAAGATGCCATTTTGTTTCCTTAACATTTTTGTTTTATCACTTAGTGATCCCTAGGATGACTGAGAAGTTGAGAAAGAGGAAAGGCCAATGGTTTGTAATTTTATATGTTTTATTGAGCAAAGCACCTGGAATGAAATGCTTGCTCTATCAAAATCAGTGCCAAGACTTCCACCCATTTCAGCAGGGTCACAATTTCAAACCTAAGTCAAAAGGTCAGTTTAGGTGCTGAAAGTTAAACATCTGCTTAAGCAGAGAAGAAAGTTCCCTCATTGTTGGCTCAGATGCATAGACAAGTCCAGACACAGCAGATGAAGCTAAATAGCAGGGTTAAGGTTTACTTGACACTGTTAGAAATATAACTATAAGGAACAATGTCCAGGGCCTCAATATATGGTCATAGGAGACAGTTCAGATGCTTAAATAATTATTTTGGAAATATAAAGTTTTTTGTTAATGGAACCAATGGATCTGAAGATTGTCACTGCCTTCAGCAGATACTTTACCTCCAAACCTTCTAACCTGTGGCAACAGCCAGGTCCTTGTCTGTGATGCAGGGCCAGCCAGCCCCAATTGCTGCACTGGACCTGTCTCCAGAGGCTCCCAATAAACTGAAGTGTTTTGCACTGTGGTATATTAAGCAGATAATCTCTAGTACAGATAGCTACCTATCTGTGCTAGGAAGATGAGGGGGTAGGAGGGAAGAAGGTTGAGTTCTAACAAGTGTTGGAAAAACTGGCCTCCTTTGGTTCCTAAAGACACCTAAATATTCAAAACCTGACCGCGCCCTTTAATGGTAACAGTGCTGGTCTCCACTATGTTATTTGCTGTGAATAGTACTTCTGAGATAATTCATGTGTCAATGGTACTCCCTAATATATATCTTCACAGGTAGAAGAATGAGTCATGGCCAAAAGAGCATTTAAATCAAAATAACTTCCTTTTGGCATAATCAAACTTTGTCAAAATATCTAGATTTCTTTCAACAGATTCTGACCTTGTGAAAAGTCAGAACAGAGAAACAGTACAAATTTTGTAACTGATTTCCACGGTCAGGTTTTCACTACTTTTAAATGTGCTTGCTGCACCTCCACAGTTGTGAGTTGGAAGAAAGATGGGGGAAGCACTGTCATCTGAAAATGGTTAGAACTACTGTTTTCCTCCAATTGAAAGTTGACTTTTTCCCACAAAAAGGCCATATAAGTCTCATTCAATATATATTCAAGGTCAGCATATAATAGGAGCAAGATGGTGCATTTCAGAATAGGGATGTTAGACTTGGAATATCTCAGTATATAATTTTCTGCTTCTGCGCTTTTGAACCAGCATCTTTTTTAAACCAGAAAATCAAGGTATGTGAAAACCAAAGGATCTATTTTGCCTTTTTGTCCTTTTAAAGATACTGCTTTTTCCTACACCCTTCAATCATTTTTGTCTACAATTTCTTTAACTACCTCTTGAACGAATTGATTTTGCCACTCTTAGTGGCCCTTTTTTTTATAATCCATTCAATATGTGTGTTTCCCTTTGGATAAAATACAGAAGTTTCATGTTAAGTTACTTTCTGCTCTTAATTTCCTGGGATGTGCATTATGTAATCTTGTTTTTCTGTTTTTGCCAGTGAGAAAAGTTTGTCTAGGTACTTTTTATCAGCCTTCTGCACATGAGGAAAAGCACCAATTAGATCACCACAACGACTCCCCTTCCCTAGTGAGAACAACCTTATTTTCTTCAACCATTGCTCATTACATCAATCTTTCTGTTTTGCAAAGTTTTAACATTTGATACAGAGATTTAGACCTCATCAAAAAGTCACATGGAAAATTTGGATTTGTAGACAGCAGCAAGAGCTTCAAAACTCAATTAAACAGCACACAACTCTTTGGTAACAACTGGTAACTTTTGCTCCCAAAACAGAATTACTAATTTTCACTATCTTGAATTTAACTGAAATATCACAAAGAGATTCTTGAAGTAAACATAATTAAATTGCTATTGTATTGTAGTTTGAAAAATAGCATGTGGCAAAAGGGGTTACCATGGTCATTGCCTCTCTCTGGCTTCCAGCTTAAATTTGGGCAGTGTGATTTACAGAAAGCTTCCTAGCCATGCTTACTGTAGTTTTTCCTCTGAAACTAAGACTCTAGCTGTAATAAAGTTCTCATTATTACCAATCATATAAAATTTTTTTTAAAAAAAAGCAAATATGCTAATGGAAACAGGACAGCTTCATGATCTGCATTTACACTGAGCGTTTCTCTGAGAAAGACAATGGAATCAATGGAATCAGGAGAAAGACCTTGAGCTGGAAAAGGGAAGTAACAGGATGATTTTTTTCTAATCAGAAAGAATATATTTTTCTCTTCTACTGGCCAGCTGAAGAGAGACACAATATATTTGGCATCCTTTTCCATCAGTAATTATGATGTTTGCCTCAGTGTCTTGACCCTGTTTAAGTACATCTTACATGGAGGGATGCATTCCCTTAGCTGCTTTCCAAGCTGGCTGGTACATAAGCTGTGTTGCTGCATTAACCTGGCACCAATCCCAGGCTCGTCAGCCCTGCTGCTGTTTGCACTTCCCAAGTGTGTTAAATTTCTAATATTCTGCAGAAAGAGACTGCTAGCAGAAATATTTGCTGATACAGCTTTCAGAAATGACCGCTGTGGTATTGAACATTAATGATGTACTCACAAGTGTTTGTAACAGCACTTGCATACCAAATACCATGCTTACACACCCCACCAAAAGGAAGGACTGTAGCAAGAAAACACCAGAAATATGAACATATGCTTATTTACTAAGCATATACAAAACTTCCCTGTTCTTGGGTTTACTCTCTATCTAGCCTGGAGCTGAATTCTTCTGGGAGATTGATCCTACTATGATTTTCTTATGTGCCATTCACTCACTATTGATATATTCTTTTGTCTTTGATAGATACACACATAGTACCATGGGTATTGTCTTTATCCATCATGACACTGTCCACAAACTAAAGTCAGCTGATATATTGGCTCTTTTCTAACTTTCTTTGACTGTGGTTAAAGGATTTTTACTTGCCTGAATGTTTCCTTCCTTTTCTAAGGCTCCCCATTATACTTGTGAAATGTTCTGCTTGGTAATGTCCATGTGCTCTCAGATGGGCTTTAAAAACAGAATAGCAATAGCCACTTCACAGACTGCATGTACTTTCCTCAAGATAAGCAACAGTGAGTGTAGAATTACAATTCTTTTAAAGCTTTTGTAGTGTACAAATAGTGCACTGGGGGAACACAAAGCTCCCCATTCACATTTATTGCCTTCTCTGAGTCATTTCTCACTTACCAGAGCACTTTTCGCTGCATTTTGAAAAGCTCTGCGAATTTAAGCATTTTTTAAAATTCATTAATCTGCAAAGCAGAGGTTTATCTCTTATTTTCATTCTCTCAATTTGAATTTTCATTAATATCTCTCATTTTTCGATGTTAATGTTTATATTCAGTGGCACGAATGCCAGGGTTTGTTCGATGAGTTAAATAGTCTCACTGCATGACAGATCTGTTTGATGAAAGTCACCTTCCTTCCTGCCCATGCAATACTTTTCCATATTCAGGAAGCATTTTTAAGAGGAGACAGCACTGGGGTAATTCTGCCTCTACTGAAATCCCGTGACACCCGTATCCGAAACTTAATACACATAGAGCTGAAAATAAAAGCTCTTTAAAAGCCTTGGAGTTAAGAATTACACACAGGCAGCATTTAGCCCTTTTGCTTGCATTTTTGTCCTCCTCCTACCAGACGCAGCAGACAATTCTTTTCCCTTTAGTCTGAGCAATGAAGTGAATGATATAGCACTGCAAGTATGTATAACATTTTTTTCAATCTTTTTTTCTTTTTTTTTTCTTTCTTGGTGAGAAAACAGACAGTAACCCTGACACATATGAATGGAAAGCCGTAATTTTGACCTGTACAGACAATAGCCTGCCAGATAGTTGTGATACAAATATCAAGAAAGAGTGAAAAAAGACAGATATATATGAAATCCTGGCTTCATTGAAGCGGATGGGAATTTTGCCATTGATTTGAATGGAGCCAGAATTTCATTGTGAAAGCATCATTCAGCTGGAAAAGTTGTCACTTGTAAGTCTGCACACCCTCATGCAATCAGACCCAAACTCCTGATGAAAGGGTTTGTAATCTTTCATATTGCCCAAATATTTTTTTTAATAGCTGACCCTTTCTCATACTTAAACACAACCTCTTTCTCCAAAACATGTATTGAATGCTTTTGTTGATTTTAATATGACTTTCAGCAACTTTCCCACATTCCAGCAAAGCCTGCTTGAACTATTCCCTTCCACTTGATTCCTCTTCTTGTTCTTTTGACTTCTAAAGTCTTTGTGAACACAATGAAAACTAACTGAAAATAATATGGAACCTGGTTGAACAGTGGCAGTCTCTGTAATAACAGGAATACTTTATCATTTTGGCTGCTCTTGTTCTTCACAATACATTTAGATAAACTGCTTATCTACTGCTGTTATCTTTATTATGCCAAACGCTTAAGCTACAAACAGAGGGGGCTGTTTGGGGGACTTTTTTGTGGTTGTTTCATTGGGGAAAATTCACTCGCTATCTGTACAGTCAGTGCATCTGCCTACCCTCCCATCTGACTCAGGAGAGGTGACAATATGGTTCAAAGAGAAGAAAGAAGAAAGTAGAGGACAAATATTTTATATTATACTTAATATAAAGTATCCAGCAATGGAACTTGCAATAACATAACATGATGTGGCTTACATAAACCATTATAATGAGTTCAGAGAAAAAATGCTATTGCATTATTTAGGACTGTATATTACCTGATAAAAATAAATAAATCACCCAAAACTAGAAAAAATAGCCTTAGATAAAATAGAAAGCATGCAAATGAAATATTAGTACAGTGGCAGTGATGAGAGTTTGATCCTGGGTAGACATAGTGGGTCAGACAGCATGCAGTTGGGTGGGCAGGAGCCTGGCAGGCAGCAAATGCCCTCAGCTCTGACAGATGTTGCTCCCCTAAAGGGCTCAGCATCCAGGGAGTGTTTCCCTTGGGGTGCCTGACAAGGAAAAACTCTCCTACACAGGAAGATGTACATGAAAATGATAATCATTTGCCCCACTCTGCTACTGAACAGGCACATAGGGGAGCAAATTGACAACCTGAAATGAGGAAGAAAGCAAACGTGTGCCCTATGTTCCCTACAGGCAGATTGGGTATGGCAGCTTTTAAAAAGCTGCAGCAACCAGCAGTAAGGCAACAGCCAGGCTCTTGTCTAATGCACTGAAAGGAGCTTTCTGGATGTCCTCCACCCGCCTATAATCACACTCCAATGCAGCAGTCAGTTTTTGGCCCTAACTGAATTGCTAAGGTTTCTAGCCCCACATTTTTCTGTACCTTAACATAGACCATGCAAAGCCTTGTAGGACCCCAGCTGAGAATGAATGCTGAGGGTCACCCTTGCACAGGTGTCAAAGAGTGGCATGCACCCACCAGGTCCCGTTTATCCCAAGGTGTGAGGACAAATAGGGAGGGTTAAGGGCTCCTCCTCCCACTGCTCTGGCAAGCACCAGCTCTGCCTTCTCCAAACTGTGCCCAGCAGCCCTGTTTGCAGTCCCAGGGCTCTGCCTTCCTTCTACAACCTATGCTGAGATGAGAAAATGCAGGTATCTACCAGTTGGACAAAGTTGAAGGCAGTTTTGCCAATGAGGCAATCAAAGGGAAACCTGTGGAAATGTTTTCTAGCTACATCCAAGAGAAACCTATCCTGAGAACAAGTCACGTGAGTTTAATAAATAATCCTTAAAATAGTTAACACTTATATGGAAAATTGTCCAACGAACCTAGCCCCTAATGGAAGTCTCATTGGGGGTACACCTACAACTGTCAAATTTGACATATAAAATCAAGTTAATCTGCTTCAAATTAAATTTGAGGAGAAAGAGGTTAAAAATTAAACACAATTGGTTTAGAATGAAATGGCTACTTTGTAGTTCTTGACCCTTTTATTTATAGTAAATATTTGGCTTGCCTTGGAGTAATTTATATTTTGAATGTCTGTAATTAATGACATGGTTCATTAGTTGCAGGGAAGCTAATGTAGCTGTGCTATACAGTAGTTCACATAATTGTGGGAGGTAACTCATTCCACATGCTCAAACATGGTAATTTCAAAATATTTTCCTAATAGTTCTCAAATAGAAATATTTCTAAGTGTACATCGAAAACTGCCTATATCCAAGTAACATTAACAGAACATAGTTTAAGCATAACATGCCAAGAAATATTATTTTTGGCTGTAACATAATTGGTATCACATGCCGTTGCTGTTTTATATACTCTTTCCTTTTTTGCCTTAACTTTCATTATTTTATATGAGCACGGGTATTACCTGAGGGTGACTTTGCATGACAAGATGTAGGTGTATACTATGTACTGGAATTTTAGTCATTTAGTTTTCTTGTTTCAAGCTGCAACAAATATATGAAGCAGTTAAAGAAATTAATCTAGCAAATATTTCCCCTCTACATTTGGCAGAATAATCATAATTTTAACATGGCATTTTAAAAATCAATTTAGATAGGAAAGTGGAACATAAATTCTAGAATAAAATCTGGAAAAAATGCACACAGTGTATACTCCTATAAATCTCACTTTTACGTAAAGGTATTTGTCTTTAAGTATTTCAGCTCTTTTCTTGTCCTTACCTGTAACATCTCCATAAGCCCAACAAATTGCAATCTGTATCCCAGTGGCTGGTTGGCTCCTTACTGAGTCTTCAGGGTGAATCAGACACTTACCTTCTGTGCTATAAAACTCTTTTATCTGTGTGCCCACTTAAAATTTATCCCCATCAGTCAATGGAAAGATCATCAATACTGTGTGCCCAAGCTAAAATGCAACTAAGAAATCCTGGTAGTGAATCAGGTAGAGGAGATGATTTCTATTCCATCCTGCAGCTATTTAGTGGAAGGTCTGAGGATGACTAGCTACTGCATAGTTAAGAATGTGAAATATTTAGCTATGTTTACTCTCAACAATATTATATAGAAGTGATAGTTTAGACGTAATAATACTTTTGTGGTGATAGTGGATATCACTGGTTTGATAGGTATATAAGAGTAAGCTGCTATGCCTTCGTTTTTAAACAGTCTCTAAAGACTTTTAGGATATACTTCCAAGTATTAAAAGACTGTCTATCTACTGATAGAGAAGGATTTACTTCCAACCCTGCTAAGTAAAGTCATTATGTCACCTGATCAGCTTACACTTCAGTCTTCCATGATCATGCAATAAATGCATTAACAGCCCAAACTGACTCAAGATCAAATATCAATGCTTGCCATACCTTGAATACTTAACATTTATGTAAGTGACCCAAATCTGAACTCCATGCTTCAGGTTCAGGTCTAAATCTCATTAAAGTCTATAGGAGCTTATCCCTTGGTCCAAATGGCATTTGGGCCATGATAACACTCTGCCATCACCCAAAAAGTCAGTCCTGACCTCAGGTGCATTCCTGGATGTGCCCTGATTTCACAGGTGAGGAAAATCTGGTCTCCTTGAGACACAGCCACACCCAGGGCTTGTTGAGATTTCATGGTATGGGCAAGTGGGGAACCAAGACAGAGGTTGGTACATCAGGGGTTACCTGTTCTACCACATATAGGTGGCCTCTGGAAGTAAAAGCAAAGTTACAGATGAGGAAAAGTACCAGTGTCTTAAAATACTTTACATACACCCTTTATACACACAGTTGCAAATTTGGTTTCATTCGGGAAAACTTAAGAGAGACCTGCTAAGTGTGGCTTATTATGAAAAGCAGGTGCATTATGTAGGCAATGCCATTTTTCAAGAAACACGACTGGGATAAAAACTATGAAGTGAGAAGTGTTTGTCCATTTGAGGAAAACACATTCAACTACTTTGTTATTTCACAGAATCATAGACTGGTCTGGGTTGGAAGAGACCCTAAGGATCATACAGTTCCACCCCCCTGCCAGAGGTAGGGCCACCAACCTCCAGGCTTGGATCTAGACAAGGTTGCCCAGAGTTTGAGTTATATGTCAATAAGACTAAATTCTCTTTCTTAATTCTGAGTATCTGCAATGATCTTTCCTGTGAGCTCTCTTTCTACTTGCTTGTTTGTACATTCCGATTATAGTCTACCCAAGTTTTTCTGGCATGCTTTCACATTGGGGTAAATATTCATAGAGAAATTAAATTCTGGAAAAAAGAAAAATATTTATATTTTAAACAGTTGCATGCAAAAAAAGTCAGGTCTATTTGTAATGCAAATCTTATTAATTAGAAAATTAACTAAAATTATTTTACTTTGATTAAAAAATATCTGGGTTTTTTTTTTTTTAATTGTAGTAGAGTAAAAGATTATTCCTAAGGGCATTTTAAAACAAGTGTAACTAACAAGAAAAATTATTAAGATTGATATTCATTTTTATAGTAGCAAAATAGTGATATTTAAATTGGAAAATAAAAGGAAAATGTAAATTATTCCAAAGTTCATGACTGAGACTCTCCTGTCCAAAAGCTTGTTTCCAAGATTAGTTGTGTGATAAGAATTGCTGCTATTATTATTTTTTATACAAACATATCTGTTACAGAAACAAACCAAAAACACAGTTCCCAGCCAAAAGCTTATCTGGTAATATGATGTACCAGAGAAGTCTTCCAAAAATGAATACTCGAAGTTGCACGTATTGCCTGGGTTTGCCACTGCCATTTGTGCCACAAGGAGGAGTGTATATTGCATAACCTGGGAAACACCCTAATTTTAACCCCTGCATCAGCAAAGCCATGGAAAGCATAATTCACGTGATATATTCAGGTAGTTCTACACATTCACTCTGGCTAATAGCAAGATTTTTGAGTACCCAGAATAGTATCCAACATCAACATCATATGAAAAGTCCAGTCTGAGATGCAGTTATGTGACTAGTTCTACTAGTTCTACATTAGTATAGCAGACAGGTTCGAAGACAAAACCCCTTATTATATCAGTTGAAACAATATGATATATTAGTTATGAAATCTTACATATAAAATTAACGAGCTTCCATGTTGACTTAGTATGGACCTCCTACACCGCTTGTACACCGCAGTTGCCCTTTTCTTATTTTCTCATATTTTCAGCATAATCCATCTATCTGTTAAGTAGTAACAATCTGTACTTCAGAGGAAGTGCAGTTAATTCATAAAGAACTGTGGCAAGTAATAACCACAAATTCATTCTACACTATGACTTTGTCTTCAGAAACTATTTTAGAATGTCTAACAGCAACATCAACAGCAAAAAAAGCCAGTTTGTGTGCACTTATGTTGTATTTTGGAGGGCTCAGATACGTACCTGTTGAGGCAACTCCCTGACTTGCTCAGCTGGGTTTCCCCCTGTGAAGCTGTGGAGGAACTCATGATCTGAATAAAGCTCAACTGGAAGACATGTTTCAGAAGCCCCAGTAAAGTCCTGGAGCAGTTGATGAGTGATCTGTGATTGGGTCAAACCTTGCCCAGAATGAAACTCTCAGCTTTATCTGTACATTGGGATGTCAGATCCTCAGCACCGACTGTGTCGCATTACAGACTTTCACTTGCTGAGCACATGGCTTGCTAAAGTACATACAATGCATGTTTTTCAAACACACATTATATAGTTTTGCTAATTGCCAGGGATCTGTTTCCAGAAAGTCACATATTTCAGCTGCTACAATGCTTGGTAAATAGAGTGCCTGATTTGCAGGAGACCTACTTTTTTGCTATTGCAATGCAATTTATTTGTTCTAAAATCACCAGAAAATATTTTTAGGTTTTTCTAAACACCAGTATTTACCAAAAAATAATTTTTAAAAACCCCAAACTTATTCCAAGAAAATGGAGACAGCATTTACAATGAAGCAAAGAAGCATAATTAGATTATACCTAATTCACCATGATTTGTGGTTACAACCAAAACCCTTTGATATCAGAAACACAAGTTGTTCTTACGTCAGTTTGTTTTGGATTGGGACTTTTATTACTTAGAAGGGGAGTGCTAAACCATGGTGTTTCCTAACTTTTTTAAAATCAAAGGGGTTTTACTACTTCTCATGTTTGATTCGGCAGTGCTGGTGTTAATGGAACTTTGTGCTTGAGCTCCATGTAGGATGATTCAAGGGGTACCATTAAAAATGTCAATATAAACCACAGGTACTTTATAAGTAGTAATGGTGATTCGTGACTTCTGTCCTAAAGTCATGTATAAAATAATAGCTGAAATTCAGAGATAGCATTGTTAAACTGTTGGGAAAAAATATATATTTTAATTATTTTTTTTCTAATGGAAGTCACTGTGCAGAACATCCAAAAAGTTGTCATCGTCTTATCCATATTTATGAAGGAAATTCTCCACTTCAAATTTCCTGGTAGAATCCAACAATTTGAGCTAATTTTAATTTCAGAATGGATTAGGCCTGAAAACTCAGCTGGCTATACCAAGAGAACAGACTTCCTTGTATTTTCTCCCTCCTCCTCTCCCTCCAATTTTGGACATATTGAACATAAAGCAAGACAGGCAGACAGTCATATTTACTTATGGCAGAGCCATTGCCAAGTTTATAGAAACAACCTTTATCAAAAGTTTTTTTGTCCATTATATTTCTCTTCCAGATACATTTTGAATTTTCATTTCTTTTCATATTCCCTTAGATACTTTGTTGATTTTTCTGTCTTGGCAACATAGACTATCATTATATCTTGTTTTAAAATGTGTTGAGTGATTAGAGAGGAGTCAGCGCAAAAATAGCAACAGCCGTGACTGCCTATGCCTGACCGAAAACACCCAACCCTGTGCGCCTTCAGACATGTAAAACTGGTGAGGCCACTCTATGGCAATGTCCATTTGGAATTAGGCTCACCAAAAACCTATATAATTATGATAACAGAGGAGTAGCCAAATTAGGTTTTCTGTCTCTTCTTATTTATTTCTCTTGGGACAACACATGTTTAATTACTCACCCTGGGTAAACTACAGGTGACAAGTTCAGGTCTTTATTCTTTTATTTTCTTCCTCTATTCCTAATTTTAAAAGATAAATTAGAAAAAGCACCTCTTAAAGCTAACTTTTTCTGTATCATAAATATTTCCTTTTCATGTATGTATCTGCTACCCTTGTGTTTCTTTTGAATTATGTCTTTCAGAGCAGAGATTATGCATTTCCATTTTTCACAGAATGACCCATCTGACAGAATGACACCCTTGCTCTTAAACCCTCATCACAATAATTATTAAGCAGATAGAAATCTGCACTCCGGTGATGCTTTCACGATTTGAATTGGCAGAAGGCCTTTCCCTTTAAAGAAAAAAATTTTAAAAAAACCCAAAAACCACAATTGGGCTTTTCCCACCAAAGCCATTGTGAGATAGTGGGGCCATTTACTTCATATAAAGATAAGTTATTAGTCATAACTTCATTCCCACCTTTGTACTCTCAATCTACTACCTTTTCTGCCTTTAAATGTAATTGCTGTTTGTTTTATTCATCATGTTGTGTACCTTTCTCATAAAGGAATTCCTGTCACGGTCTTCCTACAGATTTTCAGGATAAAAGCAAACCAACTACTATATTTTCTTGTGGATGAAGCTTTGTGTCTTGGCCAAGAGCCATTTATAGAAGAAATCCATCAGTTGGAGGCCTTCCTCTCCAGTCTAAATGAGAAATTGCTCCTTATGTTGTCTTTCATCTTTTAAATATGTTCTGATCTGATCTGAGCAGCTGTCTATGTTAGATTTATTCCTATGCTTGTTCACTGATGTTCTCATCTATGCTAATCAGTCTTCCTTTGTACATCCTGGGCATTATCTTCTTAATCAAGTTTATTTTCAGATCCCATTTCTTGGCTTTCATGGTCCAATTCTTCCATTAATTCTTGTAGATTGAGTTTTTTGACCAGCATGATATCCAACAATCTGATTTAAGTACTCTTTTTTTTTAACACTCGGTGTTCATTTCTCTCATTCTAGACATTCCTTTAATAAAATTGCTATAGAATATCTGCAAACAGCTTTAAAACACTAATATCATATAATTTTATTTCTCTCTTTCTTGAGCTCTCTCCCTATAAATACACACACACATACATATAAATAATCCTACACAATTTAAACATGTGGTGGATGTTTCACATTACTGTGTGCTTCCTGGAGACACAAAACAGTGTAACATTTTTATGTGCTTAAGCTTTTCAAAGCCCTGACTTTTTTCTCCAGCTGAACAGCTATTTTCATGCAGTTCGGGAATGCCATACAGAATAATAGTTAGGCCTATACTTGTTCTCCAGTAACTCATTAATCATTTGAGTATTATCCATTACAAAGCACCCAGAACAAAAGCCCGTCTGTTTTCATTTTTTAAGCAGTCACTACAGTGTGGCAATTCCTGCAGGAAGTATCTTTACACATTCTGTTTCTGAAAGGACCTGACCCCACTGAGCTTACTGGTCTGAGGCATCACGGAAATGGTTTGGAGTCCACCACGACTTCCAGAGTTAGGGTTTCTTTTTGCTACCCAATTCACTGATGGCTCTGCTTCATCTTTGGGATTACAGAAAATGTCTGTAATGATCACGCAGGGAAAGCGATTAAAATGCCAAAGGGACTTCCCAAAGCAGCAGACAACTACTTTGTTTGCTCAACTGCAGGGCTGAGGAAGGCTAAATAACCATTCCTCCTTGTGTCACACAAAGCTGAAAGGACTTTAACCAAAGGGTCAAGGCATTGGTTTGTCCTACTTCATCCTCTTCCCAGCATCATTTTTCCCAGAGAAATACTCTTCTTTATCTGCTCTCTCCCAGGTAAGATTTCTGTAAGATTTTATACAAGAGAGAGGATGGGAAAGAGCCAGAGAAGCTAACTCTGCATTCCCCTCTGCCTCAGCTCCCCACCTAGGTTACCTTTTGTTGCAGTGTGACCAAAGACTTGCCTATGAAGGGGATGCAGGTTAAGCATGGCAAGCTTACACCTTCAACCTTCAGCACTGCATCCCTGTTGCCAAGGTTTCCAGTTTCAGATGACAGGTTGTACCTGCTGCGCAGGGCTGTGGCAGTGCTATGTAATAGCACAGGCACAGGGAGCAGCTCCTCTCAGGCTACCATTTACTGCTTTCTTGCATCTATCTCCGTTCGGGCACTCTGCCTCTTTCCCCAGATGCTTTAACTCAATGGAAATTGTGAGGAAAATTTGTCTCTATGCCCAGGACCCACAGAGGTCCCATAAACCATTTCAGTTTTATTACCTAATCCTGATTATTGAGTGTTTTGCCACTTACCTACAGTTTGCCAGGGTTTTGCTCCAAACGCAAGGTTTAAATAGTGCATCAGGCCTTGGAATGGAAATCATTTTCTCTTTCTTTACTGAAAGGAAAGTCTTGACTGCTGCCACTAATGCCTGTCACCCCCCTGACATAAATATGCATTCCATCAAAAATTCTCATCTTTTCTCAAAGAGCATACAAGTCACTGCTTTTATGAGTACTGAGCTGCATGAGACTATAACTGAGGTCCCCAAAGCATCTTAAAAAAACAAAAAGCAAAAATGTGTGAACAGGCTTTGTAAAACCCAAGTGGCAGCTACAACTCTAACAAAGTGGGTGGCTTTCACCTATCCTGCTCTAATGCCACAACAGGATTCATGCCAGATTCCCTTAATGGCTCCAGCTCAAGGTGCTGTTCTTTGCTTCCACAGTCTGGGAGCTGCATGTTTTGACATTGCCAGCCTTCATTTTCCTTTGATCTGCAATGCAAGATCAGAAAGCATATACAAATCACAGGGGTGATGAGCAGATGAGCTGACAGCACATCCCAGCACAGGCACTCCATCTTCTACCTGAACTGACAGTGTGATGTCCAAAGCCTGGTCCATACCTGCTTGCTTCCATTAAGGGAAAAGGACAGTGTAAGAGATACTGATTTAAAGAGAGGCTTTGTTTGCCTCCATTGAACAGCATGGGGCAAACAGATGTTAATGCCGAAGTTACATTGTATTTTATTGTGGGCTCGCCTTGATAGGATTCAATTACACACATGTGAAAAATAAAGCCACATAAGTACATGTCTGTTACAGCTCAAGCCAGTTAGTGTCAGGTCCCTTGTTTATTTTTTTTTAATTGAAGATGCTTAGGCATTTAATAGTTCAAGATAGAAAGAGGTCCCTCTATTGGCTTGTGTTGAGGCTCATTTGTATTCAAATCCACATTTTGGAACAAAGAATCCAAAACCAGCACATATTGAAGTCAAATGATGCATCAGTCACTGAGCATGGCTCTGGAACACATTGTGTATACACAGAACTGGGTTTGTGAAGCGCTGTGCTTCGAGGGGGTAAAGTCCCTTGCTAAGTTAGGCTCTGCTCCAGCAGGCATTCATGCACATGCTTAATTTTTAGCAAAAAAGCTGTTCTACCAAAGCTGATGGAGCTGTGCATGAATCTGAACAATCCTTCTCGTTTAGTGCATGTTGGATCAGGGCCACAGACTGTTATACTGCAATATAAAGGGGAAAACTTATGGTACAGAAACAGCATTTTCTTTTAGGAAACTGTCTCATTCTTCATCTGCTTTTCTTAACATCAATAATCAGACAGATCTGAATTATATTTCCTTATTCAAACATGCTGATATTTATATATACTTAAAATTTTATGTTTTACAGCTCTCAAAAAATGAACAGGCCATCAACAAAAAGATAACATTTCCTATTCTAATAAACATGTTGACATTACATTCTAAATTGCACACTTTTAGTGGAAAAGAAATGGTTAGTTTTGTTTCAGAATGTCCATTCAGAGTAAACATTTTTGGATTTTACTTTTTTTTAAAAATAAAAATGCGTTGGGTTCTTTTCCCCCAAGAAAAAATATTTTCCATGGAAAGAAAAAGGTTGCAACAAAACCACACTAAACATTTTTGTCCAAAAATGTTAACCACAACTTAATCCAACTTAACAGCTACCCGTATTGTTGTATAACTGCCATCATGCCATCACTTATTCCTGTGGCATGCACTCTTTCCACAAAATCTATTGTGTCTTTTATCTGTAATGTGCATAAATGATTTTTTACGAAGTAATGCATTGTGACAATTGCCCAAACACAAGCGTATTTAATATGCTGTGACATTAAAAATACTGTAAAGGTTTCTTAGAGAGGTGCAGTAATTGTTTTTCAAAATTGAACAAGAAATAAAAAGCCAAAGTGTACAGTGTGTTATACATAATTGTTCAATCATCAAAATGATCATATAAGTTCAGGACTCAGCCTGTGTGTTAAACACAGCTAAGGAAGTGGCATAAATTAACTAAGCTTCTGTATTTTCATTTCAAACTATATTACTCAAGCTGCAAGAGCTTGGGGAAAAACAGCCTGGCAGTATACACTTCTCTAAGAAACTCTTCAAGCTGTAGAGCCTTGGGAGAACTTCATTACTGCCACTCACTATTGCTTTTACGTATGCCTCCAACTTTGGTTCAAGAAGCTCTGCCTCTCTGTGCCAAAAGCTGAAGCAGGCATTGCTAAATGAACAGATTAAAACATAATAATTGGAAGTTATATAGCACATGTCATCCCAAAGGATCCTGAAATGCTTTATAAAGCTATCAGCCTAACTCCAGGACTGCCTTGCAGCAGCCAAATTTCTCTTACCTTCCACTGGAGATTTGCCTGGGCAAAGGCAGTTAGAATTAGGCCCCACAATCAAGTGAGGAAAGATGAAATTATGAGGAAGTAACTAAACTTGTAGCTAGAGAATGAGACAAAGCACATCGTTCCCTGCAGAACACCTCTGTGTATCACATGCAATTCCACCAGCAGTGGAAAATTTCTCATTGTACAAATGATACACAGATACTGATCGTCAACTGCCAGACACTTCTCATTTCAAGCATTACTGAGAAAAGCAACAGAGAGTTGAATTAGAGCATTAGCATGAATCTCAGCAAATCGTCAGCTGTGTGCTTCTCCTCTCTTTGAATCAGCAGAAGACATGAGCCTATTTATCAGTTCTCAATTTTATCTATAAATGTTGCTACAGTTTTTATCTAATTCCCCCAATTCATTACTTGCTGTCTGCAGCACTAGCTAAAATGTGATTAGACATCCCTCCCTTCTGAATATATTCCACAACTTAGAAGATTTATTCACCTTTTTTGGTCTCTCTTTGAGAACTGCAATGCTCTATTGATGTTTTACAGTATTTTCAGTGGCCAAAATCTAATAATAGAAAACGAGGAGTTCCAAAAATATATGTCCTCTAGCAATTTTTCCATGAGTAGTACGATGCTGGTTCCTGAACACAGATTGATTTGTAATAATGAAAAAAATCAAAGAGTGTTTCCTATAACAGCTAGCTCTCTAAGTGTATATAATTTCTATATACAGTTTATTAGACTCTTCTACCTCCCACTAAAATGTAACCAGTTCTGAGCTCAAAGGTTATCAGTGCCTCTGACAGCATATGTTTAAATATTTATAGAAATTGTCTCAAAGAATGAGCACTTACCCAAAATCTTCCCGTACCTTTTAAACTAACCAGAAAAAAAATTTAAATATCCACATCCTTCCTTAACAACCACCAGGATTAAGCCTGTGCAAAACTCCCCCAATCTTCTATCCATTACAGAACCTCAGTTTCCACCACAACCCATGAGCTCCAAAATTCATAGGAAAGGATGCATTTTGCAATATGTCCTCCTTACAGTAAAGCTTTTCTAGTAAGAGATTACATTAACAAAGGATTTAGAGACACCTATCTCTTCTTCTGATTGGAAAGGAATGTCTTTGCCCATTTTAACTATAAAGGTATAGTGCTGGAAAGTCATCCTCTTACATATAATAGTCCAAAGCTGTTTGGAGCTCTCTAAACCAAAACTAGTGTCTAAAATACAGTCTGAGAGCTAATACCTGTAGATGATAAAGCATCAGGACTACTTACAACATCATCTATTAGGGAGGTGACAGCCATCATTGGTCTCCTCTCCTGGTGTTATGTTTTAACCAAAGGTGCACCTGGCAAAAGCTCCTGGTCCACATCAGAAACAGTTATGCTCTTTGCCAGGCACAAATCTGTCCCAAAGAACCACACTGAACAAGCACCTTTAGAAAAAGTGGGAAACACCAGACTGGCCACATCACCTCTTCCTCCACCCCCATTCTAGAGCTGTACCTTCAGTTATATTAGGAACAGGTTTCAGCCGGTAAAGGTGCCCCTCTGACCTTAGACTTACCCTGCACTGAATTAGGCACAAAACACTGCTGGCTGAATTGGAAACGGTGTTGTTTTAAAGCTGGGTGGCATTAGCCAAGTGAAAACCTTTCAGGCTACACCTCCTAATTAAGGGCTTCTCTAAACAGGGAAATTTACCAGCATAGTTTAGTGGGTTAATTATAACTTTTATAATTGGGATAAAAATATAACTCTCTATTTGGACATTCATATAAGGAGTATGAGTGCTTATCTCTGGTTTAGCTTATGTCACTTTGAAAGCTGTTTAAGGATAAAAAGATATCTTTATTCCATACTAAATATATCCAAAGGAGGAGCTATACTGGCCAGACTGGTGTAATTACAACTGGTATAATTATACCAGTAAAACCAAGCCAGCAAATGTTCCCCTGCACAGTCCTTCCTAGCAGACTCATGTACATGTTAGGAGGATGAGAAAGCAGAAGGAAGCTGGTGGAGTCCCATTTGGCAGTTTCCTTAGGAAAGAAGCATCCTTCACCACTTACTGAGACTGTGCAGCAGGACACAGATTTGACAACTGAGATAATATTTAAAATTACAGTGAGTGATACACATAACACTAGCTACAAATACTTTGGACTTGGCAATTATACATGTGCAAAGCACCAGCATTCAATAATCAGAACTGATCAAGAACTCTACTCACTTAGTGAAATAGTAGCACCTGTAATAGCTGCCCAATGCTGGCTCAGAGCGTAGAAACACACCAACTCCTCAGTGCTCCTTGAAAGACTCTCAGGCAGAAATATAATTTTACACAATGTACTTAGGAAGCAGCTCTAATGTTCTACTTCCTATCATTAGGAAGCATCTTCACTGTGAATCTGGCATCTCTATTATTTTTTTCTTTTGCTAGTAAGTTTCTGACATGTCAGATTCTTATGCATGGACACAGCCCTCCATACATGGTAAATATTGCTCTTCATATTGACAATGGTGCACAGAACCTGGAACTTTTATGCGTTCATGGAATACTGAAAAACATCAGAATATTCATTAAAATTTTGGAAGATACATGTTTAAATTAACATTGATCTTGGCATGATCCATTATTTTTCTCAGAGGAAAAATTAACAGAATTACAGTAAAAGAAAAAGAAAGAAGAGAAGAAAGAGAGGAAGAAGAGAGAAAGAGAGGAAGAAGAGAGAAAGAGAGGAAGAAGAGAGAAAGAGAGGAAGAAGAGAGAAAGAGAGGAAGAAGAGAGAAAGAGAGGAAGAAGAGAGAAAGAGGTTATAATATGCTGTAAATTAAACAGCTTTCACTCTTTGAATGTGTCTCCTTATCCCTTTGGATCAAATAGATCTCACCTGGAAGAGACCTGTCAATCTAGAAAAAACAATCTAGACTAGGTTATCTGAGCAGTAGGCTTTCTGAATCACTTTCAGAGTACTGTGCAAAAGCCATTTGCTTATATTTGCATGACCTCAGTTAGTTTTGATTGCTAAAATTTAAGAACTCCAACCTAAAGCAAATTAATTTCAAACAGGCAGAAACCAATTCCACCTGGAACAGGGATACAGAGCCCACGGCGTGGGTGAAGATAGAATGACATATTGCTAACTTTGGAAATCCAGGAAATCATCTCCTGAAAACTCAGGAAGATTTACGCCTTTCTAATCCAATCATAATTCACTTCCACAAAACATGGAATGAAATCCACAGAGAATCATCCAAGGAAATTCTTTGAGCAGACATATGGGGAAATTCCTTAGTAAAGGTAAAAGGTCAAGAAAAGAAAAAAGAATAATCATGGCTTCCAATCCTTATAAGAACAGTCATTCTCTGAGGACAGCATAGGTGAACAAAAAGGGAAAAATCCAGCAGCACTGCAGGTATAAATAGCATTTCTTCTTGTAATTGTGTTAGCCAAAATGTTAAATTCACCTTAGTTGAAGGAGCTAGCACAAGAGTGAGCTTGAACCAGTAGATCTTGAGAAGCCAGGAGGCTAATACATGATTTAAAACTCTGCTAAGTAAAAAAAACTCTAAATTGCATAAGCCCAGAAAGTTATAGTCCAACATTCAGTGGTCACCTCAAACATCCACTGTTGCAATGGCATACAGAATCAGGTCCATATGTACTTTTTTCCCCTGCTGAAATTTCTCTACATAGGTGTCATTGGTCCTTTCTGATGCATCTCAAAGCAAGCTCAGTGCTAATAGAAGGAAAAATAACATTTTGTTACAGTTTAACCTCAAGGTAAATCCGATGTCTTTTCTTTCCTTCCATCTAAAGGACAGATGCACTGACAGGTAAATATTAAGCACTGTACTCTATATTGCATTTAAGAACATAATTTTAAAGTGTACCACGGAATTCAGTTACCTTTGGATGGTCCTGCTAAGCCATTTCAAGTAGGACACAAGTGCTAAAAGCACATTAATATGAAATTATAAATAGGAGCTGAAGCTAATGCTCTCCAACAAATCCTTGAAAAAATATTCAAGAAAATGCAAGCAGAACTGAAAAAAAGTAGTCTCCTAAGGCTTCTCAATAGATGTTCTTTTCTAATTCCCTTCCACCCCCCCTGCCCAACTCATACATCTGAGAGACTTTAGAGGCAGACCGTGTAGGGAGGACAGATGGAACCAAGTGTATGGAGCCTTGTCGAGCAGCGTATGGATAGAGCGAATGCTGCTGCCGTCTTCTAATTCATCAGGGAGGGAAAAGAGACAAGGATTTACATTCTCTGTTGAATACTGGACCAGGAGATTGTGAAAGAGTTAAGCTGTCACTTGAGAAGCCAGTTTAAAATATATGCGGCCCACAATATTCCATGAATTATTGCACTCCAGTGTATAGGTATAGACTAAGTTAAGAGGGTGTAATCAGAACCAGAAAGTAAGGATGTTCTTGGATGACATGTTGCTTATCAATATCTGCATAAGTAAAATAATGCTCTTTACAACATAACTTTTTTCCATAACTATAGTATATACAAATATACACGTACATTCTATAGATGCACACACATATCCCCTACAGTACTGTGAAATTGATATTACTGCTTCTAATGGTAGCAGACTATATGTAAAACTCCAAAAAGATTAATTGAGCTCTTGATCTTCAATCTGATGTTAGGGCTCCGTGTTTTGTTGGGTGTTTTAGGATTTTTTTCAGAACTTGTGGAAAAAAAAGTAAGTAGGAATATAAACACAAAGTGGAAGAATTTAAAAGGACCTGGAGCCCTATAAGCTACAGCAGAGAAGATCCATCAAGATAAAGCTATGGAGAAGAAACAGATGTGGTGTACAGCAGTCTCTAAAGACAGGATATGTCAATTTTATATCCATTTGCTTTCTTTTTTCTTCTTCATGAATGCTCTGATTGTGTTTCTCCAGTGATTATTTGGCTATTAAAACACAAAAGCAAAACCTGATCCACTGATATGTTAAAGCGTTGTCTGTTTGATAAGCACCTGTTGTTTTCATTTATATGAGATGCAAATCTCTTCCAGAAAATAATGCAGGTAACAGAAATTCATGTTTCTATAAGTTCAGTAATAAATGGGCCAAGAGTCTTATTGGGAATATTTTGCAATGTTATACAGTTACTTAGATATGTGAAGGCCTGAAGAATCCTTTAATACTCTCCTTCCAGAAAGCAGGCATTTTAGGATATTACAGTTCAGGTCTTACTGGCACCATTCAAGATTTCTCCCTTTGAAAGAAAATAGAACTTCTGATAAGCATGATAAACACAACACAATTTAAGAACTATTTTTCAAATCAGCTTCTTTATTTATAGCACTAGTCTTAAGATAACAGATACTGTAGATGAAGGACTATATAGTCCAAGATAAAGTTCACTACAGATACGGAAAAGATACCTGCACCTATATGTGTGTTACTTCTATTAAAATCGGGTAAGAGTCTAGTAGCATTTACAAGAGATACAAGACTTTTAATTTGATTTTTTTATTCTGTATCAACTTAAATTATCACCCTACCCTGACTGAGGACAAGACTGAATGTGAAAAATTTTTTGAGCCATCTCTTTACATTGCTTGCACACAACTAACTGAATGACTATGCTCCTTAATTTTGATTCCTGATTTGATCAATGTAGCATTTCAGGGGCAACCCAGTCAGTCTGGTCAAGCACTAGTCTTCTTTTACTTCCTGACTGAAATACAAATGAAAAAATCTCAAGAGATTCACAACCTGAGCTCTCTTCACTTCCATCTCCCCATTATAAAATGAAGACAATAAAGGAGAAGAATTAAGGAGGAACCCTCTGCTGAACCAAGACCAAACCTAGTGCAGTGGGTAGCTTGTCTTTTTTGTTTTTCTATTTTTCAGATTTTACTCAGAGCCAACTTCCCTCCCCTGTTCTCTTGTCTTTAACTGCTTCAGCTTTGCGTCTGTGCTGTCCTTGCTGGTGCTCATTCTTGGATGGCAAATGAAGCTTCTCATAAGTCACCTTGCTTGACAGATGCAAGCACGCACCAAGCTGCATTTTCTGCAAGCTGGCACTGAGGCACTGACTCTAATAAGATACAATTTTGTCCTTCTATATCAAAACTGTTTCATACTAAAGCCATGAAAATACTGTCTGAACAAAAATCTAACACCAAAAAGAGCTAAACTTTATCCACCCCAACAGTTCATAGGTAGTTTCTACCCGCCGGCCTACATGAAGGCAAGAATATTTCCCAGAACATGGCATGGATATTTCTATTGACTGTTGCAACAGGACAGAAGGAAAAAATGTATCATTTTTCCTTTTCAAGACGTCATAATCTTTCCTCTCTATGCCTGCCATGCTAAAAAGGATTTTTCTTCTTGTGTAGGACTAAGGCAAAAGCTGGGCAGTCAAGGAAAGCACCATAAAGCATAAATTGGGTTTTCCTGTTTATTTTTATCATGAAGTATTTAATATTTTTCATTAGGGTATCCTCCACTAATCTTAAATCTGTCAGATGCTAATGAAGACTTGCTTTATTTGGAAAGGAATGGGCAGGACAAATTTCCAGGTTGTCTGCCATGAATATCAGAAGGATAAAGCCTTCTTCTCTCAAGTGAAACAGTTAAGAAATTCATGGTTTGTCCTAATCTGAAACAGCATTGCCTAGAGGTCCCAAATGCAGAGCTGAAAATATGCAACAATCTTTGGTACATTAGGAATTGTAGATCATTTACATGCTTGGCAATGCAGTGTAAGATCATTGTTTACTGTTAGGAAGTTCTCAAGTGTTTATTGAAAAATATGTTCAATGTGAAACTTCTAAGTATCTTCTATTAGAAAAAAATCTTTCAAGATAGACAGATGCAAATACATAATGACTGCCAGATGCCAAAAGGATTTCATGGTTAAAAAACTGGACTTAAACAATACCTCTCTAAGTTGTCATAAACCCAAGGTTTTAAAGTTTTTTTCCTTTAAATAAAATCTGGCAGTTTTCTGCCAAGAAAGGTTTTATCAGTGGAAAATAACAATTCTTGACCTTCCTATATCTTGCAGGATATTTATCTTCCTACAGAGATCTCAACTTATATCATTACTAGTGGACCTAAAGATATTAACTAGATATCCCTTATTGACCCCATGCTTGTATGAATTCAACTGTATCACGTTAAATTCAGGAATTCAAATACTCTTTGTTCAACATTTCTCCAGAGGATCGATTTCCTGGGATTTCTTGAAATTTGGACTTTGAAAGACTGAAGAAGAAATAGCAGGAAGAATGACTGCTTTTAAAAAAAATGACTTTCTGAAACCCACTAACATCTGATGATGGGAAATCACAAGTTTCCATTCGAGCTTTATCATTAGGTTTTGTGTCCTGCCTTTTAAAGTCTGTTAGAGATAATTAAATTACAGATTAATTGTGGCTCTGTTTTGTTTTTGAAGCTTAGAAACTAGCAATGTAATTAGATCTTTTATCCCTGAAATATTTCATTCACATCTGTAGACATGAAACAGATGTACCTTCATTAACTATAACTGATAATAAAATATTGACAGGAACTTGGGATACTATCTTAAGTATGACACATATCACAGTAATGTCTCAGAGGTGGTGTTAGAAGATCCAGGAATGCAGCTGGCTGCTTACAAATTAATTCTGTCTATTTTCTCCCTCCCAAATAAAACGGGCAAATGAAAATTAATCTTTCATTTTCCAGCTAAACTCAACTGGCCAGTGCCAAAACACTACAAAGATATGAAACAAAACAATTCTTTATTTCCTGTCTCAGGAACCATCTGCACATTTGCATGTCTGCCAAAAGCATTCTTGATTAGTTCAGCTATCCAAGCTAGTCCCAACTAGCTTTCTCTATTAAACATTTAGCACTCTTCCTAAGACATTTAAATAGCTGATTCAAACCAATTCTTGCTATGAACTGAAATCTGATCTTCCCTTTCTCCTGGAAGTGAAATACCCAGTGTGTTAAGCTGCAAACTAAATCCTAACATAGTCAAACAAACTCAGCATTAACAACTTGAACTTCTGGCGCTAAGGTTTAAATTTGACTCAGAATTGTCAAGTATAACCTTTTCTTACAAGGCTGCTTTAAACACAAACAAGTGCAGTTCAAGATCGCATCTGGAACAGAAAAAACAGCTTTCAAGTTTAATCTTATGGAGGCCCCTACTAGCTGTCAACTCCTTATAACCTTTTGATAAAAGAATTCAAGTAAGAGATAACCAGACTCTGCACTACTTGAATGAACTAGAGATCAACTCTTCAACAAGCATCTTGGATTCTGCAGCACTCTGACACGATGTACTGGAAATTCAGGTTCAATTCCATTTAATGTGAAGATAAGAAACTTTAATAATGGAAATATCACAGGGAATAGGGTGGCTTTTATGCCATTTTGATACCACAATGTTTTTTTTCAATACTATTTTGTCAATTTTGAGTGAATTATAGGCAAATCTCTGCATAAATAAGTCACCCTATATGATGCCAGAAACTGTTAGCACCTGAGCATAGGACAAACATGTGTTTTTCACACCTGGTGAGGTGTTTGAGGGTAGTTTGACATAAACACAGTTACCTGGTTATTTCTGCCACAACCATGAGCAATCGGAACTGTTAAAACTGTTGAAAATGAAATTGTCTTCTTAAGGATTCAGTATCTCATCACTTGGATGGCTGGATCAATTCACAGCTCTACTGGCTACTCTTAAGACCACCTTTAGATTCAGGAGTAAATAGTTTAAAAAAATTTAGTTGCCGCCTTTTAATTTTGTTGTTGTTGTTGTTACTATTATTGGGCTGTTTTGGCTGGTTGGTTGTATTTTTCCTGTTTGATTAAGGATGCCTTTTAAAAATTGCAGGACTAAATGAAGCCTTGGTAATATCCATATCTGAATATATCTATACACAGGAACGCAATCCTTTTGCAATGAAAGAACATGCCTTGCTTACACTCATTTCAGTTTCAAGTAGATATAATTCCGCCAGAAAAATTTGATGTTCTTAAAATTGATCATTAAATAGTCATCTGGCATTTAACAAATGTTATGTAAGGTATTTTTTGTTGTCAAATGTTTTGCATACATTTTTTTAATACTAGTTACTGAAAGGTAATATAGCATCGTTGTACCATCTTTAACCTGGATCTCTCTCGACCGTAGTACAAAAGTGACTCTTGTTCCAACTCTAATCCAGTGAAAGTCAGTGGGTTCTTCCTAGCTCAACAATGTGCTTTGAAAATCTTCACAGCATCTCCCAAGCAGAACTGTGGACTTTAAAAATAATTTGTATTGGGATTGCAAGCATTAAAGCATTAAAGTTACATTTGCTTAGCTGATCATAGGTACTATGGGAAGAAGGAAAAAAGGCTGGAAGGGTTGGAAACATATCCTACCACTCAGATCATCACTAGACTATACTGAACTTGGTACATCCAAGTCATAACATACATCCAGCTCCAAAAGTATTCTTGGGAAGAAACACAGGACTGACTCTCGAAGGTGAGGTAAGTCCTTCCAAGGAGCTATAGCAAGAATATTATTATATTGGAAGAAATATGATTTGGGCTTAATGGTGAAAGGCTAAAGATGAGAGAGAAAACTGCCTTTGGACTGTATTGTGATAAACTCCACTGAGAGCTTCTGAAGATGCTGTATATAGGAACTAAATCACCCTCAGAAGATACATGGAAGCTGGACCTGTCAGAGATAGTACATCGTTGTAAAATGGATCAATAGCAACTCAGCTAAATATATACTCGAAATCTTTGGAACCATGGTGAGGAACTTAGAAACGAAGAAAAAAACATACTAATGGAAATGTCTTGGACAGATCAGGGAAAAGAATAATCAAAAAGGATTTTGATGCATTATTCTGCAGAAAACTTTCCAATTACGAATGCCCATTTACACTAAAATTGCACAAGTCGGAAATTCTGAAGCACAGAAAGTCCCAGGATGTAGAAGTGCTTGGAGGCCATAAAGGGCTCAGGAGACAAATATAAATATCTGGCATCATCTAGCTACAAAACCTCTGAGCCAAACTTCTATCTTGCCTTCTGAACCCAAAGAGCTAAACAGGCCAGTGCCTTGTTCTGCAGATCTTGCTATCAGAAGAAAACTGAAATAGTCTCTTGAAGTCATTTAAGCAATGAAACAGTCACTGCTGCTTTTAATATCTTCCTGCCGTAGGCAACCACCTGTTTCGCCTAGCATATATATCTCAGAATCAGCCCTGAGAGCAAAATGCAGTGGGTCAGGCAGTCTCAGTGTCACAAAAACAATGAGAAGAGATAGCACAGCTGCAGAAACCTGCCTGAGGCTCTCTGGCTTACAGGACTCTCGAGGAGTGTTTGCAGCACTGACAGTTATGGGCAGACTTTTCCCACAAAAAGCCATTAGGAAATGGTGTGTCCATGGCTGGTCCTGAGCCCGCAGATAGCTTCTGCTGTATCAAGATTAAAGGAAGATGAGGCATCTGGGACTAATAAGCTGAAAATCAATGCTATTAACTAAGAGAGTAAAAAAAGAAAAAAAAATCCAAGCCCTGTAGAAGCTGAAACTTTCAGCTACATCTCTTGCTGTGTAGAAACAGATTCTACAATTGTCCTCTTTCTGCTTGGATTTGACCTCAGATTCAGGAAGATAAAAAATATAGATGAAGCCTGAATTTCATGTCTATTAAAAATGCATATAGCTGACAAGTATTAACCTGTTTTTTTTCTGTTGACTGCATTGGGCTTTTGATCAGACCCTCCATGATATTTTTAGGATTTTAGAGGAGTAGCACCTATGATTATTCCAGACACACTCACTTTACTAGTATAGATGAAGGTAATTAGTTCAAATAAACATAAATCTCTCAGCATTATCACCGGCCTACCGTTGTGATCTGCTTCACGCACCCATGTTTGAAATTCAGAAACAGCAACGTGAACATCAGTGATTGAATATACTCAGTTGAATATGAAGAACCGCACAGGCAAAGATCCACAAACGTGAACCCAAGGCAACATCTCCATTGCTCCTTAACTACGGGAATGCACACTGTATCAGAAAGTCATAAAGGAATACATACAAACTTAAAAAGACTTCTTAATTAACAAAGAAATGGCAACTCATAAAAAAATATTTTTACACTTAGCAGCTTATTGAGATGATTCTGTTTCATCTAGTAACTTGTCTGTGTACACCAATGCATTCTGCTTTGTAATTTTGTTTTAATGTGTGGAAAGGAACTGTCACATTTCTTTTAGCAATATTCATTTACATACCCATATTTTAATGTCTTTCACAATATTAATTTAGACTGTCATATTTTAATATCTCTTGTTACTCTCCTGCCCATTTCTAATCACGAAACTGTCCACATCTTTCCAAAATTCAAAAATGAATTATTGTTGGGCATTTTTATTTTGGTTCAGTAGAAATAAATTTTCTCCTTAAACGCATTTCTTTTCTTTGTAAGAGCAATGATGATTTATACATCAGACAAGATATGCATTTGTATGCAGAGCTTTTCAAGGGATCTAATGAGAAAGATTTTTCTTTTCACTTTCTGTTAACAAGGAAAAATCACCTGGACTGTATTCCTTTATAAACATTTCCCATTTAAGTTGCATTGAGAAAGAACAAGCATAGGAAAAACAAAACCATCGTGAGGCTACAGCGTTGAGGATTCTACAAAATCATAATGAAAACTGGAAACTAAAATACTCTATAAAGTATTGAGTTTAATTTTTGAGAGTGTGATGGAGAACAAGGGGCAATGGTATTCAGAGAAAAACCAAGCAAACAACTTCAGGATATTGGTATCAGTCCATGTGTAGAAAATGCCCCGAATTCCCAATTAGCTTAGTAAACAGAGCATGTCGTTAGGACAACAGAGTGACTGAATGTCAGCTGGAAAATTATTCCCACAGTGAGTGATTTTGAGACCAACAAGGAAGGGCAGAGAAGTCCGCAGGAAAACAAAACCAAAAAAAACGGTGAGGAAAAGAAAATTCTGACTCCAGACAAAGATCTGTATGGTTTCAGAACCAGAGGAAGTACCAGTGCATTTGAACCTATTAAAGCAATTGAAGTGGAAATTTTATTTACTAGTTCTTCCTTTTACAAGCTAGATAGTATTCCTTAAACGAATGCCCTCTCGGTGGCTTAGATCCCTATTCTCACCTAGCATACCCAGCAAATCTACTTGGCATTTATCTAATGGTGAAAGCATACTCACGCTCCATCAGGAAACTGCAATCTTCAAGCACCAGAATTACAACAGTGGCATTTTATTCTGCATCTAATATACTATATTGTTAGAAGGTCATGTTACTCTCTTGATAGTATTCTACTTCATATAAAATTCCAAAGATAAACTGAGAGATTACCATACTTCAAAGACCAAGATCTTCAGTAAACATATCCACAACAGAGACATTACTATCAATTACAAGAGGAACATTCTCATTATACTAAGGGTAGGAAAAATATCCCACTTCATATAGGGTTTTAAAACACTCAAAATCTTATTTTATCTTCTCCTATCCCTAACAAAGAACAGCGTAAGGCCTAGAATAAAAAAATACCGGTCTTGACCTTTGCCCATTGATGTTGAGCCTCAATGACTTCTCAGTGAAAAGCATAATGAGTTATGCTGATGCAGATGTGTTGTAAGTCAAACTTTCTCTGCTTATGAATTTCATGAGCTTATAATGAGCTTCTCCTAGCTGACATAACGTCTGCAAGGCAGAACACTAACAGTATCATCCTTTTATATAGGTTATTTTACATATCATCCCACAAATTGCAACAGATGAAAAGTATTTAATTTTGCCATCTGCAACCAAATCAACCAATGTGATCTAAAGCTTGCCCATGTTAGGGAAAAGGCTTTTATCAGGCTCTGGCTCACTTTCTAAATGTGGCTGAGATGTTTTATAGCTCTTTCCAGAAACCAAACCTTCACTATAAATCAGCACAGCGTATTACCTGCTCAGCTTCATATATGCACATGTGTTTCCTTGACTTGTTAATAAAAGCTATTTTGCCTTATTAGAAAAGCTAACTCCACATTTTCTTCCTGAACCTTTTCAGAAATAGAATAAAAGCATAAGAAAACATCTTCCACTTCTTTTATTCTCTTCCCATAATGGAACATATATATTATACTTAAAATACACTCTGAAACTGTGATTTTAATATACTTTATTGAAAAAGTACACAGTTTAAATTGTTTTCAATGGGACAAAGCAATGGTCACCTCTATCTACCAAGTCCTTTTTTGATGAATCATGACTATCATATGCCAAATTCACATCTGCATGACTTGCAAAGTAAAAAGATAAATCTTTTTTCAACGTATCTTTAAGAATTTATATCACCGACAGTTTAAAATCATGAAATGCTGATGCTCTGACTATATTTCATGTCCTTTATGTTGCACCATTTCCCAGTTCACAGTTTATCCATGTATTAGCATGCCAATTGAACACATCAGTCAATGTCACCTTGAGAAAATCGTCAATAGCAGAGGAAGAACAACAAGAGGAGGTTTAGCACTAAGGCCTGAGACACCACCACATTCTCTTGCATTTTCCTGAGTGGAAAAAAAAAAAACAAAAAGGAAAATAAAAACAAGCCATTACACTCAATCATTATTTACCAAACTACATAAAGCAGAAGGGGATCCGCGCAAACAGCAAAATCCATTAACTAAATACACTCAGGAAGTAACACAGGTATACATTTCTTCTGAACAAGTTTAGACTGTAGACTGAAAGTGAG
Organism: Laterallus jamaicensis coturniculus; assembly: GCA_022605575.1. Taxonomy (NCBI): domain Eukaryota; kingdom Metazoa; phylum Chordata; class Aves; order Gruiformes; family Rallidae; genus Laterallus; species Laterallus jamaicensis. The sequence continues at coordinate 12,442,665 of JAKCOX010000011.1, forward strand.
CATGACCTATTAGCATTACACTGTCACCTCCATGCCATATTGCATGTCGCATTCTACATGGTATTACACTATCAATGGCATGTTACTCCAGAATAAAATGGATGTCTCTGATCATATGCAATACATCCCACTGTAATCCCACTGTCCATCACATCTCCTTGGTACTCTACAAATAAGCGCTATGCAGAACACAGAGAAGTAAGCATGTGCAGTGATCCCTCCCAAACAGTCCTTGCATAAGCATAGTAACTAGAGCATGCAGTTCCAGAATCACAGAATCACAGTTGAGATATTGAAGCTAGTTACTGAAAAACCATTAACAGCACAACGCTCCCAATCATCTCTAATGAGGAATCTTGTGGACACTGCTTGAGCCAGAGTAAGCTCTACATATTCCTGGTTGCCAGGCTGTGCTCACATCTTACCATGCTCTCTTGTATGATACAAAACAGTCTACAAAAGCAGCAAGACAAAACATTGTCTACACAAGTACTAAGAATATTTGCAGCAGCACTTGAGTGTCATTCACTTCCCGTACTGCTGTGTTGTCAGTGTGCAGAATATTTCTTAGTTTTTCATCTTAGCAGATAAAAAAAAGCAAAAGTAGGTAGAAACTTACTTCAGGGTGAAATCCATGACAAGACTCTGGGCGTCTTCTTATCTTCTGAGATTTTAGACGTTCGCATTTAAGGGATTCGTTATGTACAAGGTAGTTAAGAAGAGATCTTTTGAGTACTGCATTTTAATGTCCTGGGTTTATGTATTTTGAAATTAATATGGTAAAAATAGTGAAAATCTTTCAGTTCCTTCCTTCCTTCCTCTCCTTCAGAAACCCAATTCTCTATGGGTGGTCAACACAACAAAAAAAAGGTAATTCTACTGCTTTTTCCTCACTCACCCATAGTTTAGACAGTATCCTTTGCACTTCCACTGCTAACCTGTCTTTCCATAAGTCTGCCATAAAAGCACACTACAGGCTATTTTTGATAAAACCCATTTTATATGAGAAAAAAAATCCTGAATGGCACAAAATAAAAAGTTGGGCAACTGAAAGTCAAGTGATGTATTTACTTTGCTACATTTTTATATTTTTGGAGATCAGGATTCTGAAACCTTTTCAATACACCAGTCCAACCCTAACATAGATATCTATCTTGTAAGGAGTTTTATAAGTTCCAACAACAGGAACTTCATTCTTATAAGGAAATTACAGACTTGGGACATGATTTGAAAGACCTAAAGGTGACCAGCTATCTGAAGATGACCATGACTTTATGATACTTAAAAATGCACATAAGTGCGGCTGCTTAAACTGTATTCGCTGTACAAAAAAACCCAAATGAATTCTCCTTGAATATAAGCAATGCATTCCCAGCTGGCTTAATTTCAAACAGCCCCAGCACTTTATAATGGGTAGTGATGTATTATTGTCATGTAATGCAAGGCTGACATAAGAAATTTTTCAATGTTTGCATCTTGAATCTTTCTGACAGTTTTGTAAATAAAAAGGATATATCTTATTTCTATAGGTGCCATGGTAATTGGCGGGATAGAATCACAGAAGCATTCATTATCTACTACCACCATGAAGAGATTGCTGCTTGGGATTTGCTGGATAACAAAAGACCTGCAAATTAAAAAGAGATCAAATAACGGTGAAATTATCTGTATTTCTGAGCAACAGATTTTGTTTATTTTTTAACTTGTCAACACCACTTATATTTATAGTATCAAATATAAACGACAATAAGACATACTGTATCTGCACACCTTGTAGAAGTAGAGGGCCTTGGACAATATTTCCCTCAGTTCACCAAAGGTGGTCATCAATTTTGAGGTGTACTTGATGCTGAAAGGTACACAGTGGTACACAGGTACACACTGAGAGAGGTACACAGAATGGATATGTTTATCCTGCTAATACATTAATGCTGAGACTGGGACACAAGTGAATTACCAAAGAGTTTGTCAGATTTTTTTCCTCTTGAGGTTTCGATTCGTCTATGACGAATACCTAGCTGTGAATTTATGACCCAGTATTTTTACACATGAAATCAATCTGCAAAAATAATGAAGGTTCTTCTGCAGCCATACAGTGATAACTCATGGTTCCAAACTTTAGCCTCTACAATCACATTAAGGCTTTTATTCACTCTGGGTCTTGCTTGAAGCAACATGAACTACTGAGAAAGATCTTGCTTTCATCTGTTCTCTTGAGAGTCATTTTATTACAGAGCCAACAAAACAGAGATTAAGCCTCAAAATCTTCCCTAAGTGAGGAGATTTATTTTAGAATAACAAATGACAACTATATGGTGTAAATATGGTGATAACTCTGCACCACATTGAAATTAAAACAAAGTAGGCAGTTCAAAAGGAGAGTGAAAAATAAAGACATTGCTTGTAAGAAGGAAAGCATGCGGAGGAGACCAGGGACGGATCCTGTGGGCGCTATTCAATGATCCACGTAGTTACAATGAGCTGAACCCTTAAGCACATACCAAAGAGAAAAGGGGGAGAAGGCAGAGCCAGGCAGGCACTGCTTAGCCTTTTCTTTGAAATTCAAAACATAATACAAAGAAAGGCTTTAAGGCTCAGACCTGATTCTTGATAAATTTTTAAAAACAATCCATCCAAATTTCTATATCGTGTCAACAGAATATCTGCCACATGGAGTATCATTGAAATCTGGCAATTCCAGGAATTAGGTGCTTTGCTGTGTGGTATGGTGGTAAATGTACAGAATGTTAAGTAAGGGTTTGAGCACCAAGAAGATGTGGAGAGAGACATATTTTTCCTCAGACATCTTTATTTAAAATACATATTGTCTTACTAAAATAACCCCCTGCTTTTTCCAAAGATCACAGAAGATGAAATAGTGGAGGGGGCAGGGAATATTCAAACCTAGCTTCAGGGAAAAAAAAAATTTGGGAAACTTACCATAAAAATGTTGCCAACGGAAAGATTAAACACTTTTCAGTATTTTTTAAACTTACTGAACCTCCATTAAAATTACACTTAGAGTGATCTGCAATATGTTAGCTTTATGTTTATACATGAAATATACATTTATGGCATAATGTAAAAGGCTGAACTTTATAAATGTACCTACTAAACAGCTGGAGCATGTAGCAAGACTGACATCATTGTAATAGAGCATCTGTGGCTTTGTGGATTTGTGTGTGGGAGAAATGGGGCCAATAAAAGGAAAAAAGGGAAAATCTTTAACAGACAATAACACCAAAAGTGTACTGCATTAATTTCTCAAAATAGTTATGAATAAATCAAATTGTAAAGAACAGGGAAAAAAAATTCATTTTATTCCCAGAATTTAGCACAATTTAGATTTTGTGCCGTCTGAAACACATATATGTATATTATCTTAAACTATCTCATAAAAGGACCTAAATGGCATAACAACATGTTGTATCTGTTAACTGGATGCTAAATGATCAATTTCTCTTTTTGATGAGAAGGGAGTAATCACTCTTTTTTTGTACCTACCTGTGCCTGACACCATGAGCCCCTTTTTGTGGCCCCCAGGTGAATACTGAAGCCCATGAGAAAGCACATACCCTATAGCCAGGCTTAAAGATGCTATTTCATGAAAGGGGAGCAAATTTTTCATTTCACCTGCTTCTCTGGGGTGGCATAAGGGCTGTACAGTATAGGCTCATGCTTCCCCAAAGAAATGGGGAGGAGTCTATATTTTAAAAAAAAAAAAAAAAAAAAGAAGAATTTGGGAACTTCTCCTATTACTTCACCAAGCTGGAATGAGAAATTAATCTTTAACCCAGGAGAAAGTTTCCACTACAGAATTATGATGCTGAGTAAATTACTATAGAGCTTCTCTAACAAAATAGTCAAAACCTACAAAGGTCTGCAGGAATTAAGTGACACAGACAGTTTTGCTAGATCCAGTAGTTTGGGGGATGCAGTATATGCATACATTGATGGAAATGATGAATTAAAGGAACTGCAAAGAGGAATATATTCAAGTCAAAAAAACCTTTCTACTCTAGGATTTTTATGATACATATCTAATTACACTGAGTCAGTTTATAAAACTGTAAGATTATACACTGTTTGGCAATCTTTTTATCTATTTTAGACACTGGTGAAGTGTCTAACCTTATAGTAACTGCCACAGAACATGGCATTGTCAGCTAAACAGCCAGAAAAAAAGAAACTTTTGGCTCACTGTGGCATTTTTTCCATAGTGCATAATTATACTTTAACTGATATCTTGCAAAGACTAGCTTCTTATCCACCATACAAAAGATAAATTAAAAAGAAAATATTACCTTCCACAAGCAGTAAATGAGTATTTTCCCATTCACAATTCTCAAACATAACCTTCACATTTCAAAAGTAAGTGCATGGCCTCATAAGTCACTGACTGTGAGGTCACAGGTAAAGGATTAACATATCAATAACTGAAGACAGATAATTGAAGACAGAGGTAATTAAGGACAAAAGTATGTCCAATTTAGCTTTCTTTTCTGTGAATGTGCACAAGCAAATTATCATTCTTTCAGCTGCTATAATTTAAGATCTTTTCACAGTCATAAAGTACTCTTACCCTCACTAGATCAACGGCAAAGAAGTTTCTGCCAGTCATAACCATTGCAGTTGCTCTGAAACTATTCCGGTAATTCACATGGCACTGCCTCCATGCCCAGACTGGATAAAGCCCACAATCATCCCAGCAGCAGGTCATCGCTTTGAGTTTAACCTTCAGTTTCCATGGTGACATGCACATGCAACTTTGAAATTCATTTTGAGTGAGTGTTCATGCCACTAAGTCCCAGCAACCGAACATTTATGGAAAACAAAAGGTGCATAAACACAGTCGGAACAAAGTCTTTAAATACTGAAATATTGCACCAAAACGTTTAATTGAGTACACGAAGATTCAGTTGCAAGGGAGGAAAACCTCTAGCAAAACAGCTTCCACGGCTGTGGAGGGAAATAAATGAAGTTGCTGACACAGTAACGAATACGGTCGTGTCTTTTAAGCAAGCTCCACTGTGAGCCTCTAAAGTTTATATCACAAAAAGCATTTCTGAGCACTTGCTGGCTTAGGCTGTCATTTGTGTTACCAGCAATATGGAAGCCAAATCTCAGAGACAGAGTAAGGGGTTTTATTGAGCTTCATTGCTGGTTTAACAATCAAAAGAAAGTCTGTGTTTAGTAGCCTGTGTTTATTAGTTACGGAGAATGTTTCATGTTTAAAGGATAGTGCTCTTTTTGTGTTATGCAATGTAAACCTTTTGAACCTTTTCTCCTTTACACCAGTATCATCGCCACCATTTGATAAGGTCAGCACATTAAAAGCCTTGCACATGTCTCCATACATAAAATGGAATAAACTGTTGGGTTCCTGTTATGCTGAAGCCATCCTGAGTCAATAAGAACCTTATTAACAATTTCTCCTCCATCTTTCATCCACTGAGGAACTAGTTTGGTTTATTTGATGTGCATGCTCAGACGCTTAAAAGAGACCTGAACACAAACTGCTTCTTCCCTTTGCAGGGAAGGTGAGGAAGAAAGAAATTTAATACTTGAAAGGGTTAGAGAGAGAAGGAGGAAATCTAGGCATGCCAAACTATTTTGTTAATGAAGAAAAAATAAGAACAGAGGGAAAGTCTGTATTTTGAGTCAGAGCATTAAACACTTTTTTCATGTTGCACACACTTTATCTGTTTCTAACTTGTTTCTGTATTGGCTCATAAAAATATATCTGCACAAATATCATTTGGAATTTTTTTTTTAAAGAAAAAATGACAACCCCTCCTCCCCAATCTGCTTCACGTTTTACTTCAGAATAGTAATAATTTGCTAAAAAATGCAACTATTTATTAGCCTGTTCCTTGAAAATTAATTTTAATTGTGCAATGAAGGAGGAAAAGACGTAGAATTCAAACACTGCTGCATTTGTAATTTTATTTGATGAAGACTTGCCTATGAAGGCATGATAAGAAATATCTGGTGGCTACATGACTCTTCTCAGTTCTTTCTAATTTCTGAAGATAGCCTAGAATTAGGAAAGAATTAGGAAATTGGTCTGTAATACAAATCTTGGAGGGCAGTCACACCAGCTGCCTTTCACATGTAACTCAGGCTCCTAGGTGAGAAGGGTAATTCTCTCCCACTCTGAACTGAGTACCTGCAGAGACACAGACAACTCAAGGATAATTCAGAGCAAAGCTTGGCTTTGGTGATCTGAAGCATCCTCTGCAAGAGGCTCTTTCTCTCTCTCTCTCTCCCTCTTTAATGGCTGAACGCTGATCCTGCAGGGAAATGCATCCTGAGCTGGTTGAAGTGTGCTGACTAAAGCTAAGTCCAGACTACGCTATCTGTTCTAAAGGAGCCAGCACACCCCATTCAAATCTGTGTTTTTGTGGGTTTTTTTTTCCAATTTGAATCTCTTCCCTTTGCTTATATATATAAAAGTTCTCACACAGTAATATTACATATTATATTGCTGGAGCAATTTCATCCACAAACTGTTTTAAAAAGACCAAACAAGCACCTAATTTAAAAAATGTTAGCTCTTTTTCTTCTTATAAGAATTACTTTCTCCTATAAGGAGAAAAAATTAGGAGATATCCTCAGGGATATCAGAGGAGTAAGGACTGAGCTGACACTACCCTTGCTGCACTGCCATCTTTCCACACCATGTGCTGCTTCCTCTTCTTGTCATCTTCCTCTGAACCTCAGAGGTGAGAAAGTATCAGTAAGGCAACTGGAAGAAGGACAAGTCACCCTGGGAAGGAGGGAGATGTTCCAAAAAGAGGGGGAAAGGGCAAGGATAATAGGACAAGCAGTGTCAGTGCCCTGTGGGAAAGGGACAGAGGGAAAAGGTTCTTAGCTGCTGCAGCAGTGACTTTGTTGTCTATAGTGTGTCCCCTTAGGGACTATGGACTGCCTCCCACATTGGTGAGAACAGGCACAGCAGCAGCAAGCACAGCTAGACCCTCTTTTCTTCCTGGCTGCTCTTAGCCATGAGGTTGCTATATTTCCTCAAGTAAGAAGACCAGTTTACTGACAAACCTGAAGATCCCACCCTTCTGTTAAGTGGCTCATTTCCTTGCTTAATGCAGGTCATTGCTTCAGTACAACCACCTGAATCATAAAAGTGCAAAATTTGTATGTGGAAGGCAAGGGGACATCTTGGCCCTGAAGTACTGTGGGCTTCAGCTTTCCTCTCCTAACACAGCCGGATCCATAACTACGGTACTACAATTCAAACATGCAAGAGATGTGTCTTGCCCTGCTTAGCAAACTTAACCTTTAAGTTGTTTACTCTCTACTGTTTGACTGTAACATCTGCTATTAAAGGAAATCAATATTACTGTTAAACAGCTTAGTCTCTGTATGTCCATACAGGAGAGAGAATCCATTTTCCTGTTCACGGGACAGTTTTGGACAGGATATAAACTGAACACAGACCTGAGGTTTCCCTACTGATAACCAGGCTCTTACATAGCCCCACACAAACCCAACTGTAACAAAACAAATTGAATGCAGCATATTTTGTATGGGCCAGAGACCTGTAGAGATTACACAGTCATATTAGACCACTGAGAGCAGGGATTCCAAATAACATTGGTCACTTGCACTGAACTTTTTTTCCTTTTCCTGGCTTACAAGCATGCTGCCAGTAGCTGTTGGCAAGTGACACAGCTCCATGACTTGTTGAAGTGACAAAGAATGGCAATAAACCTCCTAAGAAAGTTCAGAAATCTCTGAAATGTCGGATTTTCATATCTATTTTCCCTTCTTTCTTCAGACAAGCATAAAGCTTGCAAAGTGTTTGAGGGAACAAAATTAATGACAAGCAGCACCGAACTCCAAATATACTTACAGTATGAGACTACACCTAAGGAAACAAAAAATCTAGAGAAAATATCTTCCCATTATCATATAGAATGGAAGATATTTAGTTGCAATTTAAGGATGATTTGAGCACAGCACCAACACTGAAAGCAATTCAACTTAAATACAATCATGTGTTTCGAGTTAAAACTTAATTAATTTGTTTTCTCATAGAAATACCGCAACATCGTGCTTTGTATTAAACCACAAGTGAATTATTGATCTCTATGTTGCATTTTACAAACCATATATTCTTTAATTTTACAAAATATGCTGCTATATATCTGTGCTTATGACAAGAGATGCTATGCAGTAGAGTATGTGGTCCTGATAAAGTCATGATTTAGGAGAAATATTAATCCTATAAATATTTAAATGGCTGTTCAGGTTGATTTTTAATTTCATGTTCAGGAGCTTTATCAGCCTGGTTCAAGGGCGAAAAAATCCCTAAAAAAACGTACTTTTAATTGGTTTCTCTAAAGACCATAGAAACACTTTAATACAATTGTTTGAAGTTAGTGTGATGAATGTGGGAATTGCATTCAAATTATGACTTGAATAGCATCACATTTTTGTGTTAGCATAGGTCACTCCTGCACATATATAATCATACCAATCATTTTAAGGAGGCAATAGAAAAGATCTTTTAGCTACCAGTTCTTTTGCCTGTGGAGATGAACCCTAAAAAGTCTGTAAGAATTTTACTGTGAGTAGTTTGAGTGGAAATAAACTGAGGGCAAGATTTTCAAATTGGCAACCTAAAGACTTTCACAAAGATGTGGAAAAAGTAGTTTGAATTTCCACGATACTCAACTCGGATAGCCCCACTGGGCACTGCGATGCTCGAGTATTTCTGTAAATTCAGCCATTTCCCTGCAGGCCTTTCAGTGTATTTTTTGAGCGCAAACCTGCATTAATGAAGTTTGAGTATTTTGGATTAAGATTAGTCATTACTTTGGGATTACATTTCAAACCTGTCAAATTTGATCTTTCCTATTTTTTAGAGAAAGAAAAAACATTACAAGCACCAGGGTACAGTAAATGGAAAATATCGTGCATGCTGCACTCAAATATGTGTTACTCACATAGCTGTTGGTTGCAAACATTCAACCCTAATGGTTTGGAACAAACTTTAAGCATTTGACTGAAGTGCAGATATCCGCTGTGCTGTTTCCCAACTCCTATCATGCGCTTTCCAGGCTGCTGGCTGCAGTTCCAACCCACATTTCTCTCACTTATCACATTTTTTTAAATGAATGAATGAATGAAATGTTTATATCATGTCAAATTGGGCTACTTGGGTTTTTTCAAATACATTTTGATAGAGAATGGAATATCTTTAATGCAATTTATAAAAATAACATATATGCCAATAACATCATTTTTGAGAATTGGAGCAGTTAAAATATACGGAAAAAAGCAGCTAGTGGTTCTCTCATACAAAGAGAAAAAGATAAACTCTGTACCAGGCCTGCAACCTGACCCCATGCTAGCAAAACACTGCTACCACGTAACAGCTTGACCAACTTCAGCACAATCTGGTGTCAGTGTAAACATACCTATGCAAGGCAAAGTTTAGAATCAAGGATTTAAATGAACTGTATTATCCTCACCATTCCTGTGTCTGCTGAAGGCTTGCAACCCTGGAGAGCTGTGACATGGTTTGAAACCACTTTATTTCAGCCAGAAACCTCCCTAAGTGCCATTCCTCTTGCATTATCAATCAGGGCAGATCACTAGGTTTAAAATGGACTTTCTCAAATAACTGATGCTCATGTACGAGTACCTTACCAATTGCATATTAGAAATGTTACAAATATCTAAAATCTCTGATTGCACAGAACTCTGGATGAAAAAAGTGCTTTGTGTAATGAGGTATTTGTCAATACCTCTAAGCTCTCTATTTTAGCTGCCCATTCTTACAAAGGTATAAGGTAATGGATGGTTTCAGATCACTAGGTTTAAAATGGACTGTAAAATTTTTGCAAAGAAACCAAGATCAGAAGTCCCACAAACTTTAAATAGGAGTCAAGGTTCATACCCCCAAACAAATCTGAGTGCAGCACAACTGGGTCTCCATAAGCAGAGTGGTAACCTGATTCTACGATAAACTGCTCACAATGAACACTAAAGGGGGTACAGTGATTGGCACAAAGCAAATCATATCACAGGTCACAAAGTTTGGACTTTGCTTTTTGACAGTGGCACCTGGTTAACAGGATGATGATGGGGATGTCAGAGAAGTTACGTAGGCTGTAAAATGCAATTCTCCTATACCATGACAGCCAACCTGTTTTTAGCAGAGATTTTTTAGCCCTACTTAAAGTGGTTTGTATTGAGAGACATCTCAGATAATGTTTTTGAAATATCAGATGTTTTTCCCCAGTGTGCTGTGCTTTAGCAACAAGACTGAATCTGAAAGAATAAAGTCATCTTCTCCATACCCTAGTTAAAACTCTTTAATATATGTAATATATAAATGTTCCATGCATGGCACTAAAGCTTAAGATTCATGTAACTTTCCCAAATTAAAGTCTATTAAATATCTGTTAAGCTCTCAAATCTTTTATAAAGAGAAATGCTAAATATACAGATGCCCAAGTCATATTTGCATTGTTTTTAATCAATCTGTAACAGCAATTTTTCTCAAGAGTGCCTGACTCTACAAAATTCACTTCAACAATTTCCAATTTTAATAAGTTTTCCTATCCAAGACATCAGTCAGCACAACATTTTATGGCATTCGTACAACTTTTTAAAGCCCTTGTCATTACAAAACATCCTTTCATTTTGTCAGCTACTATCTATCATTTTGTTAGTATTTATACCTGCTTGTTTAAAACATGAAATTAAGTTAACATTTAGGTATCGGTAATATTTATATTTTACAGTACTACTGAACTTAAATGTGACCAGTGAATGGGTGGAGATCACCTCCTTCCTATGCGGAAGCTTTATGTACACATTTCTCAGGCAATTCAGCTCCGGGCTGATTTGGAAGATGTAAGTAGGGAAGGGGGAGTTAAGAGAGAGCACATCTCCTCCTACTTGTCAGGAAAAACCTACAGTGAAACTAATCACACCGGTAATACACTGAATTGCCAGGAAGCTGGCCCACGTATCTCAAAGTTTTTACAGAACTTACAGATGGACACATGGTCAGTGCTATGCAGTCTCCTAAGGACAAAGTAGCACACATCCACAAGGAAAGATCACTGTACCTTTCCACGCATTTCTATTCCTTCTATTGAGCCCCCCATTAAAAATGGCCTTTGAAAAAGATTGCTGCGGTCAAGATTTTTTTTTAATTAAACATTCTTTTTCTCCTTTGATCAACAGTGATGCTTTCATATTTTTTTAATTATGGTTTTAAGCTTTTTAAATTACAAGTACAATACCAAGCATATCGAGAAAGAGAATCTGAGTACAGATTTCAGGTTTTTTCAAATAGATAAACTCTGATGTTTTGATTTTTTGGGGGAACACTATGACATAGAAACTGAGGATAACAATAAAAACCTATTTTCGCTATAAGGAGGCATTCTGTCTTTAAGCAGCTACAATACTCCTGAACACAAGAACACTAAAAAAAGTTTAGAAACAAAAGAGTAATATTGAAAATCTTTATCTATTTAAGCACAACAAAAAAGCAAAAAACAAAACAAACCGCAAAAACCTTTGAAAAGTACCCAAAGTATTGTTAAACTAATGACTGGCAGGCACAGACGTGCCCAGTAACTTATAGATGTCTTACTCTATTATTTCATATACCTATTTCCTTAAATGAAAATAGTAATTCAATGTGTTTTCTGAACTGCTCATTCAAAATGCACATTATCAAAGGGTAGAGTTAAATTACCTATACAGTTACTTTAAATTGCACCTGCATGACAAACATAATCACTGTTGCCTTTGGAGTGAAAAGGAAGTTACTCAGCATACAATTGGAGATGTGTGGGTAATAGACAATTTAGGATTTTAAAATAAGCATCAAGACCTTTAATAATAATTATAGCAGTTTAAATTGCATAATTTGATATTTTTTATGAGGAAAGAACAGGGCATCTAGAATTTTGGGGTTTTGGTTTACATAACGTTCCACCAATATGGCTGTTGCCACAAATATAAAGACCTTTTAACATTCATAAGTATTCTGCAAGTCTGGAAGACTTTCAGGACAGAGGTGGAAGATGTGGACCAAGATTTTGATTCTTGAGACTTCAATAATTAACTACCCAGGTATGCAAAATACTGAATTTCCCTTGAAGATACTGCTTGACTTCCATGCACACCAAAGCAAGCTCTCAGAGATTAAGATCTGTTCAACGTGGCCAAGACCAGCAGCGAGCAGTTTGACTCAACAAGGACATGGGTCAAAACCGTTTATGTGCATGATATCACATGTGTACTTGGCATGGCAGCTGAAAAAGCAACCATGTAAAAACACAGTCTAAGCAAAGTTTGGTGAAACGTAGAGAACATTTGGTTTTCTTCAGGGTCCTACAAGATAGATACAATAAAATAAATACAACCCAAAATGTCTTCTAGAAATCTGACTATAATTTACTGCCCAAGCTACTCCAGGAAATCTACTGGGATATTCCAATGTACATACAGAGAGCTCCAAATGAGAAGAAATTGGCACTCAATGCTTTGCTTGTTTTATGTGGAAGGCTGATTTGTTTAGAAGTATCCTAACTACATCTGAAAAGGCAAATGATTATTTATTTCATGGGATATTGAACTGTGTATTTATTTACACATTTTAAACACGATCAAGTACAGCAGTTTGGCAAGCTTCTACTGAGAAAGAAACGAAGAAATATTTTAGCCAATGGTGGTATGTCTCAAGATCAAGTGGGTTTTAAAAATTATTACTATTTTAATGTCTGCAGATCATGCGAGTCCTGACACTAATGTGCTCATGACCTGAAATATTTGAATATAATTTGTACTGTTTGCTGCCAAATAAGAGCATTCAGTGGACAAGTCTGAAATTTGTCATTATACATTCACACGAAGAGTTTGGTGTCATCCTGGACTGTAATTCCACTGCCATTTACCTCTTTTTTTATTGACAATGAAGAACACAAAATGCCCAGTCTATAAAAAACCAAGAGAAGGCATTTGGCTATTGTTGATTCTCCCTGTTAAATAATTGTCTGCTTACTAACACTCCAAGGGGCCAAATATATAATACATGGGACAGTGTTTAATCAAATAAGAAGTTCCTTATTTAACAAGAAATTTACATGGGAGATACAATAAAACAAAGGGAAAACTTACATTCATCTTGCAGAATTAAAACACATATGTAAGCCTTTCCCAGGGTTCAGATGACTGTAGCTGTTTCCCTAATGAAAATAGGGCTGTCTCATATTTACTTTTCTCTGTGTGTCTTCAGACTGTGCACAAGGAATCGACTGGGAGTAAACCAGTTTCTTTGGGTTTTTGCTATTGACCTTATGGACCCATGAATGCTGCAATGAAAAGAGAAGGGGGCTTTGCTCCCTGGGTCACTGGAAGTAATGCCAGATTTTAGGTCTGCATGCAAGTCTAGTATGTCATCACACATGGACAGGAGAGGTTAAAAGGGCAGATTTTTAAGCATTTGGCTGTGCAGCTGTTGCCTGATCTATATACCCAGAGTTTCTACAGTCGATCATGCAAATTAGCAGCTATGTAATCAAATAGTTCATTGTCATTGTGATATTTTTATATATATATACATAATACACTTAACATATAAGTAGTCAGATAAGTAAGTTGATGTGCCATGAGATCACTACCAGTGCTCATAACACTTGAGTTAATGCTGAAATTAATGGTATCTTCCCAAACGAAGGTAAATGAAAACATTCAAATTTTCATGCAAACCCAAGATTTGCAATTAGAGAAAACTTTTATTTGTTTGTTCTACAAACAGATGAGTCAATATACTAAAGAGACATGGTAACTTTCCCTGGACAATTATCACAACAGCCATCATCCTTTCTAATTTATAACAACTTTGTCTTTCTAAGGATGCTTTCCTTAGACATTTTTAGTACTTTTAAAGCATCAGCAATCAAATTTTGCAATGCTGAAATCACCAGAAAGCAAAAACTGGTAACGTAACGAGTGAGAATGGCTCAGGAACTTTTGGTTTACAGGCTTACTTGTGTTAAAAACTGGCTATCAGGTTGGGGCAGTAGCCCAAGCAGCATGCAGATGCTTACGTAGCCAAAGACTTCAAATTCAATATTTAATCAAAAACACATCTCTGAGCAGCTCAGCACCTTTAAAACCCATACCAAGAGGGACTGGCATTAGCGTAGCTCTGACTCAACAGAAAGAGTGCCAGTCAACATTGATAAAGAAAAAACATTCCTTTTTAGCAATTAACTATTTCCAACACTGAAACTACCTCAGAACACTCAACAGTCTATCTTATGAGTTTTCAGGAGAAATTATTCCCGCCCCCCCTTTTCTTTTTTTAAGTTTTTTGCTATAAAATGGAATAGTTTACTGGAAAATATGAAAGCATTTCAAATTTTTAAAAATAGCCCAGTTTGTCTTCTTGACAGAACTTAGAAAATGTGGGTTGTTTTGTTTTTGATTGCTGTTTAAATAACAGATTAATTTAATAATCGTTGGGATATTGAATAACAACAAATTGTGGGGTGGGACAGCCAAACCCTGACCCTAATGACATTCTTATGTTAATTCTTATTTTCTTTTAGGCTCCTGCTTTCTTAATAAAACCTATATTTTTGAAAATTGTTTTTAAACATTGCAAATTATCCTAAAGTAGCATTTATTTTTTGCTAGTAAGAGATAAGTTTACATATGGAGAGTGTATTTCATATGCCTGTATACATTTAGTGCCTGAATCCAAGTCTGCTTAAGTGTATAGGTGCCCTTCTGTTGATTGTTTAAGTTTTCAGAAATGGCTGAAAAGGTGAGCCTGCTATTTCCAAACTAATTGGCACGTAGCCATTTCTACTGTCTAATTTATTTGTGAGGATACTTTGTTTTAAATCAAAGTACCCATGATTAAAAATTATGACTGGAAGTGTTTATAAGAATAAGGCTTATTTTTCATAACTACAGCTGGTAACTGCTCTCCTTGGTAGCTGTGGAGTGCGGAGTGTTTCTGTAGGATCAGTAACAGCACACCCAGTATGGAATAGGACTGAGCCTCTGACTCTCACTGTGTGACCTTGTTGACTATGACTGTAACTCTGTTAGCAATAACACAGTATTTGTGCTCTAAAATACCTTATCTAAGTAACATTATATGGTTTCAATTAACATCAGTCATCATTTTTACTTCTACTAAGAGACTGCTTTTAGTCTCCTTTTTCAGACAAGGGCTCTATAGTAGTGCCTGCCACCATAGGAACAGTCAGGGACTTGAACAAGTAAATCATGACACAAACTTTGTTGCAGCAGAGTATTTGCACGACTTTTGTTTGCAAACCTGTTCACAACACACTGACTTCTCCAGTGTCTTTCAAAAGGTTTTGCCACATCAGAGTGGGTATATATTCAGTCAACCATTTACAAATATCTTTTTCTAGTTGGAATCAAGATTTGCAAGTATATGTCACAGATTAATCCAATTAATCCAATGCAAGAAGGACATAGAAAATAATCCCGCTGCCTCAAAGTGATCTATCTCACTTGAGAACCCAGGATGCAACACATGCCGTGCAGAATAACCATTGAATGTAGCATCAGTTCAAGACTCACTGCACATAAGGTTTGACTGATTGAGCCGATCATTCTTAAATTACAAGTATGAAGCAACACACTTGCTTGTAAAAATATTTATTGGTACTGAGGCCATGAAACAGAAAACTGGGTCAGAAGATGTAGGTCTACAAAGGACTTTGGGTCAAATTCCTTAGTTGTTCTGCGGCAAAGTGTCCTGGGTTATAACAAAAATATTTGGAATCCAATCCAGTCTGCAATCTTAGATGCAATTTGTAGATTGTTAATGACAGTGGGTAAATGGTATAACGAAGGCTTTCCCATGAGAATCTAATAGGTCTTCTGGATTATTTCTTTAGGTTTTGCCATTGCTTGTGGAGAAAAATAATGGGTGCCTTGAGATCAGTTTGTAACTTACAGGGTTTTCTTTTTTTTTTTTTGTTCCACTGTGGAACACAAAATGTTTTTCTATGAAAAAGATCTTAGTGCTTTATTTTTGAAATGCTATAATTTTCACTAAACTCAGTTTCCAACTCAGTGCTGTCCAAGTATTGCAGAATTGTGTTATTTTTGAAAGTTATTTCCTTTGACCTGAAGTTACCTACGACAGACTGAAATCTGCATTCCTTTGAGAAAACCTGGTCCTGTCAAATTAATTTAGTTTTCATGGAATAATGTCTGTTTGCAACATTCAAACATATGAGATGTACGATAACGTTGCACAAATTCTCAGTAGTCTTTTGCTAAATGATCACAAAATAAGGCTGTTTGATTTCTACAATGCTGGCATGAAGCATTCATAGCACTGTAACACACATTGTATTTGATATGTCAAGTGGAAAAGTCACAGCTTGATTTTGTTGAGTTTGTACTTTTCAGGCAGTGGGACCTATTGTTACACTTGCAGGGTTCCCTAGGATCGATTTACAAAGCGCTTTCATATTCTGTCCCACAAAGACATATAAAAAACAGTTATTCATACTGGACATTAATGATTTCCTTATAATTAAAAGTCAGTCAGCAGCAAATTAAAAGTTAATATTAGCACTTAACATGTATCTCCAGTGCACTTATTCCTATTTCCAGTTTTAAAACAATGAAGATATCAAAGAGAAAAATTAGGAGCAAGTCCAGAAGTACACCTATTGACTTCAAAGAGAAGAAGTTTTCACTTTTATTTGATAACTCCATATTGATTTAGTCTGGAAAAGGAGAGGTGTAACAATTTTTGTTTGACTTACAAATTCTTCTTGACATTTATATGGATAGACAAAATATTGTTGTAAATACTAATCTCCTTTGCAATGATTACCTCTCAGCCTAAATGAATTCCAATGAAGAATCTTACTGAAGTAGAGAAATTTGCATAAATATCTATGCAATTCTTCAATTACAACACACCATAACTACAGTAAAAATGTCACTGCACATAGGCACTAAATGCCGAGAAGAGACATTTTCAGTAAAAGGAGGAAAGCTAGACTGAAGCCTTTCTCTTTTAACCCTGCAAGGGACAACTTGCAGTAGCAATAGTAGAACCGAAGAGGTTGCAGCTCGGACATGTGAGATTTGTATCTCCTAAGGCAGTTTCCCACCACCAAAAGTTTGGAGGATAGATTTAATCCTCGCCCATTCTTTCAGCCTAACAACTCTGAAAAGCAAACACTGTTTAGCTTTCAAGTAAAACAACCAGGTCTCCCAGTATCACAAGGGCACTTCCAGACTATCCAGCAGGGTTTCACTCCTATATAGGACAGCTACCAGCACTAACCCTTTTGTATCCCAATCTTTACAGAACATGCCTTAGAATGCTGCCCATGTCCAGAAAAATTCTTAAAGCATTCACTATTCTTTGAAATTAGCATAAGTCTGTACTGGTTTTACATTTTTTATTGGTAGAAAATAATAGGCACTGCTTTAATTTAAGAATATCAAACTTTTAAATGACCCCTGTAATAAGAGAAATGACACCCTTTCAGAGGTCGTTATGTAAGATAAAACATAACAGACTTGTACGTTATTCGACACAACCTTGAATAACTCAGTTTTACTGCTTTGTCACAAGCAATTGTATAAAAAAATTGAAAGGGCTTACTTGAAACAGTCATCGCAAGCAATATTCCCCGTGGTCTCCTTTATAGTGCGTTCGGAAACAAAAGCTGGATATTCAGTATCACAGGGCTCTAGGGTTTGTTTCAACCTCTGCGCTATAGGCACAGGAAAAAATATCTTGATGTTAACATCGGAAGAACAGCACACAAAATTCTGAACAACATTGAGATGCTGTATTACAGAGCTCACAGAGAACGGAAATGTTACTCAGCTTCTGCCACCCTGTGAGATTTCCTAGGCAGTGCATAAAACTATTTTTTCAATTAAAAAAAAAGTTTAGCCATGGAATGTAATTTTGTAAAACAACTGTTACAGTATTTACTCATGGTTTAGAAATTGCCAACCTACTTTACATTTATGCACAAGGTTTTATTCTTTCTCTGTAGATTAAAGTTGTATTTACTGTACTCCTTATTTCAGTATTGCTGTGCATCACTATTATGCATGGGGGTTTACTTTTATTGGATATCTAAATTGTGATACCTACTTTTACTGGAGCCCAAACACTTTTCTGAATTACACTTGGGAATCTTTGCAGTTTCATCAGTTAGAATAACTCTGTGCGTGGGGTACAGAAGTGTTAACTTTGCTCAGATCCAACACTTGTTATCTGCTTCCCAAAACAGTAATAATTCAGACTCCTTAACACTTTTAATCTGAACCCTTGCAGTGCAAGGGAAAAGAAAGTCTCACTATTTAAGTCTTAGCAGTTGGGAAACTGAGGTATCAGGGAGCAATGAGGCTGGTTGAAGGTCAAACTACTAAGTTTGAAGGCAGCTCTTCTGACTCTCACACTGATGTATCTTCTGAGCAATTTCTGTCCTTCATTCCCTCTTTTTTCCTCCCCACCCATTCATTCCTCCTTAACAGAGAGATACACTTGCACATCATCACAAATGTTAAGCCTATCTTAAACTAATTGTGAAGTGAGAAAACAAGACGAGGTATGACAAAAATAGATGACACTAAACAGACTCTTGGACTCAACAGATCTTCCATTCAAGATAATGTTTGAGAGCCAGTGGTGTATCTACTGCACAGTGTCAGGGGAACGACCAAACCTGCTTTTGCAATCATGCGCTAGGACGTGCATTTCAGAACTGTTCATAATTTTTGTATATAATTGAAAAAATATTCCCCCTAATTCACGGATCTCAAGGGAGGTTCTAAAGTTGGTCAGAAAAGTTTTGTTATATGTGATGTTTTCACTATGGTCATGACATATTTAACACTTGCAATTTAAAAAATTGTCTTACTAACCATACTGCACCTTCTCCCTTTCTCCGCTGTTCTTATCTGTCACCAAGAATGATTGAAATTTATTACTTGTATGAGTCGTGTAACAAAGAGACTGACAAAGATCTACAGGTCTCAGATTTCCAGCACCACTTTAGAGTCCAGAAGATGATGGGGTTACCCAAAGTTTAGGGCATCCGTTTCTGCTCTCTTATTCACAAATGTGATTGAGATAACAAGATCTTGTGCAGAAGTACTTTTCATACTAGGGTTTGGTAAACTGGCAGAAGACCCTCGCAGATCTCCATAATATGTGATGCTCTATTAATGTCACAATTTATACAGGAAGCAATTTCCCTATTAGAGGAATTGATTTTTAATAATTTTTTCTGAGCTTCATTAAGCATTGTTATGTTAAAAAAAAAAAAAGTGCAAGTTCATTACTTCTAATTTCACAAAGTGCAGCTATAGTTATTACAACTCTTTGTGGCAAAGTAGCATCCACAGAAAAACATACCTAAGTACACACTTTTTTCTACTGCTGCTTTCTCTTTTTTCTCTGTTGCTTTTGCTTTACTAATGCATGTTGGTTTCCAAACAACTACCAGTTGTACCTAACCAAACTTGAACTGGGCAAGCGGTACAATAAAAATGATGACATTCCAATGACCATGATGAAGGGAGTGGTTTCAATGCCCGTGCTCATCCAAGAAATGGAGCAAGTGAAATCTGTATTTAAAACTTCCCATTTAATTAAAAGATGAATGTGAATTTCTCAGCCATGATTGTCTGTCCAACTGCTGTAACAGGATATTTGTCTTCAGGAAAAGAAATGTTGTAAGATAGTACTGCCTATCGTCTGTAGCTAGCACATGCTTAAAATACAAACCAGACATTAATTTCCATGAGGTGAAGAGGGGTGCTGCCTTTAAAGGATATTTTCCCTTATATACAATGGAGTACCACTGGATGTTTCATGTCACAACATAGCAAGGCATACTGCTGTACAGTACACTTGAAAAAGCATACAAGAAAGTTACCCATTCCCTACACTGGCTGCTTTGCACTGCTCTGCAAACACCAAAGACTAAAAATGTAATACCTTCCCTTTCTCTTGAGATACAAGGAGTGGCTTTGCGTGCCTGGGCCTAGCATGCAACCCCTGCTGTCCTTCACAGCCATCAGTGTGTTAGACATTTTTCATCATTGGTTTATCGAAGACCTGTCCTGGCATTCCTGATTTGGAAGCAGCCCCAAAACCAAGTAGTGTCTGGCTGGTTCTCATGAAGCTCTATTTGTGCATACACATCTAATCCTCATTGGGCTCATTGTTCATGCAACATAAGAACTGCCTCCAGTGTTGCAAGGCAGTACACAGTTTACATTAGTATGGGAAAGGCTATACTAAGTTCATGCACCTGAATTTCCAGAAGGAAATCAAATCATCTCCAGCAGACACCCACCTCAGCCTCCCCTTCTCCCTACACAGCATTTATAACATGTTAGACAGTAGCCTGACCCATGTTTTGCTGTTTACCATCATATTTCCTGTTTCTCCAGGACAGATCTTTCTGCTAGAAGAGCTCCAGCACCCACAAAGGAAACTGAAATATTCCAGGGCATCAGTATGTTCCATTTTCCCAGTAACCTAACTTCAGACAATATATTGCTTTGGCAATGCAAATCTAAACCGAAGCCTAAAGTAGCAATTTTATGCACTGCTTTGCTAAGGAATATGCAAATCTAGAAGTATAAAGCTAAAGAATGCAGTTTAAATCATTATACCAGTAAATGGCAGCATCATTTGCCTAAGAAACAGCCAACTGAAGAGCACTGCTCTGTAAATTAGCCCTTTGCTTTTGAGCAGCACTTCTGAAAGGCCATAAAAAGGCTGCTACAATATAAGAGACAGTTGACATTAAAACCTTCAAATTCTTATGAGAACTGTTAAAATTCCATTATTGTTTCAAATGATACCTCCACATTAAAAAAAAAAAACTTTTATTGGTTGAATTTTAATTAATCTAGATTATATTACTTAAGAATATCTATTTCGAATGGAATGATAAAACAAAATACAGTTTTAAACAGTCGTGTTTAAAAGTAAAAGCATAAAGTTTACTACCTTAACCTTAAAAAAAATATATATGAAGTTAAACGATCACATCCCTCTGGCCTTTTGTTGAAATGGCATTTTCCAACACAATAATCCCCCAAATAGCACAGCAGCTCTACAAAAAGTTTATTATAAGCAGAAAAAAGCTAGTGTCATTGCTTTATTCAAAAAGACTATTCTGGAATGAAAAGAAACATTAAAAAACCCGTATTTAATCACCATCTAGTATTTTACCTTACTGTACTGTATTCCTGTATTCCACAAACACTTTGTGGTTAGTACTAAAAGATCTTAATTAATTAACTTGTGTTTTGGAAATATTAACAAAGAGGGTGACATCATGGGAGACATACCATTGTTATGAGAAATCTAGTATTTAATCTAAAATAAGTTAAAACGCATCTGAATTTCTAAAATCCAATTTAATCTAGCATCTCTGTTATTGTGGCCAGGAAAAGAAAAAATAAACTTACCTTTTGCTGTTAGGTCAGAGTGCCACCAACTGCATAGATTAAATTCCACCAGGAACCTAGAGAAATCATTAAAGTTTCCATATTATCCCTCAGAATGTCTTCAAAACACTAACCTGGCAGCAGTTTGATACCATTAATTCTATTATAAACTAACACACAACTGATACTTATGTTACTAACATAACTCTGGGATTATCAACTACTGCTATTCTCATTTTTTCACTGGGCTGTATCTTACTACCAAGGTTTCTTCCTTAAATTAATCTCATCGATAAATAATTGATTTACCTATTATCAATTTAAGTTATTGATCTTATTGGAAGAGCCCATTACAATTCACAGCATACAATGTTTTTACTGTTGCATGTTACTGAATATTATGTCTTCATTATGCAGGGTATGTTCTCTAGTAAAATGACACCAGATTAAAACTGTCCTGGCTATAGCACAGAACTACACATAAAGTATTTTCCTGTATTAGTTCTGAAACCAAAATAATAAAACTAATTTATTTCTAGGCGTAGAAATGATTGATGAACCAGTGCCTAATCAACTCCTACCAGGCGTGTAGGGAATACATTTTCCCACTAAAATATACTGCAATTTATGAAGAATGCACTGAGATGTGTCAGTCTAGCAGCTATTGTGAGTGTAAAGAATGTGAAGCAACCATCCAGTTTATCATGTGGAGAAGAAATACTGAAATTTTCCGGAAATTTTTGGAGCTGTTACAGTTAGCATCAAAGTCCAGTTTTAACATGATTTCTTTCCCTGATATTTACTTTGAAAGCTGCATTTAAGATCAATCTCTGCCCTCTGGCAATAGCCATTCAGTTAATTCTCCTAAACTCTCATTCCAGACTTTGATGAAAGCTCATATAATTTGCAATTAAAGCAAAATGACTACAAGAAAAATTTATTTTAATAAAGATAAAATTAGATTTAATCTACCACTCTGCTCTGACAAGGACAATAACAAAACATATAGGTTAATAATACAAGATACATTTTACAGCCTCCTCTTACGCATATGGTATATCTCTGTGATTTCTTAGGCAATCTCTCTTAAAGGCAATACTCATTATGAATTAACTTGAAATGTTAGAGGAATTAAGGCAGGTAAAAAAAATTCAGCAGCATGCAGAGTACACCTTATCTGACATACACTGTAAAAGATTCATCCTGGAGAAATTCAATGAAAATGCAATGAGTCACTGTAAGTTTGCTATGTTGACAATGGCCCACCCAAGCAGCATTACAAACAGCCAGATATTTATGGAAAATTTAACAGTAACCACAACAATAAATTTGGTTTGTGCATTGCAATCTGCTAGCCTTACTAAGCAAAGGTATATAGATATAAATGAAGACTATGAATAACATAAAAAAGTGCAACTGTGCATTTCTATGGCCAAATTTTTTTTCTGATTTTAACAATGTAAAATTGGAAAGCAAAAAAAATAACAAATATTACTATCTCTAAAATCACATAATAGAAACAGCACTGTATATGTAAAAGGCAGAAAGTACCAATATTTTTTAAATATTCAAAACTACAAATATTAATTCACAGAAATATTGTGTTCTTGAAAAAATTTACTTACAAGACAAGCTCAGTCATAATCCATTTTACTGCAGCAAAGAAGGCATTATAAGGCTGAAGAGAAGCAACTCGTTTAATAAAAAGGCGAAACATGCAGTATTTATATCTTAACTGAATTCTTCAATTAAGGACAATGTTATGGATATTCAAATGCATGGGTAGCATGAGAACAACAAGAATTATCACATTGAATATTAAAATATGTAGCAGTGAAATTTCCTGTTGATGTGGTTGGTGATATACACAGATTATCAGTTGGAAAAGGAAAGTTTCGCAAATGATTCTTAAATATTTAACCTCTAGGGGTTCCTATTTCCCAGGCTATTGCTGGAGGAACAGCTCTAGTAGACAATATAAGCTTTGCTTAGGCTGCAATTCACAGACTTGCCTCTCTATAATGAAAATCTCTACTTATTACCTCAGTCTAATTAGGCTAGGAAATGCTTCTGCACTTTGAATTTACCTAAATGAAGTTATCTGTGTTGTGTTGAAGGCCCAGTTGTAAGCAATTTAAGTAGTTTTTTTGAAGATTCATCCTTCCTCCATCTATTTTTCTGGATCATAAAAAACCCAGGCACATACTTTGAAAATCCTGTATTTGCTGTACTTTTACTACATTTTTGATATTTTTTTTTAAAGATATCGTAGGATTATTCTTTTATGAAAGAATCTCATGCAGACAAGGCTCCAGAAATTTGGAAAGGAATCTTTTCTTGCATCTGTGTTAGGGTCTCTCCTTGTTGCATAAAAGTTTGCAGACACTTTAGATTCCACATCAACCAATTAAGAAGTCATACTGACTTTAAGACAACTAATTGACTCTGCACCTTATTGAATCTGTGCCAATTTGCACAACAATAACTGGCCATTTAAGCCTTCCAGAGGTCACAAAGAATATTTCTGCACAGGACCAATATCTCTCAGAGCCAATGAACTAGTCAGTCAGTGGCACCAAGGCTGAAATAAGCCAGCAAAAATTCATAATGCCAGAGACAGTAAAGATTTTCACCTATTAAGGGTTGTCTTACAGGAAAAGAGAAAAACCTACAAGTCTTTCCTAGAGATGAAAACAAAATTTCAGCCCTTCCTATTTATTTTCATTTCAAGTCCGAAAAATCTGACATTTCACACCCAAGTAATAAACTTCTTTGTATTCTTCTGTTTTCATAATGCCAAATGATTTGGTGTAAAATATTTAGCATCACTTATGAACAATAAAATTGAATTTAAAATCTACTATGTATTATAAAATGTTTTTAATATGAGAACTAAAAAAAAAATAACCTAAAACTTCAATTTACCTGACAAAAAGTTTCAATAAGGGTACCAGAAATTGAGAAAATAATTTCTTTGGAATTCTAGTGGAAAAACATTTAATTACTTTTCTGTAAATTCATTCTCATGAAATGCAATTTTAATAAGACAAAGACTGTTCATTCAAAAGCTGCAGCAAAAAC
The DNA here is from genome assembly GCA_022605575.1 of Laterallus jamaicensis coturniculus. NCBI lineage: Eukaryota > Metazoa > Chordata > Aves > Gruiformes > Rallidae > Laterallus > Laterallus jamaicensis. The sequence continues at coordinate 12,467,238 of JAKCOX010000011.1, forward strand.
TGCAGGAGTTTTATTCTCTCTATGTATCTAAACCATCATTGAGAGCCAAAGGAATTGAGCTGGGTGACCCTGGCACTGATACATTTGAAAAAAAAATGTGGTTCTATGGAGAGATATGTAGGAATTAAACAAGAAAATATGTTAAATAAAAATTATCTAGATATCTTTTAAGAAACAATCCTACAGTGGTAAAGAAAAGGAACAGACCATCTATAAATCTAATCTGTCCCTAATTCGTTATTGTAGTCCTACAGACTAAAAGGCCATGACAGAAAGAGGGGCCCAGCCCTAACACCTGTTCTTCACAATTTCAGCAGAAAGTTGTGATAGATCCTTTAGTCATCATGCAGTCTTTGATGCCTATGCTCTACTTCCATACTGTTTGACATACAAACTTTTAAGAGTCTCAGTCTTGTCCCTGTATTTATTCCTGCATCTGTAAAACACTAATTCTAAAAAGAAATGATAAATATTTGCAAACATTTTGCTTCTTTAGAGACTGTACTGAACACTGTGCAATAACCTGGTCCGTATGTACAAAATTTGGCATAAGAACAGGGGAAAAAATACTTCTGAGGTATCTAGCCCTACTTGGTGTTTTAGTGCAAGTTCTCTTTATGCTTTCTTTGGAGTCATGGTTATTAGAAGAGAATGAACCAATAGAAAGAAAATAAAATAACCAAATCTCTGCTCATCTTTCATGTTGAATATCACAAAAACACACTTGAGGCTTAAAGATGAGTCTGGCTATCTTTCAAAAATAAAGAACAAACATATTCAACATTTCTCAGTGTATCCCAAAACAGTTGCACATTTTTTTCTGTGTAAACACAACCTGGAAAGAAACTGGAATAGTGAAAATGTCTTGGATTAAAGCCCAGTCATAAGAGAGAAATACTTCAGATCTACATGCTGGGTGCTTATGCACACTAAGCTGAAGCCCCAAACCTTGGGATTGAAGGTTGTTGCTAACAGTTTTAATATCTTTTAAAATGTGATTCACAGCATCCCGTTCTATTTCACAGATAATTTAAGTCTCATTGCACAGCTTGGTGCTTAGTGTGTCTTGTTTCAGGTTCAGGCTTTAGAGGACAGCAGACTGACAAATGCAGTAAATCCAAATCTGCAGATATTTGAAAAACCTAGACTCACGTCAATATATAAATTAAAACATACCAAAATACATATGATTTTATCTCTATTTGAAAGGTACCAGATAGAACTTGAATATTTACTCACCAACTTAACTATGTGCAGGGCTTATTTTTTCTAGCTAGATTATTGTGCATTAAAAAATATTATCAGATAACTTAGCCAGAGGGGTAAAATTGCTGGAGCATTTTACTGCTGTCTTTAAATAAGAATTTTTCATACTAATATTGTCCATATTTATTAAATTGTTTCCTTCTTAATCTGCAAAACCTGCAATTTATCTAACACTTTTTCAATTCCGATACTTTATTAATCAGTAAAACATACACATGATTATAAAATACCATTGGGGTTATAAACTAGATATATGCTTTAGCAACAGGGAAGTGCTGCCCTTGTGAGACCCACCTGGTCTCTAATCAGGCCTTGCAGACGGACACAGTTTTTATTCAAATCTAATTGCAAGATAAGGCTTTAAATGCATTGAGATTCTACTTTATATGACATCTTTTTTAATGACTAAGAAAAAACCAAAGGTTATAAAATCAGAGACTTATATGCTTTGCCAGTTAACCAAACTTTTCATATTAAAAAAAAAATTTCTAATACTTTAATTTGAAATTCTACACACATATAGTGTAACTCATTTCTACATGAGTTCAAGTCTTTCCATAGAGAAAAGGCATGATTCCAGTCCCCAGAATAAGTACAATCTATTGCCAAAGTCCTAAGAAGGAGGATTCATATGGTGGAAGGAACATTCTGACAGAACTTCAGAAATGGTGGCCCAGCATTAAAAATTATTGTGTATTTGAACTTGAAAACACTTAACAATGGTTAATAATGAACCATTCCTTGTATGCACTAGGATAAACACAAGAGCTGGAAGCATTCCAAATCAAAATAATGGGTTTACAATGGCCATGAGAAATTTGCAACGGTTTTCTTTGATGATTGCATGGAAAGGTGCTCAGAAAATTTACTATACTTACGTCCAGTAAGCTATGGGCACTGTCGCTACTCTCTTTGTTTGTTCTACACATGGCCTGGTAGTCATAAAGTGTAATTCTACAGAGAAGAACAGAAAACTGCTTGACTAAAAGAAGAAAACAGCGGAATAAAAATGATGACATGGAACAGTCTGCTCACAAAGTAGACAGGAAAATAAAAATTGTAACAGCAGCAGGGAAAAGAGGGAGGGGGTCATTAAAATACAGGCTTCACAAAGGAGAATAAAGGTAAGAAACACTGTGAAAACTTTGCAAGGATTTTATCAGACTACAGAAGAAAGCAAAAGCATAAGTGGGAGAAACCAGGGAAGATACACATATATAGTGTAACACAGAATGATACAAACAATGTGAGGAGGAGGAGAATACACATTCAACATGATGCTTAAACAATTGGTTCTGGACTGAGATCAGCACATTTAGCCCCAGAAAGTGAAGAACCTATGCATTTGAGGGGCTTCTCACAACAGACCACCCCTGTACTCCAGTAAAAGCAAAAAGACACTTCTACAGTTCTCAGTGCACAACTAATTTGTAAAAACATGGTGTTGCTTCCAAAGAAGAGAGAGGTGGAATTTCAGTGTATTCACAGTACAGACAATTGAAGCTGGGTGGGTTTATTTTTGCTTCTTTTCATGAGGTCAAAATATTCCATGCCAGGTACCTGCTGTAATCAACAAATGCTAGAAGCCTCCTCAGATGCATAGCAGACAGGGACATTTCTTTCTGCTTGTGATTTTACTCATCATTCATACACTTCAGAGATCTAAATGTAAAATCCAAAACTCAAAGATAGTATATGGAGTTGTGGTTATTTCTCCAAATCTGTCTGTCCAAAGAACAATTAACTAACTATATCCATCCACATAAAAAAGCATTTAACATCTATAGCAGATGTAAACAATCTTTAGCTGATAAGTTGCAACAAGTGTAAATATATAAAAGTTACTAGTATTATTTGTACATATCCATTTGACTTTTGCATCATCAGAGGGACAAAGGAACACATTTGGACATAGATGGTTTATAGATGCATGAGATGGGACTTCAACATTTTGCAGTGTGTGCCTTGCTTCTAAGTGAAGAGGAAAGGAGAGCACACAAATTAGGCTACGGAAAGGATGTCCCAGAAGCTGCCAAAAACAGGTCATGAAATGCATTCAGCATCACCATGAGGCATTCTGCACTGCATGCCATGAAACGTTGCAACCTGTACCAATAACATGTCATACTCCATTGTGGTAGAAACTGTATATAATTTTTCTGATCTAATTTTGTGACAGCAACCATCACTAAAAGCTTCTTTATTAGGCCTATATTTTCTTTTTGTCTTACAGGCAAAATATCTAATATATTGGATTTCGCAGCTTCAACTAAACGTTTGATGGTCATACTGCTTACATTCATAATTTTATCTTATATTCAGACTAGAAATGGCTAGGAAGCCATTGTTTTGTGGACTGGCAGAGAGAGGCACATGGTAGACAAACGCATAACTAGAGACCTAAACATGGGTGTAAGTTGAACACTGACCATATTTGGCAGAATCACGCCCACAGCCAGATCCGCGCACACAGATCTGCCAAGACAAACAGAGCAGTACATGGTGTAAGCTGTGCTGCCTGTATGGCATGCAGTAATACACCACTTTCCCTAGCTGTTTTTTTCCCCCTTACTTTTTTCCCCCCGTGACCATGGTCAGAATCCAGCCCCTGTAAGGTAATATCTACAGCTCAGCCTTTCCAGTCTTGGTTGGCTTGTCTATTTTATTCCTTTAGATCCAAGGGCTGTGTTGCACATCCACATGGACCTCCTAGTGATGGTGGCAAGTGATAAGCACATAGACAAGGGCAGTTCACAAATGTTAATGTGCTCTCTACATAGTAGTCAGGGAATTTTAAACAGATGAAATGGTCCCATCCAGTTTCAAACAATACCTAGTGTTACAAGTAGAATAGCATTCAAGTTTATCTTTATTCTTCATAAATGGAAGGGTTTTTTTAAATAGAACAATTTTGGTGACTTTTTGGTATTTGAAAGTGCAGTCAGTTTCTCAACTTTCAATTTCATACTCCAGAAGTGCTTGGTCAATCCACAGTCTCCATTATTCTGCTATGAAGTGTTATTCAAATACAATTGTAGTGTGCCATGTAAAACATCTGTTATAATTTGAACTTCATTTCAAATACTGGAAAAAGCTTTCCCCTTGCTCAGTATTTCTATTACATTTCTTAATTATTACATTGAAATAGATGCAAGAGTTCCTTTAAATTCTCAAAGAATCAAAGTCATTAAAAGACTGAAATATATGTACTCACACAGATAATCAGAAACATAACTAATATTGCACTCTGGCATGCTAGATTATATTTTTTTTGTAGAATGGCTTATTGTGTTGTAGGGAGTATACAACAATCTAGGATTGTATTATGAGCAAAAGGAAAAAAAAAATCTTAAAATGTATGTGGATAAAAAGCCCCTTTAATTTAACAGGGAAAGAAATACTAAACTTCAGAGTGATGGCAAACAGGAAGAGTTGTAATAAACAACCTCAAAATCATTATGGAACACTGAAAAACTGTTGTTTGGAAATACTTGGATAATATCATATTATAATGAGCTTATTTTTAGTAAATATATTTAAGGGTGTTTCCAGTGTGAAGATGCTGGTTTAGGAACAAGCTAGAAGACATATAATGTACCCAGGTTAAAAAGCAAACAAACAAAAAACAAACAAAAAAATAAATAAAAAGCAAATCCTCAGAAAGGTACACATCAGACATAGATTTCTTAACAAAAGCCTGGAAGAAGTTCTGGTTTTTGAACAGTGTATTCCCATCTCAGTTCCAAGTGGGTAGGTTCAACACCTATCTGAAATTTTATAAAGTTTATAAAGAACTGTAACACCAGATATAGCAGCAAAAGCATTATTGCCAAATTATCACATAGACCTGATTCTTCCATACTAAAAACAAATAGGAATTTTGCAATACATTTCAAAGATCAGTGGGCGAAGCCATAACTGTATTGAAATCTGAACACTGCAGCATATTGAATCAATTCAGGAGACTCTGTCACTGTAAGCTTGGAATAAATGGGTTCCAAGGCTGTCACAAATTCAAATCCAGCTTTGTTTGGTTTTCAGTCTTGTAATAGGAAGGTAAAAGCCTTCCAGCCTTATTCTTCATAAAGCCCTACTGCAGCATTTATAGTCAAAACACTGGCCTAAGACACTATGGTGCTCCTGCATTCAGGTACCATTTCCAGAGTTATTTCACTGCTACTGTCCCCAAGATTCTAGAGAATAAGCTTCTCAGACAGACTTAACTCACAGTTGCAGAAAGGCAGGCTCCCAGATTGCCCTTTTTGAAGTTATTGTGTTACATTTTTCAACAACTGCTTGCAGCTAACTGTACGTATCCCGTTCAATCGACTATAATTAGTGAACATAATTGCCTGCTTCCCATTATCCAATTTTAGGTCCATCTAGATGCCTGATTCCTGTAAACATTACAGCACCTCACAGGACAGCTTTACAGTTGCTACGGATGACATGCTTGAGGCTTTCTGCCATCACCATGCTGTTAACTGCCCATATTGCTACACCTGGTCACTACAGTCCACAGGGCAGCTATTGTCAACACCAGTCATAGGACAAACACAGGCTACGTACAATCCCCTTTAACTGATGGGAAAAAAAAAATTACCAAAACTGAAATGTACACCTACTTTGTGTACAACTTCAGGGGCCCACCACATTTCGGTAAAAACCTTTTTATTATCTATTTATTGATACACTAAATTCCAGTCTTGTACTTTGCAATGTACTTTCAACTGAGTATCAATCTGGTTCAAGAAAATGATATTGCCAAGGTCTACCAGCAGCACAGGCTGTATTAACAGGTGTCTATTGCTTTCAGCAACATTTTAAACACACCTACGGATTTCTGCTTTGTAGTGTAAAATACCATCATTGTCAATTATAATAGCTGAAAGATCTTCAGGGCATACTATTTCAAATGCTTTGTCACCAGTTCAAGATTTGGGAGTTTTCATATAATGCATAGGAAATTTAAACTTCTTACCATGGAAGTAAATGCAAGTCCATAGAAAAAAGAGGAAGAAGCCCTCCAAAGAACCAAGGAAAGGACACGAATAATGCAGGAAGTCCTAATTACTGACATTATATTTACTCAGTAGTCTACAAAAAAATTAACGGTGACTGCAGCTCACTCTGTGGTTGAAAGATGTTCATTAACTCAGACACTACCATTTGCTGCAGAGATTCTCCCAAGGAGGAGAAGGAGGGACAGTGATGAACAGCATGAAGAGTAAACTAGTTTCTAAAGTCTAGAGAGGGTCCTTCTGTGGAGGTAGCAGCACACTGTAAGAAATCCTGTGCTGTTGCTGCTCTGGCTCTCCAACATTCATTGACAGACAGATTATTAATGTCCAGAAACTGTCAGACTAAGGCCTGTCATCACCAAGAAAATAAATGAAAAAGCATAAAAATAAATTACAGTATTTTGACAAAACAAGCTTGTCATCACATATCTTTGCCTTTATCATTCTGCTATTTCCAATTACCAAAGTGCTCCAAAGCATAATATGTAGAAGAGCTACCACTCAATCTGTATTTCCAGCATACATAATGACAACTCATTTACATAGCACATGTGCCTGGGTTTCTCCTTAAGTGGCTAAAAAATTCCCATACACTAATATACACATTAAGTTTGTAGCAATATTTACAGAGACATAAACTCTAACAATTCCCAAACTCAGTTTTACGACATTAATTTGAGATGTCACATGGATAAAATATGAGCAGAAAGCACACCACAGAGCAGTGAGGGAGTTTCAGAGCACAGGTACCAGATGCATATCTGGTAAATGCAAAAAAAAATTTAAAAAATAAATCAGAGCAGGGTTCTTGTTGATAATGACAAGAGTGACAAGAGGGAAGATACTATTTGGTGGTTCTTTTGTACCTACTCGTAAACCTGCATTAGACTGCTATATATTTTCCCCTTTCTGACAGCTATTTTGTTGATGAAAATGGAGCATCATTCTTCAGGGCAGTACAAGTACACATTATTTAGAAATTGAATATTAAAGGTGCAGGCCTCATACACGCTCTGCAGTACGTGATAGCTCATATAGAAGATAATTATTGGAAATAGTCTGCTCATTTTCCTACTTTCAATGGCTTCTGCCTGCCCATACAAAAAGATGCCTATTCATCTCCTGGACTATTTTTAGTGGTATTTATGCTATAAACATATGGTACGTTTTGAGATTACTTTTTCTTTTATTAAATAAATCATTATTAAAGATAGGGAAACTTTTTATAATGTAAGAACTGTTACATGACAGAACTGCTGCATTACAGTTGCATGTCTAACTCCAAATCCACTAACTCCAATTTGAATTGTTCCTTCAGTCTACCAAGGATCTTCTCCAAAGTCTACAGAAACACTGCCAATTAATAGGAGGTCACATGTAAAAATCCACACCAAAATAAGCACAATTTTTAAATACATGTCCACTTAACAAAAATTCAAGAATACCTTATTAAAAACAAATGCTTAAATAAGAGTAGCATAAACAAAACAGAAAAATATCCTTCATTTCACAGTCGTGCTGCCTCAGCAGAAATTAGCAACCAGTTACTGTTCTCATGATAGGGAGTTAAGAATTTGCTGTTCTTTGCATGTAGCTTAGTATAGAGTGCTGATTTTTTTTTAATGATCTTATAACTTGGAGGCAAAACACTTGCTAGGTTTTGGTTATAAAGCTAGTCAAGACAGAGATTAAAGTCTGCCTCTACGCACATGCATCTGGAAAACACAAGTGGAGGATTTGGGCAGTACCTTGCAGTAAGGACACAGGCAGTGTGCTTTATTCACTAGAGGCACTTGAATAAAGATAAAGGAACAAGGCAAGAAAAACTGAGGAACAAGAGAAGCTCTGAAAGCAGAAAAGCTTATCAGAGTGAGCCTTAGGATCTGGGAAAGGTGGGATTCAGGGGAGCACCATTTCAGTAATACATGAGTAAATAACAAAGCATGGATATATCAGAGGCCAGGAGGATGCCTGGTAAAAAGGAAATGATTCTGCTTCCATATTTGTCTTATGGAACTGCTTAGTTTTCCCCTTGTAAGGATGAAAGTATTTTGAAGTAAAGAGATATTTCATTTTCTCTTTTAGATTTAATAAGTTCAGTTTTGATCTCATGACTGTGATACTTTTAATTTTTCTGATGTTCATGTGGGGTGTTTTTTTTAGATTTTCATTCTTTGAGTGGTTGAACCTAATTTTTCCACTGTTTTTATGTAAACAAAGTGCTGACGAAACTATAAAGAAACTTTTTTTCTAAGTTATGTGAAGCAGATACCTTTCCATAAGCACATCCTAGCTTTTTTAATAATGAATTTAAACTATATTTAAATTATTTAAGTGTGTGCAATACTCAGGCTATAAGATAAACATAATTTTGCTAAATGAAATCATAGAACATGTCACGTTGCTGTGGGGGCTCTGATATAATTTTTCTCCCTAAATATAAAACCCATAAACTAAGAAAATATACATACATACATATGTACACATTTTTTCAAAAGAAGTACTGAGTTTAAAGAAATAGAGGAGGGAAGGAGGTATTTAAGTTCACTTTAAAAAATAAACAGCGAACACAAAAATTGAATTTCATCCTGCTGCAGGTTGAAAAGAAATACAGTCAGCACCAAACAACCCCCTTTTGTTTAACACTTCCAACTCAATCCTAAAAAGAACTCCTATATCCTTCCAAATTAGTGGTAGTTGAGAGAACACACATAGGGTTATTTCATTCCTTTTACGGATGGAGAGCCTGAGGGCTGGCATGAGGTGGGACATATCTCACTGCCACTCAGGTTATCAGTGCAAAAGGAAGAAAGGACCCCATTCCCACCATTACAGGGAAAGTTAGTAAGCTCTTCTGCAGTGACAATCAGGCGCCATGGAACCTTCTAATCTAAACAAAAAAGAAGCAGGAGCAGAACAAGCAGGGCAAAGCTATATAATTCACCTGTTGGACAGTGAATGCCATATAAGAAGCAAATTGTAAGAAAGGATGGCTGTGGATGTTATCAGAATAAAAGGCTAAGGAGCAGAGCTTGCACTCTGACTTCACCTCCATGGTAAGAGCAGCAGAAACAAGTATAACACATGCAAGGCTTATATTGCAGTGGTCTCAGGGAAATGGTAATAGATTTTGCCACAGCATTATTGAGTGCTTTTTTACTTTCATTCTTATTCCACATAAAATAAAGTTTGGAAAAGCAAACACAACACCACCCAAACAAATTAGTAATCTTAAAAATATGGTAAATGTGTCTGACATTTTCAAGCAAGGGTTTTTCCTTCATATTGCTGGAATAATTTCTTTTAAAGGCCTCATCTAGCACAGCTCGAAGACAGTTTTGGGTTTTCTTTGCTGTTGCACAGCATTATCTGCTGTACAACAGGAAAAGCAGGTGGATCATTTAGTGCAATTACACCACTTTGATCATTTCCCATTATTAATTGATTGGCAATGGCCAGTTTATTATGTTTAAATAATCGGCTCATTGTGTATACATTTTCTTTAGCATGCATCTCAGTTGCACAGAGCTAGTGGCTTCATTATCTGTAACTCCCTCAGAACTGAAGACAAGCAAAACAATGACCCATGCTAATTTGGTGCTCGCTGCAGTTTAGATGGAATACTGGAGCCAAGCAGTCTTTGTTCTCTCAATGGTGGTGCCAACTACCATCGATCGATCAGTAGATATTCTGTTTGAAATGCTTTGCTAGGCAAGACAAAACAAATTGGGATAAATTAAAGCATTATCCCTTGATTTTGACTGTATGCTTTTGTTTGCATTTAAAATGCTTCGTCTCTTGTATAAACATATCATTTCATTATAGAACCCAGTCTATAAATATGTATTACTTCATTTCCTTTTACAGCATATGTTAAGAATGTAGTGCTAAACACAAAAAGTTGCCGCCCTCAGAAAATTAGGATTTGGGAGGATTCAGTGAGCGCTGGATCTTTCCATTTCAGGTCAGTCATTTACCAGGAGTGGCATTCAGCTATAACATGCAGAGGCAGCAAGGAAAGCTTTCTGCCTTTACCAGAGCTTATTTTACAAAGGAAGCACACAAACCTTAGAGCCTCTGTATACACCCGCCAATGAGTAACTAAAATCAGTGCTTGATGGGATCAGTGATGAGGGGTTTTTTTAATAGTAAAAATGCACAGGAAAAAAAAGGGAAAAGTGTAATGGTCACACATGGTCAGCACTTTTCTCAGGCTGCAAGAGGACAAAGGGGGAAGGAAGTTTTTAGACCGTGTGAAAGCCATGAAGACTCCAGTATTGTGTTACAGGTTAAAGGAAAACTGCTTTCTTACTTCCCCAAGACGCATAATTTATTTCAAAGGACAACACATAAAATCACTTTTGGTTTTTTATTGTCCTCGTGACAGTAAGAGCAGGTCAACAGTCACAACAATGTTCAAAGGTGAGTTAGCATATGAATGAAAATGAATTACTGGCAGAACACTTCCCCTTTAACAGTAGGGCATTTTGCACTGCCCAATTTGAGTAATCTCCAACTTTTTTCCAGGTCAGAATGTTTAGTGTTGCATCAATGATTTGCTTTTAAGCTATTTAAAACTGTTCAGTAGTAGATATTGCCCAATATCTTTTCTATTGGAGCACAGTGGGAACTGGAGAGGGACACAGTTTTAGCACTGTAGTCAAAAAATGTGTTAATAAGAAACTCGCTGTAGGCTGTCTCCAATTCTCTTAATGTTCAATGTGCATGGCATCAAGTTAAACTCAGATTATAGGGAAAAAAGGTATAAATGAGAATGCAGTCACATTGCCAGTCTTGGCCTTCTTTTACAAGACTTTATGTTTGGTGTATTTAATTTTGTTGTTACAGCATTTTTTAGGAGATAGAAAGTTGAGTTAACTCTTACCTCTTGAAGGAGCCCATTGTCAGTAACTTGTTCATCACAGCCCCTTCAACCTCCCCAAAAAAGTAACCAGTCTGTAAGGGGAAAATGCAAGAAATTACCAGAAGTAAATGCAAAACAACAGTAGATCTGATTTAAACTGGCATACTCTAAGATCTGACAAGAGTGGCTTCAACAGTTACATAGATGGGTTTTCAGGACTACCGCTACATAAAAACTGAAGAGGACTTCATAGTCACGGCAGGTTATAGGGATTACATTATTACCCCATAGCAGATGTGAGAGCTTAAACAATATATTGAGGTACATTATATAACATCTAATATCAGAAATAAAAGCTGTCCAAACATAAAGCTTGCAAAGAAAACACACTAATCTGATCACAACCCCTTGTGATTAAAAATGTGACTCAAAAAAGACATAAACAGGTTGTGAGAGGATTTCATAAACAGTCATTTAAAAGCATTGTTGGTAATTCCTGCATGACCTGTTTAAGGAGCTGTAACAGTACATTTCATCAATTCTATAAATTTTAACTCCATTCAGAGCCATTTCATACTTAAAACCACTCAGCCTGATGAATTACTCATTTTGTCCTTGTTCGGTAGATGTGGACTAATAAAAATAAATCTCTGCTGAGAAAACAAACATTCATGTTCTGAATTTGGTATGTAATATGGAAGTGACTCCATCATCTGCAGCCACTCATATGACAGTGGAAAATTTTGCATGTACAGCATTTTTCTAGTTCAAGGACACATTTTTTTTTATTTTAGAGTTTCACCTCCCAGAAGGATTGAATATGTTCTCTGCATTGTTTAAAGGGAGAAATCCCACAATTTATGGGGGGGAAAGGGCACTGCACTCTCAAATTGCATGGATTCCATAGGTTTTGTATGAACTAAACCCCAATTCCATTACAAGGAACTTAGCTGACCTCAAGTATGCACCTGGGAGTTCACAGGCAGAAAAGTTACAGCCTTAGCCAAAAAAAGGCATTCCTCCACCTAAAGAGCAAGTATTGCCTTTTCTGGTGGGTTTTTTTTTTACTCAGGGGAAACTTGGAACATTTTCCAAAACATGTGGATATGTAAAGTCTCCGAGAAACAAGAGGAACATTTGTAGCTTATATCACCAAAAATACTAGCTTCAATAGCCCTAGCTGACTGATGAAGAAAGATTATCCTAGCCATTGGAGAGTCAGTCGATGTCAAAAAGCCCAAACCATAAACGACTGGTATAACTTTAGATAGTAAGAAACCTGATTTATCAAGTTCTGTTTCAGTCCTATGAAGACATTTCAGTGACACTTCCCTCCACAAAAGTTCCATTTGTAAATACTATTTCTCCCTCAAAGCAGTAGCACTCAGATTATCATGATTTTTTAATACATTAGCATTTAGTTGCAATACAGATTCTCAGAGTTCAGGTCATTTTTTAAAAGTGCATAGAAAAGCTGTGTTGAAGCAACCCCAGACAGGTAAGTAATCGATAATGCACCATTCCACTTCCCTACCCCTTCTATCGCCACAATAAATATAGCATATATACATACATATGGATATAAAGGTAAACATACTAGTGTAATTCTTGCAATCTTACTATAGCATTATAGAACCATAGGGACAACTTTACCATCCATTTTAAGCTTAGATCTGTTGTAACTAAAAAAGCTAGCCTAGTTGTGGTCCAACCTTTGTCCACACTGTGTCTCTTCACAGAAATTCGTAATGGGTACTATAAGGTTACCTACCAAAGAAAAAATCTTTTCCTAATCTTATGTATTGTCTGTAGCCAACTATCAACTAGCAAATTAGTTACCCAAGTCACAACTAGATACCTGTGAATAACAACAGTAACAACAGGGGGGAATAATGGGATGAAAATGTTTCAAATATAAGAAAATTATTCTACAAAAAGTGTATTTCTTATGTTTTTGCTCAACTAAATAGAAAACAGAGATTTGATACAAAGGAAAAAAGACAAACAGGTTCTAACACAATGCAGTCAATATTTAAGCAACGCTATATTTGAGTTCAGATTATTTTGGGGTACATCCCAGAATTATATTCATAACATGCTTTACACTCTAAAGGGATAGAAACAATAAATTTAATAAAGAAAAACAAAATAATCCATTTTGGTGCTCAGCTTTGCATATAAGACAACATACCACAAAGAATTAATATTGCTTGACATAGTACAGCATGCTGAACAGTTAATGTGCTAATACACATTGGAAGGATAGTGTTTTCAGGAAAATTGCATTTCCCTTGTCCACTAAATGCTAATAGACTTTTTTAAAGTCTCAACCAAAACAGGGAGAGAGGGATCACAAGGAACCAGGCAATTACTTTTGTGCTGTGCAAAGGGAAAAAATATCTGTATGTTTTTACTTTCAGAAGGTCAAATTTAAGTAACATTACAAGTTTAAAAGGAAAATACTCAGTTTGGCTTCTTTTCTGCCATTCACCGAGTTTTTTTATCTCCTCTTCAGAGCTCTTTACAATAGCTGTTTCTCAGTAACTAACCTAGTCATAACACATTTAATCCACCTGAGGGCTAAGTAAGAGAGTAGCTATTCCTATTCACAATCCCAACACATAAAAGAAATTCAGCTTCAGAAAATTCTGGCATAATTGGGGCACCATCCCAGCAGTTTTCAGGCAAAAGTTAATGACAATGGCTATGGTTCCTCCATAAGATTTGCAGGACTGAGTGATTACAAATTAATTTTTCAACAGTTTTCCATGAAGACAAAACAAATTAATGCTTTGAATGATCCTCTCATTAATCATGATCCTCGTCCTCTCTGTTGTGATGCTGAGTGTTTGGTTTTAATCCCTCAATGATTGTAATCCACTTCAAAAAACATACTCCTGAGTTAACTTCTCTCTAAAATTTCATTATCTAAATTCATCCCTCCCTCCCTCCTCAATCTTTCCATGCAGCAAAAATGCCACAGACAATCTTTTTCTTGCAGTAAAATGTTTTATGGACAAGACAGTTCTGCAGCAAAAAAGCCCTTTAAGAGAACATGTGAGTTTAAGAGCAGACACTGACCAGTGGTTGACAGATACTGATCTCCTGTCAAAAACAACCCACATTCTTTGTTGAAGGAATTTATTAAATTTTATGTTACTAATTCCTTAATATTTTAAGATAGCAGCCTATTTAGAAAAAACAAGCAATTTTGTATGAATGTGTTAGGTGAGATTCGATTGAATAAGAAACTTTTACTTACCTGCCTATAGTCTTCAGACACTAAAATAAATCCATTGTTATCTATTAGGTAACAGTTGATTGTCTGAAACATAATAAAATACAATTTAATTTGTTTATTTTAAAATACAGCAAGAAGTTAACTTATTTCCAAGCGACTTCTAAATGGGGAAAGCCTTCAGGTTGCTAGAATGGCTTACCTAACTTATATGTGAACGTAGTCTCAATTTCTGGGATATTATCTGATTGATGTCTATGTATTTTTTTCATGCAAAACTAAACAAAGCTGTGTGCAGAAAGGCAGGATAGAAACACAAAAAGAACAAGGTTTTGGCTTTTATAATCTATTCATAAAAGTTTTCCTTATAACTAACTATGCAAAGAACTTTGCTGCTTCTGATGGCTTCTCCTGTGTTTGGATAAAAATATCAGCACAATGTCATTACACTAATGATGTATTAATGAAAACACAGTGTCAGCCTGGAGGACCAACAGGGGACCAGGTAATATTTTTTAATTTGTTCATTGGGGGATGGGACCAGAAACTTATGTAAAAGAGCCCCACGGGTCTCCTAAAGCTTTTCAAATTGTTTTTTTAATTGGGAACTGGATTTAGAGGTGGGACTGTTAGCTTTTCGTAGGTCAGACGTATAAAGTGTATACAACAAGGTAAAACCAAATCAATGCTTCTCTCCATACATGCATTGACAATTTTAACCTCCAGTGAATTACATGCTACAGGCAAAGTTTTAATTACTGTGCTTCAGAGTTTAAACATAAAGTTCAACTCAAACCCCAAAATAACTCAGTTTCTCTTCAGTATTGCCAAATACCTACCCCAGTGTTAAATCGTTAATGTGTTTCTACTGTTGGTTTAAATGAGAAAACATTTTATGATTGTTTCTTGAATTTTCTGTGACATTTGTGTAAGAAAACCCAAACACTAGGATGGCTTCCTGCACAGGGATCATCATGGCTTTGCTTTTATATTCAAAACCCTTCCAGCTGCAAATGGGCTGCACAGAGGCATGATAAATTGCACTTTCTGCTACACTCCACACATCCAGCAAAACCTCTCTGCTTTTTTAGTGAGAAAGGCAGTTCCATGCAGTAGGAGTTGTACAAAATGTTGTGAAAATGCAGTCTCAGGCAAAAGTTTGGAATGGATATAATTCCTAACATAGATACAGGATATTCGTTCTAATAAGGAATCTAAGCTCCAGACACCCCCAGTGATAGAAAACCTACTAAAAGGAAGTTGAAACAACTCGTTTCCAACCTCTGATCTGCTAGAGCCAAAAATTCACAAATACAATGTGAAAAGCTGATGATGCTGGCAAAGAATCCAGTAGAGCTAATGCTTTCAGAATAGGCAGCTACTTAACCTCAATGGTGTGTGAAGGTTGGAATTTCAGAAGTAGTCTGTAACACCAGAACACTGCTCTCCCCAAAGTCAATCATAAACCTCTCACTAACTTTATTAGGAGAGGAGCTAAGTCAACAGAGAGCTCTTTTGAGGATACATATTTGCAGTCCTCATGCACAAAAAGATTAATGTAAAGATAGTGCTTTAGAAACATTATTTCTTCACAGTATAGAAAAATAAAGTAGTTATGCTACACAAGAATGAATATAGGCTTGATTTCATGGCTTATGGCCTATACGCAGTTGGACAAACACCATCTCAATTTAGAAATTAGTGGCCACATCTCAAATCTCTAAGCCATAGCCATTCACTTGCATTGTGCAGAATTAAAAAAGATAAAAGACTTCTTTAGCGTTGCTATTATTGGAAACAGGCATAACAAAATAAGTGGAATTTGTATCTCTCTGGAGGAATGTGATAAGAGGGCTTCTGTTTTGATCCATTTTAGAAGCATCAAGAAAGGAAAAGCATTCGGGACCTTTCGTGCACCTGCTTGCCAACAAGATAAATAACTTTCAATACTCAACACTACATGAAACAAACAGTTCGTAACTTAAATTTAGCACTGACAGAGAAGAGTGGGGAGCATTTACTTATTCAATACAAATCTCAACCAGGAGATTTCAGACGCAAGATTAATGCCAGGCATAACCACATTTGCATAGACTGGATATACATAAAACTTTTAATTCACAGTGTTTCACAGGCATTGGAAGTGAACTATGGACAGGTTTGCCCAAAGATTCAAGTTCAGTGAACTTCAGATTTCAAGGGAAATGTTCCATAGGTAGGAGAGTCCCTAAGCTTGTAAAATGGAGTAGGCATGAAGTCCAGAATAAACACAGCAAGAATGTCGACTGAGGCCTGAGAACACATTTGAATTACGGTAACTTTGATCAAGTCCTCTGTATTTTTCGCAGCTCCAATATACAATAACAGTAATGGAATGTAATATGGGTTAAGAAACCAAAATAAAGAAAGAAAGAAAGAAGAACATTGAAATAAAACCCGAGATTTCAGGAAAACAAGAAGAAATTAGCAACTTCAAAACCTTCAAAAAAAGAAGAAAGATTTCTAATTAATTGGATGTCTGCCTTTTACAATCAGAAGTATCACACAAACTCATCAACTAATTCTCTGTAGGACCATTGTGCCACTCCAATTGTGTTAATGTCTTTATACTGTTAAATGCTTTAATTTATACTGTAACTGTCCAGCAGATATTTTCTTACCATTGAGAAAAGACAGCTGTGAAAGTTAATAGTCTCGATTAAGGAGCTGTGATATTTTATTGAGTCCTATCGACCAGATATTTTGTCATTAAAAAAAGTTTGGAATCTCTAATTCACCAAGGTTCACACTATTACTGACTTTCCTATATGCTTAGGTGGCTCCTGCTGGTCTCAAGTGAGAGTAGCTGAACTGACTTTAAGCTGCTTGCGTTTTCTTTGCATGTGTGTGCAATAGCAAAAATAAATTCTGCATGAACATTTAGCAAAGTATATGACTATTCTTACTAACTGCCAATGTGACAAATGAGTCAATATTTCTGGCTCTTGGAATATTTATTATTGTGTACCTGCTTCCTCACAAGGACAGACCCAACCCATTTTTGCAGTAATGATAACATGGTTATTTTAGTGAAACATTTAGATGCTTTGCAGCAGGAGCACGTATTATACAAGAAAATACATATTACAATTCTATCACAAAGGCTACCAGAAATGAAGAAAGTAATCTCTGCTTTTAAACCCCAAAGCATGGTGATTTAGGCTAAACAAGGAGGAGATTTTATACAATGCCCTAACTATTCCCTGACTACTTGTATTTACAATTCTCTAGCTGTTAGGTTATGACTGGAAACCCATTGATGAACATACTTGAAACTGCTGGACACAATTTAAGGCAAAGCTTGCACATTACGTCTATACCAAGCTACAGCAAAGGCCACAAAACTGTATAGTTAACAGTTCTATATCCCATCATTTTCAATAGATGTCAGATCACTCTTAGGAGAATGGGGTAATAAACAACATAAGCTCACTTAAAACTGGTTAATATGCAAATAGCAAGCTGGGATTGGGGCTAAGTAAGCACTAGCACCCACACCTGGCTGGAATCTGCTTTCAATAACACAGTATACAAGGTTGTGAAGTAGCATCCTAGAAGCCAGATTAAGATGATGATGTACCTTCAAAACTTTTTATAAATTCATTCACACAAAAGTCATAAAAAAATTAAAATAACATTTTTACCTTAAGCAACTAAATATCCAATATAACAATGGCACATGCTAGAAAGCACTCCACAAGCGCATCCATTAACTTTTTTTTAATATGATTAAAGTTTTGAATTACCTGTCCTCAGAAAGCCCAAGCCTGCTAACTTTCACTACAGAAAACTTCACACAGTACTTTATGTAACCATTCTTGTTAATATTTTTACATCCTGAACAGCCCTCAACAAACCTATGGCAACACAACATAGAGCACACTCAAAATGAATTAACTATTGTATAAGGCAGGAATATAGTCAGGGCAGTGGCTCAGGTGGTGGAAGATATGGAGATTTCATTGGAAATACATTAACACAGGACAAGCAGCACCTCTGCGATAAGAAGTGGAAGTCTATTTCAAATGCTGGGACAGTCAGAGAGAGGCCTGTAAGGCCAGACTCTAAGAAAGATAGGAAGAAATAGCAGTGAAAGAGAAAATTAAATCTTATGGAATACTACAAATAATATACATGGGTTCCTATTGTAAAAAGTAGTGACACAAACTTGTGAGAACTTGAAGATATTCAGAAGAACTGGCTTCAGAGAAAAGAGAAGGCACTGTTTAAACACTTGAGCTTTCAGTGCTGAGGATAACTGCCCAGCTTTTAATGGTTTGCTGTGAGTACCATATGCTATGGTTTGTTGAAAAGAGTGTAAAAAAAAATGATGCTGAGCTGACTGCTGATTTTTGGCCATACAGATAACAGCTTTCCTGAAAGCAACTAAGTGTGTATAAAAAACTGAATAAGACTGTATAAAAAAGTTATCTTAAAAAGACTGCAAAAATATTGCATTAGCATGAATTTTAGAGCCAGACAGGCTCTTCCTTTTTATGTATGTTTAGCAATAGCTCTTTCGGCCACTGTATGAGAAACATCAAATAAATACAGCCTGCAGTTCTTATTTCCAGATGCATAAATTTACATGTGATCATACTTAAATTCATATAGCTTGGTCAAGCACAGTTTATCAGGTGATCCAGATCTCCTCACACCATTCACTCAGTTTAGAGATAACACGTGGATTTTATCAATAATTGCTTTGTTTTCTTCCAAATCACTAACTACCTGTGATGCAACATCTCAAAGCCAACTCTGATTTTCTAGAATATCAGTGCAGTCTGTGCCTTAACCCTTGGCACATCGGTTGCTTAACCAAAATACTATATGGTATGATGTAAAATCTTTTTCAAAAATCTATGCATGATATTAAAAAATAAATCTAAATTTTCTAGCAACTTAAACTACATAAAAGGCTACTTCAGAGAGTTTTTTACAAACTGGCTAAAGTAACTTTTTTTATTTCTGAAGATTGTATTAATGTATTGGTTCTGCACAAATTCAACTCCGAATTCATGTCTAATACTAGAGTGAAAATCAGAGATTAGCTTCTAAAATGCACAATAAAGTAGTAAAAAGTGCCTTAGAACAGTTTTAAATTATTTTAACACTGGATTTATAAAGTAGAAGTTATTTAAATGCATATCTGAATTAGCGGTGTCAACCTTGTAATTAAATGGATTTTTTTAAGCAGTCACAGTAAACCACCTCACTACCTAAATAGTATAACACATAGAAAGTGATTCTAAATTGCACCAGGAGATTACAATGATACGTTCAAGCTAAATTCATCAACATTATGGTCCACTTTAGCAGATTTATAAGTGGAAAAAATATCTGTTAAATACTTACTTCATCATCACAACTTATAGCACATCTGCCATCAAGAGATGCACACTAGAGATGATACCAAAAATCAATAAAATATTCTCATCAGTCAATTAGTTAAAAATATGACATTTTTAACATCCATATGAGCACAATTATAAAGAACTTGATTACAATTTTATCTGATAGCAATTGTTCTAAAAATTACAAAGAAAGTTTTAAATCAGTTCACCAATCCCATTGTGTTCCTGTCTGCAGAGAAGAAAGGAGACATTCAGACTGCAACAAGTTCAACTCCTATAAACACTATAACATCCTCCATGTGTTACAAGCCTGAAGACCATTTGTAGACAAGAATACATGTTTTTCCAAAAGTGGTGGGACCTACATTTTAGATTGGGTTGTTTTTACTGAAAAAGTTCAGTTCCAAATTATTATTAAAATAGGGGTGGCATCTCCTAATCTTTAGGAAGTACAAATTTGGTATTGCAAACATTTTTGGTACAGTTTATTAAAGGTTATGTAGCCTTTACAACCATGGGACCATATCTGGTAATCTAGTTAATTTAATTACTTAATCTAAATAACCTATGTAATACTTCAGCTACTGAATATTAGAGGATACGTCCTAAGTGAGAAGGCATCATTCTGCTAACACTGAAAATGAATACATATTGAAGTTTGGTTTACTGTTTTCCACTTTTTCTGAGAGAGAAAATCAGCATGTGTCAGTTCAACAGAGTAAGTTCGTATGTATAGGGTTTAAAAATCGTTCTACTTGCTTCCATAAATATTACATCAAGAAAGTGGTTATGACCACTGAATTTTATTTTTTTTTTTGTAATGATGAACTGGAATGTAAATTAGAAGAGCTAGGTATTATATATTTCAAATTCATTATGTCTTTACAATAATTTTGCTTGTGACAAAATAATTACATATCATCACCTGCACAGTATGAAAGCTGTTGTACATTCAATGACAAAGAAGATTTCAAGTTAAAATATACCTGTCTGCTCGCAGTCCAAAATTTCCGCTGGAAAAATTCAAGTTTCATCTGGATACCTACAGCTGGGAAAGACATATGTATGAAAAAATAAAAATAAAATAAAACCCCAGCATGTTTCATTTCTTCAGAATTATTAATCAAAAGGAAAAAACATCTTACACTAAAAGAAAAGGAAAATGAGCCTTAAAATAGAAAACAAACTAATTAAATCGGAGACACCACACAGTCATATTTTAAACTACACTTTAGTTGAACTTGAAGACATTGATAACACGATGTGAAGAGTACACCAGGCAAACATCATTCAATGTGAGTATTTCAGAATTAGCTTCCATTTATTTAAGAGAAGTTAATAAGATGAAGAATATTGCAGGAAGGCAGAGACAGAGGGGCTAAAGGCATCTGCTCTGATTGCTGTTACCAGCTATAGCTGCATCCCTGGGATTTCATGTTCTCTCACTCACAGGGTACCCGCCTTTTGTCAGGCTATTTTGCAAAGGTGTTTCAGCACTGGCCCTGTACCAAGTGACATTCTAGTCACTCAGTACAGTTTATCAACAGGTTCTAGTTCAGTGCCCTATAGCTCTTTCATGTCAGCACATAGGACACATAATCGCTAAAGAAAAAGAATTAACTGGGCCCTAATGACTAATCTATAACCTTAGTAAACTACTTTCATGGAATTACAGAATCATTAAGGTTGGAGAAAACCTCCAGTAGCACCTAGTTCAACTGTCCCCCTACCACCTATATTGCTCACTGAACCATGTCCTTTAGTACCTCATCCAATGGTGACCTCAACCACCTCCCTGGGCAGTCTCTTCCAGTGCGCAACCACTCTTTCTGAGACTTCTCCTAGTTTCTAACCTGAACCCCCCCTTCACAAAAGCAACGGTTCTTAAAGCCCCAAAACTCTGAAGACCTAACTTCTAGCAAATTCATTGCTATAAAAAAATAAAACTTGAAACAAATTTGGTTGGTTTGGAAAACTGAAGAAAATTACATTTATTCACTCCTCCTCTAGGATCCACAGCAGGGACAAATGACAAACATTTACATTTAGATTACTACTACTTGCCTTTGTAAATGCAAACATGCTGATGTCATGTGTATTGTTTATTTTGTGTTAACAGGTAGGAAAAAAGATGTGAAATTAAATCTGCAATGAACTTATACAGTGGGATATGAAATTATATAAGGAATTTTCTTATTATAGCAGTTTTCTGCTCTCTGTAACTCATGGACATTAACAGAAAACCAGTTCCTCCTTTAAATAAACTCCAGAGGAGACTATCTCCAGCTACATGTTATTATCTAGGAATTTATTTTACAGACAATGAGAAGATGCTACCTGACAGCCATGCAACACATGTTTTTTTTCATCTGCTGTTTGCCGTTAGGTTGATCCCTAGCATGCAGGTGATCTGCACATCCTACCTGTTTTTTCTGAAATGGAGACAAAACACACACATTTTTAGGAACTTTCCACAAGGAGATCATTTTCCTTCTGGATGCCATATTGGTATTTGAAATGTCAATCTCATACTACATTGCTACTAATCCATTTAACAATATAAGAATTAACGTAAACCGATTTATATCGGTCATCTTGACTTCAGTAAGACAAGTTTATGCCTAGTTTTCTGCATACGAACATTCCTGTTGAATTCCCCAAATAAGCCACATGATCAACATCAGGTATGCAAACAGGTACCAAGGTCTTCATTTGACTTAGTCTAAACTCCAACCTGCAAAGAATGCCATCTTTTGCAGACGTCAGAGGAACCAACAGCTTTCTGATCATGGAGGATCAGACTTCATTTCCAAATGGTGCAGAGTGAACAAGCTTTCTCAGCAATAAAACACAATATCTAAGCGAAGCTGAGTGAGAAAGGGTTGTCTTAGCATTGGGGAAAAAAAGGTAAATGCTTAAATCTGTGTTGTGAATCTTTAAACACTTCTGAGGTCTAAGTTTAAAGGTTACCTGACAGGAACTGGTGGAGGCAACCTCACTTCTCGGGTGGGTTGTAGCTGTAAGCCAGTAAGTGGTTTTCTCTGGGGATTAAAAGAATTACAATATACAGACTCATGGAGCTGCATCTTTCCCGAAGTGATTTTGTAACAGCAGCTTCTGGCTAATCAGTTTTTAAGGGCTGAGTTCCAGAAAAAATGGATTTCCAAAAGTGTTTAGATTTGTTTACAGATACAGATTTTCAGAAGTGTTTACACAGAATTGGCATTAGTTCCAACTGATTTCTGTGCTTCCACAACCAATCAGGTTCCTGAACTATTTCTATAAATCCTCTAAAATTCTTTTGTCGCACCTCTGGATTCTCAGTTGCCTCTACGAATTCTGTTCCTCACTCATTCATAAGCCCTAACAACTTCAACCAACTATACTTAGAGTACCTCTCAACAAAGAATCTCAAAATACTCACTAAATGTGGTTAAGTCTTAATATTCTTATTTTATTGCCAGGAAAATTATGCAAAAAGGAAAAGAATAGCAGACTTCACACAAAAATGGGATACAAAGAGTCACAATAGCAAGGTTTAAAATAAAATACAGGTCTATTCTTTCCAAAGCCTTGTTCTATCAGTGAGAAATACTGCTGCTTGTAAAAGGCAAGGATGAGAAGACTATGGTTAGATATTGTTCAATTTAGGTCCTGATAAGCTGGACCCTCTGGAACTTGTACTTTTATTAGACCACACCACCCAAAGCACTGAAGCAGTTGTCAAAATTGAGAAGATTAACAAGTTCATTATCCTCATGATGTAAAAGAACTGTTGCTATCAAACATCACTTCGTTTAAACCTGAAAGAAACACGTATTGAGTTTTAAAGGATGAAGACAAATATCTATTCCACTATACTTATGGAAGTTCATCTGTTTGTGCCTATATATCCAACATATATAACACCTATCCAAGAGCTATCTTATATCTAAACTGCAAAATACCAGTACAGATCAATAATGATATTAGAATATAAACTATCCCATTGCCTGTCTCTTGATGTGCCAAGGCTGGCCTGTATAAATTACCTTGCAAAGTAACTTTTGATCACATGTCATTGTTCTTATAAACTGTTAATGAAAGTGTAATAAACATGAAAGAATAATTAACACTGTTCTTCTCTCATAATGAAGTTGTATGTATGGAAAGACAGAACTTGAGTTGGACGTTCGACTAGATGACCTCAGGAGATTGTTCCCAATCTAAATTATCTTCTGATTCTAAGATTTTAGTGTAAATGGTTTCCAGAGTAGTGCTTAATATATAGCCTAGACCCTTCCTTAAATAAAAAAAAGAAGTAAATATACACTGAAGGTTTTCTAGTGTCCTGTGTAAATTACTGACAACGTGAGAGAGAATCTGAAAGAGTAACAAGACAATTGCAACAAGGCTCATCTGTAAAAGATTCCATGTGCATGTTTTAATGAGTTGCACATCGGAATGCAATAGAATAAAGACAATTGAAATACTGGGATTAATTATGAAACATCCCTCTCCATAAAGATGAGAGGAGGCAGCAGCTGCAGTTTTGTTTTCACAGATTTAGCTCTATGAATTTTAACACTTCCTTGGACAGACTGTGAGGGGAAATAGAAGTGAGAAATACTGGGCTTGCTCCCACTCACGCAGATCCCCATGATTTAAACTGTAATTTCTGTAGAAACTGAAAGGTCAGACACTATCACTTCAGTTACTGTTTTTCTTTTTAGAAAAAAATGATTCAGCTGATTTATCTACCTAACTTTTAAAAGAGCTGTATCACTGATCTGCAAGGCACAATACCATTAAAAGAGGTGAAACAGAAACGCAACTTAAACTTGGTTAACTCTGGTCAAGGTAGTACTATGTTATAAAGGCAACTTTAACACAGAGCAGCTTACATATTCCCCTCATGAAGAATTTCCTCAATTAGAGTTTTGTAATTCTTTTACTTATTAGGAAGTGCTACATCTCAGTTGGACTCAATGACTTTAAGAGTCTTTTCGAACCTAAATGATTCTACGATCTGTACCTATGTTGTAGGATAGGAGGAGAAAACACAGCTCCCATAAACATGGTAGGTGTGGTGAAAGCACCAATAGTTTTTTTCTTTCAAGAGATATATTATTTTAATGTGAGATTTTAATCTCAGCACCTTAGTTTCTTTATATTTTGTACCTTGCACAATTCTACATAGGAACTTCCCCATCACTGAATATTTCCAAATGTTCTAGATCCTATGTAATATATAATAAATGACAATTACAAATGTTTCCTACTATTCAGCTAATAATTATTTGAATGCCTCTACATTCAGAAAAATTAACTGTGCAAGCGTATGGGAAAATAATTTTCTTTTCAACCCCTGAGGTGATACTAAAGCATTTTTGCAGGCTTTTTTCCCTAAGCTTTTTGAGAACTTTGCAACTAGCACAGGATACTTTTTAGCTGAGTTATTTAGTGACTTGAGAACTATTCAAATATACTTCAAAAGGTTTTAGAGCCAATACATTTTTCTGAGCAATCCCCAGTCCTTCAGAATTTCAGAACTTTAGAATCTGTGCTCCATGCTACATTATATTTAATTACATGCTTTACAGACTGGCTGCATGTGGGGAAAAAGGGACGTATCAAAAATACATCTCCCATGTCACCAATTCCCCGTTTAGCCTCCTGGGTGTTAACAGCTTCCTCAGAAGCTGGAGGGAAAAAAAGCATAGCTGCACTGAAATTTTTGTAAACATTTTTAATTAAAAAAAAACCATAAACAAAATCTGTAACTGATCTTCAGATAGAATATACATTTTAAAGTATATTATAAAGTGTTCTTCAATATTTGGAGCCAATCAAAATGGCTGAGTGATACAAGATATTTTTTTCAGCCGGGAAAAAGATGAGAAGAAGATCTTTTGCCTTCACTGCTGCCTTTCCTTTGCGATGTCCCTGGGGAGGATGGGCTGGAGAAGAGGTGTAGAGGAGATCAGCTAGTGGGAGCTGAAGGATTTAAGGTTCTTTCTCCATGTACCACAAAAAATGTGTCATTTCAAATGAATGTTGCAAATACAATTTTTTGTTTCAAACATATTAGAAAGTTTACTTAGGTGATTCCGATAAATACCTTTAATGTCACCTAAAGAAAACAGTTCTTAACTCCCTGAAACGTCTTTCCTTTGTTTATAATAAAGTGGCTGCAGTGGTATGCAGCACATACCCTATGAAATAACAGATTATTAAGAACTACAAAGTTAAATCCTTGGCTCGGGGATAATTACTGCTAAATAAGCAATTTCCTTAAGCATTGATTCCATAGTGGAGGGCAATATTTCACCCTTTTAGTGGGATTCTTTGAGGACAGAAGTGCTCAACTGCTACAGACCTCAGGGCTTCGTAGTATCAAGGCAAACATGAAGGACAAATAACTATTCACAATAGAACAGGATTGCTTGAGCGCATTGCAAGATCTCCATGGTTAAGCAAATGAACAGAAAGATAAGGAAAGCCTTCCTCAACAAATTACTTCTGTGCACAGAATTACAAGAGCCCTTTGACTCTATGTAAAAAGAATCATCTTCTACTAAAAATAAGAGAGGAAAATAGATTAGACTGATTTATTTCATGCAAGAGAAACTGAATCTCCCTATAAACCTGGCAGAGGGATTCTAAATACATAATTAAGGAAAAAGCAATAAAAGCTGAAAGGATTTCCATTCTGTAAAATACCTACAGAACATTACACTACAGGAAAGCACTAGATCATCAAGGTTAGAAATATATCTTAAGGTCTTCATTTCCTTTTCCCACAGACAGAAGTATAGACTACGTTTCTTTCTCATACATAAAAGAACCTCAACATTTTGAGGACATTTGGGTCTCCTATTTCTGATGGAATTATCTTAAATGAGGTTTAACTTGGCTTCAAAATAAGAAATCTTGGAGACAGATTTGCAGCAGGATTATTTTTTTAATCTATATCACCTTTGTGTATTAGACTTAGGCTCCTTAAGATTCACTTCTTTCCGCCTACTCATATTACCTCTTATTACTATCTTTGAAAATATCTAATAACAAAATGTGAAATATTCCAGAACACCTTTAACTACTTTTGAAAAGTTGATTGCATTTCTTTTGTTTATACTTTAAATCTGTTTCAGGTCAAAATCCGTCTTCAGCTTTTAGCTCAGCCAAAGAATCAGACACTTAATACTACACTACAGCGCATAATATTGAGAAATAAACATCATAAGTGCCAAAAAATACCTCCAGTACAGATTAATGGAAGCCTCCCACCATCTAAGATGATGCCCTTAAAAATACTTATAAAGCATACCTGTTACGTGCTAGTATTAAAAAGAAAAAGTACAGGTTTTTCTCCCCCTCAATTCCAAGAAGCCTTAGCTAATAAATTATAGGTATTCCAACAGGCACTCTCTTACAGTAATATCGTTATTCTCCAATATCATCCAACATAGCTATATTCCCAGTGATAGTCATTCTTTCATCACATGCAGGATATATAAAAAATATGAATGAGCATTCATCAAATGTGCACTTCCCAGGCTGCCTCTAATCCCAGTTTCAGTTTACTTGCACAGTAAAATGCAGTTTCACCCTTCCAAACTTCACACTTCATTCAGTTTCCATCTTGATCTCAGTGATCTTTTCCATTCTACCCATACTTTCCTCTTCTCACCCCAGCCTATTTTCTTCTTTTCCTCTCTTCAAAACAGAAGATCCCCAGACTTTTAACATGAAAAACCAGACATTTTGGATAATAAAAAAAATATTTTTTCAGACTTGATTCAGACACCCAACACCAAAAAAAAAAAAATCAGTTTAACAGCTTAAATCTGGCTGGTTTTTAATATACTGAAAACATGAGCTTCTAATCAGAAGTGTTGGGCAACCTCTATACTTGGTGGTGATAAGTCATCTTCATAATGAACTGTTATAAGTAGCCTGTGATAAGAGAGTAAAAATAGCAAAAAGCTGTACCAAACTATTGAGCGCTTGTGGACTTTGTTCTCTCTTTCTTATAATAGAGCATAGATCCTACCCCAGAAAAATAAAATATCAGTAACACATTTTATAAGATTCTACTATTATTCACAAACTGTCCTTTGTGATATGTTCTGTTGATTTGGGGGGTTGATATATTTTATTATTTAACTCAGTAAAGGTTTCTAATGTTCTTTACAGACTTTCTTGTAGCTTGTCTGACATGAAACCTTCTGGCCTAATTCCACAATGTGTCTATTGTGTATTTAGGTACCCTTAAATTATTAAAGTATTAAATCCATTTGAAATCCATGTAAATGTGAACCTACTTTTTCCACCTACATTTGAACTATAGTGTCTTATATATTTATAGATACTGATTTTTCAAAAAACAAGACTTTTATTAACTTAGATACATTGTAAAATAATAAAAAAATCTGAAAGTGCAAAGTGTCACATAGTATTTGATTCTAAACAATATTCAGGTTAAATTCCTGTTACATTACTGGTAATTTACCTTTATCTTTTTATAATCAAATAAATGGAATTGTGCACATCCTACACAATTATCAAGTTTGTTATAGGAGACAGTTTTCATATGTCACAAGACTTTAACAACACAAAGAATACTTCCTTCACCAGTGCTGCCAGGATAAAACATGTAAATTTAACTTTCCATTCTCCATTTAAGAAGAAGTTTTGCCTCTCTGCTCATGGGCCTCTAACCCGCTGTTTTCTTCCAGAAATTTTTTTAGAATTAGTGGTGGAAGCAGTTGCCTGGATGGAAACTCCAAAGATAGAGAGAAGGCAGTGGCAACTGGTATTTCCTGGAGGCCAAGTTCAAGCAGAAAGGGAGGAGATATTGGGAACTTGATGTGAGGCCAAGCTGAAAGGGGAGCAGGATGATGATTGCTGGGAGGCCGAAGTTCATCCAAACTCAAACCACCAGGGAAAGGTGAAGGGCTTGGTTTGCAGCCAACCCCTGACAAACTGAACTGCGGAGGGCAGTCTGTGAACATCATCATAAACCAGACTCCCTTTGACTCCCTGACACATATCTTCCTTCTGGAGGACTAATGAAGTAGCAGCAGGAGCAGGAGGAAACACAAAAAGGATATAAATTGAGTGAAAGTATAAAAAAATATAGATGCTGTTGACTGAAAGTCCATTGCCTTTTCAGGAGGCTTCAGTGAGAAGCTTGGAGGGAAACAGGTTATCCGTAAATTATCATTCAGACAGTTATGCTGTATTTCAGATTTTACAAGATAGTAGCTGATGTGTTGCCAATGCTCCAACAAAGGGCTCCCACAGAAATCTACTCGTTTACCCAGTGATAAACTTTGTGTACCAGGAGAACAGCTCAAGGGAGCTACTTGAAGATCCATTTTTAATTTCAGTAAAACCAAACCAAAACAAGACAAAAAACCCCCATAAATACACACACACACAAAACCCCAAGGAAAAAACCTTTCCGTAAGACTAGAGGGAGGTAACCACTTGGCATGCAAAATTATACTAAGAGCACATTGCTGGAAAGATATGTACCTTGTTCCTGAGATATACAAGGAGTGCATTGATGGTACAAAATAGTGGTTTAGACTCCGCAGTTTGAAGGGGGTGAGGCAGGGCATGGGTAAGCCCTGTCCTGGAGTCTGAAGTATCTTCCCTGTGACTTTTAGAAAGTACCTGACACCTACTAACACCTGGTTCATTCCATAAAAAAAAAAAAAGGTTGGGTAGTATTTTTATTAACCTCAGTTTTATTATGCCTCAATAGCATGCAGAGAGAAGGCAAGCACCATCACAAAGAAAAAGATTTCTATAAGGAGTTGGTATGAGCTTTCAGCTTTCTTCCATCATCCCCCTGCATGGCCACTAGTCTGACAGATATTTCTGAATTCTGATGGTACAGGAAGCACGTGAAGACCAAAATGACCATAATAACACTAAAATAATGAAATGGTGATGGTATTTTAGTAACTTCCTAAAAGGTTTTTAGTAATACACAGTTTTCTTGCTCATTTTTTGGGCAATATTCAGTATATCCCATGACTGAAAAAACCAAACAGAAACCCAAAACCAAAAAGCTTTACTTCTGAGGTCCTAGTTTAGAGTAGCTTAGTCAGTATACTTGTTCACACCTCAACTTTAGAAATGGACAAAAAAAAATACGAGCCAAAAACATTTGTAGTATTTGAAAGTGACTTGAGTAGTTGTAAATATAAAGAAAATTGTGCTGGTGGATTTTTAACCCTCCTGATTTATATCTGTGTCTTTTTCTGAACAATTTAAAAAGATAGTAAGAGCAAAAGATGTATACATTATACTTTTCTATGATCAGTATTAGCTGCAAAGGCAGCTTTGTTAGTCTGGGTTTGAGTTTGTTGTTGCTGTTGTGGCTTTTTTCTTTCTTTTGGATCAAAAATGCATTTTTATTGAATCTCTATGTAGAAAAGAACACAGCTGCCTATTTGCTCAACAAAAATAGGAGCTAGTGTTTCAGCTAGAAACTACCATGCTTGGAATATCCTGAACAAGAGATATAAACCATGTCAGAAATGGAAAGCTATCGTAGATTTAAAATACTGAAAGATTTTCCAGTATACCAAAATACGAGTTTTCTTCTTTTTCATACTCTCCTTTCTTTGTGTAAAAAAACATCTTTCAAGATGGATTCACTATCTTACATATAAGCATCATACTTGAAAGTTAATTTGGTTTCTAAACCCATGGATTAACACCAGCCATAATCTGAACATTTACACCTTAATTTAATTTTATGTCATGAGAACATTTTATTGCCACCATTTTGAAACCCTGTCAATAAAGATTGATTATAACTCTTAGGAACAAACTGTATTGGAAAAAAAAAATTCTTTTGCTTTATCTATCCTGAAGAAGTTTAAGCGTTTGAACTGGAAAATAGCTAATTGTGCACCCAACAGGCCAGGCTGTTAGGGATAGAATGACAGGCTCCTATTTTACTTGTCTTCTTACCACATTTCAGGAAAAATAACAGATTAGCATCTTCAGAATTGCTTCATAAGTCTGCATCCTCTTCAGCAGAAATGTTTACATCTGACCTTCTGAATATTCATGAATTGGAGAGGTCTTCATGCTGCTGGAAATTATCCAAGAGCTTATTTTCTTCATTAGATAAAGTTGAAATGACCTATTTAATGCCACAAAATACATTCTATTGACTAATTTACGGCTAAATACATCACTAATATACGTTTTGAATAGACACTGCAACAAAACAACAAAATAAGGGTTGGGTTTTTTTAAAATGTTGAGATTGATAAAATTAAAAGGCACTGACATATTTTTTAAATTTCTTAATAAAATTTCATCACTGCCTGGGATCTGTGTGCCAAGTTATGATCATAAGTGAATTTCTCTGGGTGAGTTATTAACTCTTGGAAATAGTGTAAGTGCTGACATAATTCTCACAATAGAAGTACAAATGTACTAACATGACATAAACCATTATCCAGATGCTTCAACAAGTAGTATATTATGATTTATATCCTAATGATTAGTAGGATTTAGCTGTCAATACAGCAGTAAAGCATAATTTAGAAGAATAAATTAATAATTTTTGAGGGAAATCAGTATCAGAGATACCAGCTGTAATCCACTTTAATGTAATAGCTTTGAAATAAATCAGGAAGGTTTGCTGAAAGGTAGAGCTCTCTTTGATATTGCATTAAACTAAGGATTTATCATACTAAATAGCTCCTCTTACTATGAAGTTGCAAGATAGGTGCAAATTCAGCTGGGGATTCTGCCTGAAAGGTGTTGAGCACTGCTAGTGCTCATTGAGGTCTGCTAGAGTTAAGGGATGCCCAGCTTATGATAAGAATACTTAGCGCCTTCCAGAATGGTGCTCTGGAGAATGCAAAAAATCCTCAAATCTCCACTGAAAAAAGGACTCTTGGCAAGAAATTTCAGAAATTATGTTGTCATCTAAAGGCAAACCTGTTATTGACTTAGAAGAGAAAGTTAAATTTCCAAAGACTAGATTTTTATAGCTGTTAAGGAATATACCAAAGGCAGGCTGATACTGATGGGATTTCCAGAAGCGCTTCTGCAATCAGTAAACATTAGGTTACTATTCTAAAGTCTCTAATGTATTCCTCCCAGGCATCGAAATAACTTTAAACAAAACTCAGCCATTTCTAAACCAACAAATATTAACTTGGAAATATTGTTATAACACATCTTGTAAAACATATTTAGTTTTTTAATAGGGACATTTCCATTAACCCTCCATATCACTGATATGTTACAAACAATGATGGCAGAATCTTATTCAGAATTAATAAATCTTCTCAGTCAGCACGTCTACAAAGTAAGCAAGGATTATCTCCGTTCTTTCAGAGTATAGAGCTTATATGACCTACCCTAAGGGAAAAGCCTTTCATTTAAAAAAAGGAAAACAAACACACAAAATATTAGAGATGCTGTAAACTAACCACTTTCAAAAATGTATATTTAAACAGATTTATTTTAAATTCTGATACTGATTTTTCTATCAAAAATGGTACAAATGACCATAGAAAGAAGGTGAGAATGGTCCCACACAATTTCCCTGCTTTTAGATGAAGTTAGACAACACCTATAAGGATGTAAGACTATGACTTCTGCATATGTAGAGATACTTTTATGCTGTGCTGACTTCATATTTCATTTAATTCAATCAGATTAGATTGTGGTTCTGATTATGATCATATCCACAAATCAACATTTTAACTGAGTTTCCATGGAAACACTATATGCCCCTGTTTTCTTTTTAGACAAGGCTGTGCCTGTTTAACAAGTTTGCTGAGGACAACATGTTTTGTTTAAGTTACATTAACTGGAGCCAATACTTCCTAATTACATTACCAGAAGAAACATTTACAGCAGTGCATTTACCATGGGAAACCCTCCATCATTCAACCCACCTTAATCTCTGAAAACCAGAAAACAACAGCATTGCCATTGCTTAAAATGTGTTAACTGGTT
This sequence comes from Laterallus jamaicensis coturniculus, assembly GCA_022605575.1. Classification (NCBI taxonomy): domain Eukaryota; kingdom Metazoa; phylum Chordata; class Aves; order Gruiformes; family Rallidae; genus Laterallus; species Laterallus jamaicensis. The sequence goes on from JAKCOX010000011.1 coordinate 12,500,007, forward strand.
TTATATCTATAAAATAATCTTTTTAATTAAATTACAACGTTGGTCTGGTTTTAGAATGACATCTACAAGGACAGTATCCCACAGCATCAGGATTTCTGTGGCACTTCCATCATAGAACATCTCCCCATGAAGACAGGGTGGTCCAGTGGCTAAAGCACTGAACTAGAAGACAGGGTCTGCTCTGCTCCTTACCTGTTGTGCAACAGTGACCAAAATCACCTCACTTCTCTGTGCTCCATTTCCCCATTTATGAAATGGCAGAAAGGATACTTCACATTCTATGAAAAGTCATTTAGGTTTTATGAATGAAAGCAATAACAGTTACTCTTACAATCATATGTTAGAGATTATGGAGTGATCCGGAAACAGGCATGTCAGTTTGCATGAAGCAATCTTGGGTGAGAAAAATATGGCAGGATTTGATCTTTAAAACTGTAAAACAGAATGGGAAACCTTCTACCCAGAAGTGAAGGTTGTTCTTCCAAAAACACTGGACCTATTGCTTTATAAAATGTTAGGATCTAAGAAAAAGCATATCCTCATCAGTTTTTAGTCCCCAACTACAAACAGCAGAAATAACCTGTAGCACTGGTTTTTAATCTCCCCAAGAGTGTGCTTTCTACAATCACATGGTGGGTGTGTACTAGCACTAACAGAAGGTGATGGATTGTAAACAAGAGGGTGGTTTCTCATTTGTGGTTCAGAGAAAAGTTTGAAAACCTGAATTCTAAAAAGTTTAAAAAAAGGAGACAACACAACAAATACCTTTTTTTCCAGAACCTTATTCCAATTTACAGATTTTACACCTTTGCTCGCAATACTGGTAGAAATAAAGTCCACTCATAAATATTTTCTCTTGTTGCCTCTTGCCTTCAGTGGGGAAGCAGTAAATTGATTAACAGACTTATTTTTGTCCACCACAATTATTTTTTATACTGATTTACCCTAATTATCAATCGTAAAGTTACTATATGAGTAGCATTAAAAAAAATAAAACAGCTGCTGTCATTCAGAAGTTATTTTTTTGTTTAGCCTCACAAGAACTCTAGAAAACCTAGGTCTGACAGGTACCATCATCTGTCCAAAAAGGTCTAAAAAGTTTTGGATCTTTAAATGGTCAACTTTGTTCACTATTTCCTACCATTCTTATTTAGAGAAACAGAAAGGTCATACCATACTCGCACTCAAATAGCATGCTAATGAAAGGGTACAAATTATACTGCATTTTATCTCTGCTGAGTTCAATTAAAGATTTCCCTAAGATTTTAGGAGAAGAACCAGGCCTGAAGTCTTAATTAGGAATATTTAAAGCTGCAAGACATACCTTAGCAAAAGTACTATGGCACTACAATGAAGAGGATTGGAGATAAACCAGGTTTTGTCTTTTGTAGTGCAAATCTGCACTGTACAATGATGCAAGTGAAACACTGCTCTGCACCACTGATTTCAGCCATGTTCCATTCAAACAGTTTTAGCGACAATCAAGCATTATGCAACTCCTTAAGATAAATTGGTGCCTAGTTCTTCCTCAAAACTGTGTTCACATCTTCAATTTAAGAAAGTCCACAGAACTGTTCTAAAATAGCTATCCCTTAACTACAAAGTCAAGGAAGCCACAATATGCAAAAGTATGACCAGCTGATGGCATATGTTTGGTTTCAACAGAAAAGCCTGTATTACAACTCCTTTCGGTTGTACGAAATGCAGATGTTCACTCAAGTGTTCATGATTGGAACATGAGATCTCCAAATCATCACAAACTACAAATTACAGAGAGTGCTCCAAGGTGTTTATAGGAAGCAAGTTTGTAGAAGTAACTAACAAAAACCTAGTTAAGATCTCACAGACACCAGAAAACAGAAGTACAGAAATTATTAGTTCCATAAACTAGGAAAATGATGCATAACTTCAGCTTCGAAAAGCAGTTAGCCTACTTCTCCCAGGTACTTCAGGAAACAGAAGGCAGTAGCACTGTTCTTTGCACTCATCTACTCTAACTCTTCTGAAACACAGAGATGAAGAGAAAATGGGCACTGAGAAATGTACTGGCATTTTGAAAGGGGAAAAGGGTAGAAAATCTCAGCCAAAACCTGAGTAACAAAGGGCAGCCCTGCCATTATGATCCCAAATTGCATACTGCATGAAAGGGAATGAAAGCAAATAAAGATGATCAAAATACCCCCTTGCTGACCAAGACAGCTATAGCTATACGGACAGAGGAAGCTCAAGTACATTCAACCCTCAGTTAGATTGTATTAAAATAGAAGTGTCTTTGTATAAAAAGGGATTGTATTAAATGATAACATGTATTACTTGTATTCTTTAGCATCATTCAGTGGTGATGAAGCAGAAGCCAGATATAAACAGTGAAGACAAAGGGATGAGATCAGCTTTTAAATGTTGCCTGAACTTTAGGGCTAATAATTTGCTTTTATACAATTTTTTTTTTCTTTATACTTGCCCACAGGCATTCAAACTTCTTATGAGTTTTTTATTCTCTCAACCAGTAAGTGTACTTGACCCAGTAAGTTCATCCTTCAGCATCTTAAGGGACGGTAAAACAGAAACCACAGTTAAAAGCTTGCAGATAACTTTGGTTAGTACAAACAAAAACTAGGCATAGCTCAGTATTATGACTGTCAGGACTACTTCATTTATGCTGATCTTACTAAAACATTTTCCTTCTTACTTAGACAGTATGACAGCCATTCAGCATGATCCTCCTTACAGTTACATTTAACCTCAATTAACAACTTTCCTTGTTACTAAGTCAAGAAAAGGCAAATATTATACACTGCAGATGCTTTATAAACTGTAATCAATAGCGAAAAAAAAATTCTATTAATGAGAAAAGAAAACAATGAGTACCTTCTGTGATTCTCAGTGTGAAAATAGGCAACCAAACAGACATATAGTCAAAACATACTGGATAATAATAAACAGGTAAAAAAGCATAGAATAGTGAAAACAAGATACTCCTAAAATACTTCAATCTTTAGTGTCCTTCACTTGCCATTAGATTATCCCAGTCAAGTTGCTTCATTACCTCTGGTATTAAAGCTTCTTTTTATATTTCATAGCAACAGGTTTGGTGTTTGGTTTTGAGGGTTTATGTTTGGTTGGTTGGTTACTGTTTTTTCTTTATTTAAATGCCTATTGTTTTACTCCTGCAAAAATTTCATCCCAGGGTATCTGAAATCCTTAATCTTCATCCCAATATTCTCTCCCACATTACACTTATAGAATCAAGTTCCATGACCATTAAGAGTTATGCTTACGTCAGAGGGATCAAGAGGTTTAAATTTCAGTACCTATTAAAAGAATTTAATTATCCAACCAGTTCCATTTGGATACACTGTTACTGTTCTTTACTAATCTATACCAGATTTTCCAGTATTGTAATTCTCATTATGAAATGCCCTCGGAAAGAGTTTTTTCTTTTTAATTTTCTTTTTTTTTTTTTTAAAGAAAAAAGACCTCTTGGTGGCCTATATTACAAATTCCAAACAGAAACACCATTATCCTTTATACCAGCTAAGCTTCCCATGGATTTATCATGTCTGAAAACAGCACAACAATCTAAACGTGAGGGATGAGAAGTCTATCTCTATATATATGATTTACCCTACCACTCCATTTAAAACATTCTGTAGATATAAAGGTATTTTAAACACAGGCTTGTTGTTTAAAGCTTGCTTACAGGTAAAAACCAGAATAGGAAAGGGGAAAAAAAGGGATAACAGCACGTCGTGTGACCTCTAGGATTTTGTATACAGAGGACTTTTGGTGCCTACTGCAGCTAAAGCAGTAGGGATGACACAAATTCAGAGAACAAATCATCAAGAAAAGCAGCAAACTACGTACTGCTTTGTAAAACTTATCTGCTGCTGAAATGAAGGACATCAGCAGCAAGCGCAGGTATCTGGCTTGATCTTTTTCATTACAGTCATATGAAAGAAGATTACAATATCCTTACTCCACTTGTGAAATGTTCCTATAAGAATGAACACTGATGTTACAAGTCCTATGCATAGTCATACTCAGAGTTCTGCTAGTTACATCTGCTACATACCAGCACTAAAAAGGATTATAATCTGGAATCGTGCATGTACTATAAGGCAGATGGTACATCATACTTTAGAAAATTAAGCAAGAAAATTAAGATTCTTTTGGGAGTTACAGGCTTCAAGTTTTTCTCTTATTGAGAAACTCCATCAAAGGGAAATATTGCAACAAAGCTTGAATCCAAAGCTATTGAACACAGCAGTCCTGATCCAACAGAATACTTAAGTATACACTGACATTTAAATCCACAAAAATTACATATTTAATGTTTATCAGCTGCATAATTTTAATGTCAAACTATTCACTTAAGTTAAAAGAATCCCATGTCTATTTCCAAAGTGTTGCAAGAATTACAGAAGTTTAATTATTTGACTTTTTACTGGAGCAAATGTCAGGCCTGCTTCTGCAAGTTCTCATTTAAAAAGTGACTATTAAGGCAAAGAGAGAAAAAGTCCTTTTGAAACTGTAAATTTATGTATAAAATATATAAAATAAATTGAGTTCCCAACATTTAACATGAACTACTATGTGCTTAAAAGCACAAAAGGACTTAAAGTACAAGTTCTTTGTAGCACAACTGGTGAGCAGCACTTGAAGAAATATTTACTGCACTTTACAATTTTTCTTCATTCACTGAGAACATTTCCATACCCTTCTACAGGAAGTTATTCAAGAAAAATCCTTCCAATTCTTACAAGAACTGGCTTAGTAAATCAGAACAGACAGGAAACTTCTAGTTTGTTCTTAAGTTTGAGTCCAGGCTGAGCTATAACCATGAATAAAGATTCTTATTAAATATAAAAATAAACAAACAAAAACACTAAGTAAAAGCTTAGAAAAGACCTTTGTCTTTGGTGTGGAATGAATAAGCTACCTAGAATGACAGTGACTCTTCTCAGTTTTAACATGTTTAAGAGTAGGCAAAAAGCATCGAAAAAGTCAAGATAAAACCAAAGATACATCTGTCCTTATTTTCACATGTATTTTTCTAGCTCATGGTGCTATTCCTTGTGTTTCTGTTAGCTTTAGGCCAAGCAATATATTTTTCTAATTACAATGATAGCAAAATTAATTCATTAATTTATTCTCATCATACTGAAGGTACACTTTATCTATGGATGCTCAGCTTGTATAACAGGTGGTTGTCATGATTAAGAAAATCATTGAAAATTGAATCTGCATCCCTCCTCTCTTTCCTCCCCCACCCCATCTATTTGTGACGGAACAAGTATTCTGCTGACACATAATCTGGCCCTCACTGCAACTTCATCTAACTTGCAATTAAGATAAAGCAGCCCAGCATCTCTATCCCCTGCACTTCTCATTCTTAAGGCCTTCCTTCCCTTCTAATAAATTTTCTACCTACCAAAGCATACCATAAGGCTGGTGCTGGAGCATTTTCCAAGGAACCCCTTCTCGCCTTCATATATTTCTACTCACTCAGTTATAGGAAAAGGTGTACAAGACAAATTATCTCATAACTACATTATATTAGAGTTATAATATCACTAAAAATGGCTGACTAATCTATCTAATGGATTAAGAGTCTTACATGACTTTAGTAAGGAAAAAAACTAGTGGAAAAAAATGCAGACAGAAGACTAAGCCAAACAGTTGTCTGCAGATTTCCAGCAATGACCGGGATCTGAATCTTAAAAGGATTTTCCATTCCAAACCAGAAGAGTGGTGTGAGGATAGACACCATTCTGAATGAAACCAATAAGGAGCTCTGACGAGCAGCCCCATGATATTGCCTGGCACAGCATTACACCCCTCACCACTTCGCAGCTCGCTGCAACTATCAGGCTCTAGGTCTGCCCGGCTATCCCTTCCCCCACCGCAAACATCTGCCTGGCATGCAGAGCGTTCCAGTTCATCTCGTCCACCATTATATCTCGTACACTGGCCTCTTCCAGAGGTGTCAGAGGAAGGTGTAAAAATTCCCATAAATAATAATTATGGAAAAAACCTCTGCCCACAGGGAAAGCTTTTACTCTGTAACTTATGTCATTAGTGGTTGATTAAAGCCCTTAAAAGTGAAAGTTTATATCCCGTCTAAATGATTTTTGCCCCATGAGGTAACTATGGCTCCAGATTACACATGAATCCTACTAATCTTTTGGCCCAAGGATAACTTCCAACAATGTGTTTCATAGATCAATTATGCTTTGTATAAACAAGTACCAGATGTACCTAAGTAAGGCAAAACAAACCACTGAAAAGAAGAGAACTGGGCTCTTCCCCTCAAAGTCAGTGATCCAAAATACAATATCACAAGTTCCTGCCTGCTTCTTCATGTCTAGGCTCAGAAAATATCGTTTCTCACCTTACAGAGATACCACTAAACTATTCATAACAACTGTGACAGATACAAACAACCTTTTAGACATCATAGTGTGTCCTTATGCTGAGTGATAACGAAGATGTGATGCTGTTAAATACCAGCTGGTAATTTTCTTCCCTTATCCTACCGAAGCAATAAGATGTCTGAAGAAATACACATATCCATCTCTCCTGGAAAATATTGTCAGCTTTTTAATGTATAAATCTTTCTCAAGACAAATTTGATTTGATCCACTGGCTTACACTTCTCTTGTGAACGGTAGGGAGAAGTAGGATCCAGGGCCTTCCTCTAATTTTTGTCAACTTTAAGAAAAACAAACAAAACAATATTGTACCCTGCCAGACAAAAGTCAAGAGAGTCCTGAGCATTTAGACTTTGAGGACTGCCTTTGTAGAATAAAAAGCATGAGCGATTCAAAGGTTTCTTATGTCCTGTCATCTTGGTTTGCACAGCGTTCTGACTCATAGCTGGAAAATGAGAAGATCTTTCTCTGTGATGTACTACTGTATTTTTCTAAGTGCCAGTTAAAGGGAGAGACTTTTAATAACAGCTGTGTGGGCTTTTTTACTAATAAAAATGAATTCTTTTTTGTCCTGAACCAAAATGAAGAAGTGTTTGCATTGCATGGACTCGCATCTAGGGTCTTCAGCTGTTTTACCAGTCTGAAGACACATTTCAGTAAGGATAAAGCACATGCAATTTCCCTGTAAGAGTCACAGTTTTAAAACCTTCCCACTCAAAAGCATAATGAAAATAAATCTAACAACGTATAGGAATTGCTGCTGTGGTCTTAGGAACAGTTTTTCAATGTTATTGTGTCTGCCTGGACTTGATACAGAATGCAGTGGAATACGAATGCTATAGCTTTTAAATGTCTGAAATACTTTTCTAGCAGAAATCCTTTCTGCTAGAGGTCAATTAACACAAGGTTCTTCTGTAAAAGACACGATTCTTACACATACTGCTCCTTTAATGGAGATGGCAGTAACTCTTGAACAAAGTGTTTGCTGGCAAAGCAAGCGCTCAACCACCCCCAACAGCCAACAGGGACAGGATCTTAGTTCATAGGGCAGTCTTGCTCTTTGCAATGAGAAACATATCTAGTTACAACAAGGCACAAGTTAATTTAAGCATTCACATAAACACAGTTGCTACACCACATCAGACAACTGAAATGTCCTGATGGTTGTTCAAAAGGCCAGAAGTAGACTAGATTTCATGGTTATTCTGTTTCTGGCAAATCTCTACCTGTGTCACAACTATAATTTTCACCACATCAAACCTCTCTGTCATAACCAAAGTATTATTACTAATAAATGGTAAAGGACATGGATTATAGGTTGGAAAAACTTCTGTTGACAAAACATGTGCATTCAGAGTTCTCAATATAAGGAAAAAATCTACACAAAAAGCAAATCGACAGATTTAATCATATGTTTCCAAATCTGAACTCTTTATGAAGTTTTTAAAAATGTAGTAACGTCTTATACCACAATTCAGAGTATGTAAAACAACCTCTGCATTATTGTTGGAACTGAACCTCCCACAGTGCTTAACTTTCAGCGACCTTCTCCCACGAACATCTCTTTAATATGGCGCATGCTAAAAATAATACAATTACAGTAGCCAAGACTTACCTAAAATTAGAGAGGCAGTTAAAAGACATTCTTTAAGCCCTCTGTTAGATGACACAAACTGCTGTGGGAATTTATAAAACCACCTGGCCAGCAAACATTATTTAAGAAGGAAAAACAACCTAAAAAAGAAACCCTTTCAACTCATGAGCCAAAATAATCATTTTAGATACAAAGAAAATTTCAAAGTATGAAAACGTCTTATCATACAAAGGAACAATAACATAAGAACTAATATCTCCAGCAGTATAATCAAAAGCCATGAAAAGGGCTATCATTGATACAAAGATTATTGCAAGGGCAGAAGAATGGCATCTCAAGCAACAAGACTTAAATTTGTCCTTTCAAAGAGCAAAGTATCTGCAGCTAACAAGGCTACAACTTCTAAAGATCATGATATTTTATAATAGCCCTTAATATATTTAGTTCTGTCTGCATTAAAATGACCCACTGGTACTATTCAAGCCAGGTCTGTTAATATATTTAAATACTTGTGCACCTGCATGGGTTTGGAAAGGAAATAACAAATAAATGGACTGTGCAACAAAGGTTCAAAAAGCTTTTTTCCTTTAGCATTCATTTAAAGTACATTACAGCTGATATTTAAGCTTATCTCCTCACCTTTCATAGTGTTGGAGTTATTTAGTATGACTGTGTTACCAGGTAACGTCGATCTACTGTATTCCTCTACACAAAATCAGTCTTTCATCCTGTATGAGGATGATGTGTCATTCATCAACAGTGTCAAGGACAGTGTGGTCTGCCATTTGGAGCACTAAACCTAGTATCCTCAATACAAAGAGTCATGTTTACTTCGCAGAACATCAGTTGTTCTACATTCTCCTTCACTGCTCAGCAGTATTCACTTTTTCTTTGGGTATCTTGACTGGTGTCAGAAACAATTCAGCAAAGCATGCAATAAGAAGTTACAGGTCTCTCCCGTGGGTGAGGATGACAGAGATCTAAACACAGACTTTCAGTAACTAAAAGGTAGCTGTGGAGTTACTTTCTTCACAAGGAAACACAATGACAGGACACGAGGTGAACACTCAGCTTGACAGAATGCTGTATATCCTCTTGTAAGACTGATTTCAACAGCACCCTAGATCTGATGATCTCATTTTTCTGTTTCCTTCCATTGCATTGCCTACAGCATATAAATTTTGCCCTAAAAAGTGAGATATGTGTGATCATCTCAAAAGCACCTAAAAGCAGAAGCTAAACCCAAGAAAGTTATGTGATAGGTCTGAAAGATTTTGTCTGTACAGCTTCCCTCTCTGTAGGACAGCTAACAGATGCAGTGATCATATGGCTTTGAAAGACTCTACTATAGACCATATCTCTCATTCCTTTAAACACCTTTGAGTTCCTTCATTGTCACAAATCATTATTAATTCTTTCACTGTCATAGACAGTACAGCGTGAAGGAGTTACACCGAAGAAGCAACAGAGACAAGTCAAGGCATTATATGAACACATAAAGTACAATTTTTATATCACCCACCATTTCTTTCCAATATCTTTGAAAATAAAGCAATTTCTTTAGTATTCTTGGTGACCAGACAAGTAGGTATGCCATTTTTATGGAAGGAGCCACCAGTCCTGTGTTCCCATGCAAGAAATTCCCGTCAGCCCAATTAATGGATGTCAGATGAATAAGCTTACAAGACCAAACAAGTGCACTGTCAAAATCATGTCATCAACCCACAGGCCTATTCATAGAGATATTATACACTCCACTGCTTTCAGTCACAGCCAGGATAATCAGAATCCATGTTCAGAGTCATCTGATCTTGCAAAAATTGACACAGCATAGCTAATAACCCACCAGAATTCAGAAGCTATACTGGATTTAAAGAGGCAGCTTTATTTTTGTGCCTTGCATTTGAGGCAGATTAAATAAATCAAAAAGGCAAGGCTATCAGGCCGTTGCTTGTATGCTACAGCTGTCCAGTTAGAGTTGACAGACACTCTGCGTGGCCTGCTGACTGATTAAGAGGCAGAGTCTCTCAGTCATAAATGGACAGAGGGGTGGGGGAGGCAGCAGGGGAGAGACTGTGATAAAGAAAAAGTTGAAGACTGATGGAATAACTCCCTAGAAATATTGCCATCCTACGCAAGCCACAAATACCATCTAAAAAAGAAAAACCCCACAGAAAGGAAACTGGATGAGCACATTACAGATTTGAAGTGGGAATCACAACAAAGCCTCTGTTGCTGTCAGCAAACTGGTCTGATCCTTTTCCAAAGTGAAGGACAATCAAGGCAGAATGAAAGGTGAGATATCGCAGCATTCAGATTAATAATGATTTTTTTTTCCATTCTCTACACATTTCCTTACCAAGCAGTGTTTATTTTAACTCCACATTGGAAGCTGTGTCTGTTTCTGAAGCCAACTGTTGCAGAATATAATGAATTGGAAGTATATCATACCTTGCAAGAACGTGAAATTCTATATTGTAGAACTCAGTATTACAGAAGATTATGTATCATTTTAATATAAATACAAATTCACTTTTGAATTTGTATTTATATTAATGAGTAGTTGAAAATTAATGGGTAGTTTGTCATTTAAACTTTAGACATAAAATTTTCGTTTATACATGTCATTCAATGTTCTGATCGTTCAGCATTGTTCCTTTAATATGGTATTCTCTGTTAAGAATTTATGTTTGATCTCTAAGTCAATGAGTAGTATGTCCTTAAATTTCTAAAAGTTTCAAGTAGTAACTAAGTAATTTTTTTTCCATTTTGAACTACTAAGTAATAAAAACTATTTGAGGTGTCTCAAAAGCAATGCTACAAAAGTATTTCTCATTCTGACTTCCTTTAGTCAACAAAAATCTAGTTATTCAAAATCATCTGATTTATTTTTAAATTTCATGCTGTGACACCTTGATTTCAAAGTAAGATTATTAGCAAGATACAATAGCTAAAAGCTATTAGCTTTTCACTTAAAACTGACCCAAATACCACAGAGCAGAAGACAGATATAAATACCAAATATTACTAAGTACTCCTGTCAACTCATTTATCTTTTTAACAGCTTCTTGACAAATGTTTTCTGATTGTGTAGAAACTTGTACCTATGAGAAGTACAGCTGGCATTCAGATAAGGGAATTAAAGCAATGAGTATAAACACAGATAATTTAAAGAACAAGGTTCCAGAATATGGGTTGCTGAAAACATACAGTTAAGTGGTTTTATAGCAATGCTTTTGGAGCCTGTTATTCTTTTATTGAGACATTAATGTAATTCTTCTTAAGTAGCAAAATTAGTAAAAACAGAAAAAATAGAAGTTCAACTTTTAATTCTTCTGACAAAGTTTACTACCACAGAAAGAGAAACTTTTCAATTTAATAATTTAAGAAGCTGTTACATTCCCTTCAAACATCACTGCTCTACTGATGGCAAATCCTCCTGGAAACCATTTCTACTTAAGATAAAGACAGAAGTACATTATTTTAAGACCACAGAAGCACTAACTTCATTCTGCACTACAAAAGTACTTCGATGCTATCTGTAGTTTATTATTGTGTCATAAAAGAAATGAACTCTCTTTATGCTATCTAATGTTTATTATGGAACTGTGTATCCTTTGCCCGTGTTAATGATTATATTGCTGAAAGAGAAATATTTTAAACTAATTCAAAATCTTCTTCCACTTGTGATACAGGTAACTGGCTTTTGGGTTTGAGTGCCATTTTATTAATATATGCAGCTCATGGGTGCCCTGACAAATGCCTATGCCATACAACTTCAAAGACTGCAGACTGCAAGAATAGAGGATTTACTGAAATTCCTGCCCGTCTACCTCCCGAAATTCAAATACTACAGTTGCAGAATAACCGTATTTGGAGAATCAACCAAAACGCATTCACTGGAACACCGCTGCTCAAAATCTTAGACTTGTCTAATAATTCTCTCTCGAGTTTGGCACCAGGTGCTTTCCAAAAATTACGGTATTTACAGGTTCTAAACCTAACCAGAAATTTGATTCACTATATAGAAAACAAAACTTTCAGTTTCCTCCCACACCTGAAAGAACTGGATTTGTCATCCAACAGCATCATACGTTTGCCTGAGACTTTTGGAAACAGCACAGGGAATATAACATTGCTGTCTGTGAAGCATAACAAACTTCAGAAAATGGAAAGAGTTCTGCTGGAGTCACTTCCAAACCTGAAAGTGGTTCTTTTCAAAGATAATCCCTGGCAATGTAATTGTAATGTCTTTGGCCTGAAACTGTGGCTGGAGAGCTTTATATATAGAGGTAAGGAATTCTTAATATATACAAGGCACATGTGAACACTTACCCAGCATCTAACTGATCTTCACTACTATAGTTTAACAATTTACCCCATGCTTTAAAACATCTCATCAAATAAGCACTCATAGGTCAGAGTATAGGTGCTCTCATCAATATGGGTGGCAAAAGAGAACCACAGAGGCACTTCATAGTAGTACAAAGAGGAAGTATACACACCCAATCATGGAGTATTTTCCTAATTTGTTGTTAGCCAGAAGAGGTACAAAATTCATTAACAATTTCCTGACAGAAATGTGTAGTGCCATCACATGGGGAACAGTGAATTTTATAAATAAAAGTAGCCTTATATTTTGGTCACACTTGCTTTAAAATATATTCATGAGTTATGCTGAAAAAAAAGATAATATGATTTAATACTAAAGGAATTAAGTATTAAAAGAAATTAATTTATTTCTCCCAGGAGGTATGTTCAGACTCAGAATTCAGAACAGCAGAGAAATTTGCTTTTCTATAAATCAGGTTTTGATGCTGGCACGTCATCGAAATACCAATTACTTATGTCTATCTGGAAGTGACATGAAGCATGTCACAACAATGCATATGTGAGGATGCTCTGTGACTGAATGGACCGACATTTTCAGGCATACAAACTCTATATACTGACTGTACCAGCTATGCAGGGACACAACTAAAACAGGAATAGCCCCTCAGTGAGGTAAAGACACTGCTAGAAGCAACCTTTTCTAAAAGACAAAAGGCTCAACTCCACTCAGAGTTAACGTCTTAATATTTTGGATAGGTAAAATATTACATTACCCTATAGCTTTAGTTGCATTATCCTGGAACCCATTCCCTACAACAAATTTTAGCAGGGGTTCTGACTTTTTTGTGCCGACAAATGTAATGATCCAAGATAAACATATCAGATTATCTTAATTACTTTGCCAGCAGCATAAGCATTTCAGAATGCAACATTGTTTAGAAATTCAGCAATGCCCTTCCATCTTTCTAAACACTGAACAGATTACCTAAATGATGTGATACGGAACTTACAAACACATTTTTGCAAAAAAAAAAATTAAAGGAAGCTCAAATACTATGTTCTCATCTACATTTATATTTCCCTAAAATTGTATGAAGAAAAATTAGTTACATTGCACATTAATCTTTCCCATTACTTATATACTTATGATAAAATAGTGCCATGACTCTACAGATATTTCTTGCAAGTCCCAACAGAATGTTGCGAGAGATGGAACATTGTCTGAATTTAAAAGTATTAACTCTTGCGTCCAATATTTGTCCAAAAGATTTCAGTATTTTTAGCTGAATCCAGCTCAGACAATTGACATTTGGTACATTCATGTAAGCAGTTAGAGAGAATGCTTCAGCTGAAGTGGGACTCCAGTCTTATGCCCCAAGCACACGTTTTTAGTTACTTAAAACTGTGTAAGGATCGCTTTTGCCGGATCCGGAGTTTTATCTATCTATATCCTCATGCAAACTAACACATTGCAGGTGTCTGGCACCATGCTTAGGTTTTGGTTGTTAGAGACCAAGTGACAAGCTGCTATGCTAATATCTGTCTTGGAGTATCATCAATATTTGTGGAGTAGTCTCCAGAGGTGAGTTTGGATCCATCTGTACTCGCTACTTTCTCAAAATCTTTCCAGGATGAAAATTTCTATGCCTGGTTTTAGCTAAAGGGTGGATTACTTAGGATAGAGAAGAGGGGGGGAAAAAATCAGCTGATTTGATTGGGTGTTTTTTGAATATGTAAACATTGGTTTTGGCCTTGTTGACTCCTCCATGGTATATGAACTAATTAGAAATCTGAAGGCTACACTCAGTGCGTGTTCCTCTACAAACAACTGTGATTTACCAGGACTGAGGCTTCCTACTTCACTTCCCGTTATACTAAAAACATCCTTTGGGAGAGAGCAGAAGCTGGCTCTAAGCAATCGTGACATTTACCATTTCAGCAGGGTAACAGACTGATTAATCTTACCTCCTTTAGATCTCTGTATATTTTCTTACTGTGAGTCCTACTTTTAAAAATTACTCATGTATACATTGCTTGAAAAAATTGCTCATGTGTACATACAACTTACTGAACTTTCTCTTTGCTTCACTACAGTTAGCATTTGATGTCAGAGCAATGGCTATTTCATAGAATATTTCAATCGAGTGGGAAACTTTTACTAAGTATATTGTTTAATTTCTCTTCAGAAAATGAAGTTATGGTATGAATTTGAATGGAATGAATTTGCTGTTAACAATACCTCTATGTTTTCATCGATGACATAGCTCTTGCTTTTATACCGCTGAGTTTTTACTTTTGCGTCTGTAATCTCACCATTGATCAAACTTGAAATAAATCTTAAAGATACAGCTATAAATCTTTAAACATATGAAGCCAAAGCTAAAAATAAATTTACTTCAGGTTTTATTAGTTTTACATTAAGATAATTCAAAAACTAACAAATCTTAAGACCACAAATCTGTTGTGGGTTTTTTCTTTTGTTTTGTTTTTTCCAGGAGGGATAAGTGATGGCATTATCTGCTCAACACCAGGGATTCGGAAGGGCAAGGACCTCCTCAAAGTGCCCTATGAGCTGTTTGGGGCTTGCCCTCTAACGACAGCTCACTTTCATCTGGCTAGCATTCACCACCATAGTTTTGAGCACAGAAGTTCTCTGAAGCATGCTCATCACAACGAATACGGGGAAAGCAGCCGTTCAAACTGTGAACCCAAACCAAAGCCAAGGCCTGTTAGTTTGCGTCATGCGATTGCCACCGTAGTAATAACTGGAGTTGTCTGTGGAATTGTGTGTCTAATGATGTTGGCAGCTGCTGTTTATGGTTGTGCCTATGCTGCAATTACTGCTAAATACCACAGAGAACATTTGGCCCCGGTCAAACAGCATGGGACTCCTGAGGAAAAAGAGCCATTTGATAGTTCTTTGGCTTGAGTTACTTCTGTCTTTGGTTTCTTGAAAATAAAGTCCTTGCTTCAGTTAAAAAGCCTGGAATCTAAATAGGATTGATTTAAGAGTAATTACTGCTTTGTTCTTTTTTTTTTCTCCCACCTTTCTTTTTTAATTCAAGGGTATATATTCTTTGGAATTCATATTAAGATGTTATGTAGAAGAATGTAAGTTTATTTATATTCTGTGTATGTATATTCTAAAGCCATTGTTTAAGGTTGGGTATTTGAGATAATGAAATCTTGATGTAGCCACTTTAAAATATTCCATTCTCCATTAATAGCTCTTGATGTAATTTTAGTACAACATAAGAGTTATGGTGCAGCTACAGTCAGTAGCCAACATCAGTGAGCATTCTGCAAAGAAAAATACAGAGTAGCTAGAAATGGCTGACTATGATCCTGGAATCCCATTCACAATCAGTATTAGAACCAGTCCGTCCATACAGTGCCACTTGTAATTTAAACATGCGTTAAAAATATTTCCAAATACATTTTTTCTGCTTTCCAATCTGCCCCAGAAGACAAGAAGTAAACATTACATCTGCTATCTAACTTAGACAACAGGAAGTACCTTGTTAACTACCACATATAATTTTTTAAATGACTTAGTAGGGAAGAAAGGAGATAGCTGAGAAAATGCTGAAGAAAAAATGCTGACACCATTTTGGACACAAGCACCAAAATCAGCACATATAACACATGGAGAGATACTACCCACTATCCTGCTGGCATACATGCTTGCTACAGACATTTATGAAGCTGCTTATCCCCTGAGCCACACACAGGTGTTCCATTTCCCAAGTATGCAGACACAGCTCCCATCACAGTGCTGCCCTTCAGTGTGGGCGAGAATGTAGTTGCATGTTTACACGTTCTCGCTCACAGAGACAACATTCAGCTGAATTCATTCAGGCATCCAGCCTAACTTTCAGCAGTGCTGTTTTGCTATCAGAAGAATCAGAGCCCAAGCCATTTGAGTAATAGGAGTTTGAATCAGAAATAATATTTTTGAATGTGCAGAAATATTTTTTCAAGAATTCTTAGAAATTATTTTAAGTCAACATGAGATAAGAAATCCCAGATACCTGTCCCAAGACTAGATAAAATATTTTTAGACTATTTGTGACAGATGTCTAATGTGTTTTTTACATCTCTCCAGTAACAGGGTTAAAGACCTGTTTAGATAGCTAATGCAGAAATGAACTACGCTTATAGTTGAAGAGCTTTTTCTTAGCATCTACCCTGAAGCTTTGGTGAAAATCTTGCCAGATTATTCCATTGGGCAGAAGACTTGAGGACAGCGTCTGAGTAAGAGTATGAATAAGGGTAAAAGGAAGCTGTGTGTGGCGTTCAGAGACCTCCACTCTCTTTCCAACAGATGGATTCCAAGATCAACTTCTGTAGCTATTCTAGTAACTGAGTAATGGGCTATATGGCAGGAGTCATGTAACCGTTGCTCTTATCTACTTAGTAATAATTGCAACCTAAATATTAAAGCTCATTCCTGCATCTGCAGTTACTTTCATGTCCAGAGAAAATTAAGCATCTCAGTCTTAATCTAAATCTAGCAGACACTGAAAACAATCAATCAGTGTCGTCTTTTTTTTTTTTTTTAAACTGTTAAGCACTTCATATTATTATTAGACTCCTCATTCTTCTCTGTCCTGAACTAAATAAATCAAGCTGTTTCAAATTTTCCTGTAAGGCCACATTTGCCAAACTTTTTTCCTGCGTTCCCTGGAACCTTTCCAGAAAATGTGGTACCCCAGATTGGGCACATTACTTCAGCTGAGACATCAGCAGCACAGAACTTTCAGAATATTTATATCAAGGCTCTTTAAATCTGATCTCTTGATGACGTATCTCAGAAGCAAGTTTGTTTTTTCTCCTTTTAAATATTCTGCAAAGCTTAATGAATAATCTGTTTTCAAACTTAAGTCATTTGTGTGTGTACACATTTTCCACAATTCTATCCACTTATTGCAATAGCATTGTACAAAGGAAAACATAGCTTTTCAGATAGAGAACACCGAAGTAATACAGGATAGGATCTTACTGCCTACTGGCTAAGAAATTAGTTTAGAGCCACGCAGAATCTTTTCTATGGTGACAATTTAAAACAAGCACAGTTGCACTCAAACTGCACATCCTAAGATAAAAGCTAATAAACCTCTGACCTCCAGAGAGATTTCACTCACATTTCTAAGAGGCTCAGATACAGCAATTCAGCTTCCATTACAACTGAGTTCACACTTCTGATATCTTCCAGTAAAGGAAAAACAAGATCTGATTTGATATTTCCTAAACTTTTGAGGCTTTCCTTACTTTAAAAAGAAGGAAAAAAAAAAAAAGAAGACAAAAAAAAAAAGGTGAGGAAGAGGCATTGAAGGGCACGAAAACATTTAAAGAAACTCTTTCCAAGTCACATTTAAGATACTTCAGGGATTTTCACGCACACAGAAGGCTGTAAATTAATATGGAGTTCTGCCAGAAAGCAATGTATTTTGTATTTCCATTAGTTCACTCTGCTATGGGAGTAGTGCAAGCCAATCCACGCAAAATCTGATTTATACTTTCTAACTTGCTGTTTGTTAAAGAAAGGAAAAAAAATCCAGAGAAATTTTTCAGTTAGGGTTTATAAGACTACATAGAATATTTACAAAAGTATTTGCAAAAAAGTGTTAACAAATTGCAGTTATTTATGATTAAAAGCTTATAGCAGACATTCAAAGGAGAAAAGTATTGATTCAGTTTCTTTTAAAAAATTAGAAACAGAGAAAACAGAACATTTGATTCCTGACAAATAGATAAAAGGCACAATCTATTGTGCATAACAATTATTGGTTACCACAAGTGGAAGACTCAATCTAGGGATTCCCCACAGCACTGTCCTTAATTTGTAGAGCTTAGCAATGGACATCTGCTGCTGAAATAAGTTGTCTGCACAGATTTATTTTTCAGATAAAGGTTCCTGAGAAAGCTTTGCTGTTTTTCAAGCAATCTCATGAAAGGTATTATAGCGAGCACAGTATTTTTTCCTAATCTCTCTGAAAAACACTTCACTCCCCCAAAGTCAACAAAATACCAGGACACCCTATTCTGTAAGTTATTTCCAAAGACAGAGAAAGTATGCATATCGCTGTATTCCTGTCTTTCATATAGAGGCTCACCATATTACTTTGTTTTCAGAAAAAGATTTCTGAAATTGTAATTTAGAATAGAGATTTAAAAACCACAATATGGAAATGTCCTTAGTATCTATACTGAAAGAAACAAAGCTTAAACTCAAGATAGTTGCTTGCCATTTGTCTTTCCACCTAGAGCTTGCAAAAAGTCAAAATTCAGCTTCATTTTTCCCTAGTAATCCAAGGTCCAAACAAAATCATGGTCCTTCTACCTGAATACTGAAGTAGAACATTTAGTGACATTAAACATAGCTTATTTATCATGAACAACATTAACAAAAAAAATACCAACTGTTGCATACCAATAACTATCTTTGCTGGCCAGAAGGGAAGATGCAGGCTGTAGTGAAGCACCCTGAAAGTCTGCTTACTTTTACAACCTTGATCTTTGAAGCTGGATGAAAGTGGCAGAATAACAATAACTGTAAGAGAGTCTTGGTTCTTCCTGGGTTTATATTACCTGAAATGTGACTGTATGCTCCCCAGATGAGACTGGCAGCAACATCAATCATCTGGATGTGGCAGTAAGCCACAACAGGGGAGAAAGGAGTAGGAATTAGAAAACCATAGTTAAAAAAACCCCAAAAACCAATGACTACATACTTCACAACTATTTCCAACAAAAGCTAGGTTTGCTCTCTCTTGCTGAGATTACAGAAGAATACCCCAATGTCTTTTTTAGGGCTTTGTATGTTATGTGTAAAACTTTTTGCATAATACCACAATCCTCATTTCAAGACACAACAAATACTGTTAATGTTTGGAAATAGAGTCTAATCAGGAAGAATAAATTCGTTAATCCACAGTACTTAAACAGGTATTAATATACTACATAATATTCACTTACTATGCAATTGCAGCTTCATGCTTGCACTTACTTTAAGTTTTAAAGAGGACCTGACAGCTTATCTTCTGCCTTGTTCTGCACACAGGAATTTCTTTTGCTAGCAGCAGAATTATTTAGCAAAATGCCCCTGGAAACTGTTTGCTATTAGTTCACAAACATCTTCCTCCTGTTCAAATTACATAATACTAAAACCCAAAGAAATAAACAAAAATTCCCAAACAGCAAAGCAGAAGAAGCAAAGAGCAGAATGCTCTAAGCAATTTACTATATATGCTAATACTATACATGTTGGGATACTGTTCTAGTTCATCCACCAGACAACTCAGATTCTCTGAGAACAAGTGCAGAGGAAAGCTGAAGAATTAGATAAATAGGGGTTCAATTCTCAATGCTACACTAGCAGAGAACCATCTTAAACCGTCTTGCTATTCAATTATTCCACACACTAATTCTGTAAGGCAAAATTAATTGAGAACAAACAGAAATGAATACAAGTGTGTGAACACACCACCTAACTTCAGATTCCTGTTAGTCCATGGAGAGAGGCAGCATTTCACCACATGCTCTGAAGCAGTCTGTGCAGGAGCTTACCTCTCCCCATGCATTACCTACAAACTGCATTTCCTAAGCCATGGCTCCTAACCTGAGAGCTGTTTAAGCTTAGACTGTGCAAATACACATTTCAATTTTTCTGAAACAGAAATCATTAGTCTATATACTAATGTTAGATTTATGAATACAAAGATAATATTCAAAACGAATAAGAAACTCTGGAAAAACATAACTAGTGGTTTTCCACCAAAGCATGAAAAGCATTTTGAGGGATTTACTAAATGCTACTGCTGAATATAATCTTCTGTGGCTTATAATGTGGAGTAAAGATTAAGTAAATCACTGTCTTGCCTGACAAGGAAAACATCTATTTTAGAACGCTTCAAAAATTTGGTTGGTGTGTCATTATGATGACATATTCATTTTCCCTTAGGCCTTCATACTAAAATGCAATTTTATAGATGGCATCATAAATTTTAAGGACTGTGTATGACAATGAAATTTGCTTGAATGCTTTTAATAATACAGTAATACCAATGCAATATGTGTGAATAAAAAGGGAAGAAAAAATATATAAGAAGTGCAGAGCAGATTTTTTTTTTAATGTGCTATTGTGACAAAACCAGATTTAACTGTGAAACATTTACAGTATCTGTCACTGTTAGAAGTATCAGTAGTTCAAACTACTTTTCATTAAATTGTTGGGAGTCACTTCTTCAAAGCATGTTCTGGGATCTCAGAGAGAGATATGCACGCAAACTCTGTTTGAATTCACTCAAAAAACCCCGATTAGAACATTGAGGTTGTGTGTATACACTCATTAACTCACCAAAAACAAAGAGGGAGGGGTTGGGGGTGGAGAAAGAACATCCCCCAAGAGCCTTTGTGTTGCAAAGCACTGTATTTTCAGATTCAACGTGCACATTTTCCTATATAAAATTACCAGAAAAAATAAAAATCTTCTTTCCTTAGAGTCTAGAGCACCAGAAACCTCAGTTACTGGAAAAGCAATGTCTTCACAAAATTTTCTTGCAAATCACTGCTCTGTAGAGGGTGATTTGAACAGGAAGATAAGAAAACTGAAGTGTGACCAACCTCAATAAGACTGATTTGTATTTTAAAAGTAATAAGAGATTTTTGATCTTTCTTGTTTTCAAGGCACAGCTTGAAATATCTTAAGCAGCAGGATCATCAGGGTCAACTTTCCTCTAGCTGGAACAAAGGCATTCAAAACTGCATACCATTTTTAACAAATTGGTGGTGAAATGAAATCTTTACCATACCTTCATAACTTACAGATAGGAAATAAAAAGGAAAACCTAAATCTTGACCTAAATTATGTCATCCAAAGTACCTGAGGGCTTTTAGCATCTTGGCTAGGAATTTTTAACATGGAATAACTGAATTTATTGTTATATTAATGTTTATTCTTAAAGTTATGTAAAAAGGAGAAGAATGAAGGTAATGGATGAGGACACTTGTAAAAAATATCTCTCTAAGCAGGGTTTGAATAAAAAAACCCTTGGATTTGTTTATGGTCTGGTTATAAAAATAAACTATAAGCTTTTAAAAGTTAAATAATGGAAAGGGAAAGACTCCTGGCTACACTTGGGACATTCTATTTGCTGGTAGAAAGCATAATATTTTTTGTTTGCATAATAAGGATTTTTGGTAAAAGCAGTTCAAATCAAACTGCTAGTGAATAGAAGAGGGTTATGCTGCTTTTCTTTGAGTTTCAGTAACACTTCTGACATCAAACTTGAAAGACCTGCTTATTGTGTTTTAAGTATGTATATTTAAATATAAATAATATACATGTGAATTAACACTCAAGCGTGATTTACAGTTTTAGCAGACATCAATAGTATAATTTCACAAGGTGTTTCTTTTATTCTCCTAAGCCATATGGACATATTTCTTTCCAAGAAATCTCTTATGTGATAAATTATTTCTATTCATCTCACAGCATTACCTTGTGGCAGAGAACAAGGAGTAACCAAATACTTGTTGTGCCCTTGTAACATAGCACCATCTACTATGGAATTAAATGCACCTGCAGTGCAATTAAGGGCAGATTCCTGGAAACTTCTACATCACATAGCTATACAAAGACAAGACACTATATAAAGATACATAAAACAGATGGTAGAAAGTATCTTCTCTTTTCAACTTCTACTGCTTGACAGCAGAAAATAATAGCTGTGCAGAAAATTTGGCCATCCTTAGCCATTCTGAAATTAAAAGCAAATCTAGTGTCTTGAAAGGACTGTCTACAATGTATAACTATCATTCAGCATATTCATGCATGGCAAAATCTGACCCTTATTGTCACAAGAACTACAGACTTTTTGGTAATGGAAGGCCATCTGTATCAGGAATGCTTAATGCACAGAAGAAAAACAAAACCACCAATGAACAAGCTTGCAACTCTGATGAAAAGCTGGGTTCCTTCCACAATGATTTTACTCTTCTGTCCAAACAGGAATTATTGCAATAATTCATTTTATGCAGCTTCAGCAAAAAAGAATGAGTCAGGATAGATTCACAGAGCTATGGCAAAGCATGAAGGCACATCCCAGGCAATCATTCCTCTTTGACAGAAAATTATTGTGGAGATGCCTGTACATGAGAAAAATGCAGATTTCTTTACTTTCCAGAATTACACTGAATGAAAGAAATCTTCAGATTATTGGAGTACTTTCATTTCTCTCTAATTCAGCTACACAGAGCTTCTGTTAATCTCTATTCCAGTTAAATTG
Organism: Laterallus jamaicensis coturniculus; assembly: GCA_022605575.1. Taxonomy (NCBI): domain Eukaryota; kingdom Metazoa; phylum Chordata; class Aves; order Gruiformes; family Rallidae; genus Laterallus; species Laterallus jamaicensis. The sequence goes on from JAKCOX010000011.1 coordinate 12,522,653, forward strand.
ACATAGAGCAATGAGGGCTTGTTTCTTTCCACAAACTACAGTGCTGGCTGTATTGGCAAACCTTTTTATGTTTTCATAACTAACAAATCAAAATATTGATTGCTTCCTATATCCTAATTTCAATTTATATAAATAGGAAGTCCAACACAAAACTGATCGTATATAAAATATTTTGGTAGAAAATTCAGATGTTTCAGATATTCTTTCGTCCTACTTTGGTACCACAGAAACAAAACTTTTTTGCAGTTCTACAGTTTTATTGATAGACTGCAATAGTAATGACAAAACACCTGTTTTTCCCACCTAGTAATTATATCTAGCTATATCTAATAATTTTAAAACATTTTTTACTGCACTCTTTCCATCATGGAAATAACATACTGATGACATTCTGGATGCATTCCTGTGTGACTTAGTCTAGGTGATCCTGCTCTGGCAGGGGGGTTGGACTAGATGATTTTTCAAGGTCCCTTCCAACTCCTAATGTTATGTGATTCTGTGACATTCAAATTAGGTTTCAGAGTAGCATCATCTTTTTATGTGCTTATTTTTCAAACCTAGATATTAAGGTCCTTTGCAACTGACAGCATAGCCATTTGTTCAAGCAAAGTGACTATGGTATACAGACCCTCAGTAATCTTATTTTATCTTTTAGATGACTCATGTTCACATAGTATCACACTGATGTTCTATGTCCTGCAATACTAGAAATGTTGGCACATATCATGGTCTTTCTGTAAGAAATTTGAATACTTTTCTACAACCTGGACCTGATTTGAAAAAAAATGAGACAACAGTTAGTGTTTTATTTTGGTTTTTTTAACTGTGAGACTGGTCAAACCCTGGAAGAGGTTTCCCAGAGAGGGTGCAGTCACTCCATCTGTGGATACATTCCAGACTTGATTGGACACAGTTCCAGGTGACCAGCCCTAGCTTAAGATCTTGTCCACTAGGACGGGACTAGCTGATCTCAAGAGGTCAATTCTAACCTCAACCATACATGTATATAATTAGTCTACAAAAAAATAGGCATAAAAGAATAAAGGAAAATTTTTACTTAATGCCCGAAATTTTAAGCAGCTTTTTATTAAACAAAATTGGACTATTTTTTCTCATGTTCTTAAAACTCTAAATTAGTCTAAATTAGACTGTGAGACTAAATGATTTCATCCTCCATTCTTCTGACTAGGTGTCCAGAGCTTTTTACTAAACACTGCTATGCATTTTATCAATGAGGTTTGAAGTTCCAGCTTCTGCTTGTTCTATGAAGAAAAGTTAAGAGAACTTGACAATTTTCTTCAGACATTTTCTTCAGTGTTCTTTGATAATTTTTTTTGCCCTAAGAAGATTATGTCAGTTCTATTATATTTAATTAAACAACCCACGGGGCTAATTTTCAATATTTTCTATGAACAGCAATGGCCTCTTTAAACACGAAGGATTTTAAAGTTCCTAAGGTACCACAGCTATTGAGCTCAAATGCATCTATTGAGCTCAAATGCATCTATTGAGCTCAAATGCATCTATTGGGAAATAGATGTGTGAAGATTCACGTACTCTTTGAACTCTCTTAAAATCTCGAGACAAACATTTTTCAATTTGCTTTACTCCAATATGACTATTTTTTGCTTGCTTTTATTGGAAATAAAAAGCAACATGCACATAACATAGAGAAATCCAATGCTGCACTTATCCAGATGCCATATGTTCACTAAATGGAAATAGAGATTTAAATAAAATGACCTGAAAGAGTTCACTCATCCTGCAATACCAACGAATATAAGACTGTAATGCTAAATTCTATTAACAGCTAGTGTGAAATTTATCACCTTTCACAAGAGCATCAGAAGACATTATTGAGTCTTAATCTGTCTCATTTTTAATACCTAGATTACTACCTAAATTCCGATATCCTATATTAACTATCTTCATCTAGGTAATTGAAAGGAATACTAACTGAAAGGAATTTTTACATGAATCTCATGTTAGATCATGTTGAGAAGAATTAAAAAAAAAAAAAAAAATCAACATTTTTTTATTGTCCTTCACATTGCAATATGGTTTGAAGAAACTGTTCTGTTAGAAGGGACTTAAGAGTTCAACGTAAACTTGGTGTAAGAGACAGTCATAGAGAACACTATGACAAAGTGATTTTGAGCAGAAATGTATTTCAATCTAAAAACCCTTCATTCAGTACTCTTGTCCCTTTCTCTCCTGGAAATAAATAAAATTCTGTATGAACATTCATAAATACAATGCTACTACAATTACATACTAAAGGTTTATCTTCTTAAACACTTTCTATATAAAGTTGCATTTATTTAAGAGAAAAAAAAAAAACCACAGTCCCAATTGAAAGAGGCAAAGAGGATTTAAAAACCAAATTACTTGGGTTTTTTTTCCAGTAAGCAAACATATTCTCAGACAATGAACAGGTATTAGTAGGTACAGATGGTGAACCAGCAGCAGCAACACTCCAGCAGCAACACTCAACTTCCCTGTAGTAACAGTCTGAGGACTCCTTTATTTTAGGATTTTCTGCCTATATTAAAGAGCTGAGTCTTCCCTACTTGCAATAAGCCTTAGTGTAGATTTGCATATGAAATCTGTTATAACTCACATTTTTCTATGAAAATTAACAAAATAGAGAAGAATACAGATTTTGTAGTAAGAGTTGGTTTTGTTCCTTTTTTTCCCCTTGTGGGCAGGTCTAGCTCGGGTTTCTATTTTATAATAATGTTCTAGTTTCTCTCTGCCAGTTGAAAACTCTTGTAGTGATCTGTAATAAACAACATTCCAGCACAGTAAAATCCCTCTAGGGAACAGAGTGATTTTACATGAAATGTGTATCCCCTCCTGCTGCTTTCCGTAATCCATTCAGACCAAATGGGGACGAGGAATACTTACTTCACACAAATTAAAATGAGACGTTTTGGCCAAATTTGAAATTCATGTAGGTATTTGAAAATGTTACCCATAATCCTACTTTAGTCTCCCCAAGTCTGGCTAATAAAGACTTCAAACTTCTCCCATTTACCACTGCTCCAGTTTCTGCCTCCAAATGCATTTTGCTTTAAACAGAATATTGTCAACCTTATAATGAAACCTGAAAACTGCACTAGATTCTGGGTACTTTTTTGAAAGATTTCTGATGGAAAAAGTAGGACTGACAAGTTGCATTTATCCAACTTAATGAAGATAAGAATAAAACATATACTTGTTAGTCTCTGAATGGCTGTAGCTGGCTGAGTGATACTTTCACAGAAAATTGTTTGTACAAGTCTTATCTCCTCTCCCCCTGAAAAGAACTGAAAGCATGCAACATGCAAGAGGGAACGGGAAAATTATTCAAAGCAAATTCTTAAAAATGCTTCATACTGGGAAAAAACCTATCCAGCACATAGTTTCTAAATTCTGCAGAAATAAAAGGAAAAAAACCCCACTGATAAGCTTCAGAATGTAAATACACTGCTCCTGTTTTTCATGGCATTATGTATTTATCTTTTATGTGCTTTGGTATTAAAAACCTTTGAAAACCCTGTCTTTATTTTAGATAGAATATATGAGACTAAGTAATTTGTAATGTTCAAGATTAAACATAATTGTGGGGAAATGGAACCATCATCTGCCTCTCTTATTTACAGTTACTACCAAAAAGCCCCAAAGCTTATTGACACAGTATTATTGCTGGTCATGTGACACCACCTCAAAGTCAACACTAAATTGCAAACACTAGTGAGGAAAGAACAAGTTTAAAGATTATTATTAATCCCAAATATTTTACATAAGACAGTAAACTGAATTATGAGCTTTTTGTTAAGTCCAAATGAAGGAGCATCTTAGAAATAGCACGTCAAGCTTCTTCATTGTACATTGAAAACTCTCAATTTCCTCTTATGCAATTTTCAGATATCTGCATTGACATTAGTTTACAAATGTTGGTTTATGTTTTAACAGGATTATGAAGTCATAATTACGATGTCCTGTTACATTATGCAAGAGTTCAATAAGTTGCAAGGAATGTATTAATACAAACTGGAGTCAGAAGGATGCTTTCTTATTGACCTTATAAAATCTACTGTTAACAGTGGAGATCAGTGTTTCAGGAAACAGATGAGATTTCCCAATTCTTGCTCTTTTAGGATTAGATTCACTGTATCTTCATCTAAATTTTATTTTTAATAAGAGAAGAATACAATGGTTCTATCTTTCTGTGGGAGGTACCTAATTTTCCCTGAGATAAGAGAGCTTGGTTTCTGGCACAATAAATCATAAAACTTCTCTAAATTAATTTCTTTTTCAAAGTCAGTAGCAATTGGGAACTAGAGAAAACTGTTCAGCACCTGAACTTCAATGAGGAACATCCAACAATTTAAAATTTGATTATTCTAATTTCAAATCTGTATGATTTGTCTTTACTCTCTAGTTGTCAAAATTAAGCTTTTAGTCTTCAGGTACTGTTATGCCCTTGGCTGACAGACTGTAGAGCTTTGTTATTCAATTCATATGCTCTGATCAAATGACATCTCTGATAATCTGAATAAAATGATCACTTTGTATCACTTTTTATAGGACAGGATTTTCAAACCTGAAGACCGAATAGAATCAGATAGTCCTTTCTTATATTTCCTTTTCCTTAACATAACATATTTTTATTTATGATGATACAGAATTAAGTCTACTAAAGATGTTTGACTGATAATAGTTATTTCCATTAGGTAAAACTCCAGAGTTCTCAGGGAGTTTGGATAATCAGTTAATAAAGGATCGAGTTATTAGGGAGAAGAGGGATTAATTATTCTCTAAACTAAGTCCTCTCTTCTTAAAAATCATATTCCTACATTAAATTCCTCTTAACCCAAAAGAGAAAGCAAGGAACTCATAAATTGCTTTTAAAAAACCTAACAAAACAGATTACAACAATTTTACCTGCAACAACTGGAGATTTTCTGTCATCCAAAAGTTGAATAGCAGTACTGGCAGTCACTACATTGCTTTTGTTTGCAGTTTCTGTAGGGTGTATTAAGAAAAAAAAGAATTAAAATAACATATTTCAAAGTGAAGAAAAAGAGCTTTTTTTACCCCGGTTTGAAATAACTGCCCATGTAGATACAGTGCTCAGAAAATAAGAAAGCCATCATCATGTTCTATGTAGGTACAGATTCCCCAGCATCGAAAAAAACACCTTAAAACACTAGAATAAGTAATCAATTTTGGGTTGGGTTTGTTTTTTTTTTTTTGCTAAAAGCAATAAACAAACGTGACAACCAGTAGGGATTTTCATCAATGTGGAAAGTTCTCTGTTGAACTTGTCTTGCTTAGTATTCTGGCTGCAAGTTTAAACTGTGCAAATATTAAACGAAAACCATTAGATCATATCTTGTGGGTTCACTTGGAGCCCTGTAAAAGCAGCACCTGGTCAAAGATGGACCAGTAAATTAGCTGCAAATTTCAGTGCATATTTTAGATTAACATTTGGGGTTAGCGCTACAGAGACCACTTGGTATTGACATACTTGGAATGCTTTTAGCATCATATATGTCTCAGCATTTAGAGAATGACAAAATTATAGACCTGTACTGAATGGAATTGAGTAGACAAAGCTCCCAGGTATTTGCTCAGCAGCTCTTCTGTACCAGAGTGGAAAATGGTCAGCATTAAAAATGTTCTCCTTGTCTTCAGCTGTCAGGAAGTCTCTTGAGAAAGAAGAGAGAAAATACTTTTTTGTTGCATGGTGCACAATAGTTTCTAGCTTTGAAATATAATTAAAACCAAAATACAATCTTTTGGGAAAGAAAATGGGTTTGGACAATTTTTCTAATGTCATTTTTGTTCAAAAAAAAAAGGGTTAAGTTAAGCCCCTAATAATCACTTGTGACACATTTGCAATTGTTTTTGTTGTGATGGGTGGAAAAAGTACTATAAAAAATAGGCCCCTCAAGTAACACTAAAAACATTTGTACTGATGTGTACAAATAAAAATGCTTAGTCTAAAAAGCCTTTTTCTCTCAGCATAATGCAAGAGCTGTGAACTCTATAAAGTGGAAAAGGCACTGGAGATTTGGTAGTTTGTTGCCACTGGCATTCACTCTTAAGCAATGAAAAGAAGTAATTTAACAGCCTACTTTCCAAATAACATGCAAGGAGTGGTAGTGGGCAGCTACATACTTTATTCTTCTGTAACCTCAGGGAATGTTGACAGAGGAAAAATTGTGTCAGTGAAAAAACCAAGTGTGGTCTCCACACTATTGTTCTGGCTTGCTGTCTTGCAGTAACAGCTTACAGTGCTATTGATCTCACCTGTCAAGGCTAGGCATGTGACAACAATATTTTGTGGTCAGGTAAGCACAACATAATTTTATATTCAATAAATGTAGTTTATCACAAACATCAAGTGCAGATTTTCTTTTACATGCATAATGCATATTGATCTGCTGGGCACTACCAAAGTGCTGGCTGAAAATTCATTTTATGGCTCTCCATTTTAAGAAACCTGTACCTCCACTAGATTACATCCCTCCAGACAGAATGGAAACTCTTGAATGAAGTCATCATCTCCAGATGTACCATGTTCATTATTCTGCTCTCTGAAGAATAAAGATGCAATGCTAACTCCCGGGGGTTGGCAGGAAAAGCAAATGTATGGGCTACTGGTGTCCAGCAGGAAATTGTTCCAAGTGCTCCAGTTGAAGAAAGAATCTAAGGGACCTTACAAAATCTTTCTAACTTGTTCTAGTGTACCAGCTTAAAAAGCTGGAAGAAACAGTAGATGGGCTTCTTAAAAGTAAACATTTTTTTTCCCCTTCTTTTCTCCTACTGCTGCCAAGCACAGCTTCATTACTTACTGATTAGTAAGCTGTTCCGGACCCACAAACAGGTTGATACGAGATAGTCCAGTCCGTGTTCCAAGGAAGGCAACTTCCACTCCCTTGTCAGAGTTTCTGAAACAAAACAGAACACAAGACAAGATAATGTTTCCAGAGAGTAAACAGATAAAGCTATATTACTGGTCACAGAAAGAAGAAGTATACAGATTTTTGAGAGAGATTATTTTAAGTATAGCTCCCTTATTTATTTTTAAATTAGGTTTTTTAAGTTAAAGTCATGTGGGTTTCTGTTTCAGAAAACACGCAATGTAGAAATGCTATTTAGACCGTGTCACTAAAAAGTCAGAGTGAATTTGGTAGGATAGGTGGGGAACAGAATGGTGGGGCATAGCCACCTACCAGCTATTTATTTTACCAGTGCAAGTTTTTGTATAAATATTTTTTTCTGAGACAAGTTACAAATTCCAACAATATCTTATGTAAATTTTGCATGAAGTTTCTCAAGTACTCTAAACCATTTGTTAGAACTACTCAGAACTGTAAGTTGTAGTTAGCATACAATATCATTAGTTATATTGGGAAAATTGAGTAACTTTACAATTAATCGTCATGCAACATAAACATTCAACACTGAACACAAAATTGGTGGTATTCAAGATGAAATGATTAACATATTTTCATGCATATCATGATTTTTTTTAGGTATTCCACCAGTTCACCAACATTGCTATTAAAAATTCACCCATGGCTGACGCAGAATGACTGACACAAAGCTTGCTTACTCTGATTTATTTAATGCTAGACTGGTCCAATAAGCTTCAATTGGTGCACTCACAACTGCATCAAACAGAACTTCCTGGATCAATTCTTTATCACCTATTACAATACATTAAAATCAGTAAATATACAGGCATATGGAGACAATCTTTTATAGATGACTAAGCAATACTTTTTATATACTGTACTACTAACTGTGATAGGCATTCAAACTTCTTGCACTATTAAGCATTTACTATGTAACATTATGCAGCATTTTATCAAAATGCAGTTTTTCATATATCATTTCATTGCACCACCAACAATGTTAGACTAAAAACCAAAAAATTATACTCCACATTTCAGTATATATTATCTAATGCCCACATTTGCACATGGCATAAGGTTAAAAGAATCAGGTCGACTAACAGTCACAAAAGCTCTGTATTTCTGCAAATAGACAAAAGATGCACTTATCCACACAATTTTTTTTTCAATTCTGCCTTGCAGTTCAGAAAGGCTAATTGCATACACATTCTCTGTAAAATATTCATGAAATATCTGGCATATTCTTTAGATGTATGATCCAAGGACTGATTCAGACCAATCCTGTTTAATGTGTAAAACAAGACAGAGCAATAACAGCATAGCGTAGCTACACCATCTGAACATAAACTTGAGTGTTTAGTTCAGGCTTATTGTTTACCATAAAAGTAAAAAATTTGT